>CM057841.1:5370797-6570797 GCA_030068075.1 Paguma larvata | reverse complement strand
GTGCTCTGGGGTGAGGTTGCTGGGGCCAGGGTCCCTTGGGGCAGGAGGGCACGGGAGGGATGGGAATAGGGGCCTCACAGATTTGGTCTCTGCAGGTCTCTCGCTGGGCCCAGCCACCGAGGCGCTTTTAGGTGAGTCTGGGTCAGGTCCTGGGGATGGCGGGCACAGGCAGAGGTGAGCCTCTGTCCTGGGACCCAGCACTCACCCCCCTAACCCGCCGTGCAGCCTTCCAGAGCCGGCCGAACCTGTGGGCAGAGGCCGAATCGCTGCTGGAACCCTGGGCCAATGTGACACTGACTTGCCAGGCCCGAGTGGAGAGCGCGGATTTTGAGCTGTTCAAGGATGGGGTGACCCAGGAACTTGTGCACCTTGGTTTACCCGCCATCGAGCACCGGTTCCACCTAGGAGCAGTGACAGGTGACACCCGGGGCCTCTACCGCTGCCGCTATGACTTGAGCAGCGGATGGAGCGAGCTGAGCAACCTCCTGGAGGTGACTGGGGCAGGTGAGCAGGGACGTTCATGGGCCCACGAGGCAGTGGGGAGAGGGCTGCTGGAGAGGCCTCATTGCTCCACTCCTCACGCTCCTGGTCCCACTTTTCTGGCATGGGGGGATTGGCAAGTCATCGGACATCTCTGACCCCGTTTGCTCATCTGTAAAATGAGGACGATGTTCGAACTGACCCCAGAAGGTCGTGAGGAATAAAAGAGAAAATCCTCACAAAGCGCGTGGGAGAAGCCCAGCACATTTCCTGTAACACGTTTCTTGTGGTTTCATACCCCTGTGTCCTCCTGTGGCTGCCTCCCTTTCTCCAACAATGCCTTCCATTTCCCTGGTGCACTCACATGAGGGTGGAGGGCCACATCTGGCTGGGCCACTCATGTCTCCCAGGTCCTGCAGAACCACCCATTGGCCTGTTCCACCTGCAGAGACCCTGCCCCCACCTTTGCTCTCACCTGAGCCTGTGTCCTGGATCACACCCGGCCTGGAGACAAAACTGCTGTGCCATGGGGTATTTCGGGGTGTGACCTTCCTGCTGAGGCTGGAAGGCGATGACCAATTTTTGGAGGAGGCTGAAGCCCCTACAGGTGTGGAGGTCACCTTCCCAGTCCATCGGCCTGGCAACTACAGCTGCAGCTACCGGACCCATGCCACAGGTGCACCCTCTGAGCCCAGTGCTTCTGTGACGATCAAAGAGCCTGGTGAGTGTGTGACCCTTCCCAGAGGGCTTCCTGGGGTAGGAGGCTCCTGGAGGACAGAGGTTTGTTTGCCTTGACCCTCCAACCCTGAATACTCTTGCCCAGACCTGGGTCTGGGAAACAGTGGTCCCACAGTTGGGTGGATCATACCCAGGCTGAACCCTGACACTGTCGGATTGTGCAGGGCCTAGGGGACGGGCCACAAGGAAGAGTGGTGTCGGGCTGCCACCGGGAGGGCAGAGGTCCAGGGGCCCAGCTGAAGCTGCCCCAGCAACCCTCCCTACCTTGCAGGTGCACCAGTGCCCCCCAGGCTGATTATCGACGGAGAGTCTGCATCCTTCCTGAACCCAGGTGCCAGCCCGTCCTTCCTCTGCATAGCGCCCCTAAGAAATGTGCACTTCCAGCTGAGGCGGGGCGAGGAGGTGCTTCGAGTACCCAGTGGCTCCACCAGCCTAGGCGACGCTTACTTTGACCTCAAATCGGTGGCTCTGGGTGACGGGGGCCTCTACACCTGCCGCTATCAGCTGAGGGACCAGCAAGCCTGGTCCTCGGACAGTGCGCCTGTCGAGATACTGCTGAGCGACGGTAAGCCTGGCGGCACCCGGTTAACAACACTCCCGGAGCTGGGAGGGCAACAGCGCCCCACTCACTCCAGGGCCGGTCGGGGAGCAGGAAGAGAGACCTGGGGAAGGGTCCCCCAGTACTGGAGGGCTCTGGCTGGGGCCCAATCCCCACTCCCCCACCCGGCCTCAGTTTTGCCAACTGAGAATGGGACGCTGAGCTCGGCAACCCCAAAGCCCCACAAATAACTGGGTCAACACACAAGTCTGGCACAGGTCAGGCAGGCGCCGCCATCCCCTCCTGCTTCCGGGCTAATGGGGTTGGAGGGGGCCTGGGCGCTGGAGGCCTGTTTGTTGAAGGCAGTCAGGGAGGGCCACAGGGTCTGCAGAGGACCCACCCCCAGAGCATGGACCCTGAGAGAGGATCAGGACCGCCAGGCCAGAGGGGGAGCGTGGGTGGGCCTCTGAGGAGCGCCCTGGGCTGGGGGACAGAAGTCCACCCCTTCCCCACTGTAGCAGGATTCTGGCACAGAAAGTCCTGACACCAAGGCTTTCCTTTCCAGGAAGCAACTTTATCCTCTGCCGGCACTGCTCAGTGGGTTAGTACCCAAGGAACTGAGTCCTGAACACCACGTGGGGTGTTTTTTTATATATATTTTTATTTCTTCGTCTCCCATACATGGTAATACACGAACATGCAGTCTGATTAAGTGGTCTCATGTTACAAGGTCGTGAGGGATGTTATCACATACGTGATAGAAATGTTGCCTGGGAGCTTTTTCCCTTAGGGAAGGGACGATACCACACCACATCTGTTTCTATGTACAGTCAAATGAGTGAGCAACAGTGTAGGAGTGAGCATGAGAGACCCGGGGAGGTCAGGAGGGCTCTGCGTCTATAAGAGGAGGCGGCCCTGGAGGGCCTCTCAGAGCCTCCTGGTAGCAAGCAGAGGGCGCCGGGCCGCCTCCTGCAGGCGGGACGCCAGAGATGTCCCCTCGGCGCCCGGGTCAGCCCGTGTCCTCCCCGCAGAGACGCTCCCCGCACCGGAACTCTCGGCGGAGCCGGCGACTCTGCGGCCCGCGGCCGGCACGTCCCTGGAGCTGCGGTGCCGCGGGCCCCGGCCCGGCCTGCGCTTCGCCCTGATGCGCGAGGACCTCGGCAAGCGCCGGGTGCTCCGAGTCCTGAGCCCGGAGGGCACCGAGGCCCACTTCCAGCTGCGCGACGTCTCGGTGGTGGACTCGGCCAAGTACAGCTGCGTCTACGTGGACACTGCGCCCCCCTTCGGGGGCTCGGCGCCCAGCGCGCCCTTGGAGCTGCACGTGGAGGGTGAGCGGCCCAGGCCCGCCAGCAGAGCGGGGTGCAGAGGGGAAGCACTCCGGGGCCCGTCCTGCCCGCACAGGTGGAACTCTGGCGGCGGAGGGTCCTGGATCGCCTCGTATCTGACTCATTTATGGTGCTCGTGCCCGCAACACCGGTTCCCTAAGCCGGGTCTTCCTCCTCTTCCCCTGTCAGAGGTCCTGAGCGCCAAATGCTGGGGGACCCCGGGAAGACCCAGATCAGGCCCGGGTCTTGGGAACTTGCAGAGTCCTGGGGAGGGGGGAGACACGCAGACAATAGGAGGAGCCGTGTGTGCCCGTGCCCCGGAGGTGGGTGACAGGTGTGTGAGAACAGGGCAGCAGCCTGGAGGCCTGGGTGTAGCGGGAGACAGGAAAGCATTGGGGTGGGGGGGCGGGAGGGGACTGCCACCCAAGGGGCTGGCCTCACCTGACTGACCCGTGTGGTCCTCCCAGGGCCCCCTCCCAGGCCCCAACTCAGGCCACTGTGGAGCGGGGCAGTGACTCCGGGCCGAGACGCCATCCTGCGCTGTGAGAGCCAGGTCCCTGATGTCACATTTGAGCTGCAGCGGGCCGGCGAAAAGGTTTTGATCCAGACCGGCCACCGCTCAGCAAACCTTGTGCTGACTTACGTGGGGCCCCAGCACGCGGGCAACTACAGCTGCCGCTACAGCCGGTCGTATCCTGAAGTCTTGGTGTCTGAGTTCAGCGAGCCGGTGGAGCTCCAGGTGGCAGGTGAAGGGTGCCTCTGGTTCTGTGGTTCTGTGAGCTGGCTTCCTCCTGCTGGCCTTTGCCCACTTTGTGCCCTGTGCCAGGTCTGCCCCTTCCCTGTCCCTCCTCCCAGCACATTAGCTAGTTTGCCTCCTCAGCTCTGGTTGTGAGGGAAGTTCAGGCAGGGAAAGAACACAAGCGAAGGCCCCGGAGCAGAGTGGTTTGGTGGGCTCTAGCACCTGGAGGGAGGCCTAGGTGTGGGAGAGGTCTTGGCTGGCGGCTGACCTAGCTACTTGCTTCCTGGGCGGCCTCACTGAGGTCGGCCCTGATTTCACCAGGGAGGAGGACACAGGATGCTTCCCTCCCCTTCAAGTTCTCTTTTGTCCCATTTGTTTAGGAAGGTGATCCAGCTGTAGACCCAGGCTGCTGGTGGCATCCTTGGCAAGTACTTTCTCCCACCTGGCGCTGATCCCTCAGCTGCAGCTGGAGGCCGGACTCCCCCTGGGGTGCTGGAGGACTGTCCCTCATTCCTCCTGGGAATCAATAAATGTGAAGAGAGACTTTAAAAGGTGTCCTTGGCTAATGTAGTCCTGGTACAGGGGGCTGGACTCCCAGGGCTGAGGGAAGTGGGCTGGGATCTTGTGTCCTGAAGGTGGAAGGGCTCTGGGTTGGATCCTGAGGATAAAGGGACCAAGGATTGGCAACTGGGTCCCTATTTTTCAAGGTCCCTTTTTGCTTTCTTCCATCAAGCTGCCTCCTACTTCCCAGGCCCCTCTGCCTGGCCCCAGCAGGTCTGGGTCGGTAGCTTGAGGCTCCAGATATACTCAACTCCGCGTTGACCCAATTGGTCCCCACACTGGGAGGCTGCTAGAGGATCAGATCCAGTCCTGTCCCCTCACTTGGGGCACCTGGGAATACAAAATAGAAGAGAGAAGATACTGCATTGGATTTGAGAACCTGGGAGCAGGGTCTTCATAGGGGTCTCAGGGAATTCCATTAAGGTGAAACCCAGAAACACACGTTGGAGATACAAATATCCAGAATTAGTGGGTGTGTTGACACAAAATGAAGAAAACTCTTTAAAATTTTTAAAGAGAAAAGAGTTTTTTCCAAGCCCAAGTTAGGACAGGTTCTGGGGGTATATAGTCTTCACAGAGAGAGTGGGCTGGGGAAGGAAGCTTTGGTGCAGGATTATACATGTTTTTACCTAGGTACTAAACCATGATGAGAAACATCCAGAAAGTTACAGACTTTAATTTATGTTTTTAAAGATGTAGAGATCTGTATGACTTGAATTTTATGGGAACTGGGAAAGTTTTTTGTGTGTTTGCTTTTCTTTTTTTTCTTTATTTTTTTAACGTTTTTATTCATTTTTGAGAGACATAGAGACAGAGTGAGAGCAGGGGAAGGGCAGAGAGAGAGGGTTACGCAGAATCTGAAGCAGGCCAAAGGCCCGAGCTGTCAGCACAGAGCCCGACTTGGGGCTCGAACTCACATATCTCGAGATCATGACCTGAGCTGAAGTCGGCTGCTACACCACTGAGCCACCCAGGCGGCCCTATTTTTCTTATCTTTAGGTTTGTAATGCTTCTTCTGGGTTATTTTATTAATGATGCAGACATACAATGTAGGCTCAAGGGCAGAAATAGAGCCCATGATTTGAGGTTTTGACCTTGGTGAATGTTAAAGTATAGCTTCTCTGGGAGCCTTGGAGTAGGGCCCTCTGTTATGCCCAGAATTCGTGATCCCAAAGACCACCAGGGAGCCGAGTCCGATGTAAAACAAAGAGCTAGCTCGGGCTCAATCTCCTACCTGCACCCAAGCAGCGGAGAGGGGAGAGAGAGTACGTGGCCCAAGGCTCAAAAGTTTTATAGGGGTCTAGGGGTTGTGGGAGGGGTGGTGGTCGTGACCCTAGCCAATTGGCTGTAGAAAGGTCAGAGTCCTGTTACATAGGTTACTGGGAGTAGGTCTTTTGAACCAGGACGTTGGGGGTTGCAAGCTTCTGCGCAGGCGTTGAGTATTCAAGGTATAGGCCACAGAACAAAATGGAGTCAGTCCCAGTCGGCCCTTTCACCCATCTACATTAAAATTGGAGATTTTTTCATTATTATGTGCAGGATCACAAATTTTGGAGACCTGATGTATGAGTTCAGAACAGTCTCACAGACACAGATTCCTGGTGGCTGCAATTTGGGGGCGCCAGGCACAAATGGGGGAGAATTGGGGACCTGAACCTGAGCAGGGGGAATTCGAGGCCTTTTAACTAGAGGAGAAACAGGGACCTGGATTTGAGGGGTTACCCAGAGACAGAAATGAAGAACAACTAGGGACCAATATAGGGAAATTCACGCATGAATTTGGGAGAACCAGGCAACAGAATATGGCAGAACTGGAGTCGAGAAATTGGAAGTCATAGGTAATGGAATCGGGAGCATGGGGCATCGGGAATGGGGGGGGAGAGGGGGTGGAATGTGTGCAAGCACGGGGCCCAAACATTTTGGTGGCGATGAGGCCCTCTCCAGTCAGAAACACACTGACAGCGGGGACCCCGCCTGGGCCTGGCCTTCTCCTGGGAAGAACAGATCACCAGCTATGATTGGACGACGGAAGGACATCAGGCGTCTCCAAGGCAACCATGAACCGCTAGAAGGCTCCACCTTTACCCGGAAACTGAAGTTTTCACCCCGCCCTCTTTTAAAGGCCGAGTGGACGGGTACGTTCGGCGATTCCTGGGGAACCTTTTGGATCAGTCCTAGCCTCAAGGGACCGCGCATTCCTCTCCAGCCCCATTCTCCACCGAAGAAGGACCCGACTGAAGAAAGACCCGGCTGAGAGTGCGGCCCTCGCCGCGGGCGGAACTACATTCCCTCAAGCCCCCGCGTTGGGCCTTCTGGTCTTTCCGCCCGGGTCTTTCAGGCCCGAATTCAGCCTAGAAGAAGGCGCTGTGCCGGCGACCTCTGCCGGCCGCTTAGAACGAGATGGCAGTTTTTTGGGCGCCCTGAGTTGCCCACTCGGCGCCCCTGGGGGACGAGCGTCTGGGCTTCCTGCACTTCAGGTCCCGGTAGGGTCTCGGAAGGGTCGATTTGTTGCTTTCGGGGCGGCAAAGCTACGGGTCTGACTCTGGCGGGCGCGATTGGCCGTGGCCTAGAAGGCACGAGCGGCCTGGTCCACCTGCTGTGTCCGAACCTGGGGTCCAGTCCAGGGCGCTGAGAACGCCAGCGAGGGCACCCGCGTAATGCCTACTTCCGCGGAGGCGCTCATCGCCTGGGCTCTGTGTCCTCTGCATCAGCCCGTCCGTGATGGGGGCTGGGGGTGGTTGTGGGGGGCATTGCTTTTGAGGCGGGCAGGCGATTGAAGGGTTAGGACTAAGTGGAGCACTTGAGAGAGTCTTGGACGGTGCCTTCAAAAACGGCAGCGTGGGTTCAGCCTGAAATGCGTGACTTTCGTGACTGGGCCTCAGTTCCCACTTCGGTAAAGTTGTGAATAACCTGAGCAACCGCTTCACGAGAGGGTTGCAGGCGCCATCTATTTCCGGATGGCTCTGGCTCTGCATTTAAAGCCGCAGTGACTCTGGGCTCTAAAATTTGCAGATTCCTGAAGACACGAAGACTAAGAATTTGGTCCACATCCGGCTTCCTCTTTCTGAGCCCCGATTTCTCCATGTGTACAATGGACGAGATGCCGCTGCCTTCCTAGATGTGGCGTGAGGGTTAAATGAGTCAATCCGTGTAGTACTCTTAACACGGGGCCAGGTGGTACGTAAGGGGCACTCAGATAATTGTGGCCGCTTTTAACTCATTTATCATGGGTGGTCCCTTCATCAGACATTTATGGGACTGTGCTGTGTGCCAGGCTCCAGGAGCTGCCCCAGCCATTTCCAGCTTGGGAGCTACCCCGTTTGAGGCTCTAGTTAGTATAGAGCTTTGCCAAATCTTGATCTCCACATACAACATCATAAAATGGTATTGGGGTGTTTTGTTACTCAGCAGTACATACTCAGCCCAGGTGTTAGGACAGGGGTCATTGATATGTTGTACTGGCAAAAATGGGATCCAGAGTAGACTGTGAAGTCGGCTTTCTGTATGGATCTGGTTGTTTTATAGAAATGGAATAATAGGATACATGACCTTTCATGTCTAGCTTTTTTCACTTCACTCCAAGCCTAGTCCCATTTTCCCCAAATGACCTGGCCTTACACTAGGGTTTCTTCCCCTCAGCCCTGCTGACATTTTTGTCAAGGGGTGGGAGTGGGGCTGTCCTATTTGGGATGTTAGGCAGGATCCCTGGCTTCCAACTGCTGTGTGTAGGTAGCATCCCCAGCCCCACTTGTGACAACCAAAAATTTTGTCTCCAGCATTTCCAAGTATTCCCCAGGGGGTAAAATTCACCGGGTTGAGGACCACCGATTTACATCCATGTTCTTGTTTCTGCTTAGATTCTTTTTTTGATAGGGAAACTCGACAGCATCAACCAAACATGTAAAACCAGCTGGAAAAAAGGGAATTCCATGCGTAAATACCTGCATACACTAATGTGATTAAGTTGTGCTTAATGGTGTTGAAGACCAAGGCTCTGGGCTTGCCATCACTCTGACAAGAGGGGACAGGCCAGAGTTGGAAATTGTCAATGATCTCCTAGTCTAGGGAGACTGTTCCTTTCTTTGCTGCTGTAACAAATTACCACAGACTTAGGGGTTTAAGAAAATACATATTTATTATCTTACAGTTCTGACGCCATAGTGAGACTTAGGAGCTGAAATCAAGGTGCTGGCATGGCTGCATTCCTTCTGGAGGCTCCAGGGGGGAGAATCTGGATTCTCCCTTCTCCAGATTCTGGACGTTGCTCACGTTCCTTGTCTTGTGACCACATTACTCTGAACTCTGCTTCTGTCATCACATCTGCTTCCCATACTGTGTCTAGCTTCCCTCCTATAAGGACTCCTGTGATTATATTGCGCCCACCTGAATAATCTATGATAATCTTCCTATCTCGTGATTTTTAAAAAATATATTTACCCAATTTTTTGGAAGATAGACCACATGAGTGGGGCTAGGGCAGAGAGAGAGAGAGAGAAAGAGAGACTCCCATACAGGCTCTGCAGTGCAGAGCCCGCCCTGGGGCTTGACCCCACGAACCATGAGATCCCAAGCGGAGCTGAAATCAAGAGATGGACACTCAACCAACTGAACCACCCAGGTGCCCCTCGTGTCTCATGATTTTCAATCATGTCTGCAAAGTCCCTTTTACTGTATGAGGTAACATATTCACAGGCAGTGGGGATTAGGCTGTGGACATCTTTGGGGTCCATTTTTCTGTCTACCGCTCACCTGCCTTAGACCCTAAACCCTGGTCAGCAGCAATTCCCATCATGGGGCCGGTACAGCCACCAAACAGCTAGAGTTGGGTGCGACTTGCCTGAACGATAGTGTGGAAGCCTGTACAGGGTAGCTGGTGATGAGGATGAGTCAGAGGGAGGCAAAACCAGCAGGGGCTCAGTGGTCAGGTGACAGAAGACAGGGTAGGGGAGGAACCAGGCCTAGAGAGACGAGGTGACCCCCCCCCAGCACCACTTTACCCACTGAGCTGGCTGCCTTCAGCTTCTGCTGAAATTCCTTTCTTTAGGTCTCTCACCTTTTAACAGCTTTCAAGACTCTTGAGGAAATCTGGCCAAGCTATCCAGATTCCTCGGCTGCTGGGGTTTGCTTTCATGCGGTCTGGCACCCTTTTCCCCTCCTGGGAACTGCCAGCCTCTCCAATTCTCTTCAGCTCTTCCAGCGAGGATTCTGAATTGAAGGCCAGCCCCAGGATGTAGGCTCCAGCCCAGGATGCTGAGCAGGGAAGAGTCCCTGAGACTGATTTCCAGTGCCTGCACTGGGCCATTAGGAGAGACCCAAGGTGGAGCCAAGACTCCCGGCAGAGGACAGAGATGGGCTATCCCCCCTCTCAGGTGAGTGGCCTGTGTAAAGGGGGTTGGCAGGTGGCCGGACAGCTTTCCTAGGACGCAGGCTCCCAGTGCTGTGGCTTTGACATGAGCCCCAGTCCAGTGCCCTGACAATTTGAGGGAGGTAGCTTCCTCCCGTGGGACTCCTACTTCTCTCCAGTAACCCGCATGACCAGGGTTCTCACTCCTGAAGCCCCCTGTATGTGACCAGTGCGTGTTAGTGAGGTGCTTTCCTGCTGCTGCTCCCAGCATCAGCCCTGGGGTGTGGGGCGGTCCACTTAGGCAACAGGCTTCTGTACAAGCAGGGAGCCCATGCACACCTGCTGAGACCTTGTAGCCAGCCCCCATCTAGACACACCCCAGCACCGGTACCCAGCTTCAATTGGCGCCCCCACCCCTGCAGGCCGACTCATGCCTGTCTCGACAGCAATGAGGCTGTTTGTGTGGTGGGCAGACACCAGGTAATTCGCTCCAAGGAGAGGCCCTTTCTGTGGAGCCAGAGCAGGAACTCCGGTTTTTGCAAAGCTTGAAGCTCCTTCAACAGCAGTGCACCCACAGGCACGAGAAGTGCCAATTTTGGTAATCCTCATGGAGCTCCAGAGGACCAGGCAGTGAGAAGCCCCAGGGAGCGCACGGGGCCTCTGGCCATTGGCGGAAACTGCTCGCTCATGGGGCACCCACATAGCCAGCTGTTGCACTCCGTCATGTGCGGCACAACTAGGTGCGCTCCCAGGGTAGGCACATGGGCGGCGGCCCCCCGAGTGCTCTTCAGCGACCCTCGCATCCCTCGCCTTCAGCACGGTAAAGACCGACCACTCAGGACTCCAAACCGAGCCCTGACTTTGTCTCTGGACTGGGAGACAGACCCTGAGGCAGAGCATCAAGAAAGGGAGTGGGACAGAAATGGGTGGGGAGGCCTGAGCAGCTCATCCTGAACAAGCGGGCTTTGCCTCACCTTTGCAGCTGGGGGAGTCGTGGTTCTCAAACGGGGCACATATTAGAAGCAAAGGTGCAGCTTGACACACATGCTGAGCCCCAACCCAGAGGTTGCAGCCCTTTCAGCGCTGTAGGGAATAGCTCGCTCACCCAGACTTTTCAGAGCTACCCACACGTCTCCACCCCCAACTCTTCCTCCCCTAGCAAGGACTTCTGGGTCCGGAACTCCCAGAAGTCTGACTGGAAGCAGTCACACCCTCTTCGCAGGGGCAGGCAGGGCTGCTCCAGTTGGTTTGGGACGCCGTCTCCTGGGCGACCATGCAACCTCACGCCTCGCCTGTTGGGTGTGGAAGGCCGCGGTTGACATGACAGCTGGGCGTCCTGGGATTGGACAGCCGGGCGCGGCTGGACTACGTTTCCCTACAGCCCCCGCGAGGGCTCCCGCTCTCTGGCACAGGCTCTTCTTCCTCAGGGCCGCGGCGGACCGAAGGAGGAGGCAAGAAGGCTCCGCGCTGTGTGAGGGGCGGGGACCAGGGCACCCGTGCTGCTTGCCCCCCAGCGAGTAAGTGTCGTTGCGCCTGTACCCGCGACCCCACCTTGCCAGGCGGGCTCCTCCGGCGGCACAGCACGGCCGGCGCCCCCAGCTGCCTCTCCCACCTGACGCGCGGGCCCGTTTCCGGTCCGTTAGCGCAGAGTCCGTGCTGGCCACTGCACGTGCGGCCTTCAGTTCCGCGCGGTCTGTCGGCCCTAGTTCTGGCTGCCGCGCACCCAGTCTCGAGTGTGGAGACGATGCCCACCAGGGAAGACACCAGGCTCAGGACCCGTCGCCACGACTCTCAAAATCTAGCCCATATCCTCCCCTTGGCAGACCCTCCCTCGCGACCGCCTCTGGTCTGGCCTCCCGGCCTCTGCACTTGCGGATTCTCTTTACTTGTCCCCAGACACAGCGGCTCCTCTACCACTTTCAGGCCCAGTTGAGTGTCCTTTCCTCAAAGAGACCTAAGAAGCCACTCTTTCCCATGCCCTGGAGATGCCCCGCGATTGTTATTCTTCACGTCACTAATTTTAATTTTGTCCGCATTCATTCATGCCCTGTAAGGATTTCCCGGTTGGCTCCGCTGCATCCACCGACCCGGACTTGGTAGATGTCCTGAGTGTGCTGAAGCTTGTGCATCCTCGAGGACCTGGCCCACGAGGACAGAGGCAGCGTGGGGAGGACAGGCCCAGATCGGAGTTTTGCCCACACTCGGGGCACACCGTCCAGGGCATGCTCACCCAGGGCAGGTGGGAGGTCGCTGTCAGAACATTTGGGACATCTGCAGTGGAGGGTTAGGGACAGGCTCCCAGGAACCGTTGCTGTGCTCAGCCTCAGTTCTCAGGCTCATGACTGGAAAGAAGGTCATCCGGGTACAGGTTGGGGAGTTTAAAGGTGCAGGCTGGGAGCAGGGCAAGAGAGGCAGGGTGACCCTTCCCTGGTCTGCAGCTTCCACCTGCGGTGTCTGGTGCTGGGAGGCAGGTTTCTGTCGCCGTAGATGGGCAGAGGAAGCCACCTATGGGAGCAGGGTGTCTGGGGACCCTTCTGGAGATGCTCTGGGCACGTGTCTAATGGGTGACCCTTGGTCCCCACATCCCGTGCGTTCAGGGTCCCTTTCTGCGGGCTGGGAGCTGCTCCCTTTTCCTGGGACCACCCAGTCTTACCCGACCCTCTGTATCACCAGGGATCAGGAGTGCCCCCAACATAACACAGTCATCCTATGAAGGGTGCTGGGCCAGTCTCTATTAATATTCTGGGGCTATTATAATAAATTATTACCAACTAGGTAGCTTAAAACAAGAGGAATCATTCTCAGTTTTGGAGGCCAGAAGTCTGCAATAGAGATGTCAGCAGGGCTCCACTCTGAAAACTGAGGCAGACACCATCCCATGCAACTGTCCTGGTTGCTGCTGGTGGTTCCAGTGGTAACTTGGCTCTTGGCTCTAAGGCTCAATCTTGGCCTCCTCTTCTCTCTGTCTCTCTCTTATAAGGATTCTTGTTATTGGATTTAGGGCCCACCCAGGGATTTCAGGGCGTGTCTCTCAAGGTTCTTGTCTGCATCTGCCAAAATCCTTTCCCAGCTAAAGTCACTTTCACAGGTTGTGGAGGTTAGAGTATGGTATGTTTTTGGGGTGGGGGGACCATTCAGTCCACCACAGCTTTCTTCAGTGGCATCCGTCCAGTCCTGGTGACGTCACACTCCAGACCACCTATCCTTCAGCCTGTCCACCGATTCCAGGAGACTGGCTGTCTCAGGTTGGCCAGGCCGTCCTACATGTGTTCTCCCACTCTGGTGGGTCCTTGGCCTCTGGGTCCCTGCGGTTCCATGAGGTCTTGGAGGATGCTGGCCTGGGGACCTGCTCTGGCTGCCAGCTATTGTGCAAACCAGATATGAGGCCAGCAGCCATGACCCTGCAGGGGCACCATTTCCTGGAAGCCATGGGGCAGAGGCATGGCAGCCACCCAGGTCCCACTCCCTGTCCTTCACGCCTGGAGTGCAGTGACCTGGTGTCCTGTCCTAGGAACCTGGATCCCGGCTATGGGGCTTCTGGGATGTACAGTTGTGGAAGCCCTGGTTCCTCCCAGGGATGATACACAGAAACCTGGGTGCATTCCCTCCTGCTGCACGACACTCCTGTTAGCCCTGGAGTGACAGTTGTGTGAGGAGGAAAGGAGCGATAGTCCCCACATCCCTGCTCATGGCTTCTCCCACAGTTCTGTAGTTGGCCCCCTGCAAGGTCAGCCTGATCTTTGGGAGGCTGAGCAAGGAAGTCTGCAGAACCTTCGGTGCCTAGAGGTGGAGGCTGAGGGGTTACAGGGGAGGCTGGGGAGGTGGGTGGGATGGGCCTGCTTTGCACAGCTCGCTCTGACTGGCAGTCACCCACCAGAGGGCAAAGCCCATGCTCGGGAGAGACAGAAGCTGAATGCTGTGGATGGTGGTGGGAGCCAGTGGCTAAACTGGGCGTGGAGGGAAGGCTCCATGGTCAGACAGAGCGGGGTACGCCCTGTGTCCCGCGCTTGCCAAGTGCCGGCTTCCATCTGTAAATCAGTGCTGGCAGTGGTTTGGGGCTTGAGACATCATAAAGCATCACCCTGTGCCCCAGCTTGTGGCCCATCATGTAGGCAGGTGAGTCTAGCTTCTCATCAAGAGTTTTCTTGAGATGAGTGTATTAAGAGACCCTTGGTTGAAGAAAAGGGTGGGCTGGGGAGAATGCAGAGGTTAAGCCTCTGATGTGAAAACTCTGCTTGGTGTGCAGTCAGCTTGGCCAGGTGGGAGACGTTCATATTCTATTTTTACCTAGGAGTTTCGAAGGCCTCGTTTCTCTCATTACAAAAGTATTGTTTAAAACACAGAAACGTGTACCTCCACCCCATGCATTTCTGTGCCCATGGCCCGAGCTCAGATGACTTCCTAGATTGGGCAGAGTGGGCTCACCCAGGCAGACGACTGGGCACACCAAAGGCCGCAGTATTTGTGCCACGGGTACATTCCATGTGCTCTTTTGTTTTTCGAGGTATAGTTCATATGTTCAGTTTAGGTTTTAGTATAATTTTTCGTTTTTAATATATCTATTACATTGTCAGCCATCACCATTGTCTCATTCCTGAACATTTTCAGCACCCCAAAATGAAATCGCATGTTCATTAAGGAGTTACTCCCCATACTTCCTTCCCTCGGCCCCTGGCAATCACCAGTACACTCTTTGTCTCTGGATTTTCCTATTCTGATTTTTCACATAAATGGAACTATACGCTATGGTCTTTTTGTGTGTGGCTTCTTTCACAGCGCTTCCTGTTTTATGAGGCCAATCGCGTATTAGTATTTCATTCCATTCTATTGCTGAGTAATATTTCCTCGTATGGATAGACCACATCTTGGTTATCCATTCATCAGGTGATGGGCATTTGGGTTATTACTACCTTACGGCTGTTATAAAAAATGCTGAAGTGAACATTTGTGTGCAAGTTTTTGCTTAAATACCAGTTTCCATTTCTCCTGGATAGACGTTTAGGAGTTGAATTGCCGTGTCTTGTGCTAGCTCCATGTCTAACCCTTTGGGATATTGTCAGGCTGTTTTCTACGGTAGCTGTCTCTGTCGTTTTCCATCCCGCCAGCTGTGTGGGAGTGCATTGTGCAGTTGCCTATTTTTCTTCCAGCTCTTTCTACCCATCTGTCGTCCCTCATTAGGACAAAGTCTGAGTGTGGCGAGTTAGCTGGAAGAGGCCAATCAGTCCACCCGCATTGGGTCCACGCAACCCGACAATTTGTCAATCCCAGTGTACAAGTGATACGTTTTGAAACCTGGATCCCCATCTTGTCTATTTTATTTGCATGGCAAGCTCCTGGTTCTAGAGAAAGCTGCTCCCTTGGCCTTCCCCAGGTGGGGCCATCCGGACCTACAAGAGTCATGGCCACTGAGCCTGGCTCGTCAGCCCTGGGCAGGGTGTCCGTTGCAGGTTAGATTCATATCCGTCTATTGTTGGGATGGTCAGCACTGCCAGGCACGTAGAGCCTACAACTGCTTGCTCCCCAGGAAGCCCGTGTCGTTCCCCACCTCCCTTCTTGGAGAGCCGCATAGTCAGTGTCTCGAGGCAGACAGGCGGGAAGCCAGTGACAGGGTGAGATAGCAGCCACTTCCCACCTGGAAACAATGTCTGTGGACTCAAGTCCACAGGTGCTTGGGAAAGAGAGGTTTCCCTCACAGCCTCCCACCAGCTCACATGGTGCCGGGTCACTCTGTAAGGACCCCCTGGACAATCTGGCACTGGGGGACAACATGCTTGCCCGGTGTCACCCAGATGTCCTCACACTTGCTTGAAGTCCCTCATTCTTGGGGATCTGAGAACCTCTGCTTGCGTCTCAAGCTCCAGGTGGTTAAATTGTCTGTTGGAGAAAACAATGCACAAAGTGTGGTTGCCACAATGGGGAAGGTGTTGGATTTCCAAGGTAGTAGCCCAATCAGTGCCGCCCATGGGAGAGGGAACCAGCAAGGATCAGTATCCTTATGGGCCTGACGGTGGCCTCATGAAATCTTAGTCCACCCAGTGGCCTCATAATATCTTAGTCCACCCAGATGGTTAGCACCCAGATGCTAAGTCCATCTCTGCTTTGAGATGCAGATGGAGAAAAGTGGCCTCATCTGTCCTGGGTCTAAGGCCAGTCTCACACAGGCCTGGAGGGTACAGGTTTGGCAGTTATAACATGTGACTGGAAGGAGGACTGTCCTAATTGTCATCTTTGTTTCTTTGGAGAATGCCCCGGACCATTTACCTGCTGAACATGTGACCATATAAACTAGCCTGAATATGGGCGCTTCTGCTTCCCAGGCTCCATTGACGGCCAAGTTGCTTCTGTGACCCCCCAAGATCTGTGGAACGTGTCCCCCTCTGTATTTTCACCTTTTAACCAATTGAGTATGTAATTTTCACTCCAAAACATTTTCCTCCAGATCAGTGAGGAGGAAAATTGTCCCATTGTGGTCGTGATATCCAAGGGCAAAATAATCCAGCAGAGATGGTTGGGAGCAGCATCCCGAGAAGCTCCACATCCAGTTACTCTGACGTGTCCTTGGCTGAAAACGTGTATGGAGATTTGGTTAAGTGTTTGGTTCTTTTTAATTCCTAGTCAACTTCCCTTTGCCCCTGGGCACGTGTTTATTAGAAATTTCAGAAATTCAGAATAGCGACATTGGGTCCAGGGAGAGTTGGTGAAAACAATTTGACCAAATAGACTCAGATATCTGGAACTTTTGGTAAAGGAATATCTCTCTGCCTCCCACAGAAAAGGGAACAGAATTAAAGAACAAGAGCCCGAGCTCTCATGCTCAGAGCAGTGTTGATTTAGTGCGCTCACATATTCGGACCTCAGCTGCTGTGCTGGGTAAGTCTATTTGTTCTGGAAGTCGGAAAAACCAAAGAAGAGTTCTCATTCTTACCATGGACTCTCCTTTTTTTTTTTTTTTTTTAATAAAATATTTTTAAGTTTATTTATTTTTGAGAGAGAGAGAGCCAGAAAATGAGTGGGGGAGGGTCAGAGAGAGGAGACACAGAATCTGAAGCAGGCTCGAACTCAAACTTATGAATCAGGAGGTCATGACCTGAGATAAACTTGGAGACCTATCCGACTGACCCGCCCAGGTGCCTTCGAAAATTTTTTTATCAGGAGGAAGAAGAGAATTTTATGCAAGCTGTAGTTGGTGACCAGGGTACCTAGTCTTCACAAAGAAGAGCGTGCTCCAGGGATGGAACATTGGCGCACGGATATATATGTGTTTTACACAAACACTTACAAATATGACGATGAAGGACATTCTAGAAAGTTATAGACTTTATCTTATGTTTTTAGTATGTGCAAGGCCCAGACCTAGGACTTTAATCTTATGAGACCCAGGGAGGGTTTTTTTTTCCTTATCTTTATATTTGTATCCTCCGTTTTGTCTTATTGTTTAATTGTTTTTTGTTTGTTTGTTTGTTTGTTTTAAGGAGGCAGACCACAATGTGTGCTCAGGGCAGAAAAAGTGTCCATGCTTTGAGGTTTCGTGGAGTCATTTTGATCTTGATTAATGTTCAATATTAGCTTCCCTGGGAGCCCGGGAGCAGGGCCTACAAACATTAAAAGTTGAAACTTTCCGTTATCAGTTATTACTTATTCCATTATTTGCCTTATTTTAATTCAATTTTTATTTTAAAATTATATTTCTCAATTTTCATTTAACTCATTTCATTAATTTTGTTGGGTATAGTCTGCTATTTTATTATATATATCTTCAAATATCATTTTAATTATTTACTACTTAGTTTATTGGTTATGCAATAGTATTGATTATCCTTATTGATGAGGCTCCCAACACTCTGGATTTTTGCCCTTTGTCCCCACCCCCTTGAGGCCCCCGTCCTCTGGGAAGGACAAACAATAGGGTCAATGTCCCTTGCCACCGCCCCCTTGCTGGGACTTTATCACCCCAGACACTCACCAGCCAGAGCGAGGCTGGCCGTCATGTCCATGCTCGCGGCCTTCCTGGTGCTCTGGGGTGAGGTTGCTGGGGCCAGGGTCCCTTGGGGCAGGAGGGCACGGGAGGGATGGGAATAGGGGCCTCACAGATTTGGTCTCTGCAGGTCTCTCGCTGGGCCCAGCCACCGAGTCGTTTCAAGGTGAGTCTGGGTCAGGTCTTGGGGATGGCGGGCACAGGCAGAGGTGAGCCTCTGTCCTGGGACCCAGCACTCACCCCCAACCCGCCGTGCAGTGTTTGAGACCCGGCCGAACCTGTGGGCAGAGGCCGAATCGCTGCTGGAACCCTGGGCCAATGTGACACTGACTTGCCAGGCCCGTCTGCGGACCACGGATTTTGAGCTGTTCAAGGATGGGGTGACCCAGGAACTTGTGCACCTTGGTTTATCTGCCATCGAGCACCGGTTCCACCTAGGAGCAGTGACAGGTGACACCAGGGGCCTCTACCGCTGCCGCTATGGCTTGAGCGGCCGATGGACCGAGCTGAGCAACCTCCTGGAGGTGACTGGGGCAGGTGAGCAGGGACTTTCATGGGCCCACAAGGCAGTGGGGAGAGGGCTGCTGGAGAGGCCTCATTGCTCCATTCCTCACGCTCCTGGTCCCACTTTTCTGGCATGGGGGGATTGGCAAGTCATCGGACATCTCTGACCCCGTTTGCTCATCTGTAAAATGAGGATGATGTTCGGACTGACCCCAGAAGGTCGTGAGGAATAAAAGAGAAAATCCTCAGAAAGCGCGTGGGACAAGCCTAGCACATTTCCTGTAACACGTTTCTTGTGGTTTCATACCCCTGTGTCCTCCTGTGGCTGCCTCCCTTTCTCCAACAATGCCTTCCATTTCCCTGGCCCACTCACATGAGGGTGGAGGGCCACGTCCGGCTGGGCCACCCATGTCTCCCAGGTCCTGCAGGACCACCTGTTGGCCCTGTTCCACCTGCAGAGACCCTGCCCCCACCTTTGCTCTCACCTGAGCCTGTGTCCTGGATCACACCCTGGCCTAGAGACGAAACTGCTGTGCCATGGGGTATTTCGGGTTGTGACCTTCCTGCTGAGGCTGGAAGGCGATGACCAGTTTTTGGAGGTGGCTGAGGCCCCTAAAGGTGTGGAGGCCACGTTCCCGGTCCATCGGCCTGGCAACTACAGCTGCAGCTACCGGACCCATGCCACAGGTGCACCCTCTGAGCCCAGTGCTTCTGTGACGATCAAAGAGCCTGGTGAGTGTGTGACCCTTCCCAGAGGGCTTCCTGGGGTAGGAGGCTCCTGGAGGACAGAGGTTTGTTTGCCTTGTTCCCCAACCCTGAATACCCTTGCCCAGGCCTGGGTTTGGGAAACCGTGGTCTCTACATTAGGTGGATCATACCTGGGCTTAACCCTGACACTGTCAGATTGTGCAGGGCCTAGGGGATAGGCCACAAGGGAGAGTGGTGTTGGGCTGCCACCGAACTGGCATAGGTTCGCGGGCCTAGCCGAGTTGCCCCAGCGACCCTCCCTACCTTGCAGGTGCACCGTTGTCGCCCACGCTGATTCTCCACAGAGAGTCTGCAGCTGTCCTTCAACCGGGTGCCGGCAGGACCGTAATCTGTGTGGCGCCCCTAAGCGGCGTGCACTTCCAGCTGAGGAGGGGCGAGGAGGTGCTGCGTGTACCCGCGAGCTCCACCACCCCAGGCCACATCTCTTTTCACCTGAAGGCAGTGGCTCTGGCTGACCGCGGTCTCTACACCTGTCGCTATCAGCTGAGTGACCAGCAAATCTGGTCCTCGGACAGCGAGCCCATTGAGCTGCTTCTGAACGACGGTAAGCTTGACTGCCCCGGGTTACGCCACACACCTGAGGCCAGGAGGGCGACAGCGTCCCTCTCTGTGGAAGGGGAGCGGGAGGAGAGACCCTGGGAAGGGTCCCCCAGTATTGGTGGGCTCTGGCTGGGTCCCAATCCTTACGCACCCGCCCAGCCTCAGTTTCACCAACTGAGAATGGGACACTGAGCTCGGCAACCCCAAAGCTCCACGAAGAATACTGGGCCAACATGCAGGTCCGGTACAGGTCACGCAGGCAGTGCCTGCTCGGGGTCCTCTCCTGCCTCCGGGCTACGACGGGGTGGGGGTCTTGGGGCGCTGGAGGCCTATTTGTTTAAGGCTGTCAGGTGGGGGCCGGAGGACCCGCACCCAGAGCGTGGACCCTGAGAGAGGGTCCTGGCCTGTGGGAGAACACGCGGGCTCCCCGACCGAGCGTCCTGGGCTCGGGTACAAAAGTCGACCCCTTCCCCACGTCTGTTTTTATGGACAGTCAAACGAGTAAGGAAAGGTGCAGGAGCGCGCGCGCGCGAGACCCGGGGAGGTCAGGAGGGTGATGCGGCTGTAGGAGGGCGGCGCCGGCGGGCCTCCCGGGAGCGAGCCAGAGGGCGCCGGGCCGCCTCCTGCAGGCGGGACGCCAGAGACGTCCCCTAGGCGCCCGGGTCAGCCCGTGTCCTCCCCGCAGAGACGCTCCCCGCGCCAGAGCTCTCGGCGGAGCCGGCGACTCTGCGGCCCGCGGCCGGCACGTCCCTGGAGCTGCGGTGCCGCGGGCCCCGGCCCGGCCTGCGCTTCGCCCTGATGCGCGAGGACCTCGGCCAGCGCCGGGTGCTCCGAGTCCTGAGCCCGGAGGGCACCGAGGCCCACTTCCAGCTGCGCGACGTCTCGGTGGTGGACTCGGCCAACTACAGCTGCGTCTACGTGGACACTGCGCCCCCCTTCGGGGGCTCGGCGCCCAGCGCGCCCTTGGAGCTGCACGTGGAGGGTGAGCGGCCCAGGCCCGCCAGCAGAGCGGGGTGTAGAGGGGAAGCACTCCGGGGCCCGTCCTGCCCGCACAGGTGGAACTCCGGCGGCGGAGGGTCCCGGACCGCCCCGCATCTGGCTCATTTCGGGTGCTCGGGGCCCTCAACACAGTTTCCCTGGGCGGGTTTTTCCTCCTCTTCCCCTGTCCTGAGGTCCTGAGCGCCAAATGCTGGGGGACCCCGGGAAGACCCAGATCAGGCCCGGATCTAGGGAACTTGCAGAGTCCTGGGGAAGGGGGTGACGCGGCAGACAATAGGAGGAGCCCCCGGGGAGATAGGTGTGTGAGAACAGGGCAGCAGCCTAGTGGCATGACTGTAGCTGGAGGTGGCAGGAATGTGGGGGTGGGGAGTCGCGGCTGGAGGGGGAGGGGCGGCTGATGCCCGAGGGGCCGGCCTCACCTGACTGACCCGTGTGGTCCTCCCAGGGCCCCCTCCCAGGCCCCAACTCAGGCCACTCTGGAGCGGGGCAGTGAGTCCAGGCCGCGACGCCGTCCTGCGCTGCGAGGGCCATGTGCCTGATGTCACTTTCGAGCTACTAAGGGTCGGTGAAAATGAGGCTTCGACTGTGACCAGGACCACCCACCGCTCAGCAGACCTTGTGCTGACCTACGTGGGGCCCCAGCACGCGGGCAACTACAGCTGCCGCTACAGCCGATGGTGGCCCAAGTTCTTGGAGTCTGAGTTGAGCGAGCCGGTGGAGCTCCAGGTGGCAGGTGAAGCGTGCTTCTGGTTCTGTGGGTTCTGTGAGCTGGCACCCTCCTGCTGGCCTTTGCCCAGATTGTGCCCTGTGCCAGGTCTGCCCCTTCCCTGCCCCTCCTCCCAGCACATTAGCTAGTTTGCCTCCTCAGCTCTGGTTGTGAGGGAAGTTCAGGCAGGGAAAGAACACAAGTGAAGGCCCGGGAGCAGAGTGGTTTGGTGGGCTTGAGCACCTGGAGGGAGGCCTAGGTGTGGGAGAGGTCTTGGCTGGCGGCTGACCTAGCTACTTGCTTCCTGGGCGGCCTCACTGAGGTCGGCCCTGATTTCACCAGGGAGGAGGACACAGGATGCTTCCCTCCCCTTCAAGTTCTCTTTTGTCCCATTTGTCTAGGAAGTTGATTCAGCTGTAGACCCAGGCTGCTGGTGGCATCCTTGGCAAGTACTTTCTCCCACCTGGCGCTGATCCCTCAGCTGCAGCTGGAGGCCGGACTCCCCCTGGGGTGCTGGAGGACTGTCCCTCATTCCTCCTGGGAATCAATAAATGTGAAGAGAGACTTTAAAAGGTGTCCTTGGCTAATGTAGTCCTGGTACAGGGGGCTGGACTCCCAGGGCTGAGGGAAGTGGGCTGGGATCTTGTGTCCTGAAGGTGGAAGGGCTCTGGGTTGGATCCTGAGGATAAAGGGGCCAACGATTGGCAACTGGGTCCCTATTTTTCAAGGTCCCTTTTGCTTTCTTCCATCAAGCTGCCTCCTACTTCCCAGGCACCTCTGCCTGGCCCCAGCAGGTCTGGGTCGGTAGCTTGAGGCTCCAGATATACTCAACCCCACCTTGACCGAATCGGTCCTCACACTGGGAGGCTGCTAGAGAGGTTGCATTTAATAGTTTTATCTTCTGTGCTGATTGGCCACCAGGTGATGGGGCCAGACTCTGTCCCCTGCCACTGGCTAGGTCTCTCACATTGGAGCTTGAAACTCTTGGAGGTGTGGGACCCCTCTCTGTTCTTTCCCACTTCCCCTCAGATCTAAGGCCTTTTGCCAGACCCAGTAGCCCACTGGACCATTTTATTGCCCAGCCCCTGTCAAGAACTTGGTCCTTAAGGTCCTGGCTTACCAGTAGGTGTGTATTAACATTATCAACTAAATTTGTAAATTGTGTTTAAGGAATTTGCCTATCTCATCTCAGGCATAAAGAGGGATGTTACATAGTGATATAGGATCAATTCACCAAGACGACCTAATAATTCCAAATATGTATGCAATATGCATGTATTTTAGTGGTCCGATTTACTGGTATAGAGTTTGTTTACAATATTCATGGATTCTTTTAATGCCTGCAGGGTCTGTAGTGATGTGACCTCTTTCATGGCTTATAATATCCCCCCTCCCCCGACCTTTCCCCCTGTCAGTCTGGCTAGGGGGTTATCAGTAGTATTAATCTTTTCAAAGAACTAATTATTTTTTGGATTTGTTCATTTTCTCTATGGTCTCTTTTCTACTTCGGGACCTCTACTTATAACCCTTCCTTCTATTTACCTCTTTTTTTGTGATGTTTATTTTTGAGAGATGGCAAGAGCATGAGAGGGGAGGGGCAGAGAGAGGGGCAGACAGAAGATCCAAAGTGGACTCTGCACTGACAGAAGCAAGCCCAATGATTTAAGCCGAAGTCGGACACTCACCCTACTGAGCCACCCAGGCATCCCTCCTTCTACCTACTAACTTCTGAATTAATTTTTTCTTTTTCACTGTCTTCAGATGGAAACATAGATCATTGATTTCTTGGGGGTAAACATCAGTAACAGCGTATTATTGGGCTTAAAAACAGTTTATATAATAGGAAACTACTTTGTGCATAAAATAATTGGCAATAGGGGCACCTGGGTGGCTCAGTCATTTAAGTGGCTGACTTCAGCTCAGGTCATAATTTCACCGTTTACAAGTTCGAGCCCTGCACTGCGCTCTCTGCTGTCAGCACAGAGCCTGCTTTGGAACATCTGTCTCCCTCTCTCTCTGCTTTTCCCCTGTGCTACTTCTCTCTCTCAAAAATAAACAAACATCTAAAAAAAACCAAGAAAAAATAATTGGTAATAATTAAATATTGGCAACTTCATCAGTTATACCCAGGTGGTTGGTGGTGGTCAATTCTTCTGTATCCTGATTTCCTGTCTACTTGTTCTGTTGATTCTAGAAAGAGGGGTGTTGAAGTTTCCAACTATAATTATGAATTTATTATTTTCTTTCAGTTCTATCAGTTTTTTTGTCCTGTATTTTAGGGCAACAAATTGCATCTCCCACTCCCCTTCACCCTCCACCCTTTTAACCTTACCTAAAGTGGGTTTGTTTTTAAAACAAAATTCATTCTGGGAAACTTTTAATTGGTGCATGTAGATCATTTACATGTAAGAATAATTATTGGTATATTTGGATTAGGGTCTACCTTTTTCTTTACTCTCTTTGTTCTTTCTGTTATCTGTCTCCCCTTTCCTGCCTTCTTTTGGGTTACTTAAATATTTTCTAGAGCTCTATTTTAACTCATATATTGGGTTTATCTTTAATCTCTTTGTATAGTTGTGTGTGGGGTATGTGTGTGCGTGTGTGTGATCTCTCAGGGATTACAGTATGCATACTCCAGTCTTCACAGTCTACATAGAATATTTAACACTTAAAATGAAATGTAGAAACCTTATCACTGTTTCAGTCTCTTTACCCTCCCCTTTAAATATTTTTTTAAAAAATTGGTACACTAATGGTTCTTGAGATATAAGTTTGTGCATTAAAATATACAAATCTCAAATATATCACTGAATGAATTTTGATACTCTCCTCTCTGTATGTTGTAGTTATATATACTACATCAATATACATTGAACTCTACCAGACGTTATAAATTTTGTTTTTAACAGTCATGTGTATCTTTAAAAATATTTTTAAAATGTTTATATTTATTGATTTAGAGTAGGGGAGGGGGAGAGAGGGAGAGAGAGAATCTCAAGCAGGCTCCATCCCATCAGTGCAGAGCCCTACTTGGGGTTTGATCTCAGGAACTGTGAGATCATGACCTGAGGTGAAATCAAGTTGGATGCTTAACTGAATGAGGCACCCAGGTGCCCCCACAGTCATGTGTATCTTAAAGATCAAATCTTTTCAATGTGTTAATCTTCCTTCATTACCAAAATTCCAATTTTCCTTCTGCTATCACTTCCCTTCCATCAAAACAACTCCTTTTACCCTGCTGGCAACAGACTGTCTTAGTTTTGCTTCATTTGAAAATGTTATTTTGCTCTCTTTCTTTATGCGTATTTTTATTGGATATAGAATTTTTGATTGACAGTTTTTTTTTTTTCTCAGCACTTTAAAAATGTTGTTTCTCTGTCTTCTGGCTTTCAAATTTCGAACAAGAAACTCCTAATCTTTTGCATCAATATTTATATGATGCATAGTTTTTTGGACTGTTTTCAAAAATTTTAAATTTCAGGGTGCTGAAATTATTTTAACTCAGTTAAGTGTCTGACTTCAGCTCAGGTGATGATGTCACAGTTCATGAGTTTGAGCCCCATGTTGAGCTCTGTGTTTACAGCTCAGAGCCTGCTTCGGATTCTGTCTTCCCCTCTCTGCCCCTTCCCTGTTTGCACTCTGTCTCAAATAGACATTAAAAAAGTAAAAAAAAATTTTTTTTAATTTGGTTTTGATTTCCAGCAGTTCTACTGTGATTTGTCTAGGCATGGGTTTCCTTGGGATTATGCTGTTTTGGATTCACTGAAGTTTCCGAACCTGTAAATTTATATCTTTGCCAAATTTGGAAAGTTTTCAGTCATTATTTCTTCAAAAATTCTTTCTATCGGGGCACCTGGGTAGCACAGTCAGTTAAGTGTCCAACTCTTGATCTTGGCTCAGGTCATGATCTCGTGATTTGGGCGTTCGAGCCCCACATTGGGCTCTGAGCTGATGGTGTGGAATCCGCTTAGGGTTCTTTCTTTCTCTCTGCCTCTCCCCTGCTGGTGCTTGTTCACGTGCTCGCTCTCAAAAAAATAAATAATGTTTTAAAAACTGTTATTATCACAAAGAATATGGTGGCATTTCCAACTACATGCATGGTCTTACCAGTTTCTCAATGTTAATCTGTTCTATAATAGGGATGTCATGAGCTGCCTGGTTTCCAAGTATCACATTTTCTTAATGCATTGTTATTTTTTATTTAAAAACAAAACAAACAAACATAGTGATGGGGCACCTGGGTGGCTCAGTTGGCTAAGTGTCTGACTCTTAGTTTTGACTCAGGTCTCATAGTTTGTGAGTTTGAGCCCCGCATCAGGCTCCATGCCTACTTGGAGCCTGCTTGGGATTCTCTCTCTCACTCTCTCTGACCTCCATGTTCTCTCTCTCAAAAATCAATAAACTTAAAAAAATAAAAAATATAGTGATCTTATGACCCTAATAATGCTTTTCTCTGTCAACATCTGTTTTGTCTGAAATTAATACAGCTCTGTTGTCTTTCTTCAGATTCATGCCTGCGTTGTATCCTTTTCTATTCCTTTAGCCTCAGCTTTCCCATGTCCTTGTTTTAGGTATGTTTCTTCTAAAGGACATATGCTTGGATTTGAATGAAATCCAATGTATTTGATAAGTAGTGCTTATTGAAATTGCTAACATATTTAGATGTGCTTTCAAATCCCAGTGTTTCCAGTCTCCGTCAGCGTACACTTGGCCACTCATGTTCTCCAACACCATGTCCCTTGCTCTATACAATGAGGATGGTGGTCCTGCCCTCAGTGTTGGGCGATGATGTACATAAGTTATTTGGCAGAAGGAACAACACATGTAGACACTCAATAAAGATTCCTTTTTCCCAAACATGGGAAGACACAAATCTGATGACAAGGTGGGTGCTGGAGACACTTAGAGCACCAGAGGTGAAGACTCAGCTCTTTAGTGCCAAAGACCAGGAAAGTAAGGGCAGAAGGAGGTGGAGATGGATGCTCCAAGTGAGAGCCAATGGCCAGGCCATGGGTTGGGTGCTGCACAAAGCAGGTCATCTTATTCTTGCTTTACACATCAGCAGGTCACTGAAGTTCAGGGAAGTCACTTACCTGAGGTCCCAAAAGCAACCATGGGGAGGAGTACGGCTTGCAGTGTCACTTAGGCCTACATCTTTTCCACTTCCTGCAAACTTGTTGGAGGCCTGTGTGATTGTTTCACCAGCAACATGTGTCTCTCATCTGAGCTTTTCCCTGTCAACATTCTCTGCATCTCTCAGCCTTGGCTTCAGTATGTGTGGCAGTCTGCCTGTCTATAGCTGTATCTGGCACTCTCTCAGATACTGACACAAGATCTCTGTTTCCCAGGTCTCAACCGTCCTCTTCTGAACCTCACTCCTTGGTCGGTCTTCATGACTCTGTTTACTTGTGACACAGAGGTAACAAGTCCAAGACACAGGGAGAAACACAGGGAGAGAGGAGCAGTACACAACTGTATGGCAGGTCATATGGTTAACATGCAACAGGATCATCAGAGAAAAAGAGGAAGATTGACACCCTGATGGTTAAGAACAGAGGCTGTGACATTCAGTTACGGACATGGGCCCTGAAAGAGGGTCAGGAATACAGAACCGTGAGAGGCCAGAGAGCGCACTGACAGCATGCTGGCAACCACGGAGTCCATGGCACCAGGGAAATTCTGGGACAATAGAAAGGGCAGATTCAATATGGTAACATTTTATTGAGATCACTGTATGCCAGGCTTGTCTGAGTGGTGGGGCTCTGGGAAAATCAGATTGTTCTTGACCTGCAGGGCCCAGGGCTGTTGCGGAGACAGCATTGTAGACATACATCAGAGTGGCGCAGGGTGGAGCATGATGACTGCCTCCGAGAAGGCATCGGCACAGTATATTCATTCAACAGACATTGGTCAGAGCCTACTGAGTCCTGTGCTATGGATACTGAGAAGAAGACCCAGCTCCTGCTCTTGGAAACTCTCAGTCTCTTTGGGAAACAGACTGCTACCTCTGCAAGGAGTAAATACAACATGGAAGGAAGCGAAAGAGAAGTTAAGGAGGTGTTCTGGAAGGAGAGAAGGCAAGTTGAAGTTGGCTCAAGGAGGTAGGGGAGGGTTTTTAGGGAGGGATATGTGAAACACCTGGGAGGAAAGAGAAGAGGAGGTTTCTAGGCACAGCTACAAAGGCACATAGGTGGGAAAAATATGGCTTCTTCAAGAACCATAAGTAGTTCCACACGGCTGGTGTATGGAAGGTGGGGGTACTACGGTAGGAGATGGCTGGGGCCAGGTCACAAATGATCATAAATGGCAGGTGAAGGAGTTTGCCATTTATCCCACAGGGCAGTACTATGAAACCATTTTCACATCACTGCACACACACAAAAATGACAATATTCACATGCACATACGAGAGTACCTGAAGAGCTTGTTTAGGGCTCAAAGCGACTTATGTCTTGTCATACTTGTAACCCATTCAGGAAGGTTTGCCCTAGAAGGTACACTGGAGAGCTTTCCACCATGGAGTGACACAATCAGGTTTGGGTTGTTGAAAGAACCCCCTGGAGCTTGGTGTGGAGAATGAAACAGTGGGAGAGGTGGGGGGAGAGAATGAAGGCAAGAGACTCCAGATGGAATCCAGATGAGAGGTGATGAGGGCTCACAGAGGGTGATGAGGGTGGAGAAGATGATTAGGGGTGAGTTTTCAGTAAAACCAACAGGGCTGATGGGATGTGGAAGGGAGAAAGGGATGCTGGGCAAACATCAGGCTGTACCCTCGATTAAGGGAAATTGTGAAAGAGACAGAGGGCCTGGAGAAGAGGCAGCCTCATAGGTTGGCCTTGGAGTTAGACATGAATAGATGGAGTGAAACAATAGGTGTGAAGGCCGGAGGTGGGCATGGGCCGGCATCCCTCCTGGACTAAGCAGGGGAGGAAAAGGCAAGAAGAGCAGCTACATGGGAATAT
The DNA here is from genome assembly GCA_030068075.1 of Paguma larvata. Taxonomy (NCBI): domain Eukaryota; kingdom Metazoa; phylum Chordata; class Mammalia; order Carnivora; family Viverridae; genus Paguma; species Paguma larvata. Next base: position 6,542,618 of record CM057841.1, on the reverse strand, counting down.
GAAGCTGGAGCCCTCCTGCCCAGAGCATCTTGGGAACACTGAGTTCCGAAAGAAACTTTACTTGCCTTGACTCTGAAGACAAATCCAAGTCCTCAGCTCAGCTGTCTTTTCTCTGAAATGTGCCTGAGCGGGGTATGAAGGGCAGCAGGATCCTTCTGGAAGCTTCTCCAGCAGGCTTGAATAGCTTTGTGTTCATTAGGTGCCTCCTTCTGGGTCTCCAAATGCAGAGTTGTTCCCAGAAAGCCTCAGAGTCTGCCCTTTAGCACCTTATCATTCTGGGGTGCTATAAATCACCCACCCCATTCTTTGTTCTTTTGGAACTCAGGGTTTCTCTTAGATGTTGAGCCTCTGAGGGGAGGCTATGCTGTGTCCCAAGGGTTTTCTTGGGTTACTGCAGTACTGTGATGTGGATCCTCAGGTGAACCATGAGGGCTGAGCTGCGGCTAAAGGCCTTCCCACAGTCACTGCACTTGTATGGCTTCTCTCCTGTGTGGATCCTCTGGTGCTCAATGAGGGACGAGCTCTGTGCAAAGGCCTTCAGACAAACCTTACACTGATATGGCTTCTCTCCGGAGTGGATTCTCAGGTGGCGGATCAGAGCTGAGCAGTCACTGAAGGCTCTCCCACAAGCGTCACACCTGTAGGGCTTCTCCCCGGTGTGGATGCGCTGGTGCTGAGTCAGGTGGGTGCTCTGGCTGAAGGCCTTGCCACACTCATCACACTCATAGGGCCTCTCCCCTGTGTGCACCCGCTGGTGCTGGGTGAGATGGGTGCTGCGGCTGAAGGTTTTGCCACATTCCCTGCACTTGTAGGGTTTTTCTCCAGTGTGGATTCTCTGGTGCTGAGTCAGGTGGGTGACCCGGCTGAAGGCCTTCCCGCACTCTTTACACTCATGGGGCTTTGCCCCCGTGTGGATGACTTGATGCTGGGCCAAGTGAGTGCTCCGGCTGAAGCCTTTCCCACACTCACTACAGGTGTAGGGTGTCTTCCGAGAATGGCTCTTCTGATGTGCTTCCAGGGCAGAGGGGCTCTGGAATGTTTTCCCACATTCACCACACTTGGAAGACTTCCTCCCTGAGTATATGCATGGAGGCTCTGTCCCATAACCATCCAATGGATCAAATTTCTCTTCTGGTGTCTTCTCTTGTGAGATGAAATTTGGCCACACATTGGGACTATTCCCCAAAGCACCAGATTCACAGCTGGTCTGGTCTGTGGGAACATCCTTCTGAGGCTCTGAGGTCTTCCTGAAATCCATCTCTTGGGGGACAGACTTTGTCCAGATATCCCCTGAGAGTCCTGCCTGCCTCTCTGTGCTGCCCTCAGGTTCACAAGCATCGCCAAAGGCAGGTCCCAGGGAACTACTTCCTGCGAGAGTTTCAGTGGCCCCATCCAGTGGCTCGGACTCTTCCAAATCATGCTGCTTGCAGCTTGCCTCTAAGAGCTCAGCTCCTGGTTCCTCTCCTGAAACATCCCAAACCACAGCGTTACCACTATTTTCACACAGGCTTCCCTCATTTCTGCCTGCGTCGTGGTCTTACTCTGGAAGGAGAAAAATGGCCACTCCTGACATTTGGCCCCATTTCTAAAGCAAAGTTTCCCATTTGGTATCCTAGATGACAAAGGGCATAGGGCTATGCTCCCACATCATCGAAAACTGGGTCACAGGTTCCAGTCCTCCTCCCCAAACTCCCCATTCTTCAAGGCTGCTGATTTTGGCTCAAGTGTCAGAAGGAAAACCCTGAGGTTCAACTGATCTGAAGAGTGAGTATAAGTAAGCAAGCACAGGGGGTTGCCCTTGCCAAGTGCCTGTGTACTCTCTCCCCGCTCCGGCAGGCCCTAGCTCTCAGTGCCTTAGCTAGAAAGCCTACTGAGCATTTTCTGCAGGTGCTTAGTAAAGACTGGCCGAATGAGGGAAGCAATTCCAGATGCTGCCAACTGTGCAGTTTTCCACAGTAGACTCTACCTTGAGCTCCAAGTCGACAACTGCTGCTGAGGGTGAGTGGGTGACATCCCCACCTGGTGGGCATCCCTAAGACCCTGGGAGGCCTGAGGCCCACTGTTTATAAACTGCAGCGAAGGTGGAGTGTGGTAGAAAGGTAGTTGGAGACTGGGTTGTGTATGAGGTAGCAGCATGCCTGAACTGACCTTTGAACTGAACAGACCCTTGATGGGTGCGTAAGGCACCTGGGGACACTTAATAGCATCGTGCACTGGACAGATTCCAGGAAGAGATGGGGGCAGGCAGAATAATTGCTGCTCAAGTCCACAGTGGAGCCCCAGCCCTGCCACGAGCCAGCTCCAGGGCCTTGGGCAATCCTGCCCTCGTCTGGACCTGTAAGAGAGGGCTGCTATACTGCTCGCTTTCCAGGGCTGTTGGTCATTATTAGGCTCTTGTTATGTGCTAGTCTCCAAGCACAGTGGGTAACTTCCGTTGCCTAATTTCACCTTCACTCTGCTCTCACAAGGACATACTGGAACACCTGCATTTCAGACAAGGACACTGAGACCCAGTTGAAGGAAGGTCTTGAGTAACCAACTTGTACAAGATCACACAGTTGGCTGGTGGTCAGGTTTGATATTTCAGGTATAGATTTCAGATTTCTAGGGGTGCCTGGGTGGCTCAGTTGGTTAAGAGTCCAGCTTCAGCCCAGGTCATGATCTTATGGATCGTGAGTTCAAGCCCCGCATTACATAGGCTCTCAGCTGTCAACGTGGAGCCAGCTTTGGATCCTCTCCCCTTCTTTCTCTCTGTCCCTTCCTTGCTCGTGTGCTTTCTCTCTCTCTCTCAAAAATAATAAAAATTGAAAAAATTGAAAAAGAGTTTTTAGATTTCAGATTTTGTCCTCTAAGCCCACAGATGTCCTTCTAGCTACCCAGCCTCCCTCAGCCATACGCTTGGTCCCACATCCCTCTTCTTCCTCTACTCCAGCAACATTGCACAACTGCTCTTCCCAGAATGCATCAGTCCATGTCATACCACCAGGCCTTTACTCTCACCACTCCCTCTGCCTGGACTGCCAGGTCCTTCTCCTCGTCTCAGAGCCATACTGATTTTTTCTCTGAAGACTTTCTCAACCCTGCAGGAAGATGCTGCCACTCCCCCCTTTCCCTGTCCCTGTAAATTCTGCCTGGCAGAGCTGATGGGGCCAAGGGAAGGCACATGACCAACCTCTCCAGAAAGGTCTGTTTCTCAAGGAGCTAAAAGAATTATCCTAACAGTTACAGTTTCCACTGTGTTTAATTTGTACCAGGCACCGTTTCATGTGCTGCACAGGTGATGCTTTGTTTACACCTCTCAATGACACCGAGGTAGGTATTATGAACTGCAATGCCCATTTTATTGACAGGGAAACAGAGGCACAGGAAACTCACATGGCCAGGAGGAGGACCCATGGTTGGATCTACCAGGGCTTCATGATATTTGTGTTCTTCCTACTCACAGCACGCCTCCTCCCTAGAGCCTGGCATACACACACTATCTGCTATCATCAGGCCAGGCTGGGCCCTTCCGGGAGCAGCCTTCACTCCCTGCTCTGGACTGTATCCCCTGGGACCTCCCTGGGCTGGGACATCTGTGTGGGTCCTCCAGAACAAAGGAGAACAAAGGTCCTCCTGCCTCCTCTAGCCTATGGCAGGTCTGACACATGCAGATCCTGAAGGCCAGCAGAGGGAAGACTCAGAGGGGACATATGGAGACACCTAGCATTTTTGTCATCCTCTCCCCTCCTACAGGCTTCCAGCTTCATCTGGTACCAGCAGCCTGGTTTTCCTTTGGTTTTCCTTATTCACATCAGTCCCTGGGATCTGGTCAGCCAAAGACAAGCGCAAGACCCTAACCAGTTCAGTGGGGCTCAGCCCAGGAACCTTATACTGTTCTGTAAATCCCTGGGGATTCTTCATTGATAGGATGCAAGTCTGGGTTGCTGGGCCAACCATGTCTCCATTGAGGAGAGGAGCTACTTAAGAGTAAAGCTAACGTAGGAAAACCCAACTGAGAAACAGAATGAGAAAAAAAGAGTCCTGATGCCATCCACTGAGCTCCTGGATACAGCCAGGAGCTCCTACTTTGCTGCTGTCAGTTTGAGCTGGGTTTTTGGACATTAGCAATCAAACCAGATCTGCTTAGCACAGGGTGTGAGTTTGGGTGATGTATAAAGGTGATAAGTGTGTGCGTGAGCAACCCCAAACCCAAACCCTGCACTCCCACATTCCAGTCCAGGCTCTGCCCACAGTGTGGTGTGAACAGTTCCCCTGTTGTTCCTTCTTACCTCTCTTGTCCAGTGACCGAGTCAGACCTTCTACCAGCATGGCAGCCTCCTCACCATTCTTAGGGAACTGGGCACCCACCCAGGACTGGATCTTGGGGGGCAGTGCACCCAAAAACTGCTCCAGCACCAGCAGCTCCAGCATCTGCTCTTTGGAATGTGCTTCAGGCTGCAGCCACTGGTGGCACAGTTCGCGGAGCTGAGCCAGGGCCTCATGTGGATTGGATGCCTCCTCATAGCAGAAGCTCCGGAAGCGAAGACGTGCGGCCTCAGGGTGGGCATGGCCAGGGCTAGATTCCTGGACCTCAGAGAGGCTGGCCTCCTCATCCTCCACCTTCACGCGTAGGAAGCCATACTGTTCCCAGGGCATCGGGCTCAGAGGGCTCTTGGGGATGGCCATCCAGCAGCAGCACTCCACTGAGGCGCAGGATGGGTGGAGTGTTGGAACTGGGTCTGCAGGAATGTTAGAACTTTGTCATTATGTGTAACTTGGGGCTCTGCTCACATCTGTAGAGCAAGGCAGATGCAGGCTTGGGACCTGTAAAAGTGACTCTCACGGATACACAGATGCTCAAAATAATCAGGTGCTTAAGCAGCATTCTAAAAATTTGCATACAGTAACTCATTTAAAACTCTAAAAAAACTCAGGAGGTGGGAACTTCCTTTCTGTTTTATGGATATGAAAACAGATACAGAGGAGGAAAAGAGTTTCTCAGATACTGAACGGAATGGGAGTTGCTGAGGTACAAGCTCAGGCAGCCTGACCCCATGGCCAGTCTGCTTACGGTGTGGTCCTCCCACACAGAACCAGGTCTCTCTATCTCACACACTTCCTAGGTAGCCACATGGTCATTTCCTCACTTTTCCCTTGCTAATTACTTTGGCTTCTGAGACGGATACTTAAATAAATGACTTTCAGTCTTCCTTCCTTTCCTTTTTTCTTTTTTAATGTGTATTTATTTATTTTTGAGAGAGAGAGAGAGAACTGGAGGAGCACAGAAAGGGGGAGAGAAAGAATCCCAAGCAGGCTCCACACTCAACACGGGGCCCAATGCTGGGCTTGATCCTACAACCGTGAGATCATGACTTGAGCCAAAATCAAAAGTTAGACACAACCAATGAGCCACCCGGGCGCCCCTCCTCTTTTCTAATAACATGTACTTAAGGCTATAAATTTTCCTCTAAACACAGCTTTAGCTGCATACCCATAAATTTAATGTTGCATCTTCATTATCACTTGATGAGTTCAAAATATTTTCTAATTTCTATCGTGGTTTCTTCTTGACTCATGGGCTATTTAGAAATCTGCTACTCCATTTCCAAACAACTGCGGTTGTCTAGTTGTCTCATTATTATTGATTTCTAGATTAAGTCTGTTGTGCTCAGATAATGTGCTTTAGTCAATTCCCAATCCTTTGAAATTTGCTGAAACTTGGCTTGTGACCCAGCATATGGTTAATTTGGTCAACATTCCCCATAAACTTAAAAATCCGCATAAACTTAAAAATAATGCAAAAAATAAAAAAAAACTACTTCATATGACCCAGCAATTCCACTTCTGAGCATTTATCCAAATGAAAAACTAAAACGAAAATGAAAACACTAACTCGAAAAGATATATGTTCACTGCAGCATTATTTACAATAGCCAAGATATGGAAACAACCTAACTGTCCATCAACAGATGAATGGATAAAGAAAATGTGGTACCCATATATACAACAGAATATTACTCAGCCATAATAAAGAACAAAATCTTGCCATTTATGACAACATGGATGGACCTTGAGGCTAATATGCCAAGTGAAATAAATCAGATAGAGAAAGATAAACACCATATGATTTCAGCTATATGTGGAATCTAAAAACGAAAATAAATGGACATACAAAACAAAAAACTAGATTCACAGATACAGACTGATAGTTGCCAGAGGAGAAGGGGGTTTGGGACTGGGTGAAATTGGTGAAAGGGATTAAGAGGTACAAACTTCTAGTCTTAAATAGGTCATGGGGATATAATGTATAGCATATGAAAAATAGATAATAATATTGTATTAACTTTGTATGGTAAGAGACGATAACTAGATTTATTATGGTGACAATTTTATGCCGTATATAAATGTTGAACCACTATGTTGTACAACTGAAACTAATATAGCATTGTATGTTAACTGAACTTGAATTTTAAAAATGCAAGTCCTTCCTGGATAAGTATAAAAAATAAAGTAGATAAACAACTCATCAAAATTAAAACCTTTCATGATTTGAAGGACATCATCAAGAAAGCAAAAAGGCAACCCACAAAATGGCAGGAAATATTTTTAAATTATGTATCCGATATGGAATGCCTATCTGAACAACTCCATAGTAAAAAGACAAATAATCCAGATTAAGAATGGGCAAAGGTTCTGACTAGACATTTCTTCAAAGAAGATACACAAATGGCCAATAGGCAACATGAAGAGATGCTCGACATCATGGCTACCAGAGAAATGCAAATCAAACCCACAATGAGATACCACTTTACACCTGCTAAGATGGCTAAAATCAAAAACACAGATAATAAATGTTGGCTGGCACATGAGCTGTGGTCTTGGGCACAGGGAGAATCAAAGGTTAGTAAAACAAGAGCCCAATCCTGAAACCTTTCAGTGACAGGTGGCAACTTCTGACAAAACCGTGTTCTAGCCCCTCACTCCACCCTGAAGCTCCCTTGGGCTTTTTGTCCCCTTGCCCTTGCCGTTAACCCCCAATCCCCATCTTCTCAGCATTTGCCCCTATTATTCTCTTCTTCTAAAATCTCTTTCTGCACCCAATTTTTCCTGGTCCTCCAGACTGCACTTTATCTGCCATCTTCTCCATGAGTTGTCTGAGGACTTGGGAGCTGCTAAGTATCCTCCTGAGTGCCCTGGGTCTCTCTTTTCCCAGCTCTGGCTAGAACCACATGTTGCCCCAGAGAGACTGAGCATCCTGGAGCCCATAGTGCCCAGAGCACCACTATGTCAAGTGCATAATAAACGAGTGCTGAGCCAATGAAGGGACCAGGAATGGCAGGGGTGACAATAAATGCAGCAAGATTACAAGCTTCCTTTTGCACCCCTGGAGCTCCTGTTCTGGAAAATCCCTGATGGCAGCCTCTGACACACATGTACATGAACCTGCCTCAGCCCATTCCCCAATGTGCTGACCCCACATTCAGGTCAGGGTCCCTGATCCATGAGTGTTCAACCAACTGAGAAGAGCAGGTCTTTTCATTTCTCTGTCCTTGTGAGTCCCTGACCAGATTAATGGCACCTACCTCAGAGGGCTGCTGTGAGGTTACCCAAGGTGATCTGTGACAAATGTCCAGTACCGGCCTGGCACACAGCAGACACAGGGTAAACAACCAACCTGACACTCCACAGCCTCCTGCCAGACTCAGGCCCACAGCCGGTGCTGGGGGACATATCCACAAAACCCAACTGGGGACAGCGGACAATTCCAGCTGCAGACACAGGGAAGCAAAACTGTCTGTCCCATTCTTGGCAAACTCTGCAAATCACCCGCATCTCAGTACCCCTGACAAAATCTTAGTCAATCACACAGTGACAGGCGCACACCTGTCTCAGACGCACATTTCTGTCACTCACAGCGAAATTCCCCCGCAGTCACTCAGTCCCTGAACCATCGTCTCATCCAGTCATATGGTCGGCGCTCTGGGTCGCACCTGAAGTCACACGGCCGGCCGCACCCCCGCGCTTTCCTCACAACATCACACGACACCCCCGAGAAAGCTCCGACCCCCGTCGTCGTCATCCACTGCCACGCTGTCGGTCGGAAGTGCACACCCTGACGCAGAAGCACAACCTCTCAGGCACACACACACACACACACACACACACACACACATAGCCAGCCAGCCAGCCAGTCGGTCCCACGTGCGATGGGTTAGTTCTACACTCGGTCTGCGCGTCGGTCCCGCTCACTGCCCGTCGGTCGGTCCTCCAGGCGCGCCGCTCGCGGTCAGCACCTCAGTCCCCGTCGGCGGGTCGGTACCTCACGCCCGGCTCAGTTCGCCGCCCCCGTTGGCTGCTTCCGGGCCTGGGACGTTCCTCTCCAGCTGCGACCCCCGCGGACCCCACCCAGGCCCACTCAGGCCCACCCGACACGCGCGGCGGCCGCCACTTCCGGGAGCGCGCTCTGAGGCGCCACGGGGGCTAGTCCGCCTGCGCGCCCGCTCTTCGGGACCACAACTCCCAGAATGCGCCGCGATGCCCAGCAGGCGCGCCTGCCCGCGGACCGAAAATTTGAGCTTGTGTAGCGTCTTAGGCTCCACGGCCCGCGCGCCGCCCTCCCACCCTCCCGCACTACGATCCCCCCAAAGCCCCGGGCTCTCCTCCCCCGCACCGCCCGCGCACCCTGGGGCCCACCGGGAGTTGTAGCCTCGGCGGGCAGTGGGTAGAAGGCTGGGCCTGTGGGGTTGTGGTGATGGGTGAGTGAAGGGGCGGGTGAGGGGCTGTGCGGGAGGTGGAACCGTGCATGGTGCGTGGAGTGAGGGAAGCGGGTGTCACTGTGTGGGGTGTGCATTGTGTGTAGTGTATGTTGCTTTTTATGAGCATATGCAGGTGATTCCATGTGTCTATCTTGTGTGACTGCTGGTGTTCTAGAGGTTGGGCTGCGTGTGTCATTCTCTATGACCACGCTTGTGGGTATTTCTGTGTGTGTAACTGTGTGTGGAGAGGGAAGTGGGGGTGTGTGTGTGACCTCTGTGTTAGTCACCATATGTGATAATCCTACAGCCACGTGTGGCTGTCACATTGTGTGATGGTGTCTGTGAGACAGAGACATGGGGTTGCCCAGGAAAGCCTGATGCAGCGGGAAGACCCCAGACTGTATGATCACACTGTGTGTTGCTGCAGTGACTGTGACTATGATCACGGATGTAATTGTGTGATACTATGGATGCCTGGACATGTGATTTTATGTGAGAATGTGTCCTCTGTGTGTGCATGTGGGTGTGTGAGAGAATTTAAGCAGGTGACTCCAGCTGGGGGCCCAGGACAGGGAGGGTGGGGGCCCAGCCTGTGTGCAGGTGAGGCTTTGAGGTTGATCTGGCCCATGCTTATTGGCCCCAACCTATGACCATGTCCCCCTTCAGCTCATCAGACCTTTGCATGCAGCCAGAATGAGCACATTGTGTCTTCCTTCCGCAGATACATACTGAGCAGCCAGTAAGGGCCATCGCCATTCCAGGTGGGACATTGCAATGAAGAGGAAAGGCGTGGCCTGCCTCCATGGAGCTGCTGTTATTTTAGAGAGGCAGACGGAAACCAAAAAAACAAGAACTGTTTCTGAGGAGTTGGCATCTCAGCTGAGGCCTGAAGAAAGGGAAGGACTCAGAGAGAATTTTCCAGATAGATGGAATGCAAATGCCAAGACCCCAAGGTGAGTACAGACAAGGAGTGGATCGAGGGAAGGAGATGGGAAAGGATAGGGTCAGAATGGGGAGGCTTGTGGGGGCAGATCTTGCAGAGGTTATGGGCCATGAATGGACTTTGATGTCCATTGATGAGACATGGGAGAGGTGGGAGCCATGGGAAGCCTCTGGGCAGAGGACTGTGCCGTGACTTTAGCTCAGTAGAATTCCTTTGGTGGTTACAGGAGAAGACTGTTGGGGTGAGGGTAGAGGCAGAGAGACCTGGAAGGTGAACGCTGCTGGAGTCCTGGTCAGCAGAGTAGGTCAGATCGGGATGGTGGAGGTAGAGGTGTTGATAAGTGGTCAGATAGAGATCTATTCTGAAGATGGAGTGGACAGGGTTAATGGGTTGAAGTGCAGCATCCAAGGGCAGAGCAAGGCTGGCTCAGGAGCCTGAAAGTATGTTCATTTGGTACAGCTGCCATCACAAAATACCACAGGCTGGGTGGCTTAAACAATAGACATTTATTTTCTCACACTTCTGGAAGCGGGAAGTCCAAGATCAAAGTGTTGTTGGCAGGGTTGGTTTCTCCTGAGGCTTCCCTCTTTGGTTTGTAGATGACCACCTTCTTGCTGTGTCCTCACATGACCTTTCCTCATTAGCATGTCCCTGGTCTCTCTCTCCCAGTCATCCTAGAACAGGGCCCACCCATATGACTCCATTTAACATTAATTGCCTCTTTAAAGATCATATATCCAAATACAGTTACATTCTGGGGCTTAGGTTAGGATATTAACATATGAATTTGGGGGGAGGGACACAGTTCAGTCCATAATGGGGTGAAGGGGCATGGATATGAGTGTGGGGATACTTTCTAGGAGGCTCCTGAGGAGAGAGAGGGCAGCAGCTGGTGGAGACCCAGGTGCCAGGGAGGAACAAGCCCGGATTGACAGTAGGTGCAGGTGACCTGGAACGTCCATGGAAGCTTCCCTCGGGGCCTTCCTCTGTGTCCAAATTGTGAGTCTGTGCTGTTAGAGCTGGGAGGAGTCCTGCCCTTTCTACCGCCTGAGGCCAAGGCATTCTTTGTGCTTAACACAGCACAAAAAAAGTTTGCTGAAGAATGAACGAAGGAATAAATGAATGGCAGACAGACAGACGACAGGATTCTCGTTTACCTTCCATATGCACCATGGCCCTTCCACTTCATACTCCAGACCTTGACCTTGTGCTTATTGTCTGATTATTCAACCAGTGTTCTAGGCCTCTGTACTTTCCTGAGTAGATTCTCCTTTCTTCCTCTCTGTCTCTTTCTCACTCTCTCTCCAGATTTCAAACCACATCTTTTTCAGGAAGTATTTGTTTTGGTTTTTTTTTTTTGCATTTATTTATTTTTGAGAGAGAGTGAGACACAGTGCGAGTGGAGGAGGAGCAGGGAGAGAAGGAGACACAGAATCTGAAGCAGGCTCCAGGCTCCGAGCAAGTGTTCAGCACAGAGCCTGATGCAGGGCTTGAACCCACGAACCGTGAGATCATGACCTGAGCCGAAGTCGGACACTCAACCGACTGAGCCACTTAGGCGCCCCAGGAAGTGTTCGTTTTAACTTGGCAGTTGTATTAACCAGTTATTCCTCTGTAATGAATAGTTTCAACAGTTCAGTGACTGACAGCAATAAGCACGTATTCCTCTCATGAGTCTAAGGATTGGCTATGCTGGCCTGGGCTTGGCTCCAGGCTATCAGTTGGGTCCACACCTGCTCCAGCACCATAAGCTCTACACTGGGGAATAGCCCTGGTGGCCAGGCTCTCTCCACACCCCACATCTCCTCCCACCATCCTGAAGGCCTGAGGCGTCTCATCTCCCTCCTCCTACAGTACACCTCATAGACTCTCATTGCTTCCCTCCCCTTTGCTAGGGTTTGCCCCTTTACCTGGTCCTCTTTCCATATTCTTTCCCCTTTAAAAATTAAAGGGATGCCTGAGTGGCTCTGTCGGTTAATTGTCCTGACTCCTGACTCCAGTTCGGGTCATGATCTCACGGTTTTTGAGTTCAAGTCCCACACTGGGCTCTGCACTGATGGTACTGGGCCTGCTTGAGATTCTCTTTCCCTCTCTCTCTGCCCCTCCTCCACTGCTTGCTCTCTCTCTTTCTCTCAAAATAAATAAAAATAAACTTAAAAAAAATAACTTTTGTTGAGCTATAGTTCACATACCTTAAGTTCACCCTTCTAAACTATACAGTTCACTTTTTAGCAACCATCACTGCTCTCTAATTCCAGAAGGCTTACATCACTCCAGAAACAACCCCTATGCTCATTAGCAGTTGTTCCCTATTCCCTCTGCTCCTAGCCTCTGACACCCATTAATCTGCTTTCTGCCTGCATGGATTTGCTTACTCTGATATTTTGTATAAATGGCCCCTTAGCATTTTCTGACCACTGGTAGACACACCACAGGGGTCCTAACCCAAGGAACCCTTTGCTTTTCTCAACCAAAACCCATGTCACCCGTCAAGCACTGAACTGGGCTTTGGCCTGTGGGTGGCACTGATCGCCTTCATCTCCTTGGGTCTTCTTGACCTTCGTGTGGTTTCCTGTCTTCTGTTATTGAAGGAACAGCCCCAACATGCTCACCCCTAAAAATCATAACAATAAACCACGTCTTCATTGGGCTCCTTTTGTGCACTAGGCACTCTCTGGATAGTGTCAGTTAATTCAGTTTGCCAACTCTGCTGCAACTATCTCTTTCTGCATTGCTGAAGGCTTTATTCTCTGGAAGCTCCTGCTTTCCAGCTTCCAGCCATGTCTTCTCTGCCCAGCCCAGCTTCACATCACTGATGCCTCCCTGCTTCCAAGCAGAACTTGCCTCTCCATCCACCTACCAGTGAAGAGAGGCCCAGATTTTTCCTGGTTTCTATTTTATCTCTTTCATGAACCATCATTCCTATTTTTCACCTGGTTCAGTTGGCTCTGCTTAACTGGTCTAGTTTGTGTCAAGAGATGCTATATTGGTTTCCTATTGCTGCTGTAACAAATTACCACAAACATAGTGACTTATAATGACAAAAATCTATTATCTTACTTTTCTGGAGGTCATAGGTCCAAAATGAGTCTCACTGGGCTAAAATTGCCATGGTGACAGGGCCCATTCTTTCTAGAAGTTTCCAGGGGAAAGCCTGTTTCCTTGCCTCTTTCACATTCCTCATTTTCGTGTCTGCTTCACTGTCCTCTCATCTCCTTCTGTGATCCTCTTTGCCTCTCTCTTTCACTTATAAGAACCCTTGTGATGACACTGGATCCACCTGGTGACCAAGCATACTCTTCCCTATCTGCAGATTCTCTTTTGCCATGTAAAATACCATATTCATAGGTTCTGGGGACTAGGGTGTGGGCATCTTTGAGGGGGAGTGGACACATTATTCTGTCTAGCACAGATCTGAATTTCATTGGTCTCGGGTTTGGCCTGGGCATCCAGATTTTTACCCAGGAAATTCAAATGTGTAAGCAAGGCTGAGAACCACTGGCAGGTGGAAGCATCAGGAAGCAGGACGCTGCGATAGGGAAGTATAGGCTACAGAGAGGGACCCAGCTGATCTCAATTCCCAGTTCTGCCTCTCTTTCCTGCTCAAGCAAATGACTTCACTTCTCTGGTCCTCTATGTCTTTCTCCAACATCTGGAGATAATAAACCTGACTTTGTAACATGGAGATCTGGAGATAAGAAACTCTCAACTCTTCTCAGATCATGACACCTCTGCTTACCTGTGTCCATGGTGATTGGCAAAGGTGTGCCTGCTCAGACATAGCCACACACTTAGACTCACACAGACATACAGATGCACAGACACACAGTTAACACAACTTGTATCCAGAATATATCAAGAGTTCTTATAACTCAACAACAACAACAACAAAAATTTTAAGAATGACCAAAGACTGGGGTGTGTAGGTGACTCTGTGGTTAAGGGTCTGACTCTTGATTTCAGCTCAGGTCATGATCTCATGAGCCCTGTGTGGGGCTCTGTGCTGATGGTGCAGAGCCTGCTTGGAATTCTCTCTCCCTTTGTCTCTCTGACACTCCCCTCCTTGTTCTCTCTCTCTGTCTCTCTCTTTCTCTCAATAAATAAACAAACAAATAAACATTAAAAAAAAAAAAAGAATGGACAAAGACTTAGTAGACATTTCTCCAAAGAAATCAAATGCCCAATAAGCATATGAATGGATGCTCAACATCCTTTGTCATCAGGGAAATGCAAAGTAAAACCACACTGTGGTGCTACTTCACACCCACTGGCTGTGATCAGAAAGGCAGGTAGCAACAAGTGTTGGCAAGAAATGTGAAAAATTGGAACCCTCATCTATTGCTGGTAGGAATGAAAAGTGATGCAGCCTTTGTGGAAAACAATTTAGCCTTTCCAAAAAAAGTCAAACATAGAATTACCTTATGACCCATGAATTCTAAGAGAACTGAAAACATGTGCCCACACAAAAAGTTCATAGCAGCATTGTTCATCATAGCCAAAAAGTGAAAATAAGCCAAATGTCCATCAACCAGTGAATGGCTAAACAAAAAGGGATCTATTCCTACAATGGAATATTATTCAGCCATAGAAAGTACCTGAACGAACATCGGCTCAGGTCATGATCTCGCAGTTTGTGAAAGCAAGCCCCTCATCGGGCTGCTGCTCTCAGCTTGGAGCCCGTTTTGGATCCTCTGTCCCCCTCTCTTTGCCTCTACCCTGCTTGTGCTCTCTCTTTCAAAAATAATAAATATTAAAAAGAAAAAAAAGGGGCGCCTGGGTGGCTCAGTTGGTTAAGCGGCCGACTTCGGCTCAGGTCATGATCTCACGGTCTGTGAGTTCGAGCCCTGCGTAGGGCATATGCCCGAGGTAGGGCATATGCCACCACTGTGCATGTTAGCCGAATCTCACTCTCAGGGTTCCAGGAGGAGAGTCCCAGGTGCTCCCTCTGCTGGGTAACTGCCTTGGCATCCAGGGTCATGCAGCAACCGTGGGGAATGTGTGTGGAAATGTGCAAATGAGTGTGTGTCAGTGTGTGTGTGTTGTTAAAGTTATTCATAGCAGTAGTTAAAGTAGTAAAAACAGATTTCATTAAGAAAAACTATTGCAGTAGGGGGAAATAAACCTCAGTTATAGAACTGGGCTCAATTCTGAATCCCGTGAGGACAAGTGGGGATTAATAGTCAGGAAGCAGGGTGGGGATCAGCAGATAAACAGTTACTAAGAGAAAACCTCAGGGGTAAGGGGACATCTAACAGGATTCTTGCTGAAGGCAGGCCAGGAGGATCAGACATCACAGGGTGGAGAAGGGAGGAAGGGGGAGGAACCTGAGTAGACAGTGAGAATGATCTTATTTGGAAGGTGGGAGATTCTCCCTAAATTGACTTAGAAAAACTTTTCCCGGAACTGGACTATAAGGAAGGACTCAGGAAGGAGCTCAAGATTTGAGGCCTCATCAAACTGTCTTCAGAAGAGCCTGACTGAAGTTTGGTCATGGAGAGAATCTTTGTCAGTGTGCAAGTGTGCAATGTCGTGTGAGGGTGTGTTCAAGTGCAGATGCACACCCCACCAGGGGCCACCTCAAGGAGTGAACTGAGAGCCCTGAGGCCCCATGGATTCTCCCTTGCCTCCTGCCCAGGACCGTCTGCCCAGATGCCCAGCCTCTGCCTCCTGCAGCCAGTGCCCCAGTGCCCACAGCTCCCAGCCCTCCACACAGCATCTGGACAGCTCTTTGCACGTAGATGTTTGATATGAGACACACACACGAGTGAGCAATCAATAGTAACAGACAAAGAACCTGAAGACCACCTGGCCTGAATAAATATGAATGGAAGAATGAATCGTCCCTGCTCCTGTGTGGTGCTGGTTCGTCAGCCTCTGCCCTGGTCATTGGATGCCAGCAAAGCTCAGTCTTTCCCATGCGAAAGCCCAGGCCCCTCAACTGCTGCCCTCGCCCCCTGGCCAGCCAAGCTCCTACAGGGCCATTCGTGCTCGTTGTTGGTTGCACTTCTTTCTCATCACCCGACCGCAGCTGATCTGTGACCATCACTCACCTGCCCCAGGGGGAGACTTCTTCCTGGTGGAACAACACTCACACCGGACAAACTCTTTCTTTACCAGTTAACAAGTTAAATCCTTGCAGGCTGGGGGTCACCATCCCCCTTTTACAGACAAGGAACATGAGGGAGAGAGGCAGAGAGTGAAGACCCAGAGCTTGTTTGGGGAGTGCTGGGCTTCAAACCCATGGAACTGGTTTTAGCTGGTTATGCCTGACCACCCCGGGGGAAGGAAGCAAACTATGCTGAGGACTGGCACTGTCACATCCCTTCTCATCCCTCCACCTTGCTGCCAAGACATGGTCCCCGCTTTTACAGAGGCTGAGTGGGTGGCCTACAGCAAGCCTGCCCTGTCCATGCCATGTGGTACCTCAGAGGCTTACAAGCTGCTCAGGTCTTCCTGCCTCTCTGCCTGGTCCCTGGGCCTCATGTGGGATGCTCTCCTGAAGGTGCACCCCCTGAAACAGTCTTGCTCCTACAAAACCAAGTGCCTCTTCTCCTGGGAGACTCCTGAGCATTCTGACTGACACTGCCTCTAGTCTGACACCTCTTCTCTCATGCGCTGTGGTAGAAGCTGTGGCGCTTGGCCGGCTAAGGAGGCGTCATTGGTCACCAGCTGTGCTGGGTCATTGTGCAGCAGAGTAGAACTGAGCAGATCTGGGGTGTCCAAACTGCACATTACAAAGAATGGGTTGGTCCTTAGAGAACCTCTAAGCCCTTGGAATATCCTGCCTGATAAGAGTCTTTCCTTACTGGGGGTGTTAGGCTAGGTCTGTGATTTATGATGGGGACTTTGAGTCACACTGTACCAGGATGATCTCTGAGACAGCTGGAGGCTCAGTAACTAAGGTCAGTCATGCAGGCATTCTGCATCTATATGGTCACCCGCAGTAAATATCAGCAGGCTTGGGTATCCTTCCCCAGCTGCAGTACTCCATGTGTATTGTCACTTGTACGGAGCAGTCTGCGTGACTGCACTGGGACAGGACAAATGGAAGCTTGTACCTGGTGTCTCCTGAATTCCAGTTTGTGTATTTTCTACCTTTGTAATTATAATCTGTATCCTTTTCACTATGAAAACAGTATTTCAACCTTTTCTGAGTTCTAGGAGTCCTCGTGAGTCATTGAACTTGCAGGTGGTCTTGGGGACTCCCTTGCAGTCATTTTGTGTTTGTGTCTCACTGGTTCACTCATTCCCTGTGGATTTGGGCCCTACCATGTGCCAGGGGATGGGTCTACAGAGGCATCTGAGACAGGAGTGTATGCTAAAGGGGCTCTGAGTCCAGGGTGGGCTCTGAATGAGGACAAAGACAATGACAACACGATGTCCGTGCTGCCACGGGGGGGCACGAAGGGAAGATAGGCTGCTTCTGATTCAGCCAGTGAGGAGGTGCCCTGGAGCTAATACCAAGGACAGGAGACCAAAACAAGCTGGGATTGGACAACACAGGCTGTCTGTGGGATGGCTGGAAATGAACCGGGGAAGATGGGCTATGGCGGTTGAGCGCTGGGGCTTCAAGGCCAGACTGCACCCTGATGGCCACACAGAACCCAAGTGAAGCGTGCGGAGAAGTGAAAGACCACACCTGTGCTGGAACAAAGGCATGGCTCCAGGAGGCACATGACCAACGTCTGGACTGAGCAATGACTGCCCAGCTCCTACTTTTGCCTTTGCCTCAAGTCAGCCAGATGGCTCGACCTGCTTCTTCAGTCGCGACCCAGTCACCCCGCCATCTCACATTCTCGAGGGAATGTTAAATACTAGAGCTGCCTCCTTACAGTAAATACCCCTGGCATATGCCAAAAGGGATGGGGGTACTGTGGCCACTCGGTCTCTATGTGCTAACTCCAGTATTTTCACCCTGAAAAATGAGTGGCTTCTAGCTGGTGGCCTCAGGCAAGTGGTTTAACTTCTCAAAATCTCAGCTTCTTTTCTATGAGGTGGGGATAACAATATCTGCACCCCATGGCTGCTGAGAAAATGAAATGGAATGATGTATGCAAAGTGCTTATGAAGTGTTAAAGTCTTACACAAATGTCGCTGTCTCGACTGATTTTAATGAACTCCTTGCGCTGAAGCTGATGAATGACACCCAAAGTCTTTTTAAAGGGCAGGGCTTTGTAACACACCACAACATTTCAGCATTATAAACCTTACATTTTGGCAGAGGAACAAAATCAAACCAAAAAAACAAAAACCAAAATAACAAAACAACCCCAAACCAAACCATATGACCCAAAATCATATGGCCTGATTTAATACAAGGCACGAATAACTGAAAAATCATCTTTTAAGTTTTTTTTCTTAATTTCATTTTTCCCTCAGCAAAAACCAAAATGAGCTCTGTTCCAGGCCTAGTGAGAAGACTGTCCATGCCTGTGGATCTCTCCTACTACCTGGTGGACATCTGTGGAACCCGGAGCATGGAGAATGGGAGGGGCTATTGTTCCCTTTGAAGGCTCACTCTGTTTTCTCACCCAATCCGGTGACCCTGCAGCGAGAAGTGTATATGTTGTGCAAGGGGGCTGCTCTGCACTGGCCCTGAGTTCCTGACACTCACCGGGCCCCCTGCTGGATGAAGAATAACACACCAAGAACAGACAGAAGGTCTTTGCCACGTGCTATCAGCACAGAGCCTCACATGGGGCTTGAACTCACCACAGCTGTGAGGTCATGACCTGAGCTGAAGTTGGACGCTTAATTGACTGAGCTACCAAGGCGCCCCTCATAGAGAACTATTCTTAAGGGTTAAAAGCCAGATACAGAAAAGCCACATATAGTAGCATATGTACCTATGTGAAAAATAAATGAATTTATCTGTATTTATATGAATTTATTTATATAAACTTCACTTATATGAAAAGTTCAGAAGAGGCAAATTATAGAGACAGAAGACAGATTAATGACTGTCAGATGCTGGGGGAAGTGACCAAAGTGACCACTAAATGACTGTCGGGTTTGTTTTCAGGCTCCTGCACCTACTAGCTCTTTTCTGTTGGATGTACACTGCACCTCCTTGCCCTAGGAGGAGAAATAAACTGATCTGAAGCATGGTGACTGTAAAGTTATAACACTGTATTGTATACCAGAAATTTGCTAAGAGAGTTGACTGTAAGCATTCCCACCACAGAAAAAACATTACAACTATGTGAGGAGATGGATATTATCTATTAGTTGGATTGTGGTAATCATTTCACAATGTATGTCAAAACATCACATTGTACACTTTAAATATATACGTTTTTTTATCTGTGGATTTTACCTCAAAGCTAGGGAGAGAAATGAATAAAAAACCTGACCTTATAGACCTTTACTTCACTCACCTGGATCTCTCAGGACATCTCTCTCCTCAGTCCAGAGGTCTTCCCACTGCTCCAGCTTGGAGCTCACATCTGGTTTGCAGTTGGGGGGTCCTGCCCATAGTTACAAAATAGAAGGGAAATGTTGATGCCATTGTCACAAGCCAGACAGGCCCCACAGGCCGCGTAATGCAGTGTGTGTGCCTCAGGCACAGTAGAAGTCTCTCCCTGATGTGTAGGATGGGATGTCCACTCTGCACTGAAGGGACCCAACTGGGGGACACAGCTCAGAGCAAGGACCTATCTGGGTGTGGGTTACTGGGGACATGGCAGGGGATAAATAAGTCCATGTATATGTGAACACACATGGAAACAGACATGTGACATGGATGAAGAGGCGACCGGGAAACCTCACCCAGGGACACCTGTTGCTGTAGTTCCTCAGCATCATGTCCTGGTACAGGATCCTCTGGGGCCCAGCACCTCCCATTCCTCCCACGTGAAGCTCACAGCCATGTCCTTAAATGTCACTGGCTTCTGAATATCCCACATGCATTGGCTCAGCCATGGGTCCCGTGTGGCCAGGGCTAGACCTGTGGGGAACAGCAGGATGTGAATGTTCTGGGAAACATCCTACGGTCGTGGGGGGAGGGGTGTGGCTCATGCTGTGAGTGACACTATTATCACCTTGTCACTGGGTACCATGGTCATTCCTGAATAGTTATGTCTTCTCTGTTAAAGCTTTACCTCCCAGTACGAAGGCATTAGGAAGTGGGGTCTTTGGCAGGGATTAGGTTTAGATGAGGTTATGAGGATGGGGACCCATGACAGGACTGGTGCCCTCATAAGAAGAGGGAAAAACCTAAGTGTGCATGTTCTCACGTTGCTTTTCCCCAGTGCGTGAGGACAGAGAGAAGGCAGCTTGTCTGCAAGCCCAGAAGAGATCTCTCACCAGAACCCAGGCCTGCTGGCACCCTTGTCTTGGACTTCTAGCCTCCAAAACTGTGAGAACTTTGTCAATTAAGCCATACAGTTCATGGTATTTTGTTACAGGAGTCTGAACAGATTAAATCACAGTGATTTGGGGTGCCTGGGTGACTCAGTCCGACTCTTGGTTGAGCATCCGACTCTTGGTTTTGGTTCAGGTCATGATCCGCAGTTCATGGATTTGAGCCCCGCGTTGGGCTCCGAGCTGATAGTGCAGTGCCTGCTTGGTATTCTCTCCACCCCCCCACCTCTCTCTCTGCCCTTCCCCTCCTCACACACACACTCTCTCTCAAGATAAATAAATAAGCTTTGTGGCCACCAGAGGGACAGCAGGATGGCCCTTACCTGCCCCCCAGAAAGCCATCTCACACCTGCGTGGTCTGCATCCCCTTTAAGGTTGGGCAGGGGAGGCTTGAAGGATGGGATGGCATCTAATACCAGCCGCATGTGCTCTGAGGCCATTAAGTGTTTCCAACTTGGGCTTTACTGGCCCACAGCGGCACCCTCAGGCTGTGGCAGTAATCCCTCTGCCTGTGCGTGTGGCTGTCTTCTTGGGGACCCCATGAAAAAAGGGCCTGTCAGGGGGCAGCAATTTCAGAGTAACTACTTACCACCCCCAACTCCCAACCACCAGTCTAGACACTACAATTTGCTACCATTTGCTCATTTGCACGTTAACATCTTCCAGGTGTCTGTACATGCCAGGCTCTGCTCTGTCCCTTTCCCGGATCCTGGATAAACAGTGTGACCATAAAGAGCCTGTGTCCCAGATCTGCCCAGGCATGGGATTTCCTCCAAGGGGCCCTAGATTGACAGGGTCACTAAGTGCCACCCTGGAGTGAAGAGAAGGAAGACAAGGAATGGCCAGGGCAGAGGGAGGCGCCCTGCCCCAGAACTCATGCTCCTTGGGGGTTGCGGCTCCAGTCCTATGCAAAGGGGTAGAAGTATCACAGAAGCAAGGAAAGAAAGGAGTGGCCTGCTGGGACTGCTGGCATTTTGGGAAACTCACGTGGAAGGCATCTGCTGGGAATGCAGCATCTTGGGCCTTGGGCTTGTCCTCCTCGACACTTCCCTGAGAAGGAAGAGCTGGGGGAGGACAGGGGATATGAGAGAGACCAGATCTGCCCCAGACCCCAGAGACCCAAGCCCCAAAGTCCCCTCACCTCAAATCCCTCCCCTCTTGGGCCACTAGCCTCTCTCCCAGGGGTCTTGGGCCTCCCAGTCCAGACCCTCCCAGTCTAGACCCTCCCACAATTGTTGCTCCTTCTTGCCCTCTAGGGCTTGGCAGAACCAGAGCCCCCAAGATATGGCAGGCATGCTGTGGGCACCTTACATCAGCTCTCTTTGTTAATGTTTATTTATTTTTCAGAGAGAGAGAGAGAGACGGAGCACAAGCAGGGGAGGGATAGAGAGAGAAGGAGACACAGAATCCGAAGCAAGCTCCAAGCTCTGAACTGTCAGTACAGAGCTCGACGCAGGGCTTGAACCCACGAACTGTGAGATCATGACCTGAGCCGAAGCCGATGCTCAGCCGACTGAGCCACCCAGGTGCCCCTACATCAGCTCTCTTGATCCTCACTCCATTCCTGAGAGTGATGGTTAGGATCAACACTACCAGACCCGTTTTACATGAAGGAAACTGAGGCATCAAGGGGGAAGATGCTTGCTTGAATTGAGCTTCTGTGGGGAAGCATCTCCACATGTCCCCACCCGTGACCAGCCAAGATAATGAGTCCTGTGGAGAAGTCTGTATCCACATGGACACACATCCCCCAGAATTAGTCTGGGGATGTGGTAGCCCACCTGGGCTCTGGTGAAGGGTCTATACAGCTGCCATGGACCCATGGTGCTCCAGAGGATGATAAATACTTAGAGTAGGAAGCCTAGGAGCTGCAGTTGCACCATGTGCCACTAACTGGTCACATCCCTGCTCTGAGCCTATTTCTTCCTGGGTACAAAAAGGACAGGAGGATGGATGGCATTAAGTCTCAGAGAGCCTTTGTGAAATATAACAGGAACACCTCATGGTGTCCCTGCTGCCAGAAGCCACACCACCTTTACACCCTCCATCATGTCCTGGCTCCCAGGCTGGGCAGGGGGTCACTGAGCTCAGGGCTCCACAGAAAGTGGCTTGGAAGCTGGACCTCAGACTCTTGCCTCTAAAACAGGAACTACCCATGAGCCTAGGCTGAATCCCTATGGGCAGCCACGGCTCCATGCCACCCCCAGGCTGCAAACTTCTCAAGAGCTTACCGTGCAATGCTGGCCAAGTTCCCTAACATGAGGTAAAAGAGGTACTATCATTACCCTCTTTACAGGTTGGGGAAAGGGGGCCACAGATAGATTAAATCAAAAGTGCAAAGCAAGTGAAGATCTGAACTCAGGCAGTCAGACTTGAGTCTGTGCTCTCAAAAAATATATACTATTTTTTTAATGTTTATTTTTTTGAGAGACAGAGACAGAGCACGAATTGGGGAGGAGCAGAGAGAGGAAGACACAGAATCCAAAGCAGGCTCCAGGCTCTGAGCTGTCAGCACAGAGGCCTGATGCGGGGCTCAAACTCACAAACCGCGAGATCATGACCTGAGCCGAAGTCAGATGCTTAACTGACTGAGCCACCCAGGTGCCCCAAAACATATATACTTTTAATAGAGGTATGAATGCTCAGCTCAATGAGTTTTTTGTTTTTTGTTTGTTTGTTTGTTTTTTTCAATGAGTTTTGACCAATGCACACACCTGTGTAGCCACTATGCAGACCAAGCTCTAGAAATTTCTGAGGATGGAAATATTCTGGAGCTGTGCTGTCCAATTCAGCAGCCATCTGCCCCATGTGGCTCATAACAGTAAAAAACAGAGGTGGTGTGACTTAGAAACTGGATGTGTAATTTGAAGTCTAACTGATTCAGATTTTAATGTCTACATGTTGCTATTAGCTACCATTTTGGACAGCTCAGCACTAGGACTTTTCAGCACCACGGACAGCTCCCATAGGGCTAGCTTTCCAGGCAAAGCCCTACCCAGCCCCAGGGTGATTGCTGCTGGAATTTCTGACAGCACACATGAGCTGTGCCTATTCTTGAACTTCATACAAAGTAAATCATATGCTGTGTAACAGTCTGAGGTCTCAGCCCCATGCTATAAGTTTTATGGACATCACTGGCAGCAGACACCTGTGAAGATACCTCTGCAGAGACTGGGGACAAAGTAAGATACCAAGTAAGCAAGTGCTCAGAAGAGGGGAAAGCGATAGTCCCAGCTGTCTTGAATTCTGTTCCTGACAGACTTCCAGTAGGAAAGGGCTAATGTGAGGCCTTTTGCCCCTCCCCACAGGGGTGAGAGTGGTGAGCTGACCCCTAGGGCCCTGATGCACCCAGTGCCCATACCTTCCTCCCAGTGTCATTTCTAGGCTGGAAATAGTGAGTGTGGGGAATAAGTGGAGACGGTCAGACCTAGGATCAAATCCACCTTACCACTCTTTGCTAGGTGACTTTGGGTTGCTCAATCCCCTAAGGTCTGAGTTTTCTTTCTTTTCCTTTCTTTTCTTTTCTTTTTTAATAATTTATTGTCAAATTGGTTTCCATACAACACCCAGTGCTCATCCCAACAAGTGCCCTCCTCTGTGCCCGTCACCCACTCTCCCCCCTCCCACACCCCCCTTCACCCCTCAGTTTGTTCTTAGTCTTTCAGAGTCTCTTATGTTTTGTCTCCCTCCCTCTTTGTGTCTTTTTCTCTTTCCCCTCTTCCCCTCCCCCATGGTTTTCTGCAAAGTCTCTCAAAATCCACCTATTCGTGGAAACATATGGTGTCCATCTTTCTCTGACTGAATTATTTCACTTAGCATAATACCCTCCAGTTCCATCCATGTTGTTACACATGACCACATTTCATTCTTCCTCGTTGCTGTGTAGTATTCCATTCCCATATATATATCTTTATCCATTCATCAGTTGATGGACATTTAGTCTCTTTCCATGATTTGGCTATTGTCAAAAGTGCTGCTATGAACATTGGGGTACACATGCACCTATGCCTCAGCACTCCTATGTCTCTTGGGTAGATTCCTAGCAGTGCTATTGCTGGGTCATAGGGTAGTTCTATTTTCATTTTTTTGAGGAACCTCCACACCATTTTCCAGAGTGGTTGCACTAGTTTGCATTCCCACCAACAGAGTAGGAGGGTGCCTACTTCTCCACATCCTCGCCAACATCTATAGTTTCCTGATTTTTTTATTTTAGCCACTCTAACCGGTGTGAGGTGGTATCTCAGTGTGGTTTTGATTTGTAGTTCCCTGATGATGAGGGACATAGAGCATCGTTTCATGTGTCCGTTGGCCATCTAGATGTCATCTTTGGAGAAGTGTCTATTCATATCTTCTGACCACTTCTTCACTGGATTATTTGTTTTTCGGGTGTAGAGCTTGGTAAGTTCTTTATAGATTTTAGATATTAGTCCTTTATCCGATATGTCATTTGCAATTTTCCTTTCCCATTCCGTCAGTTGTCTATTAGTTTTGTTGGTTGTTTCCTTTGCCGTGCAGAAGCTTTTTATCTTGATGAGGTCCCAGGCCTGGGTTTTCTATCTGTAAAACTGGGTAATAGTACCTTTTGCCGAAGGCTGTTTGTTCATTCATTCATCAAATACTCCATGGACTGTGCATGATATCATGAAACTTACAGTCTATGATGAATGGGAACAAGTATAAAATCTTCAGATATGTAAAAAAACTATGTGTAAGTGTGTAAAAGTGCTGAAAACATACTGTAGATATGTGTGGCATCTGTTTTGAATCAGATAGTTAGGGAGGGCCTCTGAGGTAATATCTAAATTTAAATGCTATTCAGTGGCCAGGGGGTGGGCCAAGGGAGAGCTACAGGCAAGGCCTGGAAACAGGCAGAAATCAGGTCATGCAGAGCTCAGAAGGCATGGGAAATGTGGATCTGTATGTCATTAGGACAAAAAAAAATGTGTAGGTATGTGTTTTCTCTCCTATTAGATGAGTACCTACTTGACATCCTTGGTTTTGCCTCTTGGCCTGCAAAGTTGAGAACATTTGCTACCCAGTGCTTTACAGGGAGAGTTTGCTGACCCTGCTGTGACATCCAGGGCAAGGATGGAAGCTTTAAGGTAGAGGTGGCCTCACTGTTCAGGGTTTAAAGACCCCTCTGGTGTTGTGTGAAGAGCAACAGAGGGATCCGGGAGAGGCAGGAGACCTGTGAGGAGGTGGCAGTCTGGACTAGGCTGAGGATGGCAGGGAGGCAGAGTGAAGGCAGCAGGAGCAGTACATGTTTTGAGGAAGATCTAGGTTCTGAAAATGTCCACCCCTGTGACCACAACCCTGCCATGTGCCTCACCTGGCTCCTCAGGCTCCATTGCCTGACACTCTGCTGGGTGTCCAGGCTGCTTGACCTCACCAGCTACAGACAGGAGGCATGTGGTCTTAGTCCCAGACAAAGAGCCCAGGTTGTGGGAGACTCATGCAGGGATGGATTCTAGTTCCCAGTGCCACTGCCTCCTCCCATCTACTTCCATACAGCAGTCAGGCTTCTGGAGCTCACTTCGGGGCTCAGGGCTCGAATTCTGGAAAATGAAGCACTGCTGGGTGAATAAAAGCAACAGGGAGTGGGTGTGGCCATACACACGGGCTTCTCTGGGACAGACCCAACTACCTCCTTCCCCCGGATGGAAAACACATGTCTATACAAAATTCCGTATGTGAATGTTCGCAGCACCATTAGTTGGGTAAACAAACTGTGGTATATCTATATAATGGGAGTATTATTCAACTATAAAAATGAATGAAGTACAGATACATGGCACAACATGGATGGACTTTAAAAACATTATGCTCAGAGAAAAAAGCCAGAGACAACAAACCTATACATTATATGGTCCCATTTATATCACATGCCCAGAACAGAGACAGATTAATTAACAAAGTAGATTAATGGTTGCCAGGGGCTGGGGAAAAGAGGAATGGGAAGTGATAGCTACGGGGTATAGGCCATAAGCAGACACCTGAGTTCACACCTGCAGACACAAAGGAGGTGTCACACACACAAAACACCCCTTCCCTACATAGACATGCATGGTGACACACCTGACCACTCACATACACCTGAGGTCCCATCTGCACACACAAATGGTGTCACATATGCAATACATCTTCCCCTCTGACATGCACAAACGGTAACATGTCCAGTCAAATGCATATAGCTGAGATCACACCTGCAGACACAGGAAATGACATGCTGGGCTCCCCACACACTGGTCTCATCTGCACACAGGTGGTGCTTCGCATGCAATACACCCTTCCCCCTCTGAAACGCACATTGGGTGACACACTTAGCCACATGCACACACCTTGGGTCACGTTTACACAGACAACTGACGCACTGCCCCCCCCTCCACACACACACCTGAGGTCTCATTTACACATGCAGATGGTACCTCATGCAAGACAGCCTGCCTCTGACACGCATACATGCAGTGTCACACTCGGCCATCATAGCTGAGGTCTCACGGGCACACACAGGTCTCTCCCTCATACTCTCCGGCGCGCACACGCGCACGCGGTCCCTCCTCTCTCCCCTTCCCCCGTGACCCATCGCCGGGTCCGTGCTCCTCTCGGGGCCCCACTCTGCTACTCAGTCACTCCCACTGCGTACATGCTGGCCTGATCGTCCCTCAAACTCACGAAAGTCACCATGCCGGGACGGTGGACTCACCTCGGTCGCGGGCCCCTCCCAGAGGCGGGCTGCGTCGCCAGCCGCTGCAAACTGGCGGAAGGCACTTAGGGCCCTCCCTTCCCGAAGGCCTGGGGCTCTACTCGCGACTGGATCTCCGACAGGGCCCTTCCAGCTGCGTGCCAGCCGGGCACAGGGGACTGGTCTTGTGGGAAAGGGAGTCCAGAGGGCGATGGTGCCACGAAGGGAGGGTGGGAACGTGTTGATGAGCTGCTGTCGCAGGGGACCAGACGGGTACGAACACGTATGGATCTATGTAAGTCCTTGCAGATATGCAGCGTACTTTTTTCTTTCCCTGCGCACACTCACGTGCGCCCATATTTGTCTAACTTTAGTTTGGGGAATTCCCCGCCCCCCAACCCTGTGCATCCTGTAAAGCTTCAGCAAATACCCAATAACGGCCAGTACATTCTTCCAACGTTTCAAGAAACGACAATGAAACCACACCATTACTTTCTCTAGTCTATATGCTAATTTCTCCCAATGACATATTACCTTTTTGTTTTCATTTTTTAGTGAAGCCCAAATAAAAAACCACGCACTGCATTCTGCTGTGCCTGGTGGAATGGACTCCTGGTGTACAGGCTGACCTTCTCTACTCTTCTTTCCCACTAGTCAATCACAAGGAGAGATTAAAGAAGTCATCTTAGCAACTTATTTTAGACCAGAATTGTGCAAAAGAGCTTTCTAGAGTTGAGGGAGATGTTCTGTTTGTAACTAGTGAGCAGTTGGAATGTGGCTAATGAGATTGAGGAACTCAATTTCTATTTTAATTTTGGGTGAATTTAAAATTACATCTAAACTGCTATACTTAGCTAGTGATTACCACGATGGACAACTTGGAACATCTAGATGTTCGTTCACCTTGTATCTTCCTACAAGAGACCTACAGGAGACTGCTCTTCAGACCATACAGATTTCTTACCTTTTGCACAAACGACTTGAGTATCTCTGAGGATGTACAAGAAGATATTGAAAATGGGGAACTTGGCTGTTGGCCACAATTTATGCGTGGGCATGATTTGGGCTAATACAGGGAATTTGATAAAATAACTTGGAAATGTATGTGCTACAATAGCTTGCAGGAAGATGCATGGAGTCGAAGCTATTTTACACTTAACTGTTTCCATTAACTCAAGGCTCATACATGTGTGCCTATGTAAGAACAAGTGTGGCTAAGAATTGTGTGTGTATGTGTGTGTGTGTGTGTGACAGAAAACAATGAAACCAATTATCAAACTTACTTTAACTTGAAAGAGTTGAGATTTTTAAATTTATTTTTTGAACTGTTAATACTTTTACATGTTTCAAAATTCCAAAAATATCAAAAGATATAGAGTGAAAATCATTCCTCATTCCTCATCCCTTTACCCCCATTCCTCCTCCCCAAGAGCAACTAGTATGCTTGGTTACTTTATACCCTTAAGGAGACTGATTGTGTGTGTGTAAGCAAAGGGTTTTTTACACAAATGGAAACATACTTTACATACTGTTTTACGCCTTTTCCTTTAACAGTGTATCTTGAACTCTTTCCCGTATGAGTACATAAAGATAGTCCCCATTTTTTCCATTCCAGCAGAAATCACTAACCCAGGTTGTTTACAGATTTTTACTTCTGAAATCAATACCATGGTGAAACCATGTACAGTCTACAACATACAAATATATCTCCCAGCAACAGGTTTACTGAGACAGAGTTTGTAATTTTATTAAAAATTTTTTTAACGTTTTATTTTTGAAAGAGAGCCAGAGGGAGTACTAGTGGGGGAAGGGCAGAGAGAGGGAGACACAGAATCTGAGCGGCAGCCTCCTGGCTCTCAGCTGTCCGCACAGAGATGCACATGGGGCTTGAACTCGTGATCCACGAGACCATGACCTAAGCTGAAGCCTGAAGCTTAATGGACTGGGCCACCCCAGCGCCCTGTATGTGTTTGTAGTTTTCGATAGCAACTGACAAACTGCCCTTCACAGAGGCTGTATCAATTTTTACTCCCCCTGGAAACATGTAGAAAAGCCTCCCCCACTTTTGGATGCAAGTCAAGTCTGGTAAAATGCTAGGTGGTCACGTTCCTACAACCCTCCTGAAAAGTAATTTAAAAGGCTACATGAGATTCATGGCCACAGGAAAATGCTCAAAAAAACCCAAAACAGTTAAGAAGCATGTGTTACAAGAGAACTAGAAAGGATTCCAATTTTCTAAACACAACTAGAAATATATTTTTTATGGGTATAAGATCTAGTGTACACTGTATGTATACATTTATATTGTTATGAAAAAATTACAAGGGAAATAAAATCTTAATGGTAATGACCATCTCTGGATAGTGGAAGTATGAGGAATTTTATTTGTATGCATTTTCCATGTTTTACAGTAAAGAATTTACATTATTTTTATAAACCGATAAGGCCATGTATTCCATAGTTTATAATAACTTTCCCTGAGGAGTTTATCTGTTTCAAAGCATCTATAAGGAAATCAGTAGGAACATTATGCCTAGAAAACATGACCCTAAATGAGAAATGAAAAATTTGTAATCATCTCTACTGCTTGGAGAGGGAGGTGAGTGACAAGCTTATTCCCAGCTTACCTACTGAGGCCACTGTAACCTCAGCCCACCCAGCAACCATTCTGAGACCCTTTAGGAGCTGCCATTTTGGGGGCCAAAGTGGAGGGAAAGGGGCAATTGCAGGCCTGGCTTCCACAGCTGCCTAGAACCATGAAGTTACCACTGGGGCTCCACTCCCCATAGGGCACTGATAGGTGGAACATTCCCAAAGCTGCACCCCACACCATTGATGGGGAAGGGAGGAGAAATGGTCAAAAGTGGGACTTATCCATGTTTTACGCTGCCCATGATAAAATGCTAAAATTTAGATTACTCAGAAAAATAAGTAGATTCTCTTCGTTTTTCAACCAGTTAGGAATGCCGCAAGACGGTTAAAAAGACTAAAACACATTGTGTATAAATCAGTTACTATCATTTGTTAAAATCAAAGGTATAGGACTGTTAGTGCAGCTCTGATCAATTTAGGCTCTGGAAAAAGTTCGCTGTAGTGCTGGGCATGGTTTCTTTGCCTTGGCATATATGGGGCTAGGTAATTCTTTCTTGAGGGGCGATCTTGGGCACTAGAGGGTATTTAGCAGCATCCCTGGCCTCTACCCACTAGTTGTCAAATGCACCCCTCTGTTCTGCCAGTTATGACAACCAAAAATGTCTCCAGACATCACCAAATGTCTCCTGAAGGACAAACCCACCCCTGATGGAGAACCTGTGGCTTAAGCAATGCTGGCAATTTCAAGGCAACAGCTTTCAAAATGAGCTGTGACATGCCCAGGGAACGTAGCAGAATTTCATGGGGGCCTTTTGGTCTTTTGCTCTGGGCTTGAGTGTGGCTGGTATGTGGGTGGGGGCCAGGTGTGCTCTAAGGACTGTAAAGTGCAGAGCTGGCCCCCATGGACCACGCACATATGTGTGAAACAAGTCTGTCATGTGTGAACAGAGATCCTAAGTCAACTTCACATAGAAACACAAATTAACTCCTGCACGCTTAGAATTTTACACAGAATTTTCCAGAAATGCAACGGTATTTTGTTTTGTCCAAACTTTTGCAAGAGTTAGTCACCACTTAGGAAAATCTCATGCCATACAGGAATACCCCTTGGATTATTTTCCATGACCGACACCATATCCCATACACCAGATGGCACCAGCAGCGCCCCAGGTGTCCAGGCACAATGACCCACACAGTCACATGGAGAGATACCGCACCAAGTCAGTCCACATTACTCTACCATAAGTTACTTTTGTTTTAATTATGCTTCACAAAAAGGGGCCATGTATTGATTTTTTACAGTACATGTGTGTAGGTTACATTACCTATGAATTCATTTTGCAGTAATAGAGGGAACAGCACAAAACACCTGTGGTTAAAGGGGGCTCTGGGCTTGGCAGATTTGAGAACCATCAATCTCCGGTATTTGGGAAACACCATTTCTTTAACAAATCAGAGGCTGCCTTAGACGTTTCTACCCCTGGTCCCCCTTTCCGTGACCTTACCACATTTTTGTATCTGTGGTTCAAAAGTTATCTGTAGTTTCTCTCCTACGAGGATTCTCTGATGTCAAATAACACAGAAGTACCCATGGAAGACTCTTCAACCCCAATGACGTGAACTGGGTTTTTCTCTTGCATGATTTCACGGATATCAAACAAGGCAAGTGCCCGGCTCGCAGGCTGTCCTGCCTTTGTCCCACTCCCAGGGTTCTCACTGGAGTGTGTGTACTGATGCCGGGCAAGGTGTGAGCCCCGGGCAAAGGGCTGCTCAAGCCTTCGCCGGATCCGGCCCTGGGACTCCTCTCTGGTGTGAGTTATCTGGTGTCGGATGAGGTGCGAGCTCTGAATAAAACATTTCCCACAATGATTACACTTAAAAGGCCTGTCACTTCGGTGAGCCCTCTCATCTGGATTCAAAGGTGGGTCACAGCCAAGGGCTTCTGTCCATTCATGCTTCGTTAGAGCTGGCGTCTGCTCGAAGATCAGCCTCTGGCGGCACTCGTAGGGCTTCTCCCCAGCATGCTTTCGCTGGTGCTGGGCCAGGGAGGAGCTGTGCCTGAAGCCCTTCCCACAGTGGTTACACTCATAGGGCCTCTCCTCTGTGTGTGTCCTCAGATGCAGGAACAGGCACGTGGTCCGGGAGAAGGACTTCCCGCACACGCTGCAAGTGTATGGCTTCTCCCCAGTGTGTGTCCGCTTATGCCGGCCCAGGGATGAATTCTGGTTGAAGGCCCGCCCGCAGTCCTGACATTCATAGGGTTTCTCTCCGGTGTGAATTCTCCGATGAACAGTAAGGTGTGTGCTATGGCAGAAAGACTTCCCACACTCAGCACATTTATAGGGCTTGTCTCCCGTGTGGATTCGCTCATGCTGAACCAGGGAGGAATTCTGGCTAAAGGCTTTCCCACACTCTTTGCACATGTAAGGTCTCTCTCCTGTGTGAATCCTTTTATGCACTGTGAGATGCGCATTATGGTTAAACGACTTCCCACAGTCTGTACATTTGTAGGGTTTATCTTGTACTTGGCTTCGGGGGAGTTCTGTAACTGGAATGGCCTGACTGGAAGCTTTGCTACAGTCACTGCTGTCACATGGCTCTCTGCCAGAGGAGCCTGTCTGCTGGACTAAGCTGGAGTTACCTTCCGAGTTTATAGCCTGTGAGTCATAAGCACAGAGATAGTCTCTCCTAGAAATCTCCGATGACGGATTTGAGTTTGAACTCAGGACACCGTTTTCCCCAGGTCTGAGACTTTCATAGCTTTTATCTTGAACTGGCACTTCCTCGAGGCTCACTTCCAATCTCCTCAAGTCGTCCTTTTCCTTCTCGGGCACCTGTACCTGGCGCTCACGTGCCCAGTGTTCCCCTAGTGTGGTGGGACAGGGAGCATCCCTCAGGAAGCCTTCCCTTTCCGCGACACGGGATGGCTCCTCCTCAGGAAGTCTCGGCTCCTTGGGTGATGCTTGGCTTTCAGGTCCAGGCTCCCAGCCTAAAAGATTACCAAAGAGCTGAAAGAGTTGGCAGAAAAAACACAGAGAAGACATCTTGGGCCTCCATCCTTACTACTCCCCCCACCTCTAGGAAAATCTCAGTTCTGCTCCTGTGCAGACACCAAGTGCCTCCTCTGCAGAAACAGTCTCATGCTTTCATTCATTCGACAAAAATCTCCCAAGTACCTGGCACAGGCCCGGGTACTAGCCTAGACAAGGGGCTGGCAGACTACAGCCCCCAACTATGAATATTTCTGTTTTTAAAGGGCTGCAGGAAAAAAAGAGAAGGATGAATGACAGAGACAGGCAGAATTCTAAAGCTGTGCCTGGCTGTGCAATCAGACACTCATCTAGGTACTGCTATGAAAGGGACTTTGCAGGTGACTCATCAGCTGATCTGAAGCCTAAAATAGGGAGATGATGGGTTATCAGATGCTGGGTTATCAAGGTGGGCCCGAAGTAGCCCCCAGAGCCCTTAAAAGCAGGTAAAAGGGAGAGGCTGGCTGCACAGGAGGACTTCAGTTGGGAAATGGGTGCGCTTCCCAAGGCCGAGAACAACTCCCGCGCGAGTCTCAAAGGAAACAGGAGCCTCAGTCCTATGGCCACATAGACCTGCATTCTGCCTGATCATGCCTAGAATCGGATTCTCTCAGAGTTCCCTGCCCAGCCAGGACCTTGACTTCAGTCTTGTGAGACCTGGAGCAGGCAAACCAGTCAGCACTGACTGACAGAAATGTGAAATAATGAATGGGTGTTGTTTTAAGCTAAGTTCATGTTAATTCATTACAGAGAGGACAGAAAACAAATAGTGATTGTACTTGGCCCACAAAGCCTAAAATATTCACTGTCTGGCCCCTGATGCTGGGGAGACACTGCAAGCCCAACACATGAAAAGCCTAGTCCTCAAGAGCCAGGGAGGCAGGCACTGAGCAAACCTTCGAAGGAGCAGGCTTGGAAGGCAGACAAGGAGCTCGGATTTAGAAAACCAAAGTTTGGTAGGTCAGATACCCAAGGGGAGGTACCCTCATGTCTGTGGGACACCTTGGGAGGAGCAGCCCAGGTCCCAGAATCCTCCAGAACAAGAACTGCACTCAGGCAGGCGCAGGCTCCCCCCTTGCTCACAGTGCAGTGAAGGCCAAGTGTATCAGCTTCCTGTGGCTGCTTTAACAGCGTGCTACAAACATAGCGCCCTAGGAGAGCACACTTCTCTTACGGTTCTGAGGTCAGAAGTCCTAAGTCAAGGTAGTATCGGCAGGGGAAGATGACTCCTGGCAGCTCTAGGAGAGAATCTGTTTCCATGCCATTTCCAGCTTCACGAGGCTGACTACATTCCTTGGCCCTTTCCTTCACCTCCAGAGCCAGCAGACCCCAACCCCGGACATCTGGCTGTCCATTTTATCATTTATAATAAACCAGTAATAGTGTCCCTGAGTTCTGTGAGCTGTAAAAGCAAACTGCTGAACCTAAGGAGGGGGTCATGGGAACCCCTGATTTATAGCTCGTTAGTCAGAGGGATGGGATGCCCTGACTTGGCAACTGGCATCTGAAGTGGAGACAGTCTTAAGAGACAGAGTCCTCAGTCTGTGGGGTCTACACTAACTCCAGGAAGATAGTGTCAGAATTGGACTTAATTGTTGGACACCTAGCTAGTAATTGGAGAGTTGGAGAACTGTTTGTTGGTGTGAAAAAACCCCACACATTTGGTGTCATGTTATATGGGTAGGAACAAAAGACGTACTGCTAATTGGTGGCTTTTGTCCTTGAATTTGACAGTGGTGATTGATATAATCTGTGAATGTACTCAAAACCACTAACTTGTACGTTTTACGTGGTGAAATTTATGGTCCCCTGGGGACCATGGCATCCAGAGGGAGCTAGCCTGACAGGAGTTAGCTCAAGGCCTGGGGGTGCAGGCTAGCATTGAGAACGAGAGGATATCAAACGTGTGTGCACTTCAGGCTCTTTTGCCTCAGAGGAGACACGGTACCTCTGCGTCTACAGCACTTTCACCCCTGCCTCGGGTGATAGGCCACACCGCGTTGTGATTCCCTGCAGGTCAGAAAGCTCTGAGGGTGTCAGAGCGTTCTGGTGGGAGGCTGATCCGCAGGTACTGCTGGCTGTGTATCCCATCATCATAGCCCACTTCGACCAGAATGTCGTCAGGGTACCAATGCACCAGTCCCAGGGAAGGAACTGTGATAGGCATAAGCCAATTATGACAATCTAGGCCTCTTTTCCAGCCTCCCTAGTGGCATAAGGGCAGGTAGAT
The DNA here is from genome assembly GCA_030068075.1 of Paguma larvata. Classification (NCBI taxonomy): domain Eukaryota; kingdom Metazoa; phylum Chordata; class Mammalia; order Carnivora; family Viverridae; genus Paguma; species Paguma larvata. Next base: position 6,508,042 of record CM057841.1, on the reverse strand, counting down.
GTGACCCAGTCCTGACCAAGGAGACCTCAAAGGATGAAATCTGGAGTCCAGATAAAAGGGGTCAAATGTTACTGGCACTATTCTTCCCACATCCATACCCCCTGCCTGGAGCACCGATGTGATGGCCAGAGCTGCGGCAATCATGCTGTAACCCCAAGGAAATGCCAGAAGAATCAGAACCATCACCCTGGCATCACTGAATACTGACCAAAGGCAGCAGTGACTGCTTTGTGAAAAAACTGCTTTTCTTGAGCACTCTAGCCCAGTTTTCAGATATTTACAGCTGAATACAATCCTTGTTGCTAAGAGAACACAAGGGTGTAGAGAACAGATTTACAGAATCTGGACATGAAACAATAAAATGGAGAAGATGGAGGGCAAGTTCACACATTAGAAATGATCCCGTGGAAAGGGCATACTGAGAAGGTGACGAGAGAGAACATGAGAGGGAGAACGGGGGGAGATTCTGCCCACTGGAGGAGAGGCAGACGGTCTCTGCTCAGAGAAAGGACAGCACGGATGAGAAGAACACAGAGCGCAGGAGCAGGGCGCAGACCTTCTGTGCAGAGAAGAGCTAACGGCAGGCCTGAGGCTGCCATCCTTAGAGGGGCCGGTTTTCAAGATTGGCCCTGGGCTGTGTGTGGGAATTTGGATTTCAAGAGAGTTCCCACCACCCTAACTGTTAAGAGTGGCTCACTGTGCCCAAACTGTGCCAATAGTATGGTTTATGGTGAACACCTGCTTTCTCCTGCGAGTCTGGAATCTTGGTCTGTGCCAGGCATAGGGTACCTAAGTGACCAGCGCCCAATAAAACACCCTGGCACTGAGCTTCTAACAAGCTCCCCTGGGAGCTAACATTCGTCACGTGTTGTCACAACTCATTGCTGTGGGAACTACGCATGTCCAGCGTGACTCTACTAGGAGGAAACCCTGGAATCTTGGCTGGCTTCTGGACTTCACCCCATCTGGCTTTTCTCCTTACTGACTTTGACTTTCCTTATATTCTTTTGCTGTAATCACTGGATCTTTGGGGTTTTGGGGACCCTGACACACCACCCTTTCCAAGCAGCACATCTGCAGTCACCTCTTGGGCTGCTCCCATTAGGAGTACCCACTTGGCAGCTTCTCACCTGGAGAGTGGCCCTGGGCAATTCCTCTCTCCACTGCCCACAGCTCAGCCCCTTGCTCCAGTTGGGAGATGACTTCTGGTTTTGGAAGCTCAGGTCCTGGAACAAGGGAAAGACACAGGATGTGGGGATCTGCCACAGAGGAAAAGAACCGGCTCAGAATCCAGCCATAGACTTCTGGTAGGGCACGAGGACATCTCACAATAAGGTGAAGTCTGTGGACTGGGAGAGAAAAGGGCAGAAACCTCCCCCACCTGTGTGTACCACAAAGAATGAGAATGCAAGATCCCTGACCCCCAGCCCAAGATCAAGTCCTCATGCCAGAAGCCCTACGACCTATAACCCATGAAGAGTAAGTCACAGTAGGAATCTGATCATCAGCTGGGGAAGCAGGCCTTACCCACAGAAAGCAGATGCCCAAAGGTCTCCAGCATCACGTCACGGTAGAGGGTCCTCTGGGCGGGGCCTAGCTGTCCCCATTCTTCTTGAGTGAAGTTCACAGCCACATCCCGGAAAGTCACCGGCTCCTGAAACATCACACACACTCTTTATCAGCTGGACTGCCCCCATCAGTGCTCTTAGGAAGAGAAGGAGGAGTGGAAAAGCGGAAGATTGGCAGGCCCATGTCCTGAGAGAGTGCACATTCTGAATAATGCAAGTCAGATCTCACTGGACACCTACTGGACTGTCACGTGTAGGTTGTATACTGAGGGCATATGAAAGTATCCCTGTAAGATCAACCACAGCTGACATACTGATCTCAGACAGGTGCAGGTGCAGACAGAGATTTGCTGACTTGCAGATCTGTGAGTTAAAGAAACAGTTATTGGTTTAACCACTAAGCTTTGGGATAGTTTGTCACACAGTAATATCTAACTGATACATTAAATAATTCTCAGATTCAAAATAACACTCATTATCCTCCATGAAAAGAGGGGTTTACAGTTGGAGTCAGAAACTCACCTATCTCAGGGACCAGGCAGGTTCACCAGGGACTGGAGTGGGCTACTATAAGACCCTACAAGGGTACTTAACCTGTGAGAGGTGACACTGCAGGTGATGGGTAATATATGCCCTATTTGAAGGGGCAGCCAGGACTCAGAAACAACTGATCATGGGAAATTCAGTCCTCATATGGTCAGAACCGCCAATCTCTAGTGAGTAGCTGAAAAACAGGCCACATTTTTAAATGAAAACTTAATTTTCATAAGTTGATGCAATGTATCTAAAACATGTCCTACAAATGAAACCCTTCTGTGGGCTCGGTGTGACTGCTATCAGAAGCTAGAGAGATATTTCTGGATTTGAGTTTTGACTTTGCCACTTCCTCCTCAAGAAGCACAGAGCAGGTACCCACTTCTATTTCCATGCTTTCCTCTCTACAAAAAATCATTCCTTGGGGGCTATGATGGAGAATAAGTGACTGTAAAACACTTTCTACAGGACAACACGCAAAAGAATAAAGTTGGTCCCCTACGTCACACCATACAAAAAGTTAACTCAAAGTGGATAAAAGAGAAATGTAAGAGCTAAAACTATTAAACTTATAAGAAAATATAGTGATAAGTCTTCATAATCTTGGATTGGCAAAGAATTCTTAGAATCTGACAGCAAAAGCACAGCAACAAAAGAAGAAATAAATAGGCTGGACTTCATCAAAATTAAAAATTGTACTCCAAAGGACACTATTAAGAAAGTGAAAAGAGGGGCACCTGGGTGGCTCAGTTGGTTCAGTATCTGACTCTTGGTTTCAGCTCAGGTCACGATCCCAGGGTTGTGGGATCAAGACCCACATTGGGCTCTTGCTAAGCGCGGAGCCTCCTTAGGATTTTCTCCCTCTGCCCCTCTCCCCCACTTACACACTCTCTCTCAAATTAAAAATAATTAATTTTTTAAAAATAAAGTGAAAAACCATCCATATACTGGGAGATAATAATAGCAAATCACATAACATAATACCCTCCATATGTTAAGTGAAATAAGTCAGTCAGAAAAAGACAGATACCATATGTTTCCACGAATAGGTGGACTTGGTGAGACTAAGCAAAAACCAGGGGGAGGGGAAGAGGGGAAAGAAAAAAAAGACACAGAGAGGGAGGGAGATAAAACATAAGAGACTCTCAAAGACTAAGAACAAACTGAGGGTGAGGGAGATGGGGGGGGGAGAGGGGGTGATGGGCATTAAAAAAGGGCACATGTTGGGATGAACACTGGGTGTTTTATGTAAACCAATTTGAAAATAAACTATTTTAAATTAAAAAAAAATAATAGCAAATCACAAATCTGATATGTGACTTGTATCTGGAAAATATAAAGGACTCTTACAACTCAATAATAATGACAACTCAATTAAAAAAGGCAAAGGATCTAAATAGGTATTTCTTCAAAGAAAATATAAAATATACAAATACTGAATAAGCACATGAAAAGACGCTCAATATCGTTAGCTACCAGGGAAATGCAAATCAAAATCAAATCACTTACTAAATACCTCAATTATAAAAGGATATTTTAAGAAAAACAAAAAAAAGGCTTTAACATTTTAAAGAAATTATAGTACAGGTGGCACATGGCTCTGATAAAAATTGTGCAGGAAGCATGAGAACCCTTTGCTTGGGAACAGAGGTCTCTGTTCCTGTCCCCATGTCCTCACATCCCACTGAGCAGGCCCTCCAGCGCTGATACTTGCTCCCTGTGCCTCCTGCCTCCCCTGCCTTGCCCTCTCAACTATCACCCACTCTGCACGGGTTGTCAGTGACAGCCCAGGCGCCAGGCCCACTGAGTACTGATCTCTCCAGGCCGTAAGAGCTCTCAGTGGCATTACCTGAGTCCTTCACATCTCCTCCTGGAATTCCAGCAGGAATCCATTCCTTGCTTTTTCACGGCCCTCTCTGCTGCTGCACCTCAGACCCCTGTCGCCCTCCTCTTGCTCTGTGCTATCAGTGCCTGGAGGGACGGGCTAGTAGACTCCTTTACTCCACACACTCTCCTACAGCTGACCAGGTCACCCTGCCATCAGCCAGCACCTCCCCCACATCCTAGTTAGCTCTCAGTATTTCTCCTACCCCCAACCCCCAGATGCTTCAATGTTTTTTTTCAAACCCAAGCCATTCTTGCTTTAAAAAATCTCGAATGGCTTCTCCTCACCTTTGGGTACAGGATGACCTCTTCCAGCCTGGCTATGGCTGACTGAGTAATGGCCTCCAAAGATACCCAGGTCCTAGTTTCTGGAACCGGTGAATGTTACCATAAATGGCAAAAGGGATCCTGTGAATGTGATGAAGGGTTTTAGGATGGGGAGATTATCCTGGATTATCTTGCTTTAGTGTCCTAAATGCAACCACAAATGTCCTTCTGAGGGGAAGGTGGAGGGAGGTTTAACGACAGAAGACAAAAGGTGATGCACCACTAAAGTAAAATGCAACGCTGCTGGCTTTGAAGATGGATAAAGGGACATTAGCCAAGGAATACAAGGTCTACAGGTATTAGAGCTAGAAAAGGCAAGGAAACCGATTCTCCCCTAGATCCTCCAAGGGTGGCTCTGCCTGTACCTTGATTTCAGCCCAGTGTAACTGATCTCAGACTGCTCACCCCCAGAACTTTAAGAATAAATGTGTATTGCTTTAAGCCAAGTCCATGGTACTCTGTTACAGCAGCCACAGGAAGCCATATGCTGGACCTCAAAGCCATCCGCTTCCTTGCCTCCTGTGGTGGCAGGCCTCCCAGATGGCCCCCAGCGATCCCCAGTCCTTGTGTAGTTGTGCAGTCCCCTCCTGTACTGTGCAGGTTTGACCTGTGCAACCAGTAGGATACTGTGCAAATGACAGTGTGTAAATTCTGACCCTAGGGCACAAAAGGCACTGGGGCTTCTACCTTGCCATCTCCTGCATCACTTACTCTTCAGGAAGCCAGATGCCATGTTGTGAGGACACTCAAGCAGCTCCAGAGAGAGGCCCACATGGGAAGGAACTGCTAACTGTCATGTGAGTGAACCGTTTTGGGAGGTGGCTCCTTCAGCCCCAGTCAAGTCTCAGATGACACAGTCCACACTGACATTTGATGGTAACCTCATGGGCCCAGGCTAGAACCACCAGCCAAATCGTTCAAGGATTCCTATTATCAGAAACTGAGGTAATGTTTATTGTCGTTCTAGGCCATTAAATTTTTGGGTTACACGCAACAGATAACTGATACACTTTCTCTTACTGCTGACGGACTCTCCTGGAGAGAGTCTGGCTCCTCTGAACCCTCTTCTCAACTAGGCCTTGACCTCTGGGCTTCTGTGTCCACTTTGGATCACCCAGTTCCAGGAAAGAGTTGGTTTAGTCAGAATCCCTACCCACCACATCTGATCACTCTCTGTATCTTTTCAAAGTCCGCATCCCACAGAATCCTCCAGGAAATATGATCACTTGGCCTGCTTCAGCAAGAATCCCTACATCAGTTTAGCAAGAATTATACTCACCCCTAAAACCCAGCTATAAATTCAAACTTTTACTTGTAGTATTTGGAATTGAGTCCAGTTCTATACCGAATCTCTTTCCCTCTATTGCAATAGTTTATGAATAAAATCTGTTTTGACTGCCTTAATTACTGTTTTACTCTGACACTGCTCATTCCCTACCTCGCCCCCTTCATCCACAGCTGACTAAAGTGTTATTTTTTTTTTTTAAGTAGGCTTCACACCCAGCTCCAGCTGGAGGTAAACTCAACATCAAGAGATCAAGACCCCAGCTGAGATCAAGAGTCAGACCCTCTGGCGCACCTGGGTGGCCCAGTCAGTTAAGCATCAGACTTCAGCTCAGGCCATGATGTCATGGTTTCTGAGTTCAAGTCCTGGGTAGGGCTCTGTGCTGACAACTCAGAGCCTGGAGCCTGTTTCAGATTCTGTGTCTCTGTCTCTCTCTGCCCCTCCCCTGCTCTCCCTCTGTCTCTCAAAAATAAATAAAAACAAACAAAATTTTTTAAAAAGAAAATGAACCGAGCCACCCAGGCGCCCCACTAAAGTGTGATTTAATGCAAATCTGCAATAACACACAACTGAAAACATGCAAATCTAAGATTATCAATAGTCTCACTTTGCATACTAAATCTGAAATAATGCGAATCCTTGTAAACGACAACAAAAAAACACAGTAAGTATAGAATTTCATAGACGTGGAGCTTCAGGAATTATGAATTATTTTTGGTTTCTGCTACGTGGAGACAGCACTTTATGGAGGACACAGGAGCGGCCACTCTGTCTAGAATTGGGGGAGCTTCGAATCAGGCCCTTCCCAGATGGCCTTGCAGGCACGGACCGCCCAGTGCGCAGTTCGCCCAGAGCCGCCGCGGGAGAGTGGTGGTGGGAGAAGGCCCCGGTAGTCGCTCCCACCCTAGTAATGCGGTGCCTGGTGACCTGTCATCACCCTCAGGGGTTGTGCCCAGCCCGCTGGCCAGGGGCCCGGCGGAGCAGGCTCTTGGGGAGTGTTTGCCAGCTCCGTGAATTCAAGCATTTCTATTCGGAAATACCTGCCATCTCGGCGCTCCACTGACACCATCACACAACAAATGGCCCTCGCGGGGAAAGCTATCAGCGGGAGCCGACCAGCCGGGTCCTAGAGAATGATACTAAGCGCCATCCCAAAACATGGAAACCAGAGTATCAGCGGAGCATGCGCCCTAGAGGACCAGATAGCCCGGGTTCGAATCCAAACCCCACCCTTGCCAGTCGAGCCAGTCAGTGCGTCCCGAACTGCGCCTCAGTTTTCTCCGTAAAGGGGGTAAGGCCCGGGCCCTGCTCACCGTGCGCTGCCAGGGTTAAAGGGCCAATACCTGCGGGAGCCGCTGGAGCCGCTGCAATCGTTATTATTGTTATCACATTACCTGAAGCCATTCCGCTGGCAGCCCCTTAGCCATCGCCAGTGCTGTCGCTTCCTCTTCTGGGTTCATCCTGGACCGACAAGTCGAGGACAGGAGCCCGAATCGGCCGTAAACCCGAGGGCAGCCCCCGCTTCAGGGACCACTCCACTCGCCGTCCGCTGGACAATGGCGGCCGCGCTGGGGACGCTGCGACTACAACTCCCAGAAGGCAGTACGGCGCACCGCAGCGCCTGACCAATGGAAACCTCTGTTCGTCGAACCTTCGACCAATGAGAGCCTTCTGGCTTCGGGCAAATGGGACCGTCAGTCCTTCGGGCCTCCGGCCACTGGAGGCGCTCTGGCCGCAGACCCCAGCAAGGCGGTGTTGGGTGGGCGGCGGTGGCCGGTGGCCAATGTGGGCTGCGGGGCGCGTTCGGGCTCCGAGGGGACACGGGTGGTAGGGGATTGTACATCCTCCCAGCCTGGCAGTTGGGGGTTTGCGTCTGCGCGCGGCCGCGGCGCCTACAAGGCCTTTGCTCCTACGGCCCCCGTTGAAGATGCGTGTCTGTCCACGCGGGGGTGGGGTGCCCTGCTTTGAGACCTGGGGCCTGCGCGTCCTAGCTGGCAGTGCAGGGCATCTCCCCTGCCACCCCGCCCAGGGCCCAGCGCGGCAAGGTCAGCAGTACCAGGAGGGGCATTTATTAGGCATCTTCACTCACTTGAGGAGCGGGCAGTAACTGCTGTGGGAACCATAAATCAGTCAGTCTCCGGGAGACTGAATGTGGCCACTACTGGGTACCCACACAATTTCCAGGCAGGTATTCCTTTCTCGGTGGGCAGAGAAGTCCCAGGAGGAAGTATTGTCTTCCTTTCTGCAGCAGCCCCCAAAGGGCGGGAAATATGAGGGAGGGTTGAATCTGTTATTTTAGAGCAGCCCCATGTATTTATATGGAATGAGTCACTGGGCACAACTTTCTTCCTGGTTCTAATAGTGCTGAAACTTCAGTGCATGATATTTCCCTATTGTTTTAATTTTCTACTACTTGTATTTTTGTTTTCTCCTTGGTTATATTATAGGATATTTGTCTTTTGCAGTAGTTCTCAAAGTGTGGGCCAGGGACACCCTGGAGTCTCCTGAGACCGGTTGAGGTGGTGAGTTCAAAACTAAGTTCAGCATGAGTGTTATATGTAAGTGATGAATCACTAAATTCTGCACCTGAAACCAATTTTGCCATATGTGTTAACTAACCAGAATTTAAATAAAAACTTGAAAAGGAAGGGGAAAAAAAACCTGGGTTCATAATAATAGCTTTTCCCCCCAATCCCATTTTCTCACGAATGTACAATGGAGTTTTCCAGAGGCTTCTGAAAGAGTAATGTTGCAACAGAAAGTAAATGGACATCGATTAACATGGTGAAAACAGATTTTATTCAGTAACTGCTGACAGTGGGAGAAAGCACTGACCCTCACTTGCATTTGTGCAGAGGTGACTGGACCTTTTAAAAAAGAATGAAGGGGGGCGCCTGGGTGTTTCAGTCGGTTGAGCGTCTGACTTCGGCTCAGGTCATGATCTCTCGGTCTGTGAGTCCGAGCCCCACGTCGGGCTCTGTGCTGCCGGCAGAGAGGCCCCTCCCCCACTCATGCTCTGTCTCTCTCTGTCTCAAAAATAAATAAACATTAAAAAAAAAAAAAAGAACGAAGGAATCAGAATGGGGAGAGAGCAGGGCTCATGTGGAAACCTACAAAGTGTTGGTCAGTGCAAATATGATGGAGCCAGTGTGCTGCTAGCTGGTGATTATCAAAGTTAGGGTTCTATCCTCCCACAGAGACTAGAGACAGCAGCCCTCTCCTTCCTCACCATTCTGTTTCAAAGGAAAGGCTTTCAGGTCTTTGAGAAAGACCCTCTGAGTTGGAGGATAAACATAGACATCTCAAAGAGAGAGAAAGAATTCACAATTCTAAGCTCTTTTTTAGTAAATGCTGTAAGAAAGGGAGGTCAGGAGGCTATTCTTGGGTGTTCACTAGAACAAACAGCAAATTCTGCTGGCAGCATTTCTCAGGGAGGCTGGGGACACAGTGTCGTGCTGCTAGAAGCTGTGCCAGAGTCCGGTTGTCCCCTAGTGCAGAGGTTAGGACTGAGTTCTGCAAGTCTCAAAGGCACAAGCAGCTATGGAAATCCTGATGGCCTTCCATCAAGCCAGACATTAAAGAGATTTGCAAAAATATAATGCAGTGCTATTCTTCTCACTAATAGTTACTTGTTTTGGAAAATGTAGTTATTCCGTAAAGTAGGGGTTTAAAAAAAAACCCAACAAAACAAAACCAAAATGTTGTATTTGTTTGCTAGGGATACTATATAAAAGTACCACAAACTGGGTGACTTAAACAACAAAAATTTATTGTCTCAATTATGGAGGCTAGAAGTCTGAGATCAAGGTTTTGATATGGTATGGTCCTTCTCAGGGCATGAGAGAGAGACTCTGCTCTACTCCCTTTGCTCAGCTTCTGGTGGTTTCCCAGCAATCTTTGTCATCCCTTGGCTTGTAGATCTCTGCCTCCATCTTCACATGACTTCTCCCTGTGTGCATGTCTCTCTCAAATTTTCCTTTTTTTATAAAGACACCAGGGGTGCCTGTGCTCAGTCAGTTAAGCGTCTGACTTTGGCTCAGGTCATGATCTCAGGGCTTGTGAGTTCGAGCCCTGTGTTGGGCTCTGTACTGACAATGCAGAGCCCACTTTGGATCCTCTGTACCCTCTCTCTCTGCCCCCTCCCTGCTCATGCTCGCTCTCTCTCTCTCTCTCTCTCAAAAATAAATTAACATTGGGGCACCTGGGTGGCTCAGTCAGTTAAGCATCTGACTCTTAGTTTCAGCTCAGCTCATGATCTCACGGTTTGTACGTTCAAGCCCCACATTGGGCTCTGTGCTGACAGTGCAGAGTCAGCTTAGGATTCTCTCTCTCCCTCTCTCTGCCCCTCCCTCACTTGTGCTATGTCTGTCTCTCTCAAAATAACACAACATTCTCCATGTGCCTGGGTGGCTCAGTCAGCTGTGCTGATAACTCAGAGCCTGGAGTTCGTCTCTCTCTCTCTCTCTCAAAAATAAACAAACATTAAAAAAGAAAACATTCTTGTGACACCTGCATGGCTCAGTTGGTTAAGCCTCCGACTTCAGTTCAAGTCATGATCTCACAGTTTGTGAGTTTGAGCTTTGCACTGGGCTCCATGCTGACAGCCCGGAGCCTGTGGCCCACTTCCAGTTCTGTGTCTCCCTCTTTCTCTGCCCCTCCACTGCTCATGCCCTCTCTCTCTCTCTCTCTCTCCCTCTCTCCCTCTCTCTCTCCCTTCCCCTCTCCCCCTCTCCCTCTCTCCCTCCCTCCCTCCCTCCCTTCCTCCCTCCCTTTCTCCCTCTGTCTCTCCTTTTCTCCCTCTCTCTCTCTCTCTCCCTCAAACATAAATAAACATTAAAAATTTTTTAAACATTCTTTTGTTGAAAATCTTTAATAAAATAAATATTAAAAAATAAAAGCAAGCCTCAATAATAATTTTTTATGTATTCCTCTGGTTTTGATATGGAGTATATTAATTTTTTGTTTAAGCAAAATCAGATTATTTTTTTATTTTATTTACTTATTTTATTATTTTCCTCTTTGACCAAATAGTTTTTGGATGTTATTTTTTTAATTAAAAATTTTTTAATGCTTATTTATTTTTGAGAGAGAGAGAGAGAGAGAGAGAGAGAGAGCAAGAATGGGGGAAGGGCAGAGAGAGAGGGAGACACAGAAGCTGAAGCAGGTTCCAGGCTCTGAGCTGTCAGCACAGAGACCAACACGGGAATCGAACTCATGAACCATGAGACCATGACCTGAGCTGAAGTCGGACGCTTAACCAACTGAGCCACCCAGGTGCCCCCACATCTTTCTTTTTAAAATCCCTTTAGAGCATTCTCACACCATTCTTCTATGTGCCTGAAAATTCACTTTCTGAGGAGATAAAATCCGTAAGTGGGAGGAGGCCTAAAGGAGATTGGGGTGGGAGCGATGGGGATATTTAGGTGGAAAGTGTCCCAGGCAGAGATCACAGAAAATACAAGACTCTAGATGCTCAAAGAACTGTCTTGTGAAATTTAGATAATACAGGCACATACCATGTTTTCTCCTTGCGTTGGCTAACATTTTAAACTGGGCGGCTCCACTTTATGTCCCTTGGGCGCCTCAATATAACCTGTCTAAGAGCACACATACTGTTCTTGTGCTCCAGGCTTGCTCCTTCATGTCACCTCAGCCTACTCAGCTTTCTATATCATAATCTGACATAAGATTAAGATTCTTTGAGAAAGATTCCTCTCTCTCTGTTGCTCCCACGTGGGTCACTGAGGCGCCCTGGTAGATTAAAGATAGCCCCAAATTCTTTGTGTCTCTTCCCACCTGGAGGTGAGATTTATTTCCCCTCCCCCTGTCTGGGCTGACCCTGACTGACTATCCAATAAAATGTAGCAAAAGTGATGTTGCATGACTTCTGAGGCCAAATCGTAAGAAGTTTTTGCAGACTCTGCCTGGGTCTCCTGGAATGTTCATTCTTGGGACATCCTCTCTTAGAAACCAGGCACCATGCTGAGAGGAGCCTAAGCCACGCGAAGGGGTCTAATGTTAGTGCTCCAGTCAGCAGTCCCAGCCGAGCTCACAGCTGGCAGCCAGCACCAACTGTTTGCGAGCGTGTCGTCTTCATTCTGAGCCTTCGAAAGGCTCCAGCCCTGATTGCGTCTACCTGAAACCACACAAGAGGCCCTAAGGGAAAAGAACCGCCCAGCTACCCAGTCAACTTATAGAAGGATAAGAAATTAAAGAAATCATTATTTTAAACCACTGCATTTAGGATGTTTGTTATACAATATTAGAAAAGTGAGTCTGTAGCTTATGGATTTTTACCTCCTAAAAATCTCTCCTGCTCTTTCCTTTATTAGTTCAGGCCCTCATCATTGTTTTTAAAAATATAAAAAAACATGTTTTTAAACAAGTAATATATTCCCTTGGCTTGAAATTCAGAAGGTTCAGTATGCTATCTGGTGAGATCTTCCTCCGTTCCTTGACTCCCACCACCGACTTCCCTACTCACTAGCTACTATTTTTAGTTTCTTAGAGGTCTTTCTGGAGACACCTTATGCATTCTCAAGTAAATATGTATAAATATTTTTTCACTCTCTTATTCAAGTGGTAGCTACCACACATTGAATTTTACCTTGCTTTTATTCATTTAATGATATTCTAGAAATCTTTCCATACAAGCATGTAAGGCCCTTCCTTATTATTTTTAACAGCTTTATTGAGATATTAGTTCCTCTTCATCTATTTAAAGTGGGGTCCCCAGTTGGAGCATAGAGACTTTCTGGGGCTGAGAAAATGACTTTCAGGTTAAGAACCTCAGTAAACAAACTGAGGCAAACTGGCCCAAAGGAGAGTGTCTGTTGAGAACCACAGAAAAAATAGCTCATAATAGAACAAAAACATAAAGAGATGGAAATCCTGATGGAAGAGAATAGCCCAGGTGAACAGATCCAGAAGGCCTCATGGGCCAATAATGGGACCCCAAGATGGAGGAAGAGGGACAGATAGAGAAGAGTCATGATCAAGGCAATCACTGAGGAAAGTTTGTTGATATGAAGAAACTCCTTGTTAGTATTGGAAAGGGCTCGCTGAGTTCTTGGCAGGAGTGACGTATTAAACTGTTTGAAAATCTCCTTGGTCACAAATGTGTGTGTGTGTGTGTGTGTGTGTGTGTGTGTGTGTGTGTGTGTATAACTATTGTGACCATTATGTCAAGCTTGTTAATCATTTCGTGGTGAATCACTTATCTACTTAAATGGCCTTTTTTTTTTTTCTGAGAGAAATATGTTAAAGTTTCCCCAAATGACTATAGATTTACCCATTTTTCCTGGTATTTCTACCATTTTTTCAGTTACACCATTTCTAATGATTATTGGTCATTTAAAATCTTTGTAGATTTTAACTTTATTAACATAAAATATCCCTCTGAAGAATAGAGAGGGTTATTGAAGCAAGTGGTCTAAAACCCTGTAAAGCTCTTCATACCGCAGGGTCTTTCCAGAAACTATACTCCTCGATGCTTCTGCATCAGTGTATCTCCCTCACCAACACCTAACGTATGGGCTTTACAATTTTAAAAGAATCCTTGCAAAGCCAATGGGTATGGACTAGTGACTGGCCTTTTAAATTTGCATTTCCCTAGGTTAGATCTATGTATCTACTGCTAGGCCATGTTTGAATCCTTCTAAGCACTTTGGATTGTCTTAGCTTTACTTTTTCCAGCTGATTTCAGACCATTTGCTTATTATATTATCGTTCTATGTTAGTTCATCTAGCGTTTATTGGGTGCACTCTCTGTTCCAGATTCTCTGGGGCAGACCCACCTTGGGCCCTCTGCCTGGCAGCAGGAATAGCAGCTAGGAATAGCTTGTCCTCACATCTCATGGGAGAAAGATGCTGGGTTTCTTTGAGCATCTTTCTAGGGAGCTCAGTAAAGCTGTGGCCAAACACCAGGAAAATTGTTGGGGGAGGCAACCCCACTGGAGCAGAGCATTTCCTAGGTCAGGATACAGGGTGACTGGAATCCCCAGACCTACTAGGGAAGGGGTCCTGCTATGAAGTGGGCAGATGTAGAATCCTCAAATCTGGACTGACCAACAAGCTGCTTTCTACCTGGGATGGCTAGATCTGTGGCCTCAATGTGCAGCAGGCAAAGGGCGATCTCTTCCCACTCCCTCTGAGCCTAGCAATGTGCGAAGGGTTTCCACATGTGAGGGAGACACAGAAACCACCATCAAGCTATCTGCATCTTCTCCAACTCCAACTAGACAGCTTCTTTCCACATGTTCCTTGCCCCATCCCATGTCTGAGAACACAGGGCATGGCTCTATGATTTAGAGTGACACTTCATTTTCCCCTCCAGAGATCATAGTTACAGCCTAGTCTTGACCACTAACTCACTACTGTCCCTGAAACTCCCCTCACAGGGTGATTGCTTGATCCCCATCCTCTGAGAAGTAAGATTAACATCTCATGTGTCACCCTCTTCTCTGGAAGTCAGGAGATGGTCTTTGTGGAAGGAAATGGGACCTGGATAACATCCTTCATCTATGGGGAGGGAACTGAGGAACAGAGAGGTGGACATAAGAGCCCCTCAGGCCACCCAGCTTGTTGTTAAGGAAAACACACTGAATATGTCTAGTGAGTCTTTAATCTTATCCAGTTTCTCCCCAAATCTGATCCTATTTCCTTCATCATCCTTCCAGCATCAAGTAAAGATAAGATAAGATTTAAAAAAAACTATTCTCCAACACTTCTTCATTAAACAAAGAGTGGCTATTATGTACCAGGAACTGGTTTGGCAGTGAGGCAGACCACAGACCTACCCTCATGAACTGACATTTTTTGTGTGTGCAAGGTAGGGTGGGTTACAATTATTATTTTTTTTCCTATTTTTGCTTGTTTTCATTTATTGAGAGAGAGAGAGAGAGAGAGAAAGAATGTGAGTGAGGGAAGAACAGAGAGAGAGGGAGACACAGAGTCCAAAGCAGGCTCCAGGTTCTGAGTTGTCAGCACAGAGCCCAATGTGGGGCTCAAACTCACAAGCCGTGAGATCATGACCTGAGCTGAACTCAGAGGCTCAACCGACTGAGCCACCCAGGCGCCCCAGAATTATTTTTTTAACTACATAGTTTTTATGTCAGATGGTATCAGTCAGAATGGACTAGGTTCTGTTGAACTAACAAACAAGACCCAACTTTCAGTGGCTAAAGTCTGCTTACGCTTGATTTACTAGTCACACTCTGTCCACTGGGGTTGGCAGTTGAGTGGGTGGGGAAAGGGGGGTTGTCCAGCTCATCATAACGATAATGGGTGTTGCTGGTTACCAGAGCCTCTTTGTGTTGACTCCCTCTGCAGCCCCTGCAGCAACAATCACTCGTACAGCATGGCTGAGTTTCTCTCTGTGAGATCTGCAACCAGCCACCAGTGGTTTGGAGGAGCAGGTGACAGATGCAAGTGTCAATTGCTGAGATGATGATGATCTCCATGTGAGTTTAAGTTCCCTGTGATTTCCACACTGAGAACTTGAAGAAGACCAACAAAGACCTCACTGGGCTGGGGCTGCTAGGAAGACACAGCTCTGGTACTTATGTGGATGGCAAGCAGGATTATGGGGACAAGAGGACAGATTGTGAAAACGGAATATCCAACCTGAAAGTGGTGCAAGGACCTAAATACCCAGAAACTCCTCCATCAGTTCCATTTCTTACAAGAATGAATATGAATAGTGTAAATAATTTGTGGGTAATGTTATATACACAGAGCACATTGGTTGACAGCCAGTTAGCAAAATTCATACAGCCTTAACATCACATCCTCAAGAGCTAAGATGCTAAGAGCTGATGATGTTGAAAGAAAATCAGAAGCTTCCACAGCCCCCCAAAAGACAAATGTGCAATTAGTTAGTGAATCTCAGAGTCATCGTAGGTCAACACCATTCTGTTCATGCTGTTTTCATTAAACACCATGATGCAGCATTCCTCCAACTGGTAAACTTGACCTGAACATTACTAAGAATGTTTAACACACCGGGGCACCTAGCTGGCTTATGGTAAAGCATGGGACTCTTGATATCAGAGTTGTGAGTTCAAACCCCATGTTGGGCATAGAGCTTACATTAAAAACAACACAAAACAAAAGAATGTTTAAACATAAATTCATGTTTTATGTTTAGGGTATTTATAGGAGAAAAAATACAGTATCATTTTTTGTTCTCTTTTCAAGGTACTGTGTCATTTAAGCCTGGAGTGGTCCAAATGGGATTCGAGTCTACAGCTTGAATCATGGCAAGGAGCGTCAAGTCTGAGGTATGGAGGTGTGATTCTGAAAACCAGTCTCAAGCAGGAATTATGTGAACTGTGTGCTTTACCCACTTGAGCAGCCGAGCAGTAGTCTAAGCAGTTAATGGAACGGCTACTGTGAATATGGCTAAATATATTCATGTTTGAAGAGGCATGAGAGCTTGCACAAAATAGACTAATATGGCAGCCTCAGGCTCCAACTGTACAAGGTCCCATTTTCAGGGCTGGCCTGGCCCTTGGCTGGCACCTGGCAACATGGCTTTTAGAGTATTGTCTGTAATCCAACTGCTAAGCATGTCTCACTGTGCCCAGAATACAAACGATGTGATTTGCACTGAGCACCTGCTTGCCTTCTGGGAGTCTGGGATGTGGTATGTGTTAGACAGAAGGTGCCTCCTTGCCTGGTCCTCAGTTGTTGTTATGACCCCTTCAGGAGAGGGAAAGCATGGAGGCCTGCACATGGATTTCCCCAGATTCCGCCTTTCTCCTTAAGGTCCCCTTGTGTGTCCTTGCTGCATCACTATAATAAGCCTTAGCTGTGAGTACAATGGTATGCTGAGTCTCATGAATTCACCTGGAAATCTCTGGAAGTGGGGATGGTCTTGTGGGCCCTCAATGTTTGACTGCTAATTGTATCAAAATTATGTGTAGGATTATTTTGATATCTGTATTCTAAAATGGGGGAGAGAAGAATTGGTTTGTTTCTTTTTAAAAGGAGCCTCTGGGTCACATGTAATAGATGTGGTATCTATTTAGTGTTTTTACCAAAAAAAAAAAAAAGCCACAAATTTAAATGAAACTAACAAAGAGAAAAGAGATACGTGGGTACACAATTCTGAGATTACTATTTATAAAATGTTAAGAAAAAAAATAGGGGCACCTGGCTGGCTCAGGCAGTGGGGCATGCGATTCTTGATCTCAGGCTGTGAGTTCAAGCCCCTTGCTGGGTGTAGAGATTACTTAAAAATAAAATCTTTAGGGGCGCCTGGGTAGCTCATTCGGTTAAGCATCTGACTTAGATTCAGGCCATGGTCTCACTGTTCATGAGTTCGAGCCCCACATTGGGCTCTGTGCTAACAGCTTGGAGCCTGGAGCCTGCTTCAGATTCTCTGTGTCACTCTCTCTCTCTGCCCCTCCCCCGCTTGCATTCTGTTTCTCTCTCTCTCTCAGTAATAAATAAACATTAAAAAATGTTTTTAAATCTTTAAAGAACAAAACAACCAAAATATTAAGGAAAAAATAGAAAGTGTCCTTGAACTATGCAAATATCTAGCTACCACTTCAGCCTGACCAATTGGACTCTCTGAAGATGGGCCCAGGAACCTGCAATTCTGACAGCTCCTCTCAGGTGGGTCTTATGCATGTTTTTATCAGGAACCACTGGCCACTGGGTATGAGAATCATTCGGGTGGAAAGGTCTCAGGTTCTTATTTCAAATGAGCCCACTTCTTGGGTCCTAGGACTTGTGCGGGGCTAGAGTACCTATTAGAGCAGGGCTGACGCACTGGCTACATACGCAGGAGCTGCACCCTTCAATCCCCTGTCCCTCCATCTCCTTCTTCTTCCAATTCCCACTGAGCTTAGTCTCCAGACACACATAAACACCTCATGTGGAGTCCCCACTATGCTTGAGGACACTGTGACATCGCACACCTCTTCTGTACCCAAGTCTCCAGGAGTGCCTTCATTGAATGAGGCTGCTTTCATGACTTGCTGAATGCAGAAATCTCTCAGATGTTTTAGCCAACAAGAATTGTCAAACAATGTTCACTTTGTTGGATCTGTTGGGCAGGTCCTTCCCCCCAGGCTCTGCCACCTTCTGTGAGCTATGCAATAATGTTGGTCCAGCAGCAGGACCAACTATCCCATCAGCAGCAAAGTCCCCATCTGTTCTGTCCAGGGTGCCCTAGCCAACGCATTTTCCACCTCAACCTCAGGGTCTCATATGAAACACGGCAGCTATATTACTTGAAGTGTTTTATGATGGATACCAGGTAACTGCCAGAGTGACCTTCGGGGAAGTACGTTCAGTACTTGGTTACGCAAATTCACATAACTGTCTCGCCCCATCTAGTTGTCCCAGGATATCAGCACCTTTCCAGGTCTCCACTCTGGGGGGCCTTCTGACTTCTTGGTGATGAGGCTTCTGGAAAATCAAGTTTAATTCCAGAGACTTCTAAGAAGCCAAGGAGCCTTCCTCCTTCTCCTTCTGGAATGTCTGACATCTTTTTTTTTTCTCTTGCTTTTTAAATTGTCAATCTACTATGACAGCAACACTGTCATAGAATTAGAAGGAAAATTGTACATGGTCCCACAAGTCAGTTGCAGATGTCCTCATGTACTATGGTTTTGCTTACCTACAGGTACACATTGTTAATAATCTGTTACCCCAATAAGGAATGTACCACCAGGGAATGAAATACTACAGAAAGTATAAAATGAAACCCAGTGGTTCTCTGCCCCACCCTACCCAACAGTCACAAATCCCATCAACCACTATTAAAATTTTTTTTTTCTTTTGTTCACCATTTCTATTCCAGTTCTTCCTGAGGCCATCTCTATAATTCTGATCTTTTATGGCCTATAGACTTAACTGACTTTCTGCTCTGTTAGGCAGTATAGATTTAACTCAGACTGTTGCTCCTCTATTTGCTTCCAATTTCTGTCATATTACCATTTTGAGCTCTAATTTTGGTCTCCTAAATAACCTATCATATTGAATTTAAAAGTCCACTTCCTAAGATGAGGATACAGGGATACTTTGTCTCCCCACTAGGTCTCTTTCACCTTCTACTTTACAACAGCTACAGACTCTACCATCACTGTTAGTGCTGGGAACAGTGGTGCTCTACTCCTGCCGTTATGAAATCCTCACATTACAGCTCTGGGTTTCTTCCTTTAAAAAAAAGCAAAAAACAAAAACAAAAAACCCCCAGCACCTCCTGTTTATATCATATCTATGCAAATACTGTTCAATGAAGGATCAATCAAAGCAATCTGATTATATATCTTTTTTTTATTCCAGTTGTATGAGTCCTCTGCCTCTTCTAAGAAATATTAGCATCAGGGTCAAATGCATGGATCTTTTTCATCATAGATTATAGTTGACAAGATCTGAAGATCTTTCAGCTTTGGGGAAGTTTTCCTTTCTTTCTCCTTCCCTTCCCTTTCCTTTCCTCTTCCTTTGCCTTCCCTTCCTTCCTCTTTTCTTTCTTGCCCAATAATCTTTTAATTTTATAGTCTATTCTTGGTCTCATAATTCCTTTTTAAAAAGAGCATCCTGGATTTATTTTTCACTTGCAATTATTTTTTGACTCACTCTTAGAATAAAACTTTTAAATTTTGGTTCCTCAAATGTCTGTTCTCTTTGGGGCTGGTTTCTGTTTTATTTTAGATATTTTTTTCTTTCATGTTGAAAGCTTTCTTCATTTTTCACACCTTGGCTCCTATCCATAGTGAAAAGACTATCAGAGAAGATGGGAAATTCCATAGGTGGGTGAGACTGGTTTAATGGCATGCTTTCCTATAGGGTGAAAAGTGCAAGAAGCAGTTGTTAGGATGAACACCCTTATAATGCCGAAACAAGGCAGCCTTTGTTCTGAAACATAATCCACCAAATTCTCTAGTCCCTCAGACTATTTTTAGCACGTAACTTTCTCCCTCCTATATTTTTTGCTTACCCATAGCCAGATACTTACTGTAAGACAAGAAAAAAAAAAGAGAAGAGGGAAAGAAAATTCAGTGTCACGGACAGATTTTCAATTAATCCTGCTTTTCTCCTGCACCTCTAAGTTTACAGCTCTGCCAGGGGACTGTGGCCTCTACTGCAGCCCTCTCTTCACAAGATCCTGGTGTCAGGCTTTCCCACTCTGCATCTCCAGCTGATGCTCTCTCATCTGTTTTCACCTTGCTCAAATTTGCAAGGTATAGCCTCTCCCACTTTCTTCACCATTGTTGGTTTACAGTTCAGCTTTTTTTTTTTTTTTGAACATGTTGCTGAACTGACCTTTTTGTTTTTAATGTTTATTTTTGAGAGAGAGAGCGGGGGAGGGGCAGAGAGAGAGAGAGACAGAGGATCTGAAGCAGGCTCTGCTGACAGCAGCCAGCCTAATGCGGGGCTTGAACTCATGAACCATGAGATCATGACCTGAGCCAAAGTCAGACACTCAACTGACTGAGCCACCCAGGTGCCCCTGAGCTGATCTTCTTAAACAGCCATCTGTGTACATGTTTTTTATGTGGTTGTAACATTTTGTGTAAATACTACTTTGGGTCCTGTGTATAATTTTTTTTTTAAGTAGGCTCCATGCTCAATGTGGGGCTTGAACTCATGACCCTGAGATCAAGAGCCCCATGCTCCACCGACTGAGCCAGCCAGTCAGGGATAAACATTTTTCATATTGCTATACATCCAGCTCTGATTACAGTCAACCTAACTGGGCAACAAAGTTAAATTAGAGCACAATAGAGTCTTTTTTTTTTTTTTTTTTAAGAGAGAGAGCTTGAGTAGAGAGGGACACAGGGAGAGAGAGAATTTTAAGAAAGCTCCACACTTAGCGCTAAGCCTAATGCAGGGGTCAATCCCGTAATCTTGGGATCATGACCTGAGCTGAAATCAAGAGTCAGATGCTCAACTGACTGAGCCACCAGGCGCCCCCATCTACTTTTTATTCCAATAAAAACCATTTCAGAAGACTTCCCATCCTCAGGCCTCCTCCAGTTCATGTTAACTGCTGGTTTACATTGATCATTGCTGGTTACGTATTTCCTCACTCAGTACCAACTTCGCCAGGCAATGATTTCTTTTTAGTCTGTTTGGGGCTTTGCATCAAGAATATCTTCCAATCCATTATTTCTAGGAATGTTTTACAGGGACAATGTCTGATTAAGTTTGAGTGGTCGTTTTCACTAAAAAGATTATTTGCTGGGTACAGCTACATTTTGAATTTCCTAACTCCTACTAAGAGCTCTGACTGAAAATTTTAAATCAGTGATCATGTTCAGTTTCTCATCTAAATGCAGAAGTGAACACATTTTAATGTACATACAAATTACTTGTGCTGCTTTTAGGAATTGTAGGCTCCTGAATTTTACTGCCAGAGGTTCTGATTTAGTAGATCAAGGTAAAGCTTGGTAATATGCAGTTTCAGTGAACACTCCAAGCAAATCTGGTGCATGTGGTCATTAGAGCACACTCTGAGAGTCATACCTTGGTCACCTGATGTCTAGTAAAGAAGGTTTGGCAGTGAGCTTTTCCATCTTGATTATTCAGAGTTTCTCTCCCATGAATTTTTTCATGTTGAATAAGGGATGTATTATAACTGAAAACTTTCCCGCATTCATTACATTCGTAGGGTTTTTCTCCAGTATGAATTCTCTGATGCCTAGTAAGCTGACATCGCTGACTAAAGGCCTTTTCACAATGATTACATTCATAGGGTTTCTCGCCAGTGTGTGTCCTCTCATGTTTTGTAAGAGTTGACCGATCATTAAAGGCTTTCCCACAGTCAATACATTCATAGGGCTTTTCTCCAGTATGTGTTCTCTGATGTTCAGTAAGTCGTGACTTCTGACTGAAGGCTTTAAAACACATGTTGCACTGATAGGGCTTGTCTCCAATGTGTATCCTTTGATGCACAATAAGGGGAGACCTCTGGCTGAAAGCTTTTCCACAATGACTACACTCATAAGGTTTCTCTCCAGTATGGGTTCGCTGGTGCACAACAAGCTGTGATCGCTGCCGAAAAGATTTTCCACAGACGTTACATTCGTATGGTTTCTCTCCAGAATGAATTCTCTGATGTGAAAGAAGGTGAGAGCTTCCAGCAAAGGCTTTCCCACACTGATTACATTCAAAAGGTTTCTCTCCAGTATGAGTTCTCTGATGCTCAATAAGGTGAGAGCTCCCAGTGAAAGCTTTATCACACTGATTGCATTTATATGGTTTCTCTCCAGTGTGAATTCGCAGATGCCTAATAAGCTGAGTGCTTCTAATGAAAGACTTTCCACACTGGTTACATTCATAGGGTTTCTCTCCAGTGTGAGTCCTTTTATGTGCAACAAAGTCAGAGCTTTGGCTGAAGGACTTTCCACAATGACCACACTCATAAGGTTTCTCTCCAGTATGAATTCTTTGATGTACAATAAGGTTAGAGTTCCACCTGAAAGATTTTCCGCATTCATAACATTTGTATGGTTTTTCTCCGGTGTGAGTTCGCTGATGCCTAATAAGTTTGGAACTCTGGGTGAAGGATTTCCCACACTGGTTACATTCATAGGGCTTCTCTCCAGTGTGGGTTCTCTGATGTACAACAAGGTCATAGCTCTGGCTGAAAGACTTCCCACACTGAGAACATTCATAGGGCTTTTCTCCAGTGTGTGTTCTCTGGTGTACAATAAGCTTAGAGCAACAGCTGAAAGATTTTCCACACTGATTACATAAATGTGGCTTCTTTCCAGTCTGAATGATGTCACAGTCAGTGAAAGATGAGGCCTCATTGAGGGCAGTACATTCCTCCTCACATCTAAATGGTGCTTCTCGAGGATCACTTATTTCAGTTTGTACAATGCATTTGTCATACTCATACTGGAGTGATCTAAAACACATTGGCTTGTGTTCATTCAGAGACATGCTATGATTAATGACGTTTCTATAGTCTGTATAGTCATCACTGTTCTCTGCTGAAAAAATTCTGTTGTGGTATTGAAGGGAGGTATCATCGTTGAAAGAGTCACTACTGTCAGTATATTCAAAAGGCTTTTTATTTCTCATTTCAACATTAGCAAGTTTATTCAAGGAAATGCTCTGACAGAAGGCTCTGGGACTTTGGTGATTTTCATGGGGCTTCAGATCAGCCCAGCCTTTCTCATGATTAATAAAAACTGAATTCTGTTTCAACTTTTTAACCTGTGAGTCAACTGTATGGAAGTGTGCTCTTGTGGGTAATGTTGGAGGTAGAAGGCTTAAATTCAGGTAACTTCCCCCAAGGTCGTGCTCACAATGTTTACCTTGAGCAAACAGTCTTTCTGGGGTGAATATTGTTTGATTCAAAGAGTCCTGCTGGTGCTCCCTTAGCTGGTCCCTCCAATCCTGCCTTTCTCCTAATGACACCAACCAGGGGCCCTCCTCCTGTATGCAGCATTTCATTTCTATATTGTGGAATGGTTCTCCCACAGTAGTATCCTCTTTGGAAGCTGACTCTTCCTTTTCAAGTGTATTCTTCCAGTCTGAAAGAAATCCAAAATACTGAATTACTGGAGATGTATAAGAGGGGGAGGATGGGATGGAGACCACCAGTATGAGAGGTGTGTCTGGGTTTGTTTCTAACCAATGGATTGTAATTTTGTGCAGGATGTGGAGGAAAAAAAAAGGATGGATCAGCAAATAGAAAATCAGTGGTAAAGTATAAAAAACAAGCAAAGATAAGGAAGAGGTGACCCAGGAGGACTGGTCCCCAAAGGAGCAGAGAAATAAGAATAAGCAGAGGAGGGTAAAGAATAAAGGAGAAATCCACAGAAAGAATCATGTCTAAAGGTATATAGCCCTCAAAAACTACAAAAGATACTTACATTCTAATTGTTGGAACCTGTGAATATGGTACCCAGTTTGGAAAAAGGGTCTTTGCAGATGTGTAAGTTAAGGAACTTGAGATAGGGAGAGTATCTGTGTGGGCCCTAAATGTCACCAGGAGTGTCCTTATAAAAGGGAGGTAAAGAGAGATTTGACACACACAGAGAAGGTGATAGGAACATGGAGCAAAGAGATTTGGAGATGCCAGCCTTAAAGACTGAAGTGATGTGGGCACAAACCAAGGAATCTTGCAGCCACCAGAGGTGGGAAGAGACAAGGATCAGATTTCCTTCTGGACCCTCCCTAGAGAGGATGATTCTGCTACCATGGTATTGATTTCAGGTTTTGTGTTGTTTTAACCTACCCAGCTGGTAGTATTACAACAATCACAGGAAATTAATACAGGAGTCTAAGTGGTGCCTTGATCTAGATTATTGACCCAGAATCTTAATCTATTTATTTTCTGGTTCTGGATCTTGAAACAGGATCCCAAACATCAAAACTGACTTAATATTCTTAACACATCATTTCTACTATTTCTTCAGGCTACCCACAGAAAAAAAGACTCTTTCACCACTTCATAATCAATGCCACAGACACCCCAGAAAAGCACTGTCGTCCTTGCAACAATATGATTGGCCAGGGGGCTGCAACTGGGCTTCACTAACCAGCAACTTGTGAAGCTCATTCTCCTTGGCAGTAAGCTAGGAATAAAAATCCTTAGCTTATGGGGTTTACTTTGATGTGCAAATGAACCAATATGAGAGTCCCACACGGTGCCTGGCACAGAGTGCACTGTTAGTTCATGGTACCATTGATCTCATCACTCTTGATTGTCCTCACAGGGATTCCTCCCTCTGTTGAAATACTGGGCCTCTTAACAATTGCTGCAGATTCCCAGCTCAGGACCCTTGCCTGAGTTCTCCAAGATTCCCCTTCTACTTGTCACTCTTCCCGTCATAGGTATGTAGCTGCCTATATCTAGTACTCTCAAGGTCTCTGCTTAAGTCCCCATGCTTCACTCTCCACGTCTGCCATGGAGACAAGGATCCTCCACTTGGCAAAATGTAAACTACACTCTGCGGCTGTCCTTTGACTTCCAGGAGGACATTTCCCTCTTTGACAAAGTCCTTATCTAAGCTCACCGTCCATGAGCTACACTGTTCTCCTTCTTAAGACTCTGTTGTGTTCCCTTTTGATGTGTCTTGGAATCCCTGATGATGATAACGTTTTCAAATGAAACAATGGCCCAACGAATGGGAGCGAAAGGGTATTTGGAGACAAGAAGGAGGAAAGAAGTCTTTGGGTGACTGATATGTGTCTAAATTGTGCCTAGTCATTGGAAACTGGGCAAAGGAGGTTAGGCATTTTTCAGCAGTGTCTCCATTAAGATTCCAAACTGAGGAAAACAGGCTGTGCAGGTCAGCTGGAAAGTGACGTCTATGACAGATGAGAAGAAAGATGCTGCCCCTAAACTGAATTTGGAATGGCATCATGTGAATGACCAAGAACAAGTAAAAGTAGGTGACACCTCAGAGGGAAAAATAACAATAACAGAGGCTGTCGATGAGAGTTACAGGGTAAGAAGCAGCAAGAATACATAAGAGAAACTCAACACCTCTGGCTAGGGGAATGCAGAAGGCAGTGTGAAGGTCGAAGGTGGTGTGAAGAACACACATGATGCTTCACTGCTAACTGGAAGCAGCCAGTTAAGACAGACCATGTACTGCAGGATTCCAACTAGAGGACATATCGAAAAAGGTAAAACTAGAGAGAGTAAAAGAACCAGTGGTTTCCAGAAGTTAGGGTGCAGGGAAGGAAGAACAGGTGGAGCAAAAAGGATATTTAGGGCAGTGGAACTACTTTGCATGATACTATAATGATAGATACATGGCATCATACATCTGTCCAAACCCATAGAGTGTACAACACCAAGAGTGAACCTAATGTAAACTGTTGATCTCTATTGGTAATAATATGTTACTACAACTTCATCCATTGTTTCGTTTTGTTTTTAAGAGAGAGAGAGCACATACGCTCCACACCTAGTGCGGAGTCCCACAACCCTGAGACCATGACCTGAGCTGACATAAACAGTTGGACACTCAACCAACTGAGCCACCCAGGCACCCCATACAGCTTCACCCATGTAACAAATGTACCACAGCATATAAAATATTATTAACTGTGTATGTGCATTGATGGAGGCGAGGGTGAAATATGGGAACTCTGTACTTTCTGCTCAACTTTCTGTAAACATAAAACTGCTCTAATAAATAAAACCTATTAATTAAAACAGAACAACAACAAAAATCAGAAGCAGCCCAATTAGTTGGGGTGATGAACATGTTCTAAGTTGACCATAGTGATAGATGCACATGCTGTGAATACACTAAAATCCTGCATACTTTAAATGAGTGCATCATATGGTATGTGAATTGTATCCAACACAGCTATTAAAAAAAAAGAGTTCCAGGGGCGCTTTGGGTGGTTCAGTCGGTTAAGCACCGACCTTGGCTTGGGTCATGATCTCACAGTTTGTAAGTTTGAGCCCCGCGTCAGGTTCTGTGCTGACAGCTCAGGGCCTGGAGCCTGCTTCAGATTCTGTGTCTCCCTCTTTCTCTGCCCCTCCCCCACTCACACTCTGTCAAAAGTAAATAAACATTAAAAAAAAAAAAAAAAAGAGTTCCAATCAGGCTGACATGCTGGGACGTATCAGGAAGTGGATGAGAAGAGGTGGGAAAATAAGTCCAGGAACTGATTTAGTAGAAATCCCTCTGGAAGGAGTAGGTTGTTGCCACTTGCCAGGATGCACAAGTTCTCACCATACCTCTGGATTTCTACAAGTTATGGGAATGTCTAACATGGAGGAGGGATGGACACCCAACTACAGGGTAAAGACCAGGCCTGAAGGGGAAGTCTGAGGAGCCACTGTCCTGGGTGGAAGTCAGGACAAAGGACTCAAGGAAAAGAGGGCACAGTACCTAGGAGTAGATGAAACAGCTAAGGGATGAAGATGAGATGAGAACAGAAAAGAACCCATACATAAGAAATGTCAGGACAATAGTGACCTGTGTTTTTTATGGACTGGGGAAGGCGGGAGGGGCTGATGTGGCTGAGAATATGGCTTGATGGACACCTGAGGAGCTCCCTGCTCCTCCTCCCCTCCTTGGACCCAGGGTGGTGGGGAGAGTTCTCTGGCCACATTAACTCACCAGCTCTCTGGTTTGCTCTCACCTCGGGGAGGTCCATGCTCTGCCCTCCATGGGTCTTGTCCTTGCTCCAGCCAGCAGATCACATCCGGTTTTGAAAGCAGAAGCCCTGGTCAGTGGGGGAAAAACAGGACCTTGTGCTCTGCTTGAGAAGAAGAACTATGTCCTCTGGCCCAGCCCTCCGTCCCTGGGGTCAGACGTGGATGGACTAGGAAGGCCCTGCACATACCGAAATAATTCCAGCAAAACTCTTGGCTCCTTAGAGGCAGAAAAGTGGCAATATCTGGGACCTGCATCTCAAAGGAACCCATTTCTAGAATGTTCTGGCCCAGTCCAGGCATGCCCTTTAGAAGAGCCAGAGCTCTGAGTCCCTGAAGCAGAAAACTGCTGCGACAGGCAGAGCCTATCTTACCCAGGAAGGCCAGGTGGCTGCAGGTCTCCAGAGTCACGTTGCGGTACAGCGTCCTCTGGGCCGGATCCAGCTGTCCCCACTCCTCTCGCGTGAAGGTCACAGCCACGTCCTTGAAGCTCACAGGTGGCTGCAATATCACCTGTATTACCATACATTGTGGACGCTGGGTGGGGGGAATGGGGCAGCACAGGGAAGGAGAGGATGTGGGCCTAAGACGACACCCATGAGCCTCATGGGGTTCCCACCTTTGGGACCAGACCCAGACCCATGGTGTTTTCACTTCTCTCTGAGTGTCTCATCTACCCCTGATCACACCGGTGCCTCTGGTTTCCTGTACTGCGAAACAACAGGAACTCCACTCAGAGATCCCACCCCTTGCTTCTCTACAAAGTCACAGATTTGAAGCCAAGTTCTAAATCAATGGTGAGCAAACTTTGGCCTGCAGGACAAATCAGGGCTCTGGTATGTTTTTATAAGGCTAAGGCCATGAGCTGAATTGTTTTCCCCCAGATTCACATATTGAGGGCCTACCCCCCAAGTGACAAGGCCTTTACAGAAGTAATTAAGACTAATGGAGGTAATGAGGGCAGGTCTCTAACGCAATGAGACTGATGTCCTTATATGAGGAAGAGGAGACACCAGAGGCCTCTCTCCCTCCCACGTGAGGACACAGAGGAGGTGCCGTTGGCAAGCCAGAAAGACAGGCCTCACCAGAAAGCAATGCTGCTGGCACCTTGATCTTGGATTTCCAGTCTCCACAGCTATGAGAAAACAAATGTCCATTGCTTAAGCCACCCAGCCTGTGGTATTTTGTCATGGCAGCATGAACAGACTAATATAGCTAAGAATGGATTTTTACATTTTTAAATCCATTTTTCACCATGTGCAAAAAGGATGGGACAAAGGCTGTATGTGGCCCACAGAGCCTAAAATAGTTCCGACCTGGCCCATTACAGAAAGCACTGGGTCAAGCCTGCTTTCAAGGAAGGCCGCCAGCAGGCAGAGAGCCATGTGTCCTGGCCCTGGGGGCCAGGCCTGAGGTGGCACCTCAGCTTCACGACTTACTTGAGGGACCGCTGGACATGTCCCTGAACTCCTCTGTCCTGAGCTCCCATCCCTCATGAAGACAGCCTCCCGCATCAGGGACTCTCACAGGACATGAGGGGGAGTGACCCCCAGGCACCCGGTAAGCACACAGGTAATGGGTGTGGTGATGGGACCCTGAATAAGACTAGGGACCCACTCCTTGCCCCGCTGTGCACCGCACTGTGAGCCATCTAAGGGCAACTATGGCACTTTAAGGGGGCACTCTCGGCTGCGCTCCTGAATAGTCTCAGTGAGGGTCAAGGGCCCAGTGTGCCTAAATGGGGTATGGAGGCCAAGTTCTGCCCATCCTCCAGAACATGCTTAGCAGCCATCGCAAACAGTCTGGCCCACAGGGCACCAGCTGTCCCGGGGGACCAGGTGTGGGAGACTCATGCTGGGTCTGACCCTAGGAGCTCTGGCTCATCATACAGGGAAGGTGCTTTATCTGCAGAGAGCCCTTGGCTTTCACATGAAGGCATAGGGCAACATTACAGTGCTCTTATGTGCTGGCCTGAGGACGTGGGCACTACTCCTGGGCCCATTTTACAGCTGAGGAGACTGGCAGAGAGAGAAAAGATCCCTAACACACCTGGGATGGGACTGGCTGAGAATGTGCTTCCATTTCTTCCTCATACTCGAAGGAGCTGTCGTGGAGAGGGCAGGGATCCTCAAAAGGCAGGGCTGGCGAAGGAGGGAACAATTAGCAATTCAGACCCGCCCCAGTAAGCTCAGGTGACAGAAACCACCCGCAACTCCGACAAAGGAAAGGGCTGCCAATGCCATTCAAGGAACATTCCCTTGGGGTTTGAGGAGCTGGGAGACAGGGCTCTGACCAATTGCCTAAAAGTCCAAGGCTGTGGCAACCAAGTGGAGCGGGCCAGCCAGCCCAGGTCCAAGCCTAGGGATGGACCAAGGCTCCCCCAGGCTCAAGCTAAATGCCCAGGCACATGCTGGTGTACCTGAACTGTGAGCCCACAGATACACAGCCATCCCTTGGCACACAAATAGAGACTGGCCAGTTTTTCCTGTCATTTCAAGAGACTATATCGGAGGAGATAGAAACAGTGTTGAGACAATTGTACAGTTTTAAAATATCTCAACGAAACATCAGCTGATTTCACAAGAAAGCTGTACAATTTTTAATACAATTCATGAAAACAGAAGCTGGCTTCAAAAAAAAAAAAAAGATGCACAATGTTAAAATATCACAATAAAACATCAGCTGGTTTCCAAAAATGGGGGTGGGGGGAATGGGGACAAGGAGGATGAAAATCCCCAGGAGGACAGCTAAGGGCTCTGTAGGGGGTGTCACCCCAGGTGTGCCCTCCCCCAAGCCACTCTGGAGGTGCAGGATGCTGTCCCCCGTGTGGGGTGGGCCCATCACCTGCTGCCTTACTGCTTTGCCATTGCTTCCCATCCTCAACTTGTCTAACAGCTTGGCTGCAGGCACGTGACCGTCCCACTGAGACAGCCGGGAAAGAATCCCGTGAAATCTGGCCCCCAAACCTTCTCCATATTTGACTCCTATTCACCCACTTGTACCAGAAGCACACCCATGCCTGTGTGCGCCCACACACCAGCTCTCATCACTGGTCATATGGGCTGACCCAACATTCCAGAAATACACGCTGCATTTGTGCGTCTGTTCACATGGAGCCATTGCTCATTCCGCCAGACGGCATCTCTCACTTGCATGGCGCCATCCAGGTCACAAAGAACCTTGAACCCTCACCCCCTTGAAACTCAGAACAGCTACCATCTGGGCTAGAGGCCCAGGGAGACTCGTGACTCTCATTCATTGCTTCCAGGAGGCAGACACTCGCTGTTCTCCTAGAACTTAATGCTGGCATTTTTCTTGTTCTACTTTCTCTGTAAAACCCATTTCCCTGGAGAATCAAGGGGTACTCACATATCGGGGATATCGTGCTCTCCCCATTCCTCACGCTTGTGGCAGTTCTCACCTTTGCCTTCAAATGTCTGGACAGGCTCCTCTACCAGTGTCATCTCGTCTTTGAACTTCTCCAAGTGCTAGGTTTTCTCGTAGGTCCTGAGCCCCCAGGGGAGTATGGGTGGCTCCTGGCCACAGGCAGCAGGAGCACGGTGGCTGTAGATGGGCCGGGACCTCAGCACTTGTAGCTGCTGGCACCACAAAAGCACCAGAGGCAGCTTCCCACTGTTCTCTCACTTCCAAGACAATCTCTTTCGAGAACTCTACTGCTTCCAACACAGCCCAGGCCTAAGAACTCCTTTTCTGAGCTTAATTCTGCAGATACTTTCTGGTCATTAACTTCATGGTGGGTCCCAATCTCTCTCACACAGACCTCATATTCTTCAAGCAAAATGAGCACCTCAGTCCTCTGAGTATTGCTATAAAAAGGAGAGAGTGCTGAGCAACAAACTCAATACCGAAGAAGATGATGGCTTCAAAATGCAGAGCTGTGTCGACCTTGGCACTCAGGCCAGTACAGATAAGGCAGCAATAAACATGCAAGAAATGGAATGCCAGAATGGTTCGAATAGCTGTCAAGTAAGTTTTAGAGGAAAACCATTTACATCCTACTAAAAAACGTTTAACTCAGAATATAAGTCTATGACAAAAAGTTCACCTTTCAACTTTAGAATTGGTATGAGTTTGCATTTATCTGACTCCCAGAACAAACCCCACCCCAAAAAGGTAAAAGTTCCATCCATCCATCCATAACAATGCTGGAATGGCCACACCATCCACAGCACATACGTAACATAGTGTGCCTAACAGGTTGACTCAGCAGGCCTAGTTTATCCATGACCCGCACATTTCAAAGAAAGGCCTATTTCCTGACCAGCTAGCTGCTGGGAGGTAATCTCCGAGCCCTTGGGATATCCTACCTGATAAACTGTCTCTATTTACTTGGGGACACTCCTACACAGTGTGCATCAGGCTCAACTAAAGGACCGAGCCATGAAAAGAACCACATCTCCAGGAAATGTCAGCAAGTTGGCCCTTTCTGCACAGCAGTGGTCCTCAACTGGGGGCAGGGGTGCCCTCAAGGGGCATCTGGAAATGTCTGAAGACATGTGGTTGTCACAACTTGCAGAGGGTGAGTGTGGAGGGTGGGCAGAGGTTAAGAGGCAGTACTAAACATTCCCCCTACCTGAGGAGGACTCAGCCTCCAATGTCAACAGTGCCAAGGTTGAGAAACTGCTCTGCTAGGAGACAGGAACTTGAGGGCAAGGCTGTGTCACAGGGACACCAGGACTCTTCAGCTCCAGACCCTTCTCACAGATTAGCAGAGATGCAGAAAATCTGGCTCACTCACTCCTCTTTATTTTCCCCAACTCTTCTTCCTGAATAAAATGGAAAAGTCAGATGCTACTTAAGACAGAAGTGACAGCAAACTCTGAGCACTCTCACCTCTTACCAGGAAGAGGACCCACACAAAAGGCTGTCACCTACCAGGATGCCACTAAACCTGTGTCCACACACCCCTTCCTCCCCTGCCCACGGCACAGGACAGCTGTCTCAGCTGATCCCTCCTTTTACATGTTGATTGTGGTTTTGCAAATTTTTTGGCCATGTCTGTGGCTGGCTGACTAATGCCTCCAAAAGACATCCATGTGCTTGTCCCTAGAACATTAAAAAAAAGAATATAAAATAAAATGTATATAAATTCAAATTATTTTAAATATGATGCCAAACTGAATTGTAAACACAGTTATTTATTTATACACTTCTGTTTATGTACTACAGATAGGATTCTTTGGTTTGCCCACAGAAAATTAACAGTATTGTCCCCATTTCGTGGACGAGGAAACTGAGGCAGAAAGAGCTTGAATAAAACTTAGCCAAGGCCTCATGGATGAGTAGGGCCAGGAGCTCTGCAGCCCACAGCCCTGAGCACACTGCCATCTTGGTTCTCCGCCTCTCCCTCTGGTACACCGCTGCCCAGCCCACTGCCCCGCCCTCTTTCTTCACATCTTCCATCAAGGACCCGCCCCCTCAGCCTCTCTCACTTGGAAGCTCTGCACGATATGCCCCATGCTACCAGCCACCCTCTCTGCCTGCCACTGACGGTTTTTGAGTCCTAGGTGGTATGAGACTATAGGGGTGCCACGTCCACTCCATCCATATCCCCCCTACAGCACCAAGTCCACACTCTGACTCCCTCTTCCCACCCCTCTCACTATTATCCTATCTGTGCAGACAAGTCTGCCTCTTAATTACTACAATCAATGATCCTAGGTTCTACCACCTTCCAGGTACACAGCCCCCTCTGAGCCAACACCCTCCCAAGTGGCTCCTTTCAACTTCTCAGGTGAGAAATTTTCCTTCTAGTCAAGTAAACTCCTGCATCCCAGTACCCCACCCTTACTTCCATGCTTCTCCTCACAGGCCCTTGGAGCAGTCAACACCTCAGTCCCCTCTTCTTCACTCTGTCCATCCTCTCTCTACCCTCACTCCTGAACACACACACTACGAATGTACACCACACGCAAGAAAGCTGACCAAGATTCTAGATAATACTATCTCCTTCTGATACTCCTGCCCATCCTTGGGCAGTCTCCTACCTCCTACAACCATTTCCACTCTCCCATCCTCTCCTTCCTTGTCTAGAGGCATCCAAGGGCAAGGTCTGGGAACACTACTCTGCAGCCAGACGGACTGCTTTCAAAGTCCCAGCTCCACCACTTGCCTCTAGAGACCCTAAACAGACCTCCTTAATCTCACTAGGCCTCGGTTTCCTCAGCCGTAGACATCTGGGAACAGCAGGCCTTGTGTCATGGTGTTGCTGTGAGGATTAAACGAGCCGTATTTATAGAGCTCAACATCATGCTGACCCACAGGACACAGCACATTTAGTCACATACATTTATACACAAAATTCCTCTTCTATTCCTCATGCTGGACCTGGGAGGGGGCTGGTGTGGCAGGGTCCCTCTTGTCTACAGGGCTGGGGCAGAGGTTGTTTTCTTTTTCTTCCTTTCCCAGGTTCCTCTTTTCCGGCCTGGAGACTGGGGTTTCAAGTGATGCCCCAGGCTTGGAGTTCAGCTCAGACCTCCCTCCCAGGCTCCCTGCCAATGCCACTTCCTCCTGTTTCCAGCCCACCTCCAATAGACTCCCCAACTCAACACGGCTGAGTGACCAGGAATTCTGTGACCTCCATCCTGGCTCCTCACTAGAAATGGAAACTCTGAGTCCTCAGCTCTTCCCACCTCCTTGGCATTCTCTCTTGCACGGAGTTATTTCTACAGCCAGATGCTTCTACTCTGAGGCTCTTTGAAATCCAACTCTAAGCCTTCATGCACAGAATAGCTTCATGTCCGTGTTCTTCACATCTCCAGCCCCTTCTCTTACCCAGACCTTAACCTGGGGTATCAACAAACACAACCAACGCCGTGGACCCAGAGTTTGCTGATGCTGTACCTGGACTGCCCCTGATTCTTTATTCTCGCTTGGAAAGCATACACTTGCTCTTCAAACTGAGTTCAAGTTCACATACCAGTGGGAGAAAAGGTGTCCAAGTTCCTAGGCTGGGTTGGCCTCTGGAGTAAAGGAAGCCTCACTTGCCCGGTTCTGCTTCCAGGAAGCCTAGGCTACCACCTCCTGCAGGGTAGGTGGCGTTAACGGACTAAGAGAGAAAAAAGACGCGAGGCTGGGCCTGGATGGGCAGACCCCAGATTCCCACTGGCCGGCCTGAAACCCTCCACAACAGCTGCCCTCTTTTGTAGCGGGTAAGCCTCAGCCAAACTGGTCCCCGGCCCTGTCCCAGAGCAAGAGAACCTCAGACAAGATCACACCCAGTCAAGCTCTGCTGCAGGAGGGGCCCTGTCGGCACCAGCTTCCTCCCGGCTTCTGCACTGGGGTTATTCGCTTTTAACAGGCTCCCGCGCTGCCCGGCAGATACAGGGATATTGCTCAGTGCGGCTCCCTACCCAGGCACCGCCCAGATCACTTCGGTCTGGCCTGGCCCCGCCCTCCGTTCCGCCCCGCCCAGCCGAGAGCTGAGCCTCCGCGCCGGACCCGGATTTCAGGCTCACCTGAGCGCGCGGGTCAATGGCGGCGCTTCCGGTGGACGGCGGAAGTGAGCGCGCTGGACTCAAGGGACTTCAAGTCCCAGAAAGCCGCGCGCCGGTGGCTGTTTCTCCCGTGGCTGCGGTCGTTGCTCCAGGCGCCTGCGCGGAGGGCTGAGGTGCTTGTGCGCCGGCGGCTGCCTGAGACTCGAAGTCGGCCGTCTCCCTTTTACAGCGGCTCGTGTTGTGATTTCGAGTGTGGTTTCTCTTGGGCTGTGCTTCTTGGCGTTTCTCTCCGCCCGGCCCGGGTTAACGGGCGCGACTCTGACTCTCCTCAGGCGGCATCCGAGGCCGCGACGCCAGAATGGCGGACGTCTTCAATCAAAGTCGAGGGCGAGGTTCGTGTCTGAACTGCGCTTGGCCGCATCCTTTCCTCGTCGGCTCGACCTGCTGTGGAAGTGAACGAAGACGCCTTGAAAGGAGCTAGAACCCGCCAAAGTGACGGAGTCCGGCACCATCCTGTGCTTTTGGTTGAGGCTCGAAGGCAGGCAGAGAAAGCCTTTCAGCGACAGGCAGGAGAGGCCTTGGGTGCGCCTTGGATCCACTTTGGCGAGTGTGGAAGTTGGAGACGGGTAACTAAGTGGGTCATCCTGTCTGGGATGGCTTAGGGAGTATAGTTGGCTTTCTCCGGTTGGCCCTAAGTGGGTCAGGGACAAAAAAATAGGTAAGCTGGCCGTTAGTGAGCAAGTCCTGAATGTGGGGGCCTGTAGCTGGCGAGGTTGTGGGTCTGTTCTGTTATGTATGGTCTGCGCGTTGTTGTGTGTGCAGCCTCACTGCGTGGTGGGGAGTCTGAGACCCTCCACTTTCTCACCCACTACGGGAACCTTCCCAGGCCGGTCTGCTGGCGGGAGCCACTCTGGCTCTGCTCGTAAGCTCCTGAATTGCTCCCTCGTGTCGGGTGCTCCTGTGACTAGTCTTACTTGCTTGAAGTCGTCTGGGGCCGACCTCGTTGGTTGCTTTACCCAACAGCCATCACCTTCTTATTTTGCATATTTCATACTTGTTAACATGATTCTCCAATTTGTAGATTCTTCCAGAAAGTCTGAAATCTAACTTCCAAAGGGGGTGTCTTAATGGAGTTGGTTCGTGCCTCTTGCTGTGTTACTGAATTAGACAAAAGCCTTCTGGCCAAGGAGAAATGACAGGTCTGCTGGGGGCTTCTGGGGAAGTTCCCGTCTCAGTAATGGACGTAGACACTAGTGCGTCCCCTTTTATTGTCTCTGAACAGCGTTGTCTGCATGTAATGTGTAGAACAGTACTGCCATGCCAGCACCTTGAGGAGCCCAGCCCAAGAAGCAAAGTCGACATGCTGAGAATGGCAGAGCAGAAAGATGGAAAGAACCAGAGTCACCGATCAACTAATATTGCCTGTGCCCATCTTGGGACCTTTCCTTATGATACCATAAACGACCTTATTTGTTTGTATTATGGAAAACTTCAGACATACAAGATTAAGATGAATAGTGTGATGAAAACCTATGCTTCTCTCTATGCATTTACTCACCTCATTCTGTTTTTTAAAATTATCCCCGGGGCGCCTGGGTGGCTCAGTCGGTTGAGTATCCAACTTCCGCTCGGGTGGTGATCTCATCGTTAGTGAGTTGGAGCCCCACATCGGGCCCTGGGCTGGCAGCTCAGAGCCTGGAGCCTGCTTCAGATTCTGTCTCCCTCTCTCTTAGCCCTTCCCCCTTTCATACTCTGTCTCTCTCTCTCAAAAATAAACATTAAAAAAAATAAAAAGTGTGATGATTATCCTGGTACATAGAAAAAAAAATTATCCCCACTTGCTCCCAGCCACCACTGGATTGTTCTGAAGCAAATTCCATATTTCACTTATAAATACCTAAGATTATCTGTAAAAGATAATGATTTTTGACGAATAGGAAAATCCATAGAGAAAGTAAATTAAGTGGTTGCCTAGGACTTGGGAAGTTTGAGGGAAAATGTGAATGACTGCTAAATGGATATCGGTATCTTTTGTGGGATGATGAAAATGTTCTAAAGTTGATTGTAGTGATGATTATAAAACAGTAAAAAACCATCGAAATTGTACAGATTGAGTGGGTGTGTGTGAATTGTCTCTCAAGGCTGTTTAAAAATCAGTACATAAGGTTGCCAACACCTATAGGAAAAAACATATAATAGGGGAAAAAGATGACTCCTGAATACATAACTATAGTCATTAACACACCTAAAAATATTAGCAGTAATTTATTATTATCAAATATCCAGTGTTAACCCTACTTGTATCCATTTGTTTTTAACATTTGTTTATTTAAATTAGGATCTAAACAGGATTCACACTTTGCATTTGGTTAATGTGTGCTTCTGTCTTATAATTTAGGGATTTGCCCCGTATGTGCTTTTTCCTTTTACTTCCATTTGTTGAAACTAGGTGAATTTTCCCCATAGGATTTACTACATTCTGGATTTTGGTGATAGTATTCTTTTGATGTCCCTTCTTGTTCCCTTTTTTTCCTGTAAACTGGCAGTTGGATCTTGAGGCTTAATTAGATTCAAGTTTGTTACGCTAGACAGTCCTTTGTAAGTGGTGCATGTGTTTTCTTTGGAATCATATCAAGGTACATAATGTGTGGTGCACTTCTGTGATGTTTATTTTGATCAAGGGTTGACAGCCTGATCCATTTATTACATAATTGCCTGGCGTTTTTCGCAGAATGGTTTTTGCAGTCATTGAAGATTGTTGCTTATACCTGTTATTACCCATTATTTCATTAGGAGTTACAAAGTCATTACATCATTTCTTCTGCATCTTTTTTCTGCATCCTCTTCATTCTTCCGTAAGGAAAAACTTTCCGTTACTAACGTTTTGGTTACTCTAAGGAGGTAGAGTTTGTTCAAGAAAAGCAGGATAAATGCTTCATTCTTTGCCTTTGCTTTGAGAAAACTTACGTGCTAGCATTTTCCAAAGGTAGCCAGTGAGTACGTTTTATATACGTGATTTTTAACATTCTGTGTGTTTTAATCTATTACAGTGAATAATTTGATGTTCCAGCTGTCCAAATGTTGGCCACAAGCAGCTCCCTCAAGCTGGCCCCTGTGTCCTTTTGACATGATCTTAGTAGCTTTTGATAACTTCTTTGCTTTCCAGTCAGAGAAGATGTTGCAAGGCTCATTCTGTAAATTTCCTGCGCCAGCCCTAGAATTAGTCACTTCTCTGAGGAACCCTGGTTCTTTTTAGTGGGAAATGTGTTTTAAAGATCTGGGCACTAAGAGTACCATTACTACTAGGGTAGTTATTGTTATAAACCTCTTTAGTAGACAAAGT
Organism: Paguma larvata; assembly: GCA_030068075.1. NCBI lineage: Eukaryota > Metazoa > Chordata > Mammalia > Carnivora > Viverridae > Paguma > Paguma larvata. The sequence goes on along the minus strand of CM057841.1, from coordinate 6,470,550 downwards.
TGGGACATTCATTTTTAAGAAAAAACACATTGTGGATTTATCCTGATAATTCTAATTCAAATTTAGAAATAGAGTGCTTTAATTTTTTTTTTTTAATGTTTATTTTTGAGAAAGAGTGTGAGCAGGGGAGGGGCAGAGTGTGAGGGAGACACAGAAACCAAAGCAGGCTCCAGGCTCTGAGCTGTCAGTACAGAGCCTCACACGGGGCTTGAACCCACAAACTGAGATCATGACCTGAGCTGAAGTCGACACACAACTAACTGAGCTACCCAGGAGTCCCTTTAATTTTCTTTATTAATGCTGAAATCTTGGTTCCTAATTACATCAGCAGAATTACTTGGTTTATGTTTCAAATTATCTTCATTATTATTATTGACAATTCAAGATTTCTTTTTGTCCTAAGGGTATATCTCCATAGCAAGATTACAGTGTTCTAAAGTTACTGGAAATAATTATCAATGTAGTAAACTTTTCACCAAATACTTTCAATTTTTAGAGATGACTTAAACCTAATTCGTAATACAAAACACTTTTATGGTTCCACACTGCAAACTACAAAAACAACGAACACTCAGAGAAGCCTCACCTCTATGCCTGCTCTTCCCTCTATTCCTGTCCTCCTCCATTGGTAACCATTCGTATAAGTTTTAGATTATCCATACATGCACACATGCACAAGTAACATTCTGCATATGTATTCTCCCTCTAATGTAGGTAAAGGTCCTATAGCAGACATAATCCTGTGATGTGCTCTGTTGTTCCCACGTAACCGTTTGCCTGGGGAGACCACTCTCTGGCAGCTGCCCTAGGCACTACCACGTGGCAGGATGGCAGTTCCTTCCAGGCCCCTATTGATGATGTAAGCTGTGTCCAGCTTTTTGCTATTAAAAATAGTGCTGCAATCGATATTCCTGTGCCTAGGTAATTTTTGGTTTTTTTGCCAGTGTCTATTTGGAATAGAAGTGGAATTGGTTGGGCAAAGATAAATGTATACGTACTTTTGCCCAGTTCCTCTTCTTTGGGGTTGTACCTTTTTTTGCATTCTACCAACAGTGTATGGGAGGGCATAGTCTCATTACTTGGGTGTGGCATCAAACTTTGACTCTTTGTGAATCTGATAGGTAAGAAACAGTATTTCAGTGTAGTTCTAATTGGCATTTCTGTAATTATGAGTAGAATTTCTCTATGAGCATCTTTTAATATATTTAAGAGCCATTTCATTTCTTGTTCTGTGAACTGTTCATATTTTGCCCATTTTTCTATAGGGCTGTTAGTCTGTTACTCTAGCTTTAGAAATTCTTGATTAGCAATGTTAACCTGTAGCTTATATTACAAATTGCAATTTTTCAGTTGTAATCTTTTTAAAATTTCTTAAAGTTTAAGAAAAAAAATTTTTTTTAAGTTTATTATTTACTGTGACAGCCAGAGTGAGAGAGCGTGTCCAAAAGCAGGGGAGCAGCAGAGAGAAGGAGAGAGAATCCCAAGCAGGCTCTGCACAACCAGCACAGAGCCCAATGTGGGGCATGAACCCATGAACCTCGAGGTCAGGACCAGAGCCTAGGTGAAGAGTTGGACCCTTAACTGACTGCTCCGCTGAGGCACCTGTTTGTACAGTCTTTTTTATATTACTAATAGTGTTGTGGGTTTCTTTCACATGTAAAAGTTTATCAAATTTATCATGGTTTTTCCTTTATTGCTTCCAAATTTTGATTAACGGATAGGAAATATTCTCAGGTTATGGGGGAATTTACCCATGTTTCCTTTAGTACTTTTATAGTATAGTATGGTAGTATATGAATTCTTAGAATTTATCCTAGTGTATGGTGTGAGGAATGACTTCCATTTTATCTTTGGTCATATGGCTCTATAGTTACACTAGCTAAGTAGTTTACATTTTTCTCACTGTTTTCAGGTACCCCTTTTATCATACACTAAAATTCCACATGCATTTGAGTATTTCTGGATTTTCTTTTTCTGTTTCTGTTTATATTCATGGGCCAATATTATAATTTTAAAATTACAGATGCTTTGTACTGTGTTTTACTATTTAGTAGAGTTTACCTCATTGCCCTTCTTTTTCAGGGTGATTCTGGCTCTTATCAGTTTATTATTTAGCTCTTACAAATTGGTGGAGAGTTGAAAGAGGAGGTAATAATAATAGTCATAACAATAATAATAGATTAAGGGCTTACTGTCAGCCCTGTAAAGCACATGTGTGTATTAACTCAGTACTCTTCGCAGCAGCTCTATAAGATAGACACTTTCTTAGCTTTCCTGTTGAACAGCTAGAAAAACTGAGGCATAGGGGCCCCTGGGTGGCTCAGTTGGTTAAGTGTCTGACTCTTGATTTTGGCTCAGACTTGAGCTGCCTCTGTTTTGACCTCAGACTTTCTAGCTGGGTTCTTCTTTCTAGCTTGTCTCTTGGCTAACATGGAAGACTCTGATGGCAAAGCATCCCCTGAGGGGAAGCAAAACTACCCCCTAGTAAGGACTGCCCTGAGCCAGCAAGAACCCCCCCCATGATTGATTCCAAGACAGTGATTGATTTGACTCTCAGTGCCTACCTGCACCCACCTTTGCCTCACTTTTTCCTTTTATAAACGTGGAAGTATTTTCATCATTTTGGAGATAGTCTTTTAAGACATTAGTCCACTGTCCCACTGGTGTTGGCCTCATTGAAATTAATTCCTTTCTTGTTTCGCCACCACTTGTCTGTCTGCCTTTGGATTTTGTCAGCATTGTGTGGCCAAACCTGGTCTGTTAAGGACCTCCGGAACCAGGTGCTCTTGCACCCAGATGCCTGGGCTACAAAAGAAGCTCAAATTTCATGCAGAGTTAAGATGGTTCTTTAGGACAAAGGTCTGCCATCTTCTCGGTCTGTTGGATTTCTGAATGAAGTCACTTTCCTTACCCCAGTATCTTGCCTCTCCGCTTATAGGCCTATTGTGTAGTGAGCAGAACAAGCTTGGACTTGGTTAGAACACATTTTCCCTCCAGAGCTGGACGTTCTCTTAGGTCCTCTCCAAGAATAACTTACTTTAACTTGGGCTTTCTTCCCTAATCTTTCTACTCACAAAGACTTGAGATGGAAGGACAATGGATCCTTAGTCTTTGGACCATAGCCCTGTCTCAGGTTTATAAAGTAATAAAGATAATGGTAACTGTATTCAACTAAAAAATTAAAAAAAGTACTGTATAATGTCAAATTGCTACTTTTTAATTTTGCTCCAGTGTTACAACACTAAATTTAGCCTCCTCTGTCCATCAACACCCTGGCCCTTTAGGGCAGGGTACAGCTATAGCTGGGGCATATCGACTACATTTATAGGGATTCTCTCCAATATGAGTTCTCTGATGTTCAGTAATGTGAGAATTCTAGTCAATTTTCCACACTTGGGACACTCATAAGTTTTCTCTCCAGTGTGAGTTCTCTGATGCCTAATAAGAACTCCAGACGAAAGATTTTCCACACTGAAGATACTCATGCATTTTCTCTGCAGTATGAATTCTCTAATGAGTAACAAAGTGAGAACTCTGACTGAAGTATTTCCCATACATAAGGCTTCTCCTCAGTGTGAATTATTTGGTATGAAATAAAGCCAAAGCTCTGAATAAGATTTCCTATATTGACTACGCTCATAAGGCTTCCCTCTATTATACTTTGGTTTTTTTTTTTTTTTTATTTTTTTTTTGAGAGAGAGTGCACTCATGTGCACACATAAGCAGGAAAGGGGCAGTGAGAGAGGGAGAGAGAGGATCCTAAGCAGGCTCTGCACTGTCAGCACAGAGCGTGATTGTGGGGCTCAAACCCACAAACCATGAGATCATGACCTGAGCCAAAATCTAAAGTTGGAGGCTTAACCAACTGAGCCACCCAGGTGCCCAGATTATGCTTTCTTTGGTAAATATTAAAATCAAGGATGTGACTGAAAGATTTCCCACAATGATTACAACAGAATAGTTTTTTTTCCAGTGTGAGACATCCTACAGAAGCTCTCCCACATTGATGACATTCATGGGGTCTGTCTCCGGTATGAATTATAGAATGTCTAACAGGTAAGGAAGGCCAACTGAAAGGCATCCCATGTTGATTACATTCATAAGTTTTTCTTGGGTATGAGTTCTTTATACAGTTGATTAAACTTCATTGATAAATTTCTTGAAATTGAAGCATTCTTGCATTCCTGAAATAAATTGTTTGGTCATGGTATTGTTCTTTAGATATACTGTTGGATTTGATTAAATATTTTATTTTCAACTTATATATTTATCTTCATAGATGAAGCTGGGTGATAAACTTGTTTTTTATACCATCTTTATCAGATGTGAGTATTAGATTACCTTCATTTAATATTTTGTGAAGCTATTTTGTTTTGATATGGAATTTTTAACAATTTAGAATAGTTTATTCCTTAAAGTTATATTTAAAGTCAGCTATAAAACCTGGGCTCGGTGTCCATGTCACTTCTTTTCTTGGTCTCTTTTGTTTATTTATATTAGGAAAATTTCCATATAGTTCTGTGTAATCTTATAATTCCTTTCATTTCTTCTCTACCTGTGTTTTTCTTCTTTCTCATTTACATTATAATACTTTCATTCTCTCATTCAGGTCTGTGAGGGGTTTATCTATTACCATACCTTTTCCATTGCTCTCCAGTTCATTAACTTTAGCTTTAATTTCCATTAACTTGAATAAATTTCTATTGTATTATTTTTGGTTTATCGTACAGTTTTTCCAATTCCTTCAGGCAAAATATTCCTTAATTTTTGATATTATTTGTTTTCTATTAAGCACACGTATATTCTTGAACAAATTATGTTTATTTCATATACTAGATATGTCTGAATCTGAAGGCAGTATATTAAATTCTTTCTCTACAACTGCTTTTACTTTGCTCTAATCAAGTTCTTGTATCTCAAACTGATTTTTGTTTCATTTAATGCTGTTTTTTAGTTGCATACAGGTTTTAAATTGTTATTTCTTCTTTTACAGTACCTTGATCACACCAAAATGTCTTTATTCTGTTTAACCCTCTAACTTTTAATTCCACTTTGGTTGATTTCAGTATTGACACATGTTTCATTTTGTTTGCTTTTGCAGGTATCACTTACGTGGCACTTTATTTACTTCCAGTCATTCTTTAGAGAGAAGGAGAGAGAATTCCAAATAGGCTCTGTTCTGTCAGCACAGAACCCAACGCAGGGCTCAGTCTCACAAACTGAGGGATCATGATCTGAGGGGAAATCAAGAGTCGTATGTTTAACCAACTGAGCCACGCAGGCCTCCCTACCCTCATCCATTTCTGCAAGCGCAGCTGTCACTTCCCCCAGGTATTACATTTGCATACTTTTCTCCCAGAGAGCAATTTTTGTTCCAAGCTCACAAAAAAGTCTGAGCATTCTACTTACTCCTCCAGACTGTTAGACTTTTCCTACCTAACCAATCTCCACATATTTGTGAGACTGAGAACCATTCCACTAGCACCAAACCACTAGTTCCCTTCAGGCTGCCAATCCTAGGAAGAGTGCCCACCCCCACTCCCTCCCCCAGATCCAGTGCTTCCCAGCGAGATACACCATCCCTTTTAGCACAGATCAGCACCCACTGGTGGAAACTTGGAAATCACATATACCTCCTGCATTCGTTTGCTATTACTGCAGAAAAAAATTACCACAAAGTTAGTGGCTTGAACAATACAAATTTATTATTTTACCATTCTGGACATCAAAAATCTATCACTGGGCTGAAATCAAGGTGTCTCCAGGACTGTGTTCATTCTGAATGTTTTAGGGAATGAGTCCATTTCCTTGCCTTTTCCAGCCTCTAGAGGCCGCATTCCTTGTCATGGCCATGCATCACTCCAATTGCTGCTTTTTTAATATCTTCCTCTCTTTTATTTGGACCCTTCTGTCTCCCTCTTATAATGACCATGTGATGATATTGGGCTGACAGGGTTAATCCAGGATGATCTCTGTGTTTCAAAATCCTAACATAATCACATCTGTGAAGTCCCTCTGGGCATGTGAAGCACTACTTTCACAGGTTCTGGGGCCTAGCAGTGGCCATCTGCGGAGTTCATCTCTCTGCCTCTGAAAGTCTCCCAGGAGATTCAGGCACACTGAGCCCTGATGGTAATGGTGGGTGCTGCTGATATGAATTATGTGTGGCTGGGAAAAGATGGGAGACCACCAGCTTCGTATATTCAAATTCTGCATCATCTCATCCTATTTTAAGGAAAGTGAGAACTCCTCCATTCACTTCAGAGGTGAATTTCTCTGGACTTCTAAAGCAGTCAACTGGATTTCAGATTGGATATTAAAGTGTCAATAGCCTTTCAGTTAGTGACCCCAAACCTCAGGGGCCCTGGATGAGATGCTGGGCAAGCCTACCCTCATCCATTCATCCCCTCTGAGGGGATGATTTCTCCTCTCCTCATTCACTACCCAACATCTTGCAGTCTGGTCACAGATTCAGCTGACAACACCGTTTCCTATTTCACTGAGGAAAGAGAAGACCTCAGCATCCTTTATGACCTCATTTCGTGGAAGTTACATGGTGTGACTTCTGCTGACCCTATTGGTGGAAGCAGTCAGAAGCCCAACCACATTCTAGAAATGGAGTTTGTGGCCATATCTGAAACTGCCACAGATGTGTAAGCAGTCAGCACACCTCCTTCAGTGACCATCTTCTGGCAACAAAACTATGCAGCATTTCAGGATGAAGTGACCTTGTCTGAGCACATGGCTGTGGCATTCCCCAGTGGGCACTGGGCATGATGGTGAGGCCACTCCCCAAGTAAATGAACATCCCTACATCATTAGCACTTGAAGGAGCTGCTGATGTTCTCCCTTGAAAACTCCCCTGGAAAGATTTCCAACTGTGTAGCAAGTGGGCAGCAGGGCCCTGGCAAGTTTTTCAGCCCCACGATGTTTTCATCTCTCAAACTAATGTGGAGATGTGATATAGCAGCCATGAGCCATGTGCCTGATGCGTGAAAAGCAATATGACAGCTGGTGTGCCATCACCAGGCATCTGGCCTCCTGACTTCTTTAGTCTGTCTCCAGGAGCTGTTCACTCTTGTAGAGAAAGGAGTGAGATACTCTCCCTCCAGATGGCATGACTGTGCCTCACCCTTGTCAGTATGACCCAAGGGCTCTGAAGAGGCAAACCCTGTAGCACTCAACTGATACCTGATGAGCAGAAGTTCAACATCTGACCCAGAGTTTTAGAACATGTTTTAAAATGTTATGTACAACTCGAGAGAGCAGAGGTGGAGTTATGGAACAAGGGGTGGATGGGCTGCAGGTTACAGGCTGTGTGACCTGGAGAAAGAATTTTAATCTATCACCTCATGTAAAACGTGAAACATGAGCACCGAACACACGCCTTAATTCCACCGACTTCCTGTGGCTTAACTGGTAATTCCCTCCCTCAAAGGAGTTCTGTAGGAAAAGTGGAAACACGAAGGGAATGAACATTCCTGGGAAGGTTCCCCTGCTTGCCTGGGGTTTCCCTCCCTCTATGCCTTCAATGGTTGTTTGCTCAAGATTCCCATTCCCTGAACCAAACATTCCCTGCATCTCGATGATGCTCTAAAGATCAGAATGACCCACTCATCCTAACTTATTTGGAATCTTGGGCCAGAGAGACTGTGGCCTTGTGCAGAGTCTGCTGGAACTGGTCTGACAATCTCCTTCACTTTAACACTGGTTACTTTAAGTATCAAATTATTAATGAAAGATAGTTAATAGGTGGGGAAAAAACAGATTCTGTCACAGAAATATATAGTTTATTTATCTTTGTTCTCTTTTAGTCCTTGTCCATATACATAAATACTTTGCCACAAATATAATATCAGTGCACAGACTTTTTGGTACCTGGCTTTTTAAACTTAAATTATAAGCATCTCCACATTTCACTAGTATCACTTTTAATGACCAAATGAGCAAACAAATTATAACAGCAAATCAAGTGAGTGAAAAATTAAATGTTTTTCCGACTTATATTCATTGGCAACAACTCTTCACCGGTTTTCTCATTTACTTGTGTGCAGGGTGGTCTCCCCGGTTGTCCTTTGGTCTTGAGAACATCCTCACTCAGTGCTGCTTTTCATATTCAGTTCTGAACGCCAACCAGGCCTGTTCGTGTTACATTGCAGGATCAGGCTTAAAAGGCCATGTCTCTTCAACTGGCTCAGCTTGAGGGCTGTGAGGTAGGCTGTTTCTTCTTGCATTTCACCCCACTGTGCGTCTTCTGATGCCCAATGAGGTGGGAGCTCTGGGTGAAGGCCTTTCCACATTTGCTGCACATGTAGGGGCGCTCCCCGGTGTGCGTTCTCTGGTGCCGGATGAGATGGGAGCTCTGGCGGAAGGCTTTCCCACAGTCCTGACATTGGTAGGGCTTGGCTCCGGTGTGAGTCCGCAAGTGCTGGGAGATGGCTGACCGGTCATTGAAGGTCCGCCCGCACTCGTGACACTCGAAAGGCCTCTCTCCAGTGTGGACTCTCTGATGCTGTGTGAGGGAGGAGCTCTGAACGAACGCCTTCCCACAGTCCTGACACACGTAGGGCTTCTCTCCTGTGTGGATTTTTTTATGTACAGAGAAATATCTTGGGTTCCGGAACGTTTTGCCACATTCACTGCATCGGCAAACCTGGCTTCCCTTGTGAATTCTTGTGAACGTAATCTGCTGAGTGCTGCGGCTGAAGGTTCTCCCACAACCACTGTTTTCTCTGGCTTTTTCCCCTCTGTGGCCCTTCTGATGGATTTTTACACATGGACCACGCGTCACCTTCTTAACCCGTGAGCCACGCTTGCGCAAGCGTTTCCTGGGCAGAGTTTTCTGGAGTGAAATATGGCTTGTGACAAGGCCAGTGTTTGCCCGGGACTGGGGGCTTTTCCGAGGGAGGGTTTCTTCCTGAGTGAGCCCCATCTGCTTCAGTGCTGTGTCTAAGACTTCCTGGGTTCCACCCTCCAAGATGTCTCTTGAGGTAGAGGACCAGGCGTCATCCCTTGAGGATTCTTCCATTTTCAGGTCAGGGGCTGGCTCTTCCTCAGGAATGTCAGAATTTGGAGTTAACTCTTTACTTTCCAGTGTAGTCTCCCACCCTGAAAGAACCCAAAAGGCATGGATACTGTAGAGAGAAAGTGCTAAAATGGACTATTAGTATGACATCATCAAGTATTTAGAAGCTGTTTTGTTTTTGTTTTTGTTTTCCAAGTACATTCATGCAACCTGGGGAGACTACGGAAAACAGTGAGGCAGAAAGAGGGAACACCGAGCTTGGCACTCAGGGATGGGGCAAGAACAGGGAACACTCTCCTGGCTCTCTGACTCCTCACATGCCTTCAAGGTAGGCAGCAAGTCAGTCCTTCCCTGGGCATGAGCCTCTGCTGTCTACACAACACCCACCCCTCCAGGTCCAGAGAACCAGCTAAAGGCATGGATGGTGCAAGGAACTCTTGACGGCATGCCCAGTGCTCACACTGGGCCCAGAGAAGGCGCAGACCCCGACTCAGGGCTCCCGGGGCTCCCAATCCTGGAAGGGTGGAGTGGCCAGCACACGAGTACAGCCTTACCCACAGACACCAAGTGTCCAAAGGTTTCTAACATCACGTCATGGTACTCGGTCTCTGTGTCGGGTCCAGCAGCCCCCACTCTTCCTTGCTGAAGTCCACAGCCACATCCAGGAAGGTCACTGGTTCCTACAATATCACACACACTCTGTGTCTGCTCAGCAGGAGGGTCATTGACAGGGACAGATGACCAGGGCCTCCCAACAGAGTCTGCTGTGCTGAGGACACCCTGCTTTGGAGTTTGCTCAGAAACACTGACTTGGGCCATAAGAGGCCAAGTGGGTCCCTTGTCACAAAACTAGAGTCCGGGGCCCAGGCCGGAGGCAGAGTCTCTGCTTCACTAAGAGCTACAAATGTCATAAGCAAACTGCCTCCCCTATCTACCTGGGCCTGTGTGGAGTTCATCCTTTCTGTCAGCTTCCCATAGAAGACTGCCCCTCAGACAAGCCCAGCCTGCTAGGCACACCCTCTTCTGGGAACAGCTCCTCCACCTGTAGAGAAACCAGTCCTGCCTTTGTGGATGGCAGCTGCCGAGGGTGGTGTGGCCAGAGGCGGTGCTGAGGTCAGTCTTTTCTGGGGAGCTGGCCAGAGCTCCAGCAGGAAGAGGCCTCCCCATGGCACTCTGCCTGGATCTGGAGGGCCTTCTGCCCACGAGGGACAGAGCCTGCTTCTGAAGGAATGGGAGAAACCAGAGCCATGAGACCAGGACTGGAGGGACATTTCTCTCATCACCTGGAAGCCCCTGAATACAGTCTTGCCTGAAGCCTACCACAGACCGCTCATTACGTGAGAGCCAATAAGTGCACCCTATGCTTGAACCAGTTGTGAGCCACTGCAGCAGAAAGAGTCCTGACCAACTCACACACATCACTCAGTCATATTCTCTGAGCCTCAACAGTCGGCAAGACATGGCCAGTGACTTCATCTTGCACCAGCTCTGGGATATTTGGAAGCAAATTCCAGACATTTTTTGCATCATGAACACCTAAGTATGCATTTCTGGAAGGACAAGGGCTCTCTTGTTCTTTTTTTTTTTTTAATGTTTATTCATTTTTGAGAGACAGAGTGAAGTTGGGGAGGGGCAGAGAGAGAGGGAGACACTCCAGGCTCTGAGCTGTCAGCACAGAGCCTGATGTAGGGCTCGAACCCACAAACTTGTGAGATCATGACCTGAGCTGAAGTCAGACGCTTAACCGACCGAGCCACCCAGGCGCCCCAAGGGCTCTCTTGTTCTAACCTGGATCCAGATGTGGTCTGCGTGTCCCTGCCTGGGGCTCCCAAGCATCTATAAACACTTGGTCCCCCCCTTCCTACTCCAAATTTCTTGCCTCCCAGTCACTGTGCTCTTTCTTGGTCTCCACAGGAGCAGCAAGGCAGTCCAGCCCTTCGCATTCAGAAACTGAAAAGTCTGCCCCATGGGAGACTGGGGGGTGGGGAGAGGTCACCTCATAGGGGACACTGTGACTAGAGAAGAAAAGGGTGACACCCCCCACTCACCTCAGGTGGTGCCTTCGCTGGCCAGGTGGTCATGTTCTCCTCCTCCTCTTCCTGAGGAGTTGTGGTCTCAAGAGAGCAGGTGAGGTCCTGGGCAGGTAATGCTGGGAGAAGACATCAGCACAGGGGATAAGCCAGGTGAGGTGCTACTTCCAGGACAGGGCAACGACTGTCTCTCTCTGGGACCCCTGGGGCCAGCGTGCACTCACATCGTATCCGCTCTTGCTGCTATGAGGGCATCTGTGTCCACCCTTTCTCGCCACCAGCTCAGGTCCCCACTCTGGCTCCTCTTCACAGCCCATGCCCAAATCCCCACACCTGGATACCTCAGGATGTGTCATCCCATAGGGGTGACTGTAGGGCACCGATGTTCCTGCTGCTGAGACCCCTGGCCCCACTCTCTCCCTCTCCAAGAACTGTCCCAGACCCAATCCTTCCTCTGAGGCAGCTGCCTCATCTCTCCATTTGCCTCAGCAACTGGCCTCACACTGCTCCTCAGAAGCAAAGACCCCTTTTCTGGCCTCCAAGTACTCCGTCCTCTTCCTCTTTGCCTTTTTCCATGGAGGCTGGGACTTCCTCTGACCCCCGGGACTGGACCCACTCTCATAACGCACACCCATCCAGATGAGAATTTTATCAAGTTTCCTCCACCTTAGAAAACAGCTCTGCCTGGCCTTCCAGCCCCTCTCAACCACAGCTCCTTCATGCCTGACTCTCCTCATCTGTCCCTGGTCCATGGACTTCCATAAGGAGGATAATTCCACCCCTGCTATCACACACGAGGTGACCCAGGCTGGCCCACCAGTCTGGTGCTTCCTCCTGGCCACAAGGATTGGATCCAGGATGAATACGGGGCCCAGAGCTAGACAAGCAGAAGCTTTTCAGGGAAGAGAAATTCTGTGCAGGGTGGCTCTGTATGGAGACAGCCTGCCTGTGAGTGAAGCCAACAGAGGCCGGCAAAAGTATGATAGAGGAGAGGAGTCCTGAGGACACTTTAGTCACCCTGGGACTTTTTCAGTAAATACTCCTCCCTTGGCATTCACAAGAAAGTCTCAGCTAACTTGATGATCACGAATGTAGGATTCTCAGTGTTCTCTGGAAGGCCCCTTCCCCCATCCAGTGTAATATGAATTGATTCCATTCACCCCCAAGGTGTGAAAGACTGGCTTTCATCTCATGAGCCTGCCAACTGTCTCCTTGGCACCTCTATCAGTTTCCTATTGCTTCTGTAACAAATCGCCACAACGGTGCCTAAAAGAAAAGTTGCTTTCCTACGATTATGGAGATCAGAGGTCTGCTGCCAACCTCACTGCGCTACAATCAAGCTGGTGGCAGGGCTACCTTCCTTCTGAGGCTCTAGGGGAAAATATATTCCTCACCTTTTCCAGTTTCTGGAGGCCGCCTAAAATACCTCATGCCCAGCCTTGCCTCGTGTCTTCTCTGCCCCTAACTCTCATGCCTGCCTCCTGTAGGGACCCTTGTGATTACACTGGACCCATCCAAATAACCCAGTATAATCTCCCCATCTCAAAATCCTCAATTTAATTAATTGCATCCACAAAGTCAATTTGGCCGTGTGAGGTCACATATTTGGGTGAGCAAGTGCTCCATGAAACTCAGGCTGACAAATCAAGTTTCATGAACTCTCACCCCCAAACGCACCCTATTCATACACTCCCATCCCAGCCCCCCACCACTGTTACTCCTGCCCTAGGCACCACACCTCTTGGTGGGCGTGGTAACAGCTCTGAGTGGCCAATCTGCTTCTCATTTTGCCCTTGTTCTCTGTCCACCATCCATAGCAAACTGCAACCTGGTAAATATTTTTTTTTTTTAGGTTTATTTATTTATTTTGAAAGAGAAAGCACAAAAGCCCAAGCAGGTGAGGGGCAGAGAGGAGAGACAGAATCCCAAGCAGACTCTGCGCCATCAGCACAGAGCCTGATGCAGGGCTTGAACTCAAGAACCATGAGATCATGAACTAAGCTGAGATCGAGTCAGATGCTTAACTGACTGAGCCACCCAGGTGCCCTCAACATGGAAAATCTTTACCGAATCAGATGATGCCACATGCCCCTAGAGCTCATGAACTGGTTCCCACTTTACTTTAGAGTAACACTTCCCATTGCTTTAGGACAACATGAAAACCCCTTCAAGAGCCCTGCCAGCCCTGTCCCCTGCTCCCTTCTACCATAGACCCATCCAATTTCAGATTTTTGAATATACTGTCGTTGCTCCCACTTTGGGCCATAAGCGATGCTCCCCTGCTTGGCACATCCCTCTTGCCCCCTTCTGAGTTCCATTCCACACCAGGTGTTGGCTACAAGAAGCTTGCCTCCAGAAGCCCCACCAACACCCTTGGGTTCTTCTCAACCCCATCGTTGTCAAACGCATATTCATTTATGAATATGTACCTGGCTGACTGAGCTAGTAGAGCATGCGACTCTTGATCTTGGGGTTGTAAGTTTTCGCCCCACATTGTGTGTAGAGATTACTTTAAAAAATTAAGTTTTGGGGCACCTGGGTGGCTCAGTTAAGCATCCAACTTCGGCTCAGGTCATGATCTCAAGGTTCATGGGTTCAAGCCCTGTGTCAGGCTCTGTGCTGACAGCTTGGAGCCTGGAGCCTGCTTCAGATTCTATGTCTCCCTCTCTCTCTCTGTGGCTCCCCTGCTCACACACTATCTCTTTCTCATAAATAAATATTTTTTAAAAATCTAAAGAAAAAAAGGCATTCTGGGAATATGCCTATGTGACTAAAATCATGTTTTCTATTGGCCTGGAGTGCAGCTGGGATTCCAAAAGGATGAAAGTGAACAATTTTATCCCTTAGGTTCTATCACAAGTCTGTGAAGGGCTGGTTAAAGAGTGCAGTCCCAGGCCCTACCCAAAGATTTCAGTAGCCTGAGACTTTCCATTTCCATAGATGGGTTCAGGGATAGGCCATTCTCAGATCCCTCGACCTAGGGGCAATGGCAAAGAACCATTGAAGCTCTGACTTAGGAACACATTGGGGAGATAGATGCCCTTGGCCTAGATGAAGAGGGCATGACTCTTCTCTAATCCTTCTGAGGAAGCCTGAGTTCTTCCTCCCCCATCCTCCAAGACACCCCCACAGGAGTGTCCCTCTCTGCCCCTCCACTGCACTTACCTTCCTCCTCAGATATCCAGGTTACATCCTCCACCAGGGCCACTGCCTCCTGACAGTCCTCTGGGTGCTGTGACTCCACCCACATCCGGAGCTTCCTGGGCAGCGCACCCAGGAACTGCTCCAGCACCAGCAGCTCCAGCATCTGCTCCTTGGAGTGCGCCTCAGGCCGCAGCCACTGGCGGCACAGCTCACGCAGCCGGGCCAGGGCCTCTCGGGGCCCCGCCACCTCCTCAAAGCAGAACCCCCGGAACCTTTGACGTGCGACCTCAGGGTCAGCCAGATGCTTGCCTAGCTGTTGAGTGGGCTCCCCGAGTACTTCTGGGCTCAGGCCCTCATCTTCAGCATAGAGGGCCCGGATCTGGGCATTTCGAGGACGAGCTACCTCTTGGTTTAGTGTGAGGACTTCAACGACTTCGATCTTCATCAGGGGATTCCGAGGAGGAAGAGGATTCAGTTGAGGGTCCAACTGAGCTGCAGGACACTCTGTAAGTCAAAAGCACAGCCAGAGAGATGGCCAACAAGCACATGAAAAGATGGGCAACATTATTTGCCACCAGGGAAATGTAAATCAAAACCACGGTGAGGGGCGCCTGGCTGACTCAGTCGGAAGAGCATGTGACTTTTGATCTTGGGGTCGTGAGTTTGACTGCCATCTTGGGTGCAGAGATCCCTTAAAAACTTAAAAAACATATCATGAGATACTACTTCATGCTTACTAGGATAGCTATTATCAAAGATGGGTGGTAACAACTATTGGTGAGGATGTGGAAAAACTGCTGTTGGTGGGAACATAGAATGCTGCACCATTTTGTGAAACAGTCTGGCAGGTGCTCAAAAAGTCAAACACAGAATTATAACGCAGGAATTCTTCTAGGTATAGATCCAAGAAAAATGAAAATATATGTCAATACAAAAACTTGTACAGGAATTTTCACAGCGGCATTATTCATGACAGCCATAAATGTCCATCAAAGGAAGGATGGATAAACATATATGGTCTATCCACAGAGTGGAATTATTTGGCCTTAGAAAGGAATGAAGTAGTGATATATGCCACAGCATGGCTAAACCTTGACATTATGCTGAGTGGAAGCAGCCAGACACCAAAGACTGCCTATTGTAAGATTCCATTTATATGAAATGTCCAAAATAGAAGAATATACTGAGACAAAGTAGATTCATGGTTTCCAGGAGATAGGGAATTGAGGCAATTAGGAGGTGTTGGCTAATAAAAATGAAGTTTTTTCAGGGAGGTGAGGAAGATGTTCTGAAATTAGACTGTAGTTATGGCTACACAACCTTGTGAATTATAGTAAAAACCACTGCACTGTACACTCTCAAAGGGTGAACTTTATAGTATGTAAATTGTATCTCAATATGGGAGGGGGAAGGGGAAGCAAGACGCAAGGAGCCCTAATAAGAGACCTAGGATGCTCTATAGGCCTGCAGCCCTGTACAGGGAGTACAACCTGATTCCGCCTCCACGAGAGCCAAGAAGACAACTGAGAAAGTTCAAAGCCCAGTGTCTTGGCACAGAACTCACAAGAACACAACTCTAACATGGCCCTGAAATGCTAAGGAGAGCACACAAACGAACAGGAAATAAGCAAGCACTCTACAACTCTAACAGGAAATGCTAATTCTTTTTTTTTTTAATTAAAAAATGTTTTTTAATGTTTAATTTTGAGATAGACCATGAGCGGGTGAGAGGCAGAGAGAGAGAGGGAGACACAGAATCCGAAGCAGGCTCCAGGCTCCAAGCTGTCAGCAGAGCTAACAGGGCCCAACACAGGGTTGGAACCCACAAACTGCCATGACCTGAGCCAAAATCAGATGCCCAGCATACTGAGCCACCCAGGTGCCCCAAGAAATGCTAATTCTAAATGACTTGAAAGCTTTAAAGAAGTAAATAGAGGGGCACTTGGGTGGTTCAGTCGTTTAAGTACCTGATGGGCTCAGGTCATGATCTCACGGTTTCTGGGTTCAAGACCCCCACGTCAGGCTCTGTGCTGACAGCTTGGGGCCTGGAGCCTGCTTCAGATTCTGTGTCTCCCTCTCTCTCTGCCCTTCCCTCACTTGCTCGCGTGTGCTCCCCTTCTCTCTCAAAAGTAAATATTAAAAAAAATACACAGAAAAATGTAAATAACCGCGAATTATGGTTTACTTCCAATTAGGTTTATGTTGGTTTATAAAAACAAATATGGCCAGTCTGATGTCAAGAGCAAACGTGCCCTCTCACACTTGCTGTTTTGAATATACCTGAGTAGCACAACTCTACCTGCAAAGGAACTTCCAGCATGAACTCAAAGCCTTAGCAACGAAGGCCAGGGCAGTGCCCAAGGACTTTCAGCAGGTCAATCTACTCGTGTTCAGGGAACTATCGGGAGAGACACCAAAAGAAGAATATTTGGAGACAAAAGGCCAGACCACATATGACAACAGAGCTCTGCCCCTACAACCTCAGGACTTGTTAGACTGCCAGTTTCTCTTTTTCACCCCCAAGTCAATAACCTCCAGTCAGAACTTTCCTTTTTTTCGCTGTAAACCTTTCCACACCTGCCTCTCTTGCAGTCTCAACCAAACACGAGGAGTGGTGGTGGACGCCCTGCTACAGTGCACTGAGTAGACAGCGTCCGCATGTCCTCATTTGGGTGATCTTTTTTCACAAACACATTTCCTGAGTAGGGGCGTAGGACGGAACAAAACTGGAAAACACTGGTAGTGCTAAAGCACCGCTCAAGAAAACTGAAAGATTCCGAAGTAAAGTACGCATTAAATATTACGTTGGTTTTAATGTAATCATTTACAACGCAGGAAAGCTCTGTCACGTGAAGGAAAAGAGCGCAGCCAGGAAATTACTAGTGTGGAGTGACTGCAGCCGTGTTGTTTAAGCAAACAGACAAACGGAAGACCCGGAGAGCAGCGACTGCCTGCGCACCGCCCGCACTATTAAGCCGCGCCCGGGAAAGCGGCGCTGGCGGAGGCCGCAGCCACAAGCACACTCTTCAGCTCCCGTACGAGAACCTGAAGCGTCCGTCCCCCTCCCACTGGGTAAATGGGACGACACCGCCCACGTCCCCACAACCACGCCCCCGATCTCCCGGGCCGGAAGTCGTCACGCGCCCGGCGCCGGGCCACTACAACTCCCAGGGCCCTTCGCGGCGCGACTGCTGGAGCCGCCATGTTGAGGCTCTGGGTCCGACCCAGGCCCGACCAGACGGCCGCCCCTTAGGGAGTTGCTGAGCTCTCGGCCTCGGCCTCCAGCGCTCTCGTTCCCTCCCCCGCCCACCCCTCGCGACGGCGGACGTACCCTGGGGCGGCGCCGGCGCAGCTGGAACTTCCATACACACCTTCCCGGTCTGCAAGTTTTTACCCTTTGGGCAGGTGCGGGCGGAGGAGCGCGGTCTCTTCCTCCTAAGGCAGCGAGCGCCCGGATCCCTTGCCCATTTTCGGGTTCCCGATTCGAAATTCCTTCCCGTTCCCGTAGGTAACGAACCTTGACTAAGTCTGTGGTTTTCTTGATTTACTGGTTTCACAGACCTAACTGGTGTTGGAAATTGCTGGCGCGCTCTTGGAAGAATGAGTCAGCTCGAGGTCAGGAGTCATCAGCGATGGGTGGGGCCGGGCCCGCCGCCCCGGACAGACCTTGGGCGCTCCGGGTTGCAAAACACGTCCTGGGCCGCGCTTTTAATCCGCCATCGCCAGTCACTCCTTTGCTAGGTTTATATATATGTATTTTTTAACAGATTTTTAAAAAAGACTTTGTTCTTAAGTAATCCCCACCCAATGTGGGGCTCTAACTCACCACCGCAAGATCAAGAGTCCAAGGTTTAAAGGAATTTTTTTTTCTTTGATAAAAGGAACTACAGCGTTGATCTCCAATTTCTGACCTCCTCCCCTAAACAAACTTTTCTATCCATTTTATTTGGGGGCTTGTCCTTCCCAACTCCTTTATATCTACCTTTGTCTTGAGGATTTATTCCCTAGGACTTCTGGGGGTTCATTTTCTCCCTCCAAATTCTTGATTTAAAAGCAAAATTCATTTCCCCCCTTCTAATTAGCGTTCTCAGAGCCTCAAATTGCCCTGAGAATAACTCAGGAAGCCAAGGATGACAATTTCCCGGATTCCCAACAGGGCTGGGCTTGAAAAGTGCCCCGGTTAAGGGGTATTAGGGGGCGGAAGGGTGGCGGTAGCGCTCCCTAGCGGCTCCTTGCTGGGCCACAGGCACCGTTTTGAGTAATAATCATGCATGACACTTAAAATTTCATTCTCCACAACGCTTCACAGCTTTCTAATTTCTAAAACTTTTGTTTTTTACTCTTTGGTTAATCACGAGGATTATTTAGTACTTTATCCCTTAAGAAAATTAACTGTAGGTTTTTTTATTCTACTCCCATCCCCTCCCCATTTCTAATTTTATTTCTCCTTTAGTCTTAATCATGTGTTTTTTTTTTTTTTTTTTTTTTAAATTTTTTTTTAGTGTTTTTTATTTATTTTTGAGACAGAACGAGACAGAGCATGAACAGGGGGAGGGGCAGAGAGAGAGGGAGACACAGAATGTGAAGCAGGCTCCAGGCTCTGAGCCATCAGCACAGAGCCCGACGCGAGGCTTGAACTCACAGACCGTGAGATCATGACCTGAGCTGAAGTCGGCCGCTCAACCGACTGAGCCACCCAGGCGCCCCAGTCTTAATCATGTGTTTTGTTCCTCCTATCTTTGGAGGACACCAGGGCAATTTCTCTAAAGCTTGAATTGAATGATCATTAAAAACTGTTAACTCTTAACCATTTTAAGTTTTAGAGCCTGTCTAGGTTTGGACGTGGGGCACTCTGCCCATCGTTGTGGTGCTGGGAGCTCAGTGGATCTGCAGCCTGGCTCTCCCTGCAGCTGCAGCCATTCAGGACAACACACATTCCGCAGGGTTATGGTAAAGCTCCTACTGGGTGCTATGCAATGAGATGGGCCAAAGCCTGCAAGCTGGTGGGTGTCATTCTAGGCACCTGCAGTCCTCTAAATCTCTGGTCCTCTGGACCATCGCCCCCCAAGCCCTCTAAGGTAACCCTTCCCGTGCTCAGGAAAGTATTCACCCTACTTCACAGAGAAAATGTAAGCTCTTAAGTTTACTAGCTGGCAGAGTTGAAACTGGATCCTCAATGCTGGGGCTGACTGACCCACACTCTCATCTGTGTGGGGCTGCACAAAATAATCTCTATCAACTGCAGCTCCAAGAACTGGTTTTCTTTTTTAAAATCATTATTTTGAGAGAGAAAGAGCGAGCACGAGTAGGCGAGGGTCAGAGAGAAGGAAAGAAAGAATCCCAAGCAGGCTCCAACCCCCTCCTCCCCATGCAGGCCTGGAACTCACAGAACCGTGAGATCATGACCTGAGCCAAAATCATAAGTGGGACACTTAACCAACTGAGCCCCCCAAGTACTGGTTTTCAGTCCACCAACTGAATGACCAGGGGTGGGTATATGTGTGGACTTCAGCAATTTAGTCCCCTCACTTGCAACTATCTATTTGGTGGGTGGTTCTACAAACTCACCCGCCTCTAGGAAAGGGGCTTAATCCTTCTGAGCCTTAGTTTCCTCTTTTTAAGTGATGAGGTTACACAAAGCCAGGAATAGCATGTAGGAAAGGCTGATGGAGGATGTTTTCTTCCTCCTCTTAGAGTTTCCTTCCCTTCCTGCTGCTTCCCTTCCAAGGTAAGCTATCTCCGTCAGTGCTTAGATTTCCACAGTGAACGCTGACTAGCCAGGTATACTAGGGCTACCAGTCCACAAATAGAATAGTAACTAATAACAATGACCGTTCAAGATCTTGTTGGGGGCAGGGTCAGGAGGAGTGCTTACCCAAGCTCCCCTCATCCCTGTGCACACTCCCTTGTTCCTTTTTCTCCTTGTCCAGAATGCCCCTAGCTCTACACCCTTTCTCCTCCTCTCCCCATCACTTAGTCTTCAGCTCTGCTGGGCACCCCATGGCATTGCTTTTGAAGTTTGTTTACCCCACTGGACTGCTGAGGATGTCAACTGGTTCTTATACATCAGAAACCCTAAAGCCAGGCTCAGAGGAGGATCTCCCAAAGGTGCCGATGATCATCTTAACATCAAAGTCTTCGAATAACAGTGGTTAGTTACATGAAGGCCCCCCAAGACCTGGGCTTTACACACCATAGTCCCAGTAAGCAATGGCATCCATACTTTATACAAAGGAAGTCCATACTGGGAGAGCCTAGGAGCCCTGTCAAGGCCACACTGGAGAACCACCATCTTAGTTTTCCTCAAACATGCCAGAGTGTGCCTTGTCTAGAAGTCTTTGCACCTGCCATACCCCTGCCTGCTAGTCTTTCCCAACATCTTCACCCGATACCCCTTTCTGATCCAGCTCTTAACCCAAGTATCACCTCCTCAGTACTGTTTTCCTGCCCAGTTCTCGACTAGTATTGCCCACTCATGCCTCTTCCTGCTAGCATATTCCATTGTTTCATTTTTCTTCACAGCACTGACTGCTGTCTCAAGGTATCTGCTTTGTTAATTATCACCTCTCTACCTTTTCTACGGCAGCACTACCGTAGAACATTCTCTTTAAGGAAATGTTTTAGAACTACACTGTCCAGCACAGTAGCCATTAACTGCTGCTGACCAATGACCATCTAAAAGATGGCCAGTGTGACTAAGAAACTGAACTGGTTGAATTCATTTTAGTCTGTTTAAGCTTAATCGGCCACATATTAGTATCTGCTCTGAAATGAATGTAGGCCCCCATAAGACAGGGGCCTTCCCAGCATGTTCAGTACTGTGACCCACCCCTATAACAGTTTGTGGCATTTTTGCAGGCGCTCAAGAAATATTGACCCAACACAACCTCAAAAAGTGACTTTTGAGTTTCTTAGCTGTCTGGATTTTCCTGTACTTCTGTCAATTACAGGAAATTTCACTGGCATTGTAATTGTGTCCCACCTTTAAATTATCATGGGAGGACTGCTATTGCTAAAAAGTTCTCTTCTACTTGAGAGCCTGAGCAGTAGCTGGGAGTGCAGGCCATGGGATAAGAGGACCCTTGGTTTACACTCCTGTTTCTTCCCAGACCAGCTAGATCAGAGACTTGCACTTCTGCTTCCACTGGTAAAATGGCTCCAACACCTCTCTAGAGGCTGTTGGTGGAACGATGGTTTGGGACTTAAGTCAAGAAAGGGAATTCATAAACTTCTAACCTTTCTAAGACCTCAAAAAAGAAGTTATTGCTTCTACTTACTTTATATCCCACTAACTAAAATTTTTTTCAAATAGAAATTCCTTAATAATTTATTCCTTAACAATTGTTAATTGTTTCAGGGTGCCTAGGTGGCTCAGTCAGGTAAGCGTCTGACTCTTGATTTTACCTCATGGTTCATGGGTTCAGGTGTGGAGCCTGCTTGGGATTCTTTCGCCCTCTGTCTCTGCTACTCCCCCGCTCACGTGCTCTCTCTCAAAATAAACTCAAAACAAAAAACAACTCCTAATCATTTAATTTATTCTTAGGTTCCATTTCAAAAACCTATTAATATCTTTGTGTTAAATTGGGTATTCCTCATATAAACCAAGGCTATTAGTCTCTATTTCTATTATTTTGTTATTTGTCACATTGATGAACTCTATTTTAGCTATTTCAGAGGATTAGTTTAAGGTGGTTAATTGTTATGAGCTATAAATATTTCCTTTTTAATATTTTTCTCATTTTGTGCTTTAGTGAAAACAATGCTATGTATACTTTGCAGAATCTGTCAACATTCCAGCCTTTGTCCTGTCATTGAACTGCCAGTGTTCCATGGAAATGGTGTTTTAACAGGAGGTTTGAAGACATTCACTGCCCAGGTGAGTAATAGTAAGTAGCTGGCCACTTTGTTCTTAAAAAGTTAATTCTAACAAGTTAATTTTAACATTTTTCCTGGGACCAATTTTGACAACCTTACCCTTTCCCAGAAATCTTTCCATTTTGTTGTTTGTTCATTCCTACACTCAACAAATAATTAGTGGGCACCCAGGCTGTGTCAGGAACTGGTAACACAGCAGGAAGGAGATGGCGGTTTCCGTTTTATCAGCATAGTTATGGGCAACACTCCTACAAATGGGAATTGCCCTCCCATCCTGCTCTCTTCTCAGGAGGCTGTCACAGCCTATCAGTTTCAACATTCAGTGATTACCAGCTGACATATATTTGTGCTCATTTGTGTATTTTTTAAAAATGACATGTGCATCTGCTTATCTTTATACGTTAAAGATATATATTAAAGAAATACATGTATCTTGGAGACTTTCATATCAGTACATAGAGCTGGCTCATGCATTGTTACAGTTGTACAAAGTTCTATAATGAAAACTACCTGTGTTGCTGATATGTGTGTAGTGTTTTTTCTCTGTGTAGGTTTTTAGCTTGCCTTTTATTCAGTCTCCATTTAATCAAAGTTGGTTTTGAATTTTTGTCTTTCCAGAAAATTAGTTCTTGGGTTCTTTTTTTCTCCTCCATTTGATTCATTTCTGTGTATTTATGTTTTCTCTTTCCTTAGGATTTTGAGTCAAATGTGTAGTTCATTTGTTTTCCTTCTTATGTAGTTAATAGTGAAGGCATTTTCAGGTCTTAAAATTACCCCAGGTATTACATTTGGACACCAGGCAGAGCGGTTTCCAGATAAAAAGATCAAGATTACATGGGTCCTAATGAGCAAATATGTGGAAGGTCACAGAGAATGTATTCTTGAATAAAGGGTGCACAGTGTGCTATCACACTCTGCTAGGCTGGATTCCTGCCAACACATGTTTTGATAGTCACTCAAGATCCTAAACTCTTGACCCACTCCCCAGGATGTGAGCCTTTCAGAGTTCTTAATAGCACTGTATATCTCAAGATTGCCCCTTATCATCCCTTACCCCACCCTCTTGTCTCAAAGCCTGGCCTTGTCTTCATAGCCTCCCCTTTGAAGGCAACCTCTTGCTTTTTACAGTTTCTTCACCCATTTATTCACTCGAGTGTCCTGAGCTAGAGATGGAGTCATTGTCTTCGCAACTGGGGACATACATGGGAAACTGAAATAAAGAAGCCTCCTCTTATGTTTAATATTTGTTCTAGGTGTTCAGTCAGATAACAAGTTGGAAAAGATAAGACCTGTTTTAATATATTTGTATACTTATGTGATCAAAGTTTTATTTAGAATTTGCCTCCTGTATGACTTATCTGGTATAAAAATAGGATGAGATGTTTCATTTTTATTACTCAGTGTGGTTCTCTCCAGTGTTAAGTTTTCTGTTTTGTTGTTCTGTCACATAAGGTGGGAGCTAAGGCTAATGATTGCCTGCACAGATTACATTGAGGATCTTCTCTCATAGGAGTCCTCTGATGTTGACTACAATGAGGACTCCTACTGAAGGGCTTCTTGTCAGTGGGTTCTGTGACTCCTGAAGCTTTCCTAAGACCCAGTTACATTCTCAGGTGCTTTCCAGTGTGATTTCAGTGATGCTAAGAGAGCTAGGCATGAAAGAAACCTTTTCACAGCAGTCACATTCCTTTGGGTTTGGAGTTCTCAGAGGTAATTATTTGGTCTAAGACCTTATCCAAATTCAATACAGCTGGTGTTTTTTTGGTCCAGTAGGAGTTTTCTCAAGCCACAGTGAATCAGGCCAGAAGCCTTTCCTGCTATGATCATATTCCTGGGGTTTCTTCCCTGAGTTCTCATGTGAAAAAATTCATGAAAATGAGTTCCTCCATTCAAGGTCTTTGCATGTTAGTCTCTTCCCATGTGAGCCTTCTTACTTCAAGGTGGAGCTGAAAACAGGCCTTCTCACATTAAACACATTTTTTCAGTCTTGCTCTTGAATGGATTATCCATTGTATAAAACAACTGATTTTCTACATCCCCTATGTCTGTTTTATAGCCCATGTGAGTCCTCTCAGGCTATACAAAGGATGAATGAAATCTAGAAAAGGATTTTCTTCTCTTCCTCCCAAAAAACAATCTCCTCGTAGAAGTTATTTTTTTCTACTAAAGTTTGCACTGATTTGAGTATTGCTACATTCTTATTTGTACAGCTCATCTCTCCTGCCTCATTACTTGACAAGTTAAATGTCCTGCAGGCTTTCCTATAATCATGATCTTCAATATAGTGTCTTCACGCCATTGTTTTTCAACTGATAAAATCTAGATTAAATCTCAAGTTTCCTAACCAAACCACACAGAATGGCAATACTTCCTTGAAAGGACACTGAGCCATGGCTAAAGGTTTGAGTGCCATCAAGTATTGTCCATATTCCTTATCTTCACAGGATCTTCCCAAATCAGTGCCTTCTTAAAAACGAATGCCCTCTGTCTGAAGCACTTATTACTCAGTTTCCCTTCTACTTCAGCCAGTGTCTGTGCTGCCATTTTTGCTGTGACGGACAGCTGGAAAGCCATTCAAAATGAGTTGCTCAGAAAGGTTGAGCTTTCCACTTAAACCCATTCTCCTGACTTAGGGAGAGGCACAGCTACACCAGTGATGGGAAACAGACCACTGCTGTAGATGGTTGTCTCATCCAGCAGTAAACAGAACACGCCATTCCAAACACCCAGGATTCCCAAGTCTTTATGCACTGCTGGGACCTCCTTCTCGAGTCTGGAGAGGTGCATTCAGCTGACTTCACAAACCTCTACTTGGATGTCTCTCAGTCCCTTCTCATTCATACTTCATTAACAGAACCAGTCAAGACCTGTGACAGTTCCACAAACTCTTGAATCTAGGTGAAAGCTATTAGGGAGTTCCATGTAAACTGTATGAAAAAAGTTATTTCGACATAAAAAGTATAACCAGAGGTGCCTGGGTGGCTCATTTGGTTAAGCATCCGGCTTTGGATCAGGTCATGATCTCACGGTTCATGAACTTAAGGCCCCGTATGGGGCTCTATGCCGTCAGCACAGAGTCTGCTTTGGATCCTCTGTTCCCCCCTCTCTGCCCCTCCCCTGCTTGTGAGCACTCTCTCTCTCAGAAAACAAACATTAAAAAAGTAAAACCAAAATCTCTACCCTTCAAAAGTTTTTGCCTTTACCAGATTTCCTCATGTTATTGAATAAAACCAAAAATTCAGGAGTAGTAATTTTTCTTTTTTTCTTCTCCTTTTAAAGTTGGATGTTGATACATACAAAAAGAATGTATGTGGTAAATGCATACATTACGAAGAATAGCCACAGGAAATCCCTGAAGCCTTCCCCTACAAGAGATTCTTGGCAGCTTCCTTTCCTTTGGCCATTACTCACCTGGCCCCAATGAATCCACTATGAATGGGGAGAAGCCCATGCCAGCTTCTTCCCAAACCCTCTGCTATTCTCAGGCCAGGCAACCTCACTTCCTTCTTAGATAGTACTACCACAGTTCCCTGCCCTACTTCCATCTGTGCCCTGCTAAGTTCTTTCTTCCTAAGCACCTGGAGTGAGCTTGAACGGCTGTACCAAACACCTGCCTGATAAAAACCAAACTCCCCTAACAGAGGAGCCTGGTGTGTTCTGCCAAACCTAACTTGCATGTCAGTATACCTCGTTACCTCCTACCAGCCCATTCCCTGACTCTGTGTTCCCTGAATGTGCCAAGCTTGTTCCATTTTCATAGTCACCCCAAATGCTGTTTCTGTGCTTGGAAACTCTCTTCACCACCACTCTCATAGGTCTGTAGAATTCTGCTTTGGGAATTGGTTTAAATCTCATCCCTGCTCTGCCCCTCAAACCACCTCCTCTAGAGTAATTCCTCATCCCCCCACTTTATACCACATTCTTTTCTTTCTCAGTACTGAACCTTTACATATCTTTACAGAGTTACATCTGGAGAACTTATTTGTAGAGGCCATAATCTATTAGACTATGAAGTCCACAGTGTCAGGGATTATGTTAGGTCTTTGGTTTACTACCAAAGTGGTTAGTGTACTACATGGGACAAGAGGACTTCCACTAGTAATTGTGAGGTGTAGGAAGGTGAGGCAGTGGAGGGAAAACAACATGTAAAGGACTCTTTGTGACAGAGCAGAGATGAGTTAGGCACCTCAGGCCTAAAATGTTAATAAAATGTCCTTAATAAGCCTTTCTGCACATGGTCTCTCACTCTGGGTTATCACCTCAGAATCTCCTGGCACCTGTCAAGCCAGTTCTCCCCAAAATGTACACAAACACAGGTACCCAAAATCCCTCATGGCAACTAGATTCAGGGAACTCTGAATCATCCAGAAATGCAAGGCTGGAAGGTTTGCCAACACAGGACATGGGATTTCAGCTTCAGGAAGGATAAGACACAGACCTGCCACAAGACAGGAAGGGACTTTGGGAGGCTGGATTATGGAGAACAACCAGGGGGAAAAGACACCACGGTGGGTGGATACAAAGTGCTTGTGTTGCTGGGAACTTTCTAGGTGATGTATAGTTTAGTGACCTGTGATGGAAGGGAGGTTTTCAATGTAGAGGATGAAAGGAATGACTCAGTATGGAAAAAAAGAAACCACTAAAGCTGAGCCATTAAACATTAAACGGAGTCTAGAAGAAGGGTGCAGAGATTCACAGAGATGGCAGTCTATGTTGTGGCAAAAAGAAGGACATCACCAAAGATGGGGACTAGGTGCAGATTTCATAGCTGAATACTACCAGAAGCTGGTAGTCCCAAGATCATTTGCATTAGAACCCAGAAAACATAGGAAGAGAGAGCATCCAAAGTTTTCTTTACAAAGCTAATAAAGGTAATAAACACACACAAAAAATCCGGAACCTAATTTATGAATATTGATCCGTCAGTGGAAGCCAGCAGCATGTAACAAGGGCACTTCTACGTTTATTATGTCACTGTGTTAACTGTTCAAAGGAGAAAATCACTATGATCACTTTGGATGGCTAGGCTATGAGGGAAAACAGGCTATTACTGATTTTCACTTATTAGAAAGGGCTAGATGACTATTTCTTTATCCAGATAAAACTGAATCGAATCAAAGCAGAGTCCAGCATCATGCCTGTCAAAACCCAGAAACTTTCCCACTTAGGTCACTCACTCTTCACACTCCTAGCTTCAGTGTTTTGGAAGTACCAGCTGTGATGAAGGTCATTACGTAATTGGCAAGATTAAAAAAATACTAATACAATTGGCTCCTCCTTTATACTTGCTGGTAAAATGACTGAGAATTTAATGAGACTCTAGTAAGACTGTTACAGCTAATAAGAGAATTTAGCAGCAGGACAGGTTCATCTGGACCAACTACACAAGACAGCAAAGGAGATTAACCACAACTACAGTGAAAGCCCAACAGCACTCAGAAGGCCTGACATAGCACAGTGAAGCGAGATCCCTCTTTGTACACGTGTGCCAAAACTCGACTAGACAGACCAATTCTGCGTCAAGGAATTCTAAATCCAGTCATTCTAACAGGATTTTCTTAATGAACCCCTGACAAACTGATGCTAAGCATTCATTTTGCAAACCATGTGGTTGAGAACAGTTCATAGGTTTTTTTTTTTTTAGAAATGAGAGGAACTATCATTTATCCAAGTTATAAAACTACCATATGTACAGCAGTATGTGTACTCAGGCTAAGATCAATGAAGCAGACGGGACCAAGACCAAGGCCTATGCCCAATGAGGACCGTGGGAATTTAGTCTGTAATAAAGACGGTGTTTCCAATAATTAGAAGAAACTAGTCAGAAAATGTGTTGAAAGAACTTATGCTCCATACCATAGACGCAAAGAAACTCCAGATAAGTGCAACAATCAGACAAAAAAAAAAAAAAAAAAAAAAAAAAAAAAAAAAATATATATATATATATATATATATACTGAAATACAAGAAAGTATTTGTAAAATTTGCCTATCTATGAATAGGATAGGAATAAAAAAAGACTTGAAAGGAAAAATACCTAAATCATATAACTTCTTTATGCAAACTAAATTTAAACGTAGAAGATAAATGTTGGTCTAGGATATTTGTAATATCAATACCCATACTAACAGAGTTCCCATTTTTCAAAAAAAAAAAAAAAAAAGGTGGGGGGGGGGAGTATGTGAACTCACAAAAGTACAAACGGTCCACAAACTTATAAAAATATGTGTAAACGTCATGGGGGAAATGTGAACTAAACTGAACATACTATCAGATCTGCCAGCCTTAAAAAAATCATTCAAAATCACTGGCAATGAAGGAGAAAAGGAGCTTTCATGTAACCGAGCAGCTATATGTATTTTTTAGAGAGCAATCTGTTGCTACTCGATTTTTAGCTTCTAGATTGATTCTAAAGTTCTATTTCAAGAAATCTTACCTACAAAAAAACAAAATCCAACTTGAATATGCAAAAAAAAAATTGTAGGAAACAACGTTTTTTGCAACAAGTTATGTGGATTACATAGCATCTGTTAAAATGGATACAACAGGCCTGTTTGTATCCAGTAGAACACTCCCGGGTCCTAAACATATATTTATATACTTCATGAAGACATCTATTAAAAAAAATCTGGTCAGATGCCCCAGTTACTGGTGATCACATGAAGGAAGTGTAGTAAAGGAGAGGGAGCCCCTAGCAGTCAACTGGCCACTGGTAACAAGTTCTCATTCAACCAAGCAGTACACCCCTGATTTGGACCAGAGGAAACAGTTTGATTCAGCATATCTGAGCTACTCATCACAGCATCCCATCTGGGGGTTTCCCCTGTCATCTTGTTTTCTAAGACACCAGTCCCTGACCAGACCCGTTCCCTGCCAGGACTCCCATGGGCCTGGATCTCACCTGAAAAGGTGTCTTGAGGAATTCCTCTCTCCACCGACCAGAGCGCTTCCTCCTCCTCTAACTGAGATACCACATCTGGCTTGGAAAGCTGATGTTCTGCCCAAGGGAAAAGAGACAGGGCTTGGGGGTCTGTGTTCGGGAGAAAATGCATTCCTCCTGTGGCACGTGCTGTCCCTGATTCTTCCCTGCAAGGGCATGATTTCTGGTCTACAGCAGTGATGATAATGCAATCCATCCCCTTTGTCAGCTACTTGCCTTCCTGGACTCCCTTGCCAACGAAAGTGGCAGTGGGACCCAGTGATGGCCAGTAAGACACAAAGTGAAATCTGTCAGCTGAGGACCTTAGGGCTTTTTTTTCTTGCTAAATACGGCAGGCGTGAGAAGAGAATTAGCCAGGACTGCCCCTCCCCCTTCTCTCTGCCTTGAACATGGATATGCTGCTGGGTGCCACAGCCATGCAGACACTAACATAAGCGTGGAAAAGTTCACACTAAGCACAGGGAAATGGAAGGGATCAGTCTTCAATGATACTTCTGACCTGTGGGACACTGACTCCACATCCTCTGGAATTCCTGTTACAAAGATGAATATCCACTACGGGAGCTGGAAACGTTCCTGATAGACCTACCTCCCTAGCAACTCAAGGCCTCAGGGATGGACGAGGCACCTTCAGAAGTCCTATGTGAAGTTGCCCTTTCCCTCAGACTCCAGGACCTTGACAGTTGCACTCTGATCCCTGCAGCCTGAGCCAAAGCAGACACACACTTCAGAGGCACCACATTCGTGCTGCAAAGCGCAGATCTTTATTGACATGGAGGCCATCCTTACCCACTGAGACCAGGTTCCTGTAGTTCTCCAGCATCACCTCTCTGTACAGGGACTTCTTTTCGAGGTCCAGCAGTCCCCATTCATCCGAAGTAAAACTCAGGGTCACATCTTCAAAGGTCACTGGTTCCTAAAACCCACAGGTTTCTGTTCAGCCAGGGTCTGTCATCACCCACACTGACAGGAGGGGAAAGGCTGACCCAGCACATGAGGGCACAGTCTACAAGATGACCTGAGAGCATTCCAGGCATCTCGTGTGTTTCTGTGTTTGTCTGAAACTGAGCAAACCCAAGCTTGACCCCTGTTCAGGTCACAGCAGGAAGTACATGTGAAACCAGGGAGGGTTCTTCTTTCTCTGAAGATCTCTCCATTTCTTATTAACTTGGAGATTCCAATACTGGTATTAGCGTCTATGCGTCCTATTAGGGAATTCTGTGAGCTGAATCATCACACTCAAGCCTTCAGTCCTCACCCACCTCCTAGGCTGCTTCTACTTCCTTCACAGGTCAAGGATCCATGCCCCTCTCTTTTCTCCTAGTGACTGAGCTCTCGCTCCCTCTAGCTTTGATGCCAAAGTTGTTAATGAAATGTAAATATGAGCCTAATCCCTACTTAACTGTCAATACCTATCCCCAGTATAAAGGATAAACTAGAATCCTCCAGAACCTGACCTGTACTCTAACTATTCCCTTGGAAAGCTAAGCAACTTGCGGTTCCTCCATTCAGCAAAGTCTCTCATACCCAACCCGTCTCTCAATCCTCCCTAAGATGCTCTGGAGCCTGAAGGCATCTCAAGGGAAGGTGGCATCTCACTACCATCCGGCCATCCCCACCCACACCCCCAGATCACGGGGTAGACTCAGAAACTAAAAGAACCCTCTACTCACACGAAACCAGGCCGTCGGAAGCCCGGAGGCCATACCTTCCTTCTCCTCGACGTACCTCGTGGGAAGGGGCAGTCCTGAGAAGGTCGAATTTTGGAGGTGGGAAGAGTGTGAGATCTATGCGGAGGGGACCGCCCCCCTACTTCGCCCAGAAGCGGCCCAATCGACGTGAAATGACAGGTACACCCGCCATCTAGAAAAACGCGCTTAAGGGGTCGTCTCCATCTACTCCCCGACGCCTGTAGGGTCGGTTTTCCTCCTAGTCGAGAGGAGACCGTCCTCCTATCTTTCTCACCAAGAGTTACTCCCTTCCCTAGTCCGCACGCGCCCGCAATGAGTCGGCCCACCTTAAGCCCTACGCCCGTAAGGAGTTGTCTTCCCGTTGGGCCCCGGGTCCTCGACCACACCGCCCCTTCCGGCCCCGCAGCAGGAAGACGGCAGGCAAGGCCGGCTTTGGGCTCCAGAGCTTGGCGGGGAAGGGGCTGAGGCCGAACACCCTAAAGAGTGGCCCTGGGATGTCACCGCACAGCCCCCGACGGGAGCAGATTTCGCGCCACACTCACCCAGCGCGCGGCGCACAATGGCTACCGTTGGCCCGCGGCAAAATGCGTCAGCGCGCAGGGCCAGACTACAACTCCCAGCCACCCCTGCGGCCTGCCCTCCCGACCTCTCCCCTCCTGCGGCCATCTCGGATGTCAGGCGAAGCCCGGGCGGGCCGGAAGAGGATCCTTGCCGGCGACCCTTGGTGGTCCAGCTGGGTGGGGGAGGGGTCGAGTCGGGTAACCCAGGCCTTGAGACCTCAACACTTTCCCAAGCAGCGGCACTGGCCGGTACAGAGTCCTGCTCCGCCACGAGGGCGACCACTCGTGGGACGGACCGGAAATTGGGGGAGAGGAGAGCAGAGGGGGTGGGCCGGAAGTAGATTAAAGTTGTGTGGAAGAATGGCGGGAAGGATTACTACATTCCCTGGACGGAGGAGGAAAGGCCAGCAAGGCCTGAAGCGTAGAGGGTTGGGGCTAACTGCTACTTCTACCCAACGTGAAGGAAGCAGGGGCAGGAATAGGGTAGAAGGAAAGGACATAGAGGGCGGAGCTAACGTCCAGCCAAGCTCGTGGACAGAAGCCGGGGCGGGCGGGTAGCAGGGGAGAGAGCGGAGGAGCTAAAGTCCACCCAAATTCCCGGAAGAGGCTTTGGGAGGAAGGACGGAAGTGAGTGGGGGCGGTGCTAAAGGCGGATCCTTGTCTAAGGGGAGGAAGAAAGGGCAGGAGGGGGAGGGCCGGAAGCGTGTTGGAGACAGCGGGTCCTGAGAGGAAAGGAGGGCGGGCCTGCCCCAAAGGTGCAGGTGGCGCGGCTTTGTGTCCTCTAGTTGTAGGAAGAGAAGGGTCAGACTTAAATGTCCACTCAAGTTGTGAGTAGAAGGGCAGGGTTAATTGTACCCTAGGAACGGGTGTGGGGGTGGGTTATCAAAGAAAACCAGAGCTAGACATAGCTAAAACAGTGGAAATAAATTTTATTCACCATGCTGTGGATACAAGGGAAGACACACTCCAGTATAGACCTGGGTTCAATTCTGAATACGTCTGAATACGAGCAGCTCAAGGAGGAATTTATAGCTAAGAAACGAGTTGAAGTTGGGAGGTGTTAGCTGATAAATTACACAGTCTGGGGGCTTCTGGCTTTTCCAACCTAGTAAGATTCTTGCTGAAGGCAAGCCCAGATGATCTGGTACCACCTGGAGGCAGTAGTGGGGATGAGGTTTGATCAGTTTTCAAGGGTAGAGTTTTCTCCTTAAACTGACTTAGGATTCTTCCTAAAACTGGATTCTACAAGGCAGTACATGGATGGGCCTTGTTGGGAAGAGGGTTCAAGGGAATCTGACTAAAGTTGGGTAAGCAAAGAGTCTGTCAGGGAGGAGTGGGATTGGTAGGATGCTCTGTGCAGTGTCTTCTTCTGTGAGCCAAGGTGCACCTGTCTAGGAAATGAAAGAAGTCTGTCACTGCCCATGATCTGGTGCGTGCTCTTATTCGAGTCCGGTGTGTGCTCAT
The DNA here is from genome assembly GCA_030068075.1 of Paguma larvata. Lineage (NCBI taxonomy): Eukaryota > Metazoa > Chordata > Mammalia > Carnivora > Viverridae > Paguma > Paguma larvata. The sequence goes on along the minus strand of CM057841.1, from coordinate 6,437,821 downwards.
CTTCCTTGGGAGCTAAGGACTAAATAGTATTTTATCTTCCTCAGTGTCCAGCCTTTTCTCATCTTCGTCAGGTGCTAGGGCTTAATGTGCTCTTGACTTCTTCAGGGTCCAGGCTCTGATGTTCTCGGAGCTCTCCTAATATTCTTGGGCCCAAGACCTGGTGGACTCTCCTCTTGGAGTTTCCCAGCAGGTTTTAGCAGCCGTATGCTTCCCTTTGTGTCATCCTGTCTACTGCCTGCCAAACTTGTTCCCGCAGTTGTTATTTGTTAATTTCGTGCGCGCGCGCGCGCGAGAGAGAGAGAGAGAGAGAGAGAGAGAGAGAAAAGAGAGAGAGAGAGAAAATCTTAAGCAGGCTCCACATTCCGCACAGAGCTCAACACTGTGCTCGATTCCACAATCCTGGGATCATGACCTGAGCTAAAATCAAGAGTTGGATGCTCAATGAACTGAGCTACTCAGGTGCCCCCAGGAGTTGTTAATTTTTATGGTCACTGTGGAGAGTATCTTCCTGCTGACTGCTCATCGTTCATCATATTTGTTGCAAAAGATAGTCTTGATTTGATTAGTATTTACTGAGAGACCGAGCATATGTCTTTTTATACTAAGAGTATTTCCTTGGATTTTTCGTGGCTATTGTAGATGAAATACAATCTCTATTATATAAGTAATTTGGCCTATTCCTTTTTCATATTTTGATTAAAAAAAATCAAAGTTATAGCCCTAGGTAGTGTGACAGAGCCACAGTAATTAGTCATTTTAGTAGTTATTTTTGCTTTGTTTTGGATATGACTGGGGATGCTTGTAGTGGTTCACCATCCAGTTTGATGAAGGACTTTAACATCTTAAGGAAGCAAGTCCCCTTGGAAGTTCTTTCAGTTATTTATTTCTGTTTATATGGTATGGAATAAAAATACGATTTTCTGTTAAAAGGTGATTTTCAATAAGTATATTATTGGAGATTGATTCATGAAAGCCACTTTAAATACAACTTTTAATGGGGCACCTGGGTGGTTCAGTCAGTTGAGTGTCTGACTTCAGCTCATGTGATGAGCCCCACATCAAACCTCACATTAAGGCCCACATGGGGCTTGTCTCAGTGCAGAACCCACGTCACGATCCTCTGTCCCCCTCTCTTGGACCTTCCCCTGCTCGTGCTCTCTCTCAACAATAAATAAACATTAAAAAGTAAAATAAATGTAACTTTTAATGATAAATTCTGTGTTCTTTTTCCCATTTAGCAAATTAAGCATGTTACTTGGTTTAGTGTGATTTGATCATGTTAAAGCATTTCTGAACAAATGTTAACTATTATGCAAGTGAAATATAAAAAAATGTTATGCACCCCGTTTTTCATACAGGGCCCCAATTCCTTGTTCAAAACCCTAGGGCCAGAACCATTTTGGAATTCACACGTGTTCGGATCTTAGGGTAGTAAGGTACATATACCACATAGTATGTAACATCTTGAGCGGGTCTGGGGCAACATCTGACCATATATATGTATATATATTCTGGACCAGAATACATGAAAAGTCATACTAGGTTGGAGAAAATGTGTTAATAGTCTTGTTATTTCTGGTAAATTTGGCAGATACAAATAGAGGAAGAAACTTCATTCCAAAAGCTTTTGGAATTTAGAGTTGCAGAAAAGGCATTGTGGATTATATGTAAAAATGGCTACATTACCAATACTTGTTTCCTTCAATTGCAAAGTAAAAAATTTTTTAATGTTTATTTATTTTTGAACGAGAGAGTGCAAGTGGGGGAGGGACAGAGAGAGAGGGAGATAGAATCCAAAGCAAGTTCCCCAGGCTCCAAGCTGTCAGCACAAAGCCCAACGTGGGGCTTGAACCCACAGATCGTGAGATCATGATCTGAGCCAAAGTCAAATACTTAACCAACTGAGCCACCCAGGCACCCCCATTCAATTGTAAAGTTTAATTTGTACTTTTCCTCTCAATATATTCCATAGAGTCAAAGACATGTTTATTGAGGTTCTAAATTGTTGCAATATATTAACGTTCTTCCATATGCTTTCTTTAATATTCTACTATTGATTTAATTTAAATAACATGACTAAAAATAAGAAAGATAAGGCTGTATATTGGCCAAATCACTGTGGCAGCTGGCGGCATTCAATGGAGTCCTAAATCTGCCATAAGAGTGAATCATCGACCTAATTTGATCTCCACTCACCATTGTCTATTCTTTCACCATACAGAACATCTCGGATTGTTTCATGTGAAGGAGAAAACATATTTAAAAGTCATTTCAAAAGGGAAGAAAAGCGGAGCGCCTGGGTAGCTCAGTCGGTTAAGCGGCTGACTTCGGCTCAAGTCATCTTCTAGCAGTTCACGAGTTTGGGCCTGGCGTTGGGCTCTGTGCTGACAGCGCAGAGCTTGGAGCCTGCTTCAGATTCTGTCTCTTTCTCTCTCTCTGCCCCTCCCCCACTCATGCTCTGTCTCTCTCAAAATAAATAAACAAATAAATAAATAAATAAGCAAACAAACCTTCAAAAAATAAAAATTAAAGAAAAAAAATGAAGAAAAGAAAGGCCAAACTTTCCGTCTTTAAAACACAGACTGGGGTGCTTTTTGGCCAGCTCAGTGGTAGAGCATGTGACTCTTGATCTCAGGGTTGAGTTCAAGCCCTTTGTTGACCATGGAGCCTACTTCAAAACAAAACAAAAAAGCCATGTGTCTCCAGGAGACTTCTCAGAACTCCTCAGACCTTGAGAACTTCACGTTGGAAAAGCAGAAATAAGTCAGCATTTTTACCATAAATTATTAGTAATAATTTAATTTTTTTAATGTTTATTTCTGAGAGAGACTGAGCTAGGGAAGGGCAGAGAGAGAGGGAGACACAGAATCCGAAGCAGGCTCCAGGCTCTGAGCTGTCAGCACAGAGCCCGACGCGGGGCTCGAACTCAGGAACCGCGAGATCATGACCTGAGCTGAAGTCGGGACGCTCAACCGACTGAGCCACCCAGGCGCCCCAGTAATAATTTAATAAGTTGTTAGTAATAAGTAACTGTTTCCCAGAAAATAGGCCTTTGGATCTATTTATTACCGCTAAACATGTATTCTTTGCCTGTTCTCCCCAATGTCAAAGATAATGTCAACATCAAGATAATCCAGATTTGGTGTAGCGCAGGGAGGAAATGTGAAGAATCAGAATTCTACACAGAGGTAGGCCCCAGGCAGCTTCCTGAAGATGGTCTGTCTCATAGCGAATGCAGAAGTCCACAGAATTCTGGACAAACCAGTAAGTCAGGGTCAGGTTTGGAATAATCCAGTTCATACCCTTCCACCTTATATCTCATAGACTATGTTGGTTGTAAACAATGGAAAATCCACTAATGTAAATAAAAAAACACCATTTCCTCACAGAACTAAGTCTGGTAAGTAGGTTGCTGGTACTGGTTAAGCTGTCCACAGCATCACTCAGGACTGGCCTCCTTTCCATCTTGCTACCGTCAGTGTGAGAATGTTTCATACTTTGGTCACAAGGGCATAGACAAGAGACAAGCCAGCAACACACTTACTGCTGGTCCTGAATACAACCCATTCCAATGTTTCTTTCTGCCTTAGGAAGTTGACCTTTACCTATCTGATGAAAATCAACACCCATCTTTCTTCTTGAGTCTTTCTCTCAAGTCTTCCTCTGTTCAACAACCATGAATGGATATATATATATATATCTAAGATGAAAGAAAGATATCAGCTTTTAACAATTTTAAATTAATAATGGGGCACCTGGGCGGCTCGGTTGGTTAAACATCTGACTTTGGCTCAGGTCATGATCTCACAGTTTGTGAGTTTGAGCCCCACATCAGGCTGTCTGCTGTCAGCACAGAGCCCACTTTGGATCCTCTGTCCCCCCCTTCCCTGCTCTCTCTCTCTCTCAAAAATAAATAAACATTAAAAATATTGAAAATCGCTGGATGTTTATGTTACCACAAATAAGATATGAAACAAATCTAAATGCTGTAACTTTTGGAAAAGGAAATATAAAAATGCACTTATTAACAGATAATGTTAGCACATCTAAAAAACTCAACTGGAAATTTTTAAAAATCAATGAGATTGCAATAAACCAGACAGAGTAATAAATGTAATAAATCAACACACATATACACACAAAAATCTCTATAACCTAAACAAATGTATCGAAAAGGTTTCTGTCACAGTAGAATCATAAAAACACAAAATGTCTGAGATTAATTTGTTGGGAAATGCAGGCCACCTACATGAAGATAAGTTTCTGGAAAGAGTTACGATTAAACTTGCATAAGAAAAAATGCTTATCATGTTGCAAGATGGGAAGGCCAATTGTTAAATCCCAAATCATCACTAGGCTCAGTTCAAGGTTAAACAGGATTACAGCAGGGCCCTTTGGAATCCTGGCCCTTGGACTTTACTCTGTATTTGCTTTTTTCTCAACATGTGAGGGAAGGAACTGACCGTAGTTTTTCACAAGAACAATCAAGATGGAATCAAACTCATCTCAAGAAGAAATGTTCTCAGAAACTACTACTTCAAAAACATTCTTTGGTTTTTTTTTGCCAATAAATTTAGACTTCAGGGGTGCCTAGGTGGCTCAGTCAATTAAGTGTCCAACTTCAGCTCAAGGCGCATGATCTCATGGTTTGTGGATTCAAGGCCCACATCAGGCTCTGTGCTGACAGCTCAGAGCCTGGAGCCTGCTTCAGATTCTGTGTCTCCCTCTGTCTCTGCCCTCCCCTGCTTGCACTCTGTCTCAAAAATAAATAAACATTAAAAAATTGTTTTAAATAAAAAAAAATTTAGACTTCAAAGCTGTCCATAGCATACAGTTAAAAGCACAGAACTTTTTTATGGTGCTAGTAGGAGACTCATTTTGTGGTTCAGCAAATTGGCACAATTTTTTTAGGTGTGTGCTTTGTTTCAAACACTTTTATGTCACCTACTATAAACAGGCACATTAAGGGAAGACTGTCCATATCTGCATGTGTAATTTGATGAAGCTACCACCTCCCCTTGGTCCCATTCTTCATTTTAACATCTTACCCTTGGATATCTGAAATGTCTCTCTGCCTTCTCTGCAGCCCCTTGCCTGTGCCTCTGAGATTGCAGCTGAGGTGACTTGGCCCTTCCTGCTGATTGCAGTGGACCTCTGCTCTTTGTGGAGTGTCCATCTTCAGAGGACTGACTGTAAATCAGGTGAGCAAGGGTCAGCCTGAGCCTGCAGAACTTGATTACCTGTGATGGCTACTTCATAGTAGCTCAGCATGACAAAGCAAGAGACTTGAAAGCAGAAGCTAGTTGGGAGCAAGAAAGGGTTATAGTGTAAGAAGTTTGGTTTGGTTTGGTTTGGTTTGGTTTCCCACAAGTAACAGAATATGCCACCATTCATTATCTGATATTGCATGATATCCAGAGGCAAAGGGCTTCCAGGGATAGTTCCTGGGCTCAACTATCACCCTTAGCCAGGTACTGTCCATATTTTCTTTCCATCCCCTCTTAGTGTATTGCCTTGGTTATTCCTAAGGCTTGTGTCCTCATGGTCTTAAGGTGGTTGTCACAGTTCCACGCATTACATGAAGCCATGCAACATTTGGCTGAAGATATTAACATCAGGGAGTGTATTTGTTTCCTGTACCACTGTAACAAATTACCACACACTTTGTGGCCTAAAGCAACACAAATGTCTCATCTCACAGCTCTGGAGGTCAGAAGGTCAAATGGGTTAATGGGCTAAAATCAAGATGTTGGCAGAGCTGCATTCCTTCTAGAGGCTCTAGGGGAGAATTCATTTCCTTGTCCTTTCCAGCTTCTAGAGACTGCCTGCATACCTTGGCCCATGGTCTTTTCCTCCACCACTAAAGTCACCAGTATGCCATTTTCAAGTCTCCCTCTGACTCTGACCTCTGCTTCAACCATCACATTGCTTTCTTGTACTCTGCCTCTCCTGCCTCCTCTTAAACAAGGATGATTGTGATGACATTGGGCCCACTGCATGTAAGCCAGGATGATCTCCTCATCTCAAGATCCTTAACTTAATTACATTTGTGAAGTCCCTTTTGCCCTGTAAAATAACACACTCACAATTTCCAGGCCTTAGGATATGGCCGTTTGAGGAGCCATTACTCTATGTAGCACAGAGAAGGGATAAAATCTTTATCCCAGAAACCCTTTTTCTCATGGATCTCCTCAAACTCCATTGACCAGGATTGACACTTGTGTCTATATCCTGTCTGTGAGAAAATCTGGTAAAGAGAGTGGCTGACATTTTGGCATCTGTAGAGGAAGATGGGCTCTCCACAATGAGGAGGGTGACACAGCAATAGATGTTGTCGAAAAAGTCTTTTTAGGTGAGGCCCCTCTGCCACATAGGCCTCTCGAGTTATAAGGCCACATGCCAAATATGAGAGCAGCTGATACTGGAATTTTCTGGGCTTGCTACTAGCAGCAGAGGTCTGGAACTGAATGAAGTCTCAACATCCAGGGGACAGGAAGGAGATGGGGATCCTGGGAGAGAATTTGATGGTTGTGCTGGAAAAGAAAGGTGGTATTCTATGGAGTATCAGAGGAGCACATGATCTCTTCCTTGGGTCTAGGAGGGAAGCCAGCATTTCAACAGATTCTTATAAAGGGGGAGCGAGGGGAAGATCTTCAGAACTAATGTGTGGGAACTTCCTCTTCATCTTTTCCAGAACACACCAGATACCCTTTTGGGTAGCTATGGGTAAGATTTCCTCCCGATCCCAACTTTTAAAGATATTTTAGTTGAAGTTTGTAAGATGTACATTATCCTTGGAGTATGGACATTTCACCAGGTAATGATATGTCTCTTTTAAGCCTTCCTGAATCCTGCTATGCCCCTAGAAGTGTGAAGATGCACACTACTCTTTATGATACCTTTCTTAAAGTTAATAGTAGTAGGCCAAATGTGAAATATTGGTGAGTTAGTATAAAGCTCTCTGATTTGTTTCAAGTGATGGCATTTGGATTATGCAGGGGAAAAATTAGATGACCTATTCTTCAGTTCTCCCCTATGAATACTGTAAAATTATGCATATATTGATTCCCGTGATACTAAGAGATAAATGATCTTTGCGTGACACTTCAAATTTGATGATTCTCTAATTCATATAGGTTGTAAGAAGATAGATATGGTATTGTTATAACCTTTACATTTTATTGTCTATGGCAATCATTCCTATAAGACATTTTCCATCATGCCTAGACCCTGAGTCCCATTAAATGGTGTTTCTATGGCAAATCAAGGGGATATGTAGAACACAACTGCTTATAACTGCTTATCCATGACTGTAGTGAACCCCAAGTGCAAAGTCTTATTACATGCAGGTACCTGTTTATGGGCCAAATATACCTTGTGTATTCTGCCTCCTTTGTGATTTCTGATGTCAAATAAAATGAAATTTCAACTAACAGCTTTCCCATATTGATTACATTCAATAGGTTTCTCAAATCTATATGAATTTCCCAGTGTCAAATAAGGTAATAAGGTGATAATCGTAGTTGAAAGCCTGCCAACATTGACTCCATTCACAGTGTTCTGTAGTATGAGTCCTCTTGTGTTGAATATAGTGAGAACACCTCCTGAAGGCTCTTGCGTGCTGATTACATATATAGGGATTTTCCCAGTATGAGTTCTCTGATGTAGCAACATGAGTGCTCAGTTATGTTTATTTATGAATTTTTTAATTTTTAAAAATATTTATTTTTGAGAGAGAGAGAGCACAAACAAGTGGGGGAGGTACAGAGAGAGAGGGGGACTGAGGATCTAAAATGGGCTCGGCGTTGAACCCAGAGAGCCCAATGAGGGGCTCAAACCCATGAACCATGAGATCATGACCTGAGCCGAAGTCAAAAGCTCAACCGACTGAGCCACCAAGGTGCCCTGGTGCTGAGCTATGCTTAATGCCTTTCCCGCAATGAGTATATCCATAGGTTTCTCTTCAGTGTGCATTCTGTGATGTTGAGTAAGGAAGGAGAAAAGCATGAAACTTTACTTGAATAATTGCATCTTAGTGTTTCCCTTCTTTATAAATTCTTAGATGTGGCATGAAACAGTCCCTCCTTGAAAGTTATTTCCTGAATTCACTGCAAATATAGAGTTCCTCTTAAGTATAAATTCTTTCATACTGAGTAAGGGATACTTTGTGTTTTATACATTTATACTGAGTAAGGGATAATTTGTGTTTTATACATCTATATGGTTTTTATCCTGTATGAGTTATGAAACCAATGAAAGGCAATACTTATCAGCGAAGACTCTCCCACACTCAACACATTTGTGAAGTTTGTCCCTTGAGTGAATTTTCTCAGAATTAAAAGGGTTGAGCTCTGTTCAAACTTCTCTACATTCATTACATTTATATGATCTTTCTTGAGTATGACTTCTCTGATGTCATTGCATGGTGGAAGAAGGATTGCATTCTAATGAACTCTCCCCCCAGTTCATTATTCTTACAGCCTCTGTCCTGAATCAATGTTTCCTGATATGTTCCACCGATCTTCCTTGGTTTTCCTGCTGCTTCCTTAAGTGGGCTTCATATTCCTGGTCTCCAACAAATATAGATGGATACAGTTCATCTCTTGTGAATCTTTCTATTTTCAGGACAGCATATGGTTCTAAGAGTATTTACTTCGCTTTCTGGTTCACTCTTCACTTTTGAGTCTACTTTCCCAATCTGGAAAAGATAATTTTAAGTGCTAGGGAAAAACTCCTGGAGAGAAAATGGTGAGATTAAGTAAAGACGCACTTGGAAGCATGTGGATTTGCTTCCAAATCTGCCTTTCAAAGAGTGACTGACCTGTGAGCAGAGAGAATGAGCCCAGCCCCTTGAGGTGGCTGATGGGAAGATAGTTCAGTCTTGGCTATTGATCACTCCTCCCTCCCCCTTTCCAGAAGCTCCTCTGGACCCCAATTCTTTTTTTTTTTTTAATTTTTGTTTTTCTGTTTTCTTTATTTTTGAGAGCAGGAGAGACAAAGCATGAGTGGGGGAGGGGCAGAGAGAGAGAGGGAGACAAAGAATCCGAAGCAGGCTCCAGACTCGGAGCTGTCAGCACAGAGCCTGACGTGGGGCTCGAACTCACAGACTGTGAGATTATGACCTGAGCTGAAGTCGGACACTTAACCAACTGAGCCACCCAGGTGCCCCTGGACCCTAATTCTTTGAGGACTAGTCCTGAGCCCTTTTTTGTCTCCTGCCAGTGTGAGCTCTTTCATTCTCCTAGATTCAAACACCATTTTATAAAAATGTTTCTTTATTTATTTTGAGAGAGACAGCGGGAGCAGGAAAGGGGTGGGGGGGGGGAGAGAGAGAGAGAGAGAGAGAGAGAGAATCCCAGTCTCTGTACTGATGTAGGGATTGATCTCACAAACTATGAGATCATGACCTGAGCCAAAGTCAAAGAGTTGGACACTTAACCGACTGAGCCACCCAGGTGCCCCTCAATCACTATTTTTAATGTTGATAAATCATACTTCTATAGCTTCATCCCTGATTCTTTTCTGAGCATTGGACACATTCAGCTGCCTGTTGGTCATCTCTATTCTACAACCATAGCTTGTCAAAACTGAATACTAATCCCACACCCCCCACTTGCTCTTATCCTAGCCTTTCTCTACCAATGGACAGTATCACCATTCCAGTTGATTGTGTGAGCAGCCATGGACCCCTCTACCCTCCATTTTGAATCAGTCACCAACTTTTGAGTCCACTTTAAGTATATATTGAATTGGTCTCTTTTTCATTTCCATAGCCCCATCATACTCTGAGTCACTGCATTTGTTAGTTTAACTACTGCAGTAGTGCTCTGTCATCCCGTCTTGTTTTTACTTTTGTCCCAACACTCATGCGGCAAAATGTTTCAAAAATATAATCCAGACTGTGTCATTTTTCTACTTAAACTTAATGGTTACTCTTATTTATATATTTTTCTAGAATATCCGCCTCCGCTTTGATAACAGACACATACAGGCAAATACCACATCTGTGTGTTTATTCTCTTAGTCCCAGCATCTGGCATGGGAGAGCCAAGACTCTTTATTGGCCAATTGTCTGAGGTCACTCATACTTCTCACCACTTCACTTTTGACTTCTAAGTCAAGATCATTAACCCCCAGCTTCTAAATTTCCAAAGTTAGTGACCAAATGTCTCAAGATCTTTCCTGGGGTGCCTGGGTGGCTCAGTTGGTTGAGTGTCCGACATCGGCCCAGGTCATGATCTCGCGGTTTGTGAGTTCGAGCCCCGCATCGGGCTCTGTGCTGACAACGCAGGGCCTGGAGCCTGTTTCAGATTCTGTGTCTCCCTCTCTCTCCCCTTCTCCACTTGAGCTCTGTCTCTCTGTCTCTCAAGAATGAATAAACGTTAAAATAAATAAATAAATAAATAAAGATCTTTCCTACACAGCATAGTATGAATTTCTAATGATATAAATCTAATTTTATCACTCTCCAGGGTGGCTTCCCATTGCATTCAGAAGGAAGCTCAAACTCCTAATTAGTGTCCACAAGACCTGGTACATCTGAGCCTCATTGCTTCTGACTCTTGTCCTTCTGCTCTTTTCCCTCACCCATCCATTATGGCCTGCCATCAGTTTCTCGATTGCACCAGATTCCTCTGACTTCAGAGCCTTTGCTAGCACTTCTCCTTCTGCTAAAATCCTCTTCCCCAATTCATTATATACTAGCTCCTTCTCACGCCTGAGAGGTTAGATTAAAGTTGACTTCATCAGACAGGCCTTCTTGAGCTGTGTAGTGAGCTCAGTAATAGTCCCCCAAAGACGTCCATGTACTAATCTGCAGAACTGAGAACATGTTACCTCACGTAGCCTAAGGGACTTTGCAGATGTGATTAAGTTAAGGATTTCGAGATGGATAGTTTATCTCGGATCATGTGGGTGGGCCCAATGTAATCACAGGGGTGCTCAAAAGTGTAAGAGGAATGCAGGAAAGTCAAAATCAGAATATTTTTGATGACAGAATCAGACACTGGAGTGATTTAAGGTCATGAAGAACGCAATGTGAATGTCCTCTAGAAGCTGGACAAGGCAAGGAAATGAATTCTCCCCTAGAGTCTTCAGAAGAAATGCTAACCCAGTTTAGACTTCTGACCTCCAGAACTATAAGATAATAAATTTGTATCATTTTAAACCATTAGGTTTGTGGTAATTTGTTACAGCAGCTACAGGAAACTGATACAGTCCATATGATCTAAGGCACCTTCTGCCTTGTTCCCTCATGATTTCTTGCTCTTTTCACTTGCCATGCTTATCATGATGTGTGATGATGACTTGTATACAGGAAGATTTTTCAGAGAATATGCAGCTCCTAGCACAACAGCTGCCTAGTATGGAGTAGGAACTGAATAGAATTGATAAATGAACAGAGGGGATGGATTTAAAGGGAACTATGAAGGAAGAGTTTGGAACCTAGTACCTCATACTTGGATTACTGAAGCAGTCTTAATCTGCTATCTTTAGTCTTTGCTCTGTGACTCACCCTGATACCAGAGTAATCTTCCTATGCCCCAGGAACATCATGTTTGATACTCTATGGTTCCACTGGTCTTGAACTCTAATCCCTCCAGCATGGTGACCTGAGCTCACTGGCAGCCATGGGGCTTCCACTTTTCTCCTTACTGAATTATTTGGGTGTTTAACTGAGAGACATAAGAGATGCATGTAGCCTACAGTCCTTAGGGAAGACTCATCCAAGGGACACTGCAGGCCTCAAGAAATCTTGTGTGGAGGAAGTGAAGCATGGAGATGTCAGGTCATGAGTGAAGTGTAACTAAAAATACCAAGGCAGGAATGACTCTAGGCAAGAAAGAAGCCTGGCCTGCAAACTTCAGGGAACACAGATGACAGAAAACATCCTAAATTGCATCATAAGGATCTGATCAGCAAAATCTAGACCATGGGGAACTTTACAGTCCCACAGACTGTGTTTCACAATAGATCAAGTAGAAAATAATAGACGCTGGTGTGGTAGGCAGCTTCCAAGATGGCCTCTGGTGATTCCCCACTTTGGAATTCACACTTTCCTGTGGCTCCCTCCTCCCACACTGTGCCAGGATTGGTCTGTGCGACTTACAGAATGTGGCAGAAATGATAGTACATCCCTTCTAAGAGCAGATTGTCAGACACTGTGGCTTTAGTCTGGATGGTTTCTTTCTCTCTCTTCTCATTCTGGAGGAAGCCAGATGTCATGTTATGAGGACACTGAAGTAGCCATGGGAGAGAGGCTCAAATAAGGAAGAACTGAGGCCTCTTGCCAACAACTATGTAAATAAACTTGTAAGTGTACTGTTTGTTGCTGTTAGGCCTCATATGACCATGGCATTGAGTAGCTGCAACAGACACCATGTGATCTACCAAATCTAAAATATATTTACTATTAGGGCGCCTGGGTGGCTCAGTCGGTTAAGTGTCTGACTTCAGCTCATTCATGATCTCACGGTTCATGGATTCGAGCCTCGCATCAGGCTCTGTGCTGACAGCTCAGAGCCTGGAGCCTGCTTCAGATTCTGTGTCTCCCTCTCTCTCTGCCCCTCCCCTGCACGCTCTGTCTCTCTCTCTCTCAAAAAATAAACATTAAAAAAAGAGAGAGAAATGACTATTGTTTTAAACCACAGAGTTTTAAGGGCGGTTCATGGCACATTTTCTTATGGTCATAACTGACCGATACATATTCCCAGTTACCAGCTTTGGGTCCAAACAGAAACGGTCATTGTTTTTAATCTTGATGTAATGTTAAAAAAATTCTGTATGGTATGATCTTAACTAGGACAAAAGAAAAAAGCACAAGAAGAAGAAAACAACTAATGAAAGTAAGTATGCTAAAATGTTCACAGAGATCATGTTTCAAATAAGACTTGTTCCATCGTCGCTAGTAATAACTTACTGTAAGCAGTTGTGGAAAACAAGAAAGCACTGAAGAGCTTTGCGACAAAACATTAGCTCCTGGCCTTCTGCTGCCAGAGCTTATAGTCTTCGTGAGGATGGCATCGTCACCCATGAGTCTCAGCTTGTCTGTCTGCCAGCTTCCGTGTTCCTGACTACATCACCCTGGAGGAGGCCTGCAAGGGGCCCGACCGCGGTCAGGCACCCCCATCTGCGCCAGGACGCCAGCGGCAGAGCACAGGCCATCTGCCGGACAGCCACCGCCTGTGCTGTGCTGTGGGCGGGCGGCATTGCCTGAAGAGGTAGATGCTGTGAGTCCCCACAGACCTCCTCAGGGAGGCCCTTGGGCAAGTCCCTTCCTATTTTTCTCTTTCTACGAGGCATTTGAAAATTATTAAAAAAATTTTTTTTTAATGTTTATTTATTTTTGAGAGAGACAGAGCACAAGTGGGACAGGGGCAGAGAAAGAGGGGGAGACAGATAATCCAAAGCTGGCTCCAGGCTCTGAGCTGTCAACACAGAGCCCGATGTGGGACTCAAACCCACGAACCACGAGACCATGATCTGAGCCGAAGTCGGATACTTAACCGACTGAGCCACCCAGGGGCCCCCTGAAATTTATTTTTAATGATGAATGTTAATTTAAGATTAAACTATTTCTTATTGATAAGGTTCTTTAAATTTTTTAAATCCTGTAAGCTGTTTATATGGTGCCAATGTATACTCAGAGAAATCTACCTTCCATCCTTGTCCTTTATTTTCTCTGTTTTTGAGTTTTTTTAATCTATGTAAGTAATCTCTACACCGGATGTGGGCTCAAACTCATGACGCCTAGATCTAGAATTGTACGCTTCTCCAGCTGAGCCAGCCAGGTGCCCCCCATCCTGCTCCTTTCAACCTCGATTCCTCTACCACCTGTGAATAAACCCTTTTTCATTAGTGTTTGGTTTATTCTCCCATTGTTCTTTAAATGTATATTTTTGAATATATATACACACAGAGAGAAACACAGACATACATGTATATCACCCATATATATGCCTCCTTTCTAATCCCACAAGGAAGTCTTGCAAGCAAAATGTGAGGACATGTAAGCGTCCTTGAGGGAAGGGCAGCAAAAAGTTGTGATCAACAATTCAATTGATGGTTTTTCATTCATTAAAATCATTCAGCACCTAGGATGTGCCAGGTATGGGTAATGGCCTAAAGAGGTAAAGGAATGGTGGCTCAGTTGGTTAAGTGTCTGACTTCGGCGCAGGTCATGATCTCGTGGTTCACGAGTTCGAGCCCCATGTCGGGCTCTGGGCTGACAGCTCGGAGCCTGGAGCCTGCTTTGGAATCTGTGTCTCCATCTCTCTCTGCTCCTCCTCCACTCATGCTCTGTCTCTGTCTCTTGAAAATAAATAAATATTAAAAGAAAAAAATTTAAAAAGAAAAAAAAGCGGTAAAGGAATGACCTGGGCAGGTGTCTGGTGGAAGGGTGTTCTAGCCAAGAAGTACAGCATGTGCAAAGGCCCTGAGGTGCAAGCATATTGCGCATGTAAGAGCACCAGGGAGCGGACCCGTGTGGCTGGAGCTGAGTGAGACAGAGGGAAAGGACTGGACGATGAGCTCAGAAAGGCAATTGGAACTAACCTGGTCCGCCGTTTCAGGCTGTGGCATGGGCTTTTACCCTGAAGAAGGTGGAAACCCATAACATTTTTGAGCAAAGGAGGGAGGTGCCACAGGAACTCTCTGGCTGCTGTGGGGAAATAGACTTGGGGACAAGGATAGAAGCAGGGAGGTTGGTAACATGATCACTGTAAGAGATTCTGGCAGCTGGGCAGGAAGTGAAAGCAGGCTGGATTGTGGGTAGATTTGAGCATGATACTGTCAGGACCTGCTGCCCAGTCACATGCAGGATATGAATTCGGAGGGTACAGACGCCAATGAGGTTGCAGCCTGCACTGGGGGAAGAACACAAATGCTGGTGACCAATACAGACGAGGCTGTGAGAGGAGCTGGGAATGGGGGACACGCCAGCATTTGGTTTGGGGCATGTAAGATGTTCACTAGGCCTTCAAGCGCAGTGGCAAGGAGGTAGGGGACTGTTTTAGTCTGAACTTCAGGGAAGAGTCTGGGCTGAGACTATACACTTAGGGGTCATAGAAAGCAACAGAAGGTCCAGAGAAAGGAGACGCTGACTAGAAGATGGAGTAGAGGGGAGAGTGCTAATAAGCAGAGGAGCCGGACAAATGGCAGAGAACCAGCAGGGGCATATCGTGACTTTCTTTCCCAAGCCTGAGGCACTTAGGCCTTTGTGGGCTGCTTCTTTCCATCAGAAAATATAGAAAATTATTTTATGACTGCATTGGTATAAAGATTAATATAGTCCAGAAAGGATTTTTCACTTCTAATTTTAAAATTATACCATTTTTGTGGACCCTTAAAGGTATCTTGGGCCCTGGATACTGTGTTTTCTGTAACTGATGGAGAAGTCTAGGTATTAAAAGAAGATCAGAGGCCCAGCCTGATGAAGCTGGCAGGGGCAGTGGGGCAGGGCTCGGATCTGGCATAGCCTGGTAAACTGAGTGAAGGGTTTTATTTTTAAGAGGAGTATGTATATTAACGGAGGAGAAGGCACCAAGGATAGACATGTGGTTTGGCTGCTACCCAAATTCCCCTTCACAGAGGGTCCTGCTGTTAGCTGTGAGCTTCTTCAGTAGTCAAGGTAACCCTCCTTTCCTAGCAGCCCTGGTCACTCACCAAGTAAGGCCATGGTCCAAAGGCCTGAATGTTTGCACTTAACATCACGCTCCATCAAGCAGCCGTCTCTGTTCTGGAGCTTATTGCTGGGCAGCACTGAGGTCTGAGAGTGCCTTCTGCGCAACCTTGCTTCCTCCTCCTTTTATTCTTAAAAAAAATATTTTTATTACATGTATTTAATTTTGAGAGACAGAGACATAACGTGAGCGGAGGAGGGGAAGAGAGAGAAGGAGACACAGAATCCAAAGCAGGCTCCAGGCTCTGAGCAAGCTGTCAGCACAGAGCCCAATGTGGGGCTCGAACCCATGAACTGTGAGATCATGACCTGAGCTGAGTTAGATGCTCAACCGAGTCACCCAGGTGCCCCATCCTCCTTTTATTCTTTTTCTTTCTTTTACCAGTGTTATTCCCCAACAAACCATCTGAGAGAGTAAGAATAGGGAAGCATTGAGAAATTGCAGGAGGGACAAAAAACGGGGAAACTGAGTCTGCCACTTCACAAAGTTTTCGGCAATTAAGCAATCTTTTGATACCCCTGTGGTTTCTCACTGCCACAAACATCCTGTTTTTACACAGGCCCACAGCACGCAAGCACACGGAGACACAGCTTGCAAATGAGTGAGAATGACCCCCATCCACTGGGGGCGCTAGAGGACTCCTAGTAGATCTTGACTAGAGTATCTCCAAGAGAAAACTCAGACTGCGCCTGCACGAAGTCTAGCATAGCGCAGGTGTACTGATACAGAGTTCTTGGAAGTCCCCGCCTATTCCCAGAATTCTACATGAATACTCCACCCCTTCATTATAACTGCTCACAAAGATCAGAGCCCTACGTATACCCTGAGACTAAGATCCTCTAGCAAATCCTCTAGCTAAATGCCCCGGCAGCCCTCCCCATCTTCAAGTGTTTTCTTTGCTTTGCAATAAAGCTGATTCCGCTATACTTTACTCTGATTCAGTTTTGAAATCTTTCTACCATGACGTCAAGAATCTGGCACTGGTGGTCAGAGTGTCAGGTGTGGGAGAACTCTCCTAGTTTCTCGTATCACTTTTGCAGTATTAACTCCTAGCTCAGTGTATGTTGACCCTGAACTGCACCATCTAGGGAAGCCAGACAAGAAAATCAGAGGAAAAGGAGCTTCCATGTAAAGGTTCATGCACATTTGTGAGATCAATAGATTCCAGCATAAAAATGAATAAACAGTATTTTAAAAATGTTTTTAATGTTTATTTACTTTTGAGAGAGAGAGAGTGCAAGCAGGGCAGAAGCAGAGAGAGAGAGGGAGTCACAGAATCCAAAGCAGGCTCCAGGTTCCGAGCTGACAGCACAGAGTGCAACGTGGGGCTGGAACTCACGAACTGTAAAGTCATGACCTGAGCCAAAGTTGGACACTTAACCGACTGAGCCACCCAGGTACCCCCCAAATGAATAAACAGTATTAAGTGATTAGTTCCCCCCTCCCCAAACGGGGTATTAATGAAGCAACATACAGAAAATGTGCAAACTTGCTAATTATTAAGGACATGCAAGTTAAATCAATGATACACTGCAATTTCTGGATTGGATATTGTGGTAGACAGAACTGTGAGAATGTCACACCATGATCAGTTTGGGTTGTATGGCAAAGACGAGGGGATTTTGAAGATATAATTAAAGTTCCAAATTAGTTGATGTGGGCTAATCAAAAGGGAGATTATTCTGGGTCGGCCTGACTTAGTCTGAAGTCTTTAGGAGTGTTTAGAGACTCTCTCCTGGCTTAGAAGAAGCAAGCTGCTGTGAGCTCTACAGCTGCAAGGAAATGTACTCAGTCACAACCTGAATGAGCTTGGAAGCAGATTCTTACCCAGTCATGTGTATAGATGCCACCTTGAGCGCAGCCCTTCTAGACCTCAGACAGAGGACCCAATTAAGCTATGCCAGACTCCTGACTCACAGGAACTATGAGATAATGAATGCATGTTTTTGCAGCTGCTAAATTTATGGTAGCTTGTTACACAGCAAGAAAAAAAAAAAACAATAGAGACATGAAAGGGACCCGGGAACAAGCCCCAGGTGAAAAAAAAATTGCGTACCTGAGGCACTTTTTGTTGTTACACTGCTTCTCTTACGGAGCAGAATCATGATGCAGCCAGGCTGGGCCCCGCCCTATATACAAGCTAGACTTCGAACAGGATCCTGGCTCCAAAAGGTACCGAAAGAGCTGCCTGAGTAACCTGCCAATATCGACGAATCAGGATGAGGCCCTTCCAACCAATCAGAATGACGCGCTCTCCTCCCTTCCCCCCACTTTCTCTCACTAGCAGGTTGGGCCAGAGTGGAAACTTGAGAGAGCAACACTCCGAAGTAAGCAGAGCCTCTCAGGGCCTGCTATCAGGGATGAGTTTAACTGCTGTCTGTTAGCGCTGTCTCCTTTCAGCTGGAGCTGTGACTGCAATAAAGCCTTGCCTGTGCCTTTGATTTCTTGTCCCACTTCATTTGTATAGTTGTTGGTCCCAAGAACTGGACTCCGGAGACACCTGCTGGTGAGTGTAGGTGGGAGACATATGAACGGAGATTTCATAATATATAAAACTATTTTTTTGAGTTTATTTATTCAGAGAAAGAGAGAGAGAGAGAGAGAGAGAGAGACAGAGAATTCCAAGCAGGCTCTACACTACCACCGCGGAGCCCTACGCGGGTCTTCAACTCAGGACCCTGAAATCATGACGTGAACAGAAATCAAGAGTAAGATGCTTAACTGACTGAGTCACCTAGGTGCCCCTATATGAAACTATTTAAAATGTTCACACTATTCTCTCTGGCATTTAGGAATTCATTAAAGGGCCTTAGTAGTTAAAAAATAGTAAATTTGCATTGAAGGTTTAGTGTGTGTAGCGCACATAGGTATTAGCAATACAGTCCTCACACAGCTCTCTACTCGGATTTTCAGATGAGGAAGGCGAGTTTTAGAGAGCTGAGGTCTTTTTACTTCAGTTACGAAGCTAGAAAGCATCTGTGCTAATCTGAGGCACAGGCTGTGTCTGTTTGAATCCACAGCCACTCTTAAGCCCATTTGATTAGTATCAAAATAAGTCCAATGTTGGATATGTAAATAGTGATAAATCACATATTCTCAAATGTTTATTTTTCACTTAAGGGGCAGGGTACATGGGTGCTCACACAATCTTAAGTTTTCTGTTTGAAAATGTTCTAGGTAGAATGTTGAGGAAAAGGAAATCCAAAACATGTAATATTTTTTAAAGTTCCCTTATCTTTGGCTGAGGGAGTTACCCCTCATTCGTTTCTAGACACATTGTCTCTAAGCCATTAATTTTCTTTATATTAAGAGAAATATCCTGGGGGCGCCTGAGTGGCTCAGTCTGTTAAGCTGGGACTCTTAATTTAGGGTCAACTCCTGATCTCACGGTTTGTGACTTCAAGCCCAGCTTTGATTTCTGCACTAACAGCAAGGCGCCTGCTTGAGATTCTCTCTCCCTCTCTTTCTGCCCCTCCTCCGCTCGCTCATACTCTATCTCTCTCACAATAAATAAACATTAAAATATATATATATATATTCTGGTAAGAATACCTAGGGTGGCCAAAAGTAAATTTCAGTCACCAAATAAAGGTCTCTACGGCCCCCTACAGGCCAGCTCCGTGTAGCACCGCGTGTAGCCCGCAAGGGTGAATCCAGGGAGGACTGCGGTGGGTTTCAGGCTCTTGTCGGCCTGAGCTAGAGGCTGAACTCCCCGGATGATTTTCCCTTCCACTTGTGAGGTCCCCTTAGAGCCCAGCGGCCAGGATCGTACCTGAACCCTTGAAGACCCAGACATCCAGGTTCCGCTGCCGTCTCCCCGGTGGCTGGTAGAGGGCGACACCGCTGCAGCTAGCGAGACTGCGCGAGGAGTTGGTGCGCCGGGGCCGGGGCCGGAGCCTTCTGGGAGATGCAGGTGGTGGGCGGACACGCATGCGTAGTGGAGAATCTCAGAAGCGGGTGCGCTTGAGCCGGGAGAGTAGGGGGTCTGCTTCGCAAGTGGGAGGAGGGATAGACCCTGGCGTCTATCTTGCTGCTGGTGGTAAAGCTGCGCAGGTAGCGTTGGGGACCAGCCAGAGGTGGGGCAGCCGGGAGGACCCGGGCGGGGTCGCAGGCGACTCCAGCGGGGCAGGTGCCTGCTGCTGGCCATCACTGGAGGTCGTCCCCCAGCTCCGCTGTCCGGGCAGGGGCCTCACTTTCTCCGGGTTCAACCCCCCTCCCAGCAAGACCTCTATCGTCTGTTGAAGGAGCACCACTGTTGGCAGTCTCCCTCTGGCCCCTGGATATCTGTACATCTTTCTTCGCACACGTACTGCACTCTCTTCCCAAAGGAGTAGTTCAAGTCCTGTCCAGTCTCAGGAGATAGGATTCTCAAAAGAAAAGGCAGTTTCCAGTGTACAGCACTTATGAAATCTTGCCCTGACCACAGAGGAGGCTTTTTTTTTTTTTTTTTTTTTTTTTTTTTTTTTTAAACACCCTGATTCCTCCCTCTGGGAGAAACCCCCTATTCTATTTCCTCCGGGGTCACTGGCCAGGCCTCTGGGAGGCCTTTTCTCCATTCTGGAAGGGGTCATCACAAACACACAAATCAAAAAATAAAATATTAACATCGCCCCAGATAACCCCCTTCTGTTTCATTCCAGTCCATAACATCTCCTCTCCAAAGTTCACAAATACTATCCTGATTTCTGTTGCCATGCAGTCTTTTTGCCGTGTTTTGAACTTTACGTAAATGGGATTCTGAAGTATATGTCCTTTACTTTCCCTTCTTTTGCTCAACACTGCATCTGTGACATTCATCCTTTTTGTTGTTGTTGTTGTTGTTGTTGTTGTAGCGGTTTGGTCCAGTATTCCACTCTATGAAAATGCCAAATTCATTTCATTCTACTATTGGTAGATATTTGGGTTGATGATGCTTTGGGACTTTTGTGAATACTACTGTCAATGGGCATTCTTGCATGTACACTGGTTCCATTTTGGTATGCATTTCTGATCGAGAATATGCCCAGGGGTAGAATTGCTGGTGACAGGTTGTCCTATTTTAGAGCTTTAGCAGATGCTGCCAAACAGTTTTCCAAAGTGGTTATACTACTTTATACTCCTAACGTAGTATGTGGAAGTTTCAACTGCTCTACATTCTTGCCAACACAAAGATATTATGAGTCCTTTTAATTTTAGCCATTCTGGTAGGTGTGAAGTGCTATGTCCTGTTTTTTTTTTAATTACCGTGAATGAGGTATAATTTATGAACAATAAAATGCACCCATTCTAAGTGCATAGTTCAGCGTGTTTTGACAAATGTATGCAATCCTATAACCACCCACACAACCAATACCGGAAACATTTCCATTACTCCAGAAATGTCCTGTGCCCCTTTTAGTTGATTCCCTTCTCTCACGCAAGACTCTTGCAACCCTGATCCGCGTTCCGTTTCTACAGTTTTGTCCTTTCTAACATCTCATATAGTCTCTGGTGTTGTTCAGGCTGGTGTATGCCAGTTACGGTCCATCTCTCCAATTGACTACAGCTGAAATTTCTGAATAGAATTCAAAAACAACTACCTGGGGTATCTGGGTGACCCAGTCAGTTAAGCGTCTGACTTAGACTCAGGTCATGATCTATGGTTCAGTTTGTGGGTTCAAGCCCTGCGTCGGACTCTGCTGACAGCTAGGAGCATGGAACCTGCTTTAGATTCTGTGTCTCCCTCTCTTTCTGCCCCTCCCCTGCCCACACTCTGTCTCTCTCTCTTTCTCAAAAATAAACATTAAAAGATTAAAAAAAAAACCCAACTACCTAAGAATGCTGAAAAGTAAACAATATCAGGCAGATTGGTTACAGAATTAAAAAACTTCAATAGTGATATGTATGTAATAGAGGTGTGTTTGTGTTTTCTCCCCCTACATTTTCTCCCATGTTGGACAGATGGACAGTCCAAATCCTGGAACTATACCACAGGCATAGATGGCAAGACTCCAGGAAACACCCTCTCCCCCTATTCCTAGCCAGGGGACCAGTGAAAGAAACTTTAGTTGACCAAAGAGTTTCAGGGGAATCCTACTAATCTTTTCTTGCTCTTTCACCCACGACTTTGCCTGGAAAGCAGACCCCATTGCACAGAACTGCACAATATCACAAGGGGCTAAAACTTAGAGAAACCTGCCTCTCTGGCCAGAGAAAGCAGAAAGAGACCACTTCTGTCTAAAGAATGGGGGAGAATTTCTCAATTACTTTTTTTGTTGCTTTCCTCTCACTCCTAAACCCCAAAGATGGTCCCAGTGGCACAGAACTGAATTCTGAAAGAAACCCAAGTTTCTGGCCAGAGAAACTAGGGAAGATTGCTGCTGGTTGCCCAAAAATGGGAGAGGAAATTCTGGTGAGGAGAGAGCTGAAGAAGAGGATGCTCACATTCCATTTATGAACTGACATAAGTCCTGGGCTCACCCTCATGAGCAAACATGAAACGGAGCCAAAGAGGCATAAGAAAGGCTTTGGGACCTGAAACATGTAAACCAACACCAAAATTCCAGGATACCCCTGAGTGATGCATATGTCAGGTAGACCCAAACACCATAGGAGAGTTTGAAACTGAAATGCCATTGGAATACTATTCACAGGAAGTGAGGCAGAGCTTACAGTCTAAACCTAGCTAGGTTAATTTCTGATAGAACAAAAAATTCAACATTTCCAGCTAATTTTAACAAATACCAGAGTCTCACAACATAATATTCATAATATACAATGCACAATCCAAATTATTTGACATAAAAATAACCAGTGAAATATGACCGATGACCAATACTTAGAGGAGAAGACTCAGATGCCAATCCTGAGATAAACCAGATTGTTGCAATTATCAAAGACTTTAAAGCAGCTATTAAACCATGCTCCTTGAGATAAAGGTAAACACTAATGAAATAGAAAGGTAAAATTCTCCCTCAGTAGGGAAATTAAAACTGGAATTTGAAATTAGACCATAGGCAAATTTTGGACTGAAATAGAGAGTTCACCAATTGGATGTGCTCAGAAACAGAATAAAATAACAAAGGAAAGAATCAGTGAACTTGAAGATTGGTCAATCTGAAGAATAAGCAGAATAAAATGATAAAAAACAATGAACAGAACCTCAGTGACCTATGGGAAAATATCAAAAGGTCTAAAGTTGTGTCATTAAAGCATCAGGAAAGGAGAAAGAATGGTAAAGGGAAAAATACTTGAAGAAGAGACTATTGAAAGCAACAAGCAAAAAATAATTTTTTTCTTTTCTTTTTCAATATTTATTTCTGAGAGAGAGACAGACAGAGTGCCAGCTGGGAAAGGGCAGAGTGAGAGAGAGGGAGACACAGAATCCAAAGCAGGTTCCAGGCTCTGAACTGTCAGCACAGAGCCTGATGTGGGGTTTGAACCCACAAACTGCGAGATCATGACCTTAGTCAAAGTCACGCTTAACTGACTGAGCCACCCAGGTGTCCCCAAAAAATAATTTTAAAAAGGAAACATCTCATGTAAAAGAACAATGATTCCAGTGATGGAGGACGTCACATCGGAAATCATAGAAGTGATGAGAGAGTGGGAAAACATCTTTAAAGTGCTGAAAGGGGGAAGAAAAACCCTCTGTCAAATGGAAGATTCATACCTAGCAAAAATATCCGTCCGAAATGAAGCAAAGGAAAGGCATTCTTAGATGGAGAAAAAGTACGAGACTTCATCAAAATGCTAATGAAGGTCTTCAGGCTGGAAGGAAATGCCACCAGAAGGAAAACTGAAACTTCAGGAATAAAGGAAGAACAGCTAAAATGATAATTATCGAAGTAAACAACTCTTTTTCTCCTCTTTTTCTAAATGTTTTATTTATTTTTGAGAGAGAGAGAGAGAAAATGAGAAGGGGCGGGGCAAGAAGAGAAGGATACATAGAATCTGAAGGAGGCTCCAGGCTCTGAGCTGTCAACATGGAGCCCGATGCGGGGTTCAAACTCACGAACTGTGAGATCATGACCTGAGCCAAAGTCAGACGCTTAACCAGTGGAGCCACCTAGGTGCACCCTTTTTTCTTTCTCTTAAATTCATTAAAATATGCATTGTTGACTTTTTCTATTTATTATTATTATTATTTTTAATATGTATTCATTTCTGAGAGAGAGAACACAAGCAGGGAGGAGCAGAGAGAAAGGGAGACACAGAATCCGAAGCAGGCTCCAGGCTCTAAGGTCTCAGCCCAGAGCCCGACACGGGGCTCGAACTCACAAACCGTGAGATCATGACCTGAACCAAAGTCGGAAGCTTAACTGACTGAGCCACCCAGGCGCCCCCATTGTTGACTTTAAAGTTAAAAGTTATTTTACCAGGAAAAATGGGCTTATTTGTGAATAGCAGAGAGTTGCAATTTGGGATGAGCAAGCCACAGCAAAACCATAAGGTAGCCAAAAACAAAAACAAAAACAAAAAACCAGATGTTATTTTATAGGGAAGACAGAGAAAATCGGGAAGGAGTGTTTTAAACAAAATTCCATTTGAGAAAAGCAAGGGTTCGGGATGATGACAATTTCTCATTGGCTCAGTTGCAGGGGTGGTTGATTTCTTGTGGGAAATCCAGGTTCCATCTTTCCTGCTGGGGCCTGTAATTGCTGATTCTTTCCTGTTGAGTGTCTTCTGACAGGGTCTGTTATTGACAACTCTTGACGTGGAGTGGTACAGCATGACAGCTCCAACTTCTGGCCTCCCAACTCTTTTGTAGTGAGCTTTCCCTGTATTAATTTTCACAGCATGAATGTTGACAGCAAAAATTATAACATTGCCTGAGAACTTTTCAATGTATGTAGATATAATACACATGAGTAAAGGGATCTATGTGACTGTAAGGCATCTATATTTTACTTGAAGTGTAAAATATTAACCCTAGGTAGACTACTAAAAGTTAGATACGTATACCATAATCCCTAGAGGAACTACTAAAAAATGCTAAGATATAAAGCTAAAATGTCTATAGATAAACTAAGATGGAATGTAACAAAATATTCAAATAATCCAGAGAAGTTAGGAAAAGGGAAACAAAGGAACAAATCACGGAAGAGACAATATCGTAGGCCTAAATTCAACCTTATAAATAATTACATTAAAAGTAAATGATGTAGGTGTGCCTAGCTGGCTCAGTCTATAGAACATCTGACTCTTTCAGGGTTGGGAGTCTGAGCCCTACAGTGGGTGTAGAGTTTAGTTTAAAAAAAGTGAATGACATAAACAAATTAAAAAACATATTATTGAAAACCAACTTTCATGCTTTGGAGCCACAATATAATGCAAAAACAGATTTTGGGATAAAGAGAAACAAAAGCTTTATTGCTTTTCTGAGCAAAAAAGGTTACAGCAGACGATGACCTTCAACAAACCGCAAGCCTGCCTGGAGGAAGGAGTTGAGGGGATTTACAGGGAAATACAGGCTCTAGCAGTTTTTGACAAGAATTGTGTATTTGCTGCCAGCCTCTTTTGTCTGACTGAGCCACCCAGGTGCCCTCATTTATTTATTTATTTCTAAATGTTTCTTTATTTATTTTTGAAAGAGAGAGTGCAAGCGGGGGGGGGGGGCAGAGAGAAAGGAGAGAGAGAGTCCCAGGCAGGCTCCAGTACTTAACCACTTGAGCCACCCAGGTGCCCCGAAAAAGGTTACTTAAAAATTGAGCTTTGGGGGCGCCTGGGTGGCTCAGTAGGTTAACCGTCAGTCTTTGGCTCATGATCTCACAGTTCATGTGTTGGAGCCACACATTGGGCTCTGCAGTGATAGCTCAGAGCCTGGAGCCTGCTTCTGATTCTGTGTCTCCCTCTCTTTCTCTGTGCCTCTCCAACTCACACTCTTTGTCTCTCTCTCTCTGTCTCTGTCAAAAATAAATACACCTTAAAAAATTTGTTTTAAACATTTATTTACTATTTTTGAGAGACAGAGCGTGAGCAGGGGAAGGGCAGAGAGAGAGACAGACAGACAGACACAGAATCTGAAGCAGGCTCCAGGCTCTGAGCCATCAGCACAGAGCCCGACGCGGGGCTCGAACTCACAGACTGTGAGATCACAACCTGAGCCAAAGTCGACCGCCTAACTGACTGAGCCACCCAGGCGCCCCCCAAAAATTTTTTAATAAAATGAAATAAAATTGAGTTTGCTGAAGCATGAGTGCAGCCATTTTGAATTTTGTTCAACTTTATGCTTTTAAGTAGTTTCGATAATGGATAAAACACAAACAAAAACAAGACCCAACTGTATGGTATCTTCAAGATTCCTATTTTAAATACAATGACAAAGGTAGGTTAAAGGTAAAAATATGGGAAAAAAAATATATGGCAAACACTAATCAAAAGAAAGTTGGAGTAACTATGCTGTTACCAGAGAAAGTAGACTTTTTAAAAGTTTATTTACCTATTTTGACAGAGACAGAGACAGTGTGAGTGGAAGAGGGGTAGAGAGAGAGATCCAAGCAGCCTCTGCACTGCCAGCGCAGATCCCACCAACCCAGGAAAGTGAAAGATCATGACCTGAGCCAAAACCAAGAGTCCGACGCTTAAGCGACTAAGCCACCCAGACGCTCCAGGCAAAGTAGACTTTAGAGCAAAGAAAATGACCAAGGATAAGAAAGGACATAATGTAAAGATAAAAGTTCAAATTTATGAAGAAGACATAACTCATATAAATATGTGTGCACGTAACAATAGAACTGCAAAATAAATAAAGCAAAAACTGGTAGAATTCAGAAAACTAGATCCATAATTATAGTGGGAGACTTTAATACTCCTCTCTCTGTAATTAATAGAACAACTTGGGGTGCCTGGATGGCTCAGTCAGTTGAGTGTCTGACTCTTAATTTTGGCTTAGGTCATGATCTCGTGGCTCATGGGATCAGGCCCCTCATCAAGCTCTATGCTTCCAGAGTGGAGCCTGCTTGGGATTCTCTCTCACCCTCTTTCTGCCTCTCCTTGGCAGATAAATAAATAAATAAATAAATAAATAAATAAATAAATAAATAAATAAATAAGATCAAGAGTCACATGCTGTACCCACTGAGCCAGCCAGGTACCCGTTCCTATACTTTTTTTTTTTTTTTTTTTTACAAAAACTGAGTCACAATACTGTTTAATATATCTTTTGCTTACTATATGGTGAACTTATTTGTATATGAATAATTACAGGATTGTTGTGGGACCCTTGAGGGTGAAGGTCAAGAAAGAATTCTTAAGACGTTGTCCAGTGCAACTTAGTTAAGTTAATTTAAGTAGCACATGGCAGGACCTGTGGGCAGAAAGAGACGGACTTGTGCTGTATGAAACTGGTGGTTACATGCTTAGTGCTCACGGGGTAGGGACATGCAGGGAGTCTTAGATCATAAATGTCTTCTTTGAATTTCCACTTGTAAAACTACTTTTGCAAGATTTCTCTGGTACTTACCATTCAACTTGATATTAACTCTTGGCGAGATGATGTTCAGGCAGTCTTGAGACTCTTCAAGGAGAAAAGACTTTCTACCTTCAGCTTAAAGATTTAAGGGTCAGAATTGTTCACAGGGGCATGATGTGGGGAACTAAGGCAAAAGGAAATGGTAGATAAAAGTAAATTTCCTTAGAACCTGCAACCCATTGACAAATACTTGAGGCAGGCAGAGTATAACATTTCTCCTGGAACCCCACTTCAAACTACATCAATTGGATTGAATAAAAATGGCACAAACTATTAAAAAAAGAAAAAAAGAATGTAGCAATCAGCACTTTTTTGACCTTTTTGTAGGAACTATTCAGGCTCTATAGTTCAGCCCTCTGGGCTAAAGGTGTACATTTTTCTGCTTCTATCCCTCATCAGGACTAGAGCTTTCTTCCTAAATTTTTATCTTAGAAATAATTTTAATCTTGCAAATGTTAAAAAACAAAATTCACCCAAGTAAATTTGAACTCCGGGGGATGAAGAGGGCCCATATGACAGATTATGTTTTTGGTGTAGACTAGAAAATTCCTGACAACAGGTTAAGACTACACTTCTGAGGAAGATTGAGAGTGCAGTTGGTTTAGGTATTAAGTCCAGATTTGGTGGCTAGGCCTAAGTAACACCATTTTGGGGCCTGTGGTTTTCTTTTTTTAAGATTTTATTTTTAAGTAATCTCTACAGATAATATGGGGCTCAAACTCACAAAGTCAAGATTGAGAGTTTCATGCTCCACCTACTGAGCCAACCAGACACTTGTTTGGTTTTCTTTTTAACACAGAAAAGTTGCAAAAATAGTAGACTTCCCATAGACCTTTCACTAGCTTTCCGTAACATTAACATTTTAGGTAATCATGATATATTTATCAAAGCTAGGAAATTACCAGTGTGCCTGGCTGGCTTTAGTCAGAAAAACATGCAACTCTTGATCTCGGGGGTTCGAGCCCCCTGTTGGATATAGAGAGTACATAGAAATTAAAAAAAAATTTTTTTTTAACCTAGAAAATTATCATTGGTTCAATGCTATTGACTGAAGTACAGACTTTGTTTGAATTTTGTTTTTCCCATAATGTCCATTTTTGTTTCAGGATCCCATGTTGCATTTATTTGTGGTGTCTCCTTAAGTCTTCTCCAGTCTGTGACAATTCCTCAGTCTTTCCTTGTCTTTCATGACCTGGATACTTTTGCAGAATAATGCTCAGTTATTTTCTATAATATCTCTCAGTTTGGGTTTGTCTGGTGTCTTCATGAGTAGATTGAGATAGTGCATTTTTGACAAGAATTCCACAAAAGTCATGGCTAAGGTGGTACCTGCCCGGTTTCTCTATTGTCAAGTTACTGTTTTCCCTTCATAATTAAGTAATAGGGGCACCTGGGTGACTCAGTTGGTTAAGTATGGGACTCTTGATTTTATTTAGCTCAGGCTATAATCTCACGGTGGTGAGATCAAGCCCATGTAGGGCTGCACACTGGGCATGGAGCCTGCTTGAGATTCTCTGTCTTCCTCTCCCTCTACCTTGCTGATGTGCTCTCTCTCTCTCTTTCTCTCAAAAAAAAAAAAAAAAAAAAACCTTAAAAAAAAAACCCAAAACATACTGTAGGGGATTCTTTGAGAATCATCTCATCCTTTCCCAGGCTGTGTTGGAGGATGCCAACCTAGTACTCTGGGCCTCAAACTCTACATGGGCTACTCTGGGGGTCCCACCATCCATCCCCAAATGTTAATGCTGGATGGTGGGAGTAGGAGTATTTATTTATTTTTTTGTATGTATCCGAAATGTTATTAGAATGTAGACACATACATACATAAGATTGAGAACGTATATTTTTAAGCATTTTTCTGTTTATTACTAATAGTGCTAATTTTTACATATTTTTCTGTAATGCATACACTGATTTTTATTATTAATATTCCATCTAAAATCTTTACTTAGCTGTCCTATTAATTCAAAATTGTGGGGTTACTTGGGTGGCTCAGTTGGTTAAGTGTCAGAGTATTGATTTACCCTCAGGTCATGATCTCAAGGTTCAAGAGACTTAGCCCTGAATAAGCGTGGAGCTTGCTTGGGATTCTCTCCCTCTCTCTGCCCTTCCCATATTTTCTCTCTCTCCAAATAAATATTTAAAAAACTGTGTAGCTTGTTTTGATTAAGTAAGGAACTATACTGTCAATGAATAATGAGGTGTACTTATCCGAATTTTATTTTTATTTATTTATAGTTTCTTTATTTTGAGAAAGAGAGAAAGCACGAGTCAGAGAGGGGAAGAGAGAGAGGGGGCGAGGGAGAGAATCCCAAGCGGGCCTCGCTCCCAGAGCAGAATCTGACGCAGGGCTGGAACCCAGGAACCATGAGATCATGATGAAGTCGAAGTTCAACACTTAAAGCACTGAGCCACCCAAGTGCTCCTGAATGTTAAACAAATTTTTCTGGAAAAAAAAAAAAAAGTTATGGTAGAGAATTATTTTAAATTATTCGAAATTATAAAATACGCAGTAAATAAAAATGAGACTGTATACAATAATAACGGCATCGGATTAAAACCATAGAAAAAAATTACCCATGCATCCATACTGATATCAATAAATAACTGGGTGAATAAATAATTGGGGACGACAGGACAGCTCTTCCAGACCACTCTCTCCGTCGACCCACGCGGGTGGGGTCAGGGCTGAGTGATGCCAGAGCGCACGACCCACGGGCTGTGTGCGGGCCCCGCCCTCCCACGACCCTCGCGGAGGGGACACAGCCCAGCGCAGCCAGAGGCGCAGCTGAAGATCCCAAACTCCAACTCCCCTGCCCAGGGAGGGGCGGGGCCACGGAACCTCCTGGGATGCACACATCCGGGTCTTGGTGCGCGCACGCGCACCCGCCCCAAACATGGCAGCCGCCTCGGGCCCGGCAGCCGGCCAGCGGTAGGTGAGTGCCGCCGCGCCCCTCGGCTTCTTGGTTCCTTCCTTTCCCTCTCGACAGGGATGTATGTGTGTATGTGGGTATGTGGAGGCGGGGAGGGATCATCCTGATGTTTGTGTGGTGTGTCCGGCGCGTCCGCAGGAGAGTTTCACGGGTGGAGTGGGCGCGTCCGGCTCGTAGGGGCGCGGATCGGCCCGGGACACCGCTGCCCTAGCGACTAAGGACGCAGATCTGCCACGAGTGTGGACGTTCCCCGGTGGGGTTGGACGCCCCCGGCGGGTGAGGACACCTCAGCTCTTTCCTTCGCGTCGCTCAGGGTGTCTGCGCTCGTATCCGGCCAGTCCTTCGCCAGGGAACGTTTGCCCCGGCCTGCAGGGTGTCCTGGCCCGGCCGCTGGGCGAACCCCGGGTCGACCGCCCTTCTGCCGGATATTAAGTAGGTAGGTCGGCGTCAGTGGGTCTCAGGCCAGAGTGGCCGCGTTGCGCCGGTGGACTGTGCCAATTCTCATGGAGCCCCGCAGGTGTCACCCTGCACCTGTTTTTTTTTTTTTTTTTCTCCACCTAATACCTGCAAGTCTGGTCGTGCCATTCCCAGTGACGGCCACATTTTTCCACCTGTTTAGTGACCGTTTCACTTTCCTCTTACTTAATGTAGTGGTTCATTTTTTTTTAAGCCTTCTAGCCCCCAATGGTTTATGGAAAAAGTTTCCGTACATACAGAGAAGTTGAAATACTTTTGCGACCTCACACCGACCCATTAACATTTGGTATATGCTTGCTGTATCCCATATATTTTCCTTTGTCCGTCCTTTCAACCATTCATTAATATTTTGGGGGGCGCATTCAGAGTAAGTTGCAGGGGCGCCTGCATGTCTCAGTCGGTTGGGCGTTCAACTCAGGTGATCATCTCGCGACTAATGGGTTCGAGCCCCCACATCAGCTTCTGTGCTGACAGCTCAGAGCCTGGAGCCTGTTTTGGTTTCTGTGCCTCCCTCTCTCTCTGCCCCTCCCCTGCTCGTGCTCTGTCTCAAAAATAAGTAACATTATAAAATTTTTAACAAAGTAAGTTGCAGATGTTACAATGTTTCCCTCTCAAACACTACACTATTGCTTTAAATTTTGAGTTGACTTCCATTGAGATGATGAAATGCATCTTCATTGTACCACTGCGTGAGTTTTGACAAATCCCACTCAAACCTTTATCAAAATTACCATCACCACAGAAAGGTCTGCTATCCTTTGCCAGTTAAAAAAAATTGGTTGTTAGGGACTTGAGCTTGTAAAAATAGGTTTTGAATACCAAGCCTTTGTCTGTTTTTTTTTTTTCTTTTCTTTTTTTCCCCAGCAAAACTTTCCTCCATTCTATTGCTTGTTTCTCTCTTCCCACCCAATTTTTTATTTTGAAAAGTTTCACACAAAGAAGTGGCAGGCATAGTTGAATTAATACTTTAAAACCATCCAGATTCTCAAGTTACTAATACTTTGTCACATTAGCTTTTCTTTTTCCCCAGCCTCAAACATGTGCACACACATTCTGATTTTATATTTTACACGCGCGCGCGCGCGCGCGCACACACACACACACACACACACAGCCCTCCCAGGAGAGTAAACAGTTTATTACTCACTTAATAAGAGTTTTTTGGGAGAGCAGGGCAGACTTTCCAAGGTGATCAAAAGTAGCTTGAGAGAGCAGGAAAAGGAGACTGGATGGGCTTTAACTGTGATTAGAGCGTGGAACCGGGATGAGGGTGGCCTCGATTTTGTTGGGGCTTGCATGGTGTGAGCGCCCTGCTAACACCAAGGAGAAAGAACACAGGCTTTCTAGGTGGCTTACCTACATGTGGGGCAGTAGGAGAAGGGGCAGCAGGGGGATGGGGAGGCTTGAAAACTGCTAGCAGTCACCACCAAATGGAGTTGCACTTTATCACAGTTGCAATTAGGACAGAGTTAAAGTTGGTGGGAAACTATTTTTGTTAAAGAATGCATCACTTAAACAAGTAAAGCAAACATTATCATGGGTGGTCCACAGAGGCTGGGGGGAGCCATGTGGATGGGGTGGACAGCTGAGGTCTGGGACCATTGATGTCAGACATCCAGGCATCAGGCCTAGGTGGGTGCTCCTGCAGGCCTGAGAGACTGGGGATAAAGCCCTGCAGAGGTCAGTGCCTGGGAACAGATTTCTACACAAGCTTGGCATATCCATATAAAAGTGTTACTTCTCTTGTGAAATTTTAAGGTGTCAGAAAAGTTTCACATGCGATCTGGACGAGTGGTTCTGACCCCAGCAGACTCATCACCTCGTTTTTTTTTTTTTTTAAGACAGCTTTACTGAGTGGCACCTGGG
The DNA here is from genome assembly GCA_030068075.1 of Paguma larvata. Classification (NCBI taxonomy): domain Eukaryota; kingdom Metazoa; phylum Chordata; class Mammalia; order Carnivora; family Viverridae; genus Paguma; species Paguma larvata. The sequence continues at coordinate 6,405,434 of CM057841.1, read as the reverse complement.
TGGCTCAGTTGGTTAAGCATCTGACTTTGGCTCAGGTCGTGATCTTGCTGTTCGTGAGTTTGAGCCCTGCATCAGGCTCTGTGCTGACAGCTCAGAGCCTGGAGCCTGCTTCAGATTCTGTGTCTCTCCCTCTTTCTGCCCCTCCCCTGCTCATGCTCTATATCTCTTTCTCCCTCTCTCTACCTCTCCACTGCTCAAGCTCTGTCTCTCTCGCTCTCAAAAATAAATAAATATTAAAAAATTTTTTTAATTCTAAAGACAGCTCTATTGAGATGTAATTCACAGCTTTATTGATATATCCAATTCACCCTTTAAGGTACACAACTCAGTGTTTTTAGTATATTCACTAGATTGTGCATCCATCACCACTATCAAGTTAAAATATTTTTATTATCCCCCATAAGGAAACCTGTGCCCCCACCCCCCATCCCCCCAAAAAGGAAAGAAAACCTGTGCCTATTAGCAGCCACTTCTCATCTCTTTTATCCCTTTGAGCCCTAGGTAATCCTTAATCTACTTTTTGTCTTTGCATTTGCGTATTCTAAACAGCTCATGTAGTTGTTCTTTTTTTTTTTAAGTTTATTTATTTTTGAGAGACAGACAGAGTGTGAGCAGGTAGGGGGGCAGAGAGAGAGGGAGACACAGAATTCGCAGCAGGCTCCAGGCTCTGAGCTGTCAGCACAGAGCCCAATGCAGGGCTCGAACCCATGAACTGTGAGATCATGACCTGAGCTGAAGTTGGACGCCCAACCGACTGAGCCACCCAGGTGCCCCTAAATAGTTCATGTAAATGGCCAGTCAATATATAGTCCTTTTAGGGAGGTGATTCTTTGACTTAGTATAATGTTTTCAAAGTTCATCTATGTTGTACCATCTATCAGGTCCTAGTTTATTTTTACAGATGAGTAATGTTCCATTTTATGGGTACACCTCATTTGTTTCAGTTCATTAGTAGGTGAACATTTGAGTTTTTTCCACTTTTTGGATATTAGGAATAACGCTTCTGTAAACACTCATATATACTTTTGAGGGAGGAGTGGATGTGTGGGTTTATTTATTTCTCTTGGATAACTGCCTTGGGGTGGATCTGATTATATCCATTCTGCTGGGTGTGAGGTGGTATCACTGTGGTATTGATGTTGAGCATCTTTTTCATTGTGTTTATTTGTCCGTTTGCCTATCTTTTTTGGAGAGCCATCAGTTCATATCCTTTGCCCATTAAGTGGGTTATTGATCTTTTAATTATTGAGTTGAAAGGATTATTTATTTACTCCAGATATCTGCGCCCTATCAGATATGTTATATGACTTGTAAATCTCTTAACCTATTCTGGTTTTTTTTTAACGTTTATTTATTTATTTTGGGAGAGAGAGAGGGAGGGAGGGGCAGAGAGAAAGGGAGAGAGAGAATCCCAAGCAGGCCCCGTACTGTCAGTGCAGACCCCAATGCAGGGCTCGATCTTAATGAATTGTGAGATCATGACCTGTGCCGAGATCAAGAGTTGGACACTTTATTACTACTTTAATAATTATTAAATTTATTAAGCGTACATTTACTTATTACATGTTTATTGAGTTATAATTCATATACCATAAATTCATCCAAAGTGCACAATTGAGTGACTTTTAGTATGTTGACAAAGCTGTGCAACCGTCACCACTGTGCAATTCCAGATGTTTTCATCAGGCCAACAAGAAACTCCATGCCCATTAATAGTCATTCCCCTTTTCTCCTTGCTCCTGGTGACCACCGATTGACTTTCTGTTTGTATGGAATTACCTGTTGTGGACATTTCATGTAAATGTGATCTTACAATATATAGTCTTTTGTGTCTGAGTTCTTTCACTGAGCATAATGTTTTTAAGGTTTGTCTATGTCATTGAAGCATTTATCAGTGCTTCATTCCTTCTTGTGGCTGAAGAATATTCCATTGTGTGGGTTTCCATATTTTGTTTAGCCATTCTTTAGTTGATGGACATATTAGTTGAGTTTCAACTTTTTGTTTATCATGAGTAGTGCTGCTGTGAACTTGTAATTCATGTACAAGTTTATGTGTGGACATGTGTTTGCATTTGTCTTGAGTAGATTTGTAGGAGTAGATTGCTAGGTAACATAACTCTCTGTTTAACTTTTCGAGAACCTGTCAGACTGTTTTCCAAAGCAGCTGCACCATTTTACACTCCCACCAACTGGAGAGTAGGTTCCAGTTTCTCCACATCCTCACAATACTTGTTATTGTCCATTTTTTATATTGGTCACACTTGTGGGCATGAAGTGGCATCTCACTGTGGTTTTGATTAGCATTTCTCTAATGACGTTGATGTTGATCATATTTTCATGTGTTTGTTGGCCATCCGGATGTCTTCTTTGCAGAAATGTCTATTCAGATCCTTTGCCTATTTTTAAAAAATATTTATTTTTAAGAGAGAGAGAGAGAGAGAGAGAGAGAGATTCCAAAGCAGGCTCCAAGCTGTCAGTGCAGAGCCCGACACGGGCTGTGAGATCATGACCTGAGCTGAAGTTGGACGCTTAACCAATTGAGCCTGAGCCACCCAGGTGCCCCTATTATTTGCTTATTTTTAAAATTTGGATTGTTTTGTTATTGAGTTGTAAGAATTTTTGATATCTTCTGTTTACAAGTCCTTTGTTAGATGTATGCTTTGTAATTATTTTCTCCCATTTGATTGGTTGTCATTTCCCTTTCTTAGTGGTGTGTAGCTCTTATTTCAATAAAGGAAGCATCTATTATGGATTACATGGATGTTCCCTTTGCCCGCTAACTTTTTATTTAAGTTTATTTATTTTGAGAGAGAGAGAGAGAGAGAGAGAGAGAGAGCGCAAGCATGAGTGGCGAGGGTCAAAGAGAGACGGAGAGAGAGAGAATCCCAAGTAGGCTCTGTGCTGTCAGCCTGATGCAGGACTTGATCCCACAAACGTGAGACCATGGCCTGAGCCAAAACCAAGAGTGGGATGCACAACCAACTGAGCCACCTAGGCACCCTACAAGGCCAGCATTTTCTGAGGCACTGTTAGCTGCATCCTCGTTTGCCACATGTTTTGAGATACACCAGTTCCATTGTTTAGTTTGGTGCTAGGTGTTTCCTAATTTCTGTTGAGATTTCTCTTTGATCTGTGAATTGCTGAGAAATAGGTTTTCATTTTTCCAAGAAAATAGAGGTTTGCTTTACTTACTGTTTTTCTTTTCTTTTTTTTAAGTTTACTTATTTATTTTGAGGGACAGAGAGAGAGAAAACAAGTGAGGGAGGGGCAGAGAGAGAGAGGGAGAGACAGAGAACCCTAAGCAGGCTCCACACTGTCAGCACAGAGTCAGACGCTGTCCTGGAACTCAAGAGATCATGACCTGAGCCCAAATCAAGAGTTGGATTCTTAACCCACTGAGCCCCCCAGGCACTCCTCTTACTGTTTTTCTTACATTTGGTTTACTTTCTGCTACTCGTTTTTAACATGACCACGTTTCTAGTCAAGAGGCTGTGGTCTATGTCATACTGTGGTGTGACTTCGGTTGAACTTGTTCTTTGGCTTGGTTTATTGTCAGTGTTAGCAAATGTTCCACTTGCACTTGGAAAGCATTTGTTTGGCTCTGATTATTGATTCATGACTCTTCATCCAATTGTTGGATCAGGTTAGCTAATTACGTTCTCTCCTGCATATCTGTATCAAGTTTTTCTGAATTTCCATTTCTGAAAAAGGTTCATTAAAACCTCCTAGTATAGTTGAATTTGCTGATTTTGATTTCTAGTCTCTGCTGACTTTGCTGTTTTGAGGCATGCTGCTAATGTAGACGTCTTTGTCATTGTTCTATTGCCCTGTTATCGTACTTGAGTTTATCATTGGTTGGCAAAGAACCTTAAAATCTTTGGCTAATTTTTGTCTGTTCCAAACTTTGACTTTTGTCTTCTATGACCTTTTGCTTTAGGTATGTCTATTGCATACACATTGTTCAGTGCATTCTGACATAGCATCTTTGGCCCATCAAGGCTGTTTACATTTATTGTTATTGATGATATCCTCTTTCATACTTTATATTTAACCCATTCTTTCCACACTTTCTCCCCTTAGCATGTTCTTGATTGATCTGATTTTCTTTTCTTTATTATTCTATCTTACTACAACAGGGTTTTTCTACTTCACCACTATTGACCTTTGGGACTGGGTCATTCTATGTTGTAAGGGACTATCCCGTGTATCCTGTGTTTAGCAGCATCCCTGGCCTCTACTTCCTAGGTACCAGTAACATCTGCCCCCCATTCATGACAACCAAAAATGTCTTCACACATTGCTAAGCGTCCTCTGGGGATAACACTGTCTCTGGTTGAAAACCACTGCTCTGTGGACTTGGAAGTTTTGCACTATATTTATTATTTTATTCCCGATTTGACTAGGTCTAACATGAATTATGAGCAAGGGAAAGAAGTCAAGACACTTAATTTTGTTACCCCTTTCCCATCTAAAAACCATCTGATATTTCGGTCTGTCCTGTTTATTCAAAGTCATTGTTATTGCTACATTTTACATGATACTGGTGCATGTCATATGGTCATTGCTGAATTTGATTTACTTTTTTGAAGTTTATTTATTTATTTTGAGAGAGAGAGTGAGCAAGCATGAGCGGGGGAGGTCAGAGTGACAGAGAGAGAGAGAGAGAGAGAGAGAGAGAGAGAGAGAATCCCAAATAGGCTCTGTGCTGTCAGCCTGGAGCCTAATGTGGGGCTCGAACCCTTGAACCATGAGTTCATGACCTGAGTCAAAATCCAGAGTTGGCTACTACGTGAATGAGTCACCCAGGTGCCCCTGGATTTGATTTAAATACATGTTCATCATTCCCTTTTCTTTCCATTTCTTCCTTCTGGGTGTGGGTTTTTTGTTGTTTTGTTTTGTTTTTTGTTAAGAACAACTTTTTCTAATTCTTTTGGGCTAGTGTCATTGGAGATAAATCTTTTTGCTTTTCTGAAGCTCTCTTTGTCTTACCCTCACTCTCTGTCTCTCTCTTTTTTTTTAATGTTTATGCATTTTTGAAAGAGAGAAAGAGCATGAGTGGGAGAGGAGCAGAGAGACAGGGAGACACAGAATATGAAGCAGGCTCTGGGTTCTAAGCTGTCAGCACAGAATCCAACGTGGGAATCAAACTCATGGACCCTGAGATCATGACCTGAGCTGAAGTTGGACGTTTAACTGACTGAGCCACCCAGGTGCCTCTGTCTTACCCTTACTCTGGATTGATAGTATATCTGAGAGTTTTTCCCCCTCAGCATTTTTTTTCCCAGACCAAAAAGGTGGTTTTATTAAAGCAGAGGGACAGGGCCCGTGGGTAGAAAGAGCTGCTTCTCCCTCAGCACTTAGGAAGTAGGCTTCCATGACTTTCAAGTTTCTATTTTTGCTCTCAAGTGGTCTGTCACAATGTTTTTCACTCCCTCACCAGTGATCTCTCTTCTCTCTGCTGGTCTTTAAGACAGTCTTCTTGAGCATAGATTGATCTCTCTATGCTTGGGACTCATGTTTTTTGAGTCTGAGATGCCTGCAAGTGGAATCGCTGGGTAGTGGAATGTGCCCATTTTATGTTTTGATGGTTGCTACAATATTACCCTGCTGAGTGCACTGAAGGCTGTACAAGCCTGCCAACTCTCATCCTCCGTGAGCTGCGTAGCTTTATATTCTCACACCTTGTTTTATTTTTACTCATATGAAAAGTGCAGTTTTTTTTAAGAGAGAGTGAACGTGTTAGGGAGGGAGGGGCCGAGAGAGGAGAGAGACATTCTTTAATTTTTTTTTATGTTTGAGAGAGAGAGAGAGACATGGTGCAAGCAAGGGAGGGGCAGAGAGAGAAAGGGAGACACAGAATCTGAAGCAGGCTCCAGGCTCTGAGCTGTCAGGTCAGCACTGAGCCCAACGTCGGGCTCAAACTCACGAACCTTAAGATCATGACCTGAGCCGAAGTCAGACGCTTAACCGATTGAGCTACCTAAGTGCGCTGAGACATTCTTAAGCAGGCTTCTTGCTTAGTCCCACAACCCTCAGATCATGACCTGAGCTAAAATCAAGAGTCGGATGCTTAACTGAGTCACCCTGGCGCCCCCTACATATTTTGTGTTCTTAAAGTTGCAATTTATAATTGTCTCAATGATGGCAAGAATGAGCAGTTATTGCTGTTTTCAGAATATTTGTATTTTCTCTCCAGGAAGTGCCTTTTTATATTCCCCTTCCCTTTCTTTTGTAGTGTTCTGTAAGAATTCTTTATAGATCTTGGGCATTATTCTTTTGCCTCTTTTGTATTTTATAATATTGTTTCTCCTTTTGCCACTTGTGTTTTGACTCTTACTGTGTTTTTTTGGTGTGGAGATTTAAAATGTTGATACCACATTTATTAATCCTTATCTGTATGGTTTTTGCTTGTTTTTTTTTGTTGTTGTTGTTTATTTTGAGAGAGAGAGAGAGAGAGGAAACATGAGCAGGGGAGGGGCAGAGAGAGAGAGAGGGAGAGACAGAATCCCTAGCAGGTTGTCAGTGCACAGAGCCCAACATGGGGCTTGAACTCATGAACTGTGTGATCATGACCTGAGTGGAAATCGAGTCGGCTGCTCAACCGGCTGAGCCACCCAGGTGCCCCAGTTTTGCTTGTTAATCATGAAGGTGTCCTACATGATTTAAACTTTGATTTTACATTAGGGTCTTTCTCCATTTAGAATTTTTTAAAAAATATTTCTTTCTCAGGTAAGGATCTTATTTCATTTTTCCTCAAAGAAATGGGGAGCCAGTTTTCTTGATAGCATGCAGTCAAAAGGTTGGGAGGGTGGTTCGAGGGTGATCAGTAATGGTGGAGACACCGGCAGCCACTTACAGAATGCCGTTCATTCCCCATGTCCGAGCCAGACTCAGACATGACCTAGCTTTCACAGCAGCCGTGCGGGGTGGTGCTTCCCAGCTCTCGGGGCTTTTGGAACTTCCAGGTCATGGAGCTTGTGCTTTGTCCCATCCATGAAAGCAGAACTCGACCACAAAGCTGGGGTGAAAACTGCTCATTCAGCACTGTCATAAGCACATTGTGAACTTGGGGTTTTGAAAATGTATCCTGATTGTTGATATGGGTAGTGAGGGGCAGGGACAAGCACACAGTAGCCAAGATGGTGTTCCAGTGGGAGCAATGACACCTGGCCTCTCGCCTCCCATACCTCAGTTTCATTCTTTTGGTGATACTTATCTCCAATACCCTTCTTCCTGCTTCTTCTTAGGAAGATGAAAATGCTGTGTGGCTCTTTTAACATGTTCTTGGCTCCATCTCTGAACTCTCACTGTACCTTCCCCTTATACAGATGTTAATTTGAAAAAATAAAAATACACACCGCAGAGTGTAAATTGGTGCGAACACTGTTGAAAACAGTGTGCCTCGAACAAATTAAAAATAAAAATACCATATTATCTAGTATTCCACTACTGGGTATTTACCCCCCAAAAGAAAATAAAACATTAATTCAAAAAGATATATGATCCCCTGTTTATTACAGCATTGTTTACAATAGCCAAAATATGGAAGCAACCCAAGCATCTATCGATAGATAAATGGACAAAGATTGTGCTATGTACATATGATGGAATATTAGTCATAAAAAAGAATGAAGTTTGGCCATTTGCAACAACAGAGATGGATCTGGAGGGTATTAAGCTAAGTGAAATAAGTCAAGCAGAGAAAGACATATGATTTCACTTATATGGGAAATCTAAAAAACAAATGAACAAATATATAAAAAGTAGAATCAAACTGATGGTTGCCAGAGGGGAGGGTTGTGGGGAATGGGCAAAAAGAGTGAAGAGAAGTGTTTAGTTATGGAGTGAACAAGTCATGGGATTAAAGGTACAGCGTAGGGAATATAGTCAATAGTATTGTAATGGTGTTATATGGTGACAGATAGGAACCACTTGCACTGAGCACAGCATAACCTATAGACATGTGAAGTCACTGTGTTGTACATCTGAAACCAGTGTAACACTATGTGTCATCTACATTTCAATTAAAAAAAAAATAAGCCAGGGAAAGATTAATAACAAAATAAAAATATGAATCCACATACCTGACCTGTCATCATTTTTTATTCCCTATCAGATATAGTCTTATGTACTTAAGTCTGTCTTTTTCATTCTTTACTTTTCAGCCTGGGAAATGAGATTGAAAATGACAGCTCAGAATATCTCTGAGGAAGAACTATCCTGTGACGTGGAAATGGAAGGATTTCCAAGAGAGGGTTCCCATCTTTCCATTCTAGGTAATAATTGGGACTGTAAGAACTGGGAGGGACATTTGAGACAGTCAGCTTTAACTCAGGAGAAACCAGGGACTCAGGAAACAATTTGTGAATATTCCGGACTTGGGGAGCATTTGAGTGCAAGCTCAGACCTTCTGCCATCTAAGAGAGTTCCTACAAATGGTTTTCATATACGTGACTCAGATGTTAAAAGTTTGGATTGCGACCCAGCTTTACACAGTTGTCAGAAAAATTATGTAGCTAAGAGAAGTAGTGACAGTGATGCTTGTGGAAAAGTCTTCGACCACTCCGTGGAAGTTTTTCAACTTGGAAGAGATCAAACAAGAGAGAAACCCTATAAATACCCTGAAAGTGTTAAATCTTTGAACCATTTTACCCCTCTTGGTGAGCCAAAAATAGTGAAAAAGGGGAAGAAACTGTATGAAGGTAAGGATTTTGGGGACATCTTTACCCTGAGTTCATCTCTTAATGAAAACAGGAGGAGTCACCTTGGAGAGAAACTGTATAAATGCAGTGAATGTGGCAAATGCTTCAAACGGAACTCTTCTCTGGTTTTGCATCACCGAACTCACACTGGAGAGAAACCTTATACCTGTACTGAATGTGGAAAATCATTCTCCAAGAACTACAACCTGATTGTGCATCAAAGAATCCATACAGGAGAGAAACCCTATAAATGCAATAAATGTGGGAAAGCCTTCAGTGATGGGTCAGCTCTCACCCAACACCAGAGAATTCACACTGGGGAAAAACCTTATGAATGTCTAGAATGTGGGAAAACCTTCAACCGGAATTCATCACTGATTTTGCATCAAAGAACTCATACAGGGGAAAAACCGTATAGATGTAACGAGTGTGGGAAACCTTTCACCGACATCTCCCACCTCACCGTGCATCTCCGAATTCACACTGGGGAGAAGCCCTATGAATGTAGCAAATGCGGAAAGGCTTTCCGGGATGGCTCATACCTTACCCAGCATGAGAGGACTCACACTGGAGAGAAGCCCTTTGAATGTGTGGAGTGCGGGAAGTCCTTCAACCGAAACTCTCACCTCATTGTCCATCAAAAAATTCACTCTGGGGAGAAACCCTATGAATGTAAAGAGTGTGGGAAAACTTTCATTGAGAGTGCTTACCTCATCAGGCACCAGAGGATTCATACTGGTGAGAAGCCCTATGGCTGTAACCAGTGTCAGAAACTTTTCAGGAACATTGCTGGCCTCATCCGGCACCAGAGGACTCATACTGGTGAGAAGCCCTATGAGTGTAATCAGTGTGGCAAAGCTTTCAGGGACAGTTCATGTCTGACCAAGCACCAGAGAATTCACACAAAGGAGACCCCATACCAGTGTCCTGAATGTGGAAAGTCCTTCAAGCAGAACTCTCACCTGGCGGTACATCAGAGACTCCACAGCCGGGAGGGTCCCTGCCAGTGTCCTCAGTGTGGAAAAACGTTCAGAAGGAGCTCGTCCCTCATCCGACATCAAAGAAAACACTCTGGAGAGCAACCCATGGAAACATAATGATTGTGGGCCACGTGCATCTACTGACTTGCTCTTAAGAAGCTGTGTGAAGGAGGAATGTCTTATGAAGTGACTTTTTCCTGTCAGAAAATAATTTTTTAAGCTACCCAGTGAATTGACGAATGTGAGGCATTCCTTAGCCATACTATTGAATCTATATATTAAGGAACCCCTGGAGAAAACACAGGGTGTAAGTAAATGTGGGAGAGGCTTGAGGAACGATGCAGGCAGTTACAAACATAATAAACAGCACACACGCTGGAATGAAATCTGTGGATGTCAAGAAGGCACTCCCCTGGAGATGCATCGGAGTGCTTAAACGAGAAAGGACCTGTGAATGTGTTCAGTGTGTAATCAGTATGTGGAATACTTTAATGACGCACGTCTGCCTTGTACATCGGCAAACTCTTATCAGGATCAAGTGTAATCTGGCAGGAGCTCTTACCGTCTACTCTGCATCAACAAAGGCATCCTGGTGGTAGACCCCACACAGCACTCCACCCCACAGCAACCACAGAATTTCAGTTAGATTTTGCCGTTTCTGCGTATTTCTATGTTACAGCCCTGTCAGATGTTCAGGATTTCTTTCAGAAGGGGCAAGTAGTTGAGGACTTTGCTTGTGAATGAACAATGAAATTCTCCCTATTCAGACTGAAGCAGGCTTGTACTGAGATGGAAAGGGTTGCTGCTGAGAAATGTGATGCGTTGCTTTAGTTGTGGAAATAAAAATAGAATGAATTCTTATGTTTCTGTTATCACTCCCCATTGTTCATCTAGTACACTGCTAATTTGTTCCGTGCAATCATGCCGAACCATGATTATAAGGTTTTGTTACCTTGTTGAAAATGCTTATGTCAGGCAACAACAACAATAAAAAACATAAAATAGAAGGCTTGCTGTTATTACAGCCATGTAAAGATAGGTGCATATACGGATGTAGATTGGAAATTGGTCATGGAAAAATAAATGTGGTTTTCTTGGGGGCCTACATTCGTGTATGATTTTTTTCCATATTGCAAAACATACATTGTCACTATAATGCTTTGATAAGGAATAAAAAGAGGAAGCCAAAAGGGGACAAATTTTGGGTTTCTTTGGACTTTTTTTTTTTTAAAACAAAAGGGGCTAGTTCAGGGTCACAAAGCAGCTCTAAGTATGGATGGGGGGCATCCAGGAAGAAGTTTCTCTCAAGTCAGAGCATCCCATGACCCAAGGCATAAGAATAATTTCTTTTTTGGGGGACCTTGAGGAGAGGAGAGAATAGGTCTGAGAAAATGGGGAGTGGGAGGTTCTCAAGAGGTCAAGGCTGATCTGGGAACATCCTCCTGAGGAAGTCCAGTGCTGGCCATGGGAGATCTGCCCAGGTTGGTTGGCAGAGCCTCAAAGCCCTGGGGGTGGCTCCCCTTGAGAGTCACTGAAGGCTGTGAGATCATAAGTTCGTGTCGTTTTAAGCTGCTGAGTTTGGAGTAATTTCTTATGGAAACAGTAGAAAACTAACACATATTATAGAAAATACTTGCCTGTCCTTTCCCTCTCTTCCCTGGGCTCTTTTGGCCCTCTCCTTTCTGATACTCCAGCAGGGCCATTGCCAATTTAAATGACACTTCCTTATAAGTTAGGAAGCCCTTGGGGCAGTGGGGGAGGAAAATGCTTTTAGAGCTACTGCATCTGCGGCAGGGCTAACCTCCAAAACTGTGAGACTCAGAGACTGTGAGGAACCTGGTGCATCATCCCTTGTAAGCCTTCCCTGATTCCTGGACAATACGACTAGTTTTAGCCATATGTCCAGACCCAAGATCTTCCCCATCCTCCCACAGGCTGGGTTGCAGTTCTTTGTTAAGAAACAATCAGGAACTCCTGTTGGAAGGCTAAGTAATGGCCTCCCAAGTGTGTCTGCATCCTAATCTGTGGGACCTTTGATTGTTAGTGTAGATGCAAAGGGAATTTGAAGGAGTGATAAAGACCTTAAGATGTGGAGATGATCCTGGGTTATCTGGTGGGGCAGCGTCATCACAGCAGTCCTCAAAGGGTCCGAGGAGAGGTGACGATGGAGCCAGAAGTTAGAGCAATGAATTTGAAGATGGAGAGATGCCAAGAGCCAAGGAATGGGGGTAGCTCCTAGAAGCTGGCAAAGGCAAAGAAATTAATTCTCCCTCCATAGCCTCCAGAAGAAACCAGCCCTGCTGACACCTTGTCAGCCCAGTGAAAGTGATTTTGGACTTCAGGCTTCCAGAACTGTAAGAGAGTATATGTGTGTATTTTTAAAGCACAAAACTTGTGTTAACTTGTTAACAGCAGCCATAGGAAACTAACACACACCCTTTTCTAGTTTTTACAGACCTCTAACCTTCCTGTCTCCTGCTCAGTGAGATATTAGGTGTGCGTTCCTTTCCCAGCAAGTTAATACACACAACCTGAAAAAACAAAGAAACCTCTGCTGGTCTCTGTCTGCTTTGAGAGTAGACATGGCCTACTAAGCCAGGTGCTGCTTGGGAATCCACATAGCTCTTACTGACAGAGTAGTCTAGAAAAATAAGTCCTATTAATGAGTAGCCATTAGTGAAAGGAAATTTAAGAAAAGTTAAGGAAAAGATGCCCCTTGCCTCTACTTACACCTCCCACCCCCTAGGTTGGCTGAGGGGTACGTACCTCTCAGCATCCTGAAAGAAGTCTATAGCTTGAGAATGTGTGTGGAAGGTCCAGGTGTGCTGTCTAATCCAATATGGAGACTTGGGATGTTCATGATGCTTGCCACCGTATTTCTCGTTTCTTTAATCCACAGCCGTCTTTGTATTCATCAATGTGTAACATCTCAAAGAAAAGAAAGGGGGCCTGGAGTTTTATAGAGTCAGATAAAGAAGGGAGTCATCCATGAGTCGTATGGGACACATGAGGAAGCCTGGAGTAACTGAGGAAGAGTGGAGCCCCTGTCTATCTGGGCCTTATCTTGGAATACGTGAGAGTGGGGTGGTCCTTTGTGTGGTTAGCCATTTCTTGGAACAGAGGGCTGAGGGAATTTCACAAGGAGAACAAATCTCAAATAAAATTCAGTATCATCTGTACATCTCTTAGTCTATTCAGGCCGCCATAACAAAGTACGACAGACTGAACGGCTTAAATAACAAACACTTCTTTCTCACAGTTCTGGATGCTGTGAAGTGCGCAATCGAGGCACTGGCAGATTTGGTGTCTAGGGAGAGCCTGCCTTCTTGTTTGCAGATTGGTTGTCTTCTCACTGAGTCCTCACATGGTGAAAAGGGAGAGAGAGCTCTCAGGGGTCTCTTTTATAAAGACATTAATCTTTTTCATGTGGGCTCTGCTCTCAGATCTAATCTCTAACTTTATGTAGGTTTTCATTTCTATTGGATAAATACCTCAGAGTGCAGGTGCTGGGTCCTGTGGTAAGTCTGCGTCGAACTTTGTATGAAACTGCAAAGTTCTTTCTAAAGTAGCGGTACCATTTTGCTTTCCCACCAGCAACAAAGGAGATTTCCTATTGATCTATGTCCTTGCCACCACTTGAAATGTCAATTTTATTATCATTATTATTATTCTTATTTGTCATTCTGAGTTTTAACCTTAAAGCAGTACTTCTGATGGTTTGTTATATCAGTCAGCTTCAGGTAAGTTATGCTACAGTAACAAATTACAGCAAAAGTCTTAGGGGCTCATAACGCCCGTGCTCTATGTCATGTTGCCTTCACTTGGCCAGGGAGCAGCCTCTCTTTCTGGGGCATTCCTGGCATCCTGGCAGAGGGTAAGGAGGACCAGTGGATACATCCCGAGGCTCTGAAAGCTTCTGCTCAGAAATAGCACCTGCACTTCCACTCAACTTTTCTTGTTGAAGAAAGTTCAACTTGGCAAGGCCACAACCAAGCCTGAAGTCACTGGGGCGGGGATGGATGATCCTCACTGGGGGAGAGGCAGCAAATATCTTCAACCATAATACAGGTTATCTCCTTTGTTTTCATCGTTTCTTTGGCCTGGCAATCTTTGTTTTTGTTTTTTAAGTTTATTTATTTTGAGAGAGAGAGAGAGAGAGAGCCTACACAACAGGGGCAGAGAGAGAGAGAGAGAGAGAGAGAGAGAGGGAATTCCAAGCAGGCTCCACACTGTCAGTGTGGGCCTCGAACCCAAGAACCATGAGATGATCTGAGCCAAAATCAAGAATCAGACGCTTAACCAACTGAGCCACCCAGGTGCCCTGGCCCGGTAGTGTTTTAATTGATCGCCTCTCTCACCTCCTTAGCCCCTTCTCTGATACTTGCCTTGGTCACTCTGTTCCAGTCTCAAGGCCTCCCTGCTCTTCCTCAAATGCCAGTCATGTTATCTCAGGACCTCTGAAGTCACTTGCTGCTGTGGGATCCTCTCCCTTAATACATTTGGGCTTACTTCCTCGCTTGCAATTCACCACACATCACATTTTCAGTGAGCCCTTTCCTGATTTCTCTATTTAAAATTGCAACGGCCGCTGCCCAACACACACTCCCCTCCTCTTTCCTTGCTTTATGTATCTCCAAGGCATTGACTGCCATTTGATTGATACATGATGCATTGTATGTGTTTATCTCCCCTACTGGACTGTGCACATCTTGTTTTTGCTGTACCCTGGCCCTTCGATTCCTGCACCAGGTGCCCAAGAAATGTTTGTTGACTAAGATGGAGGTGATCCAGGGCTAGTGAACAGTGGACAGCCATAACTTGGGTGCATATCTTTATTGTTTTCTGATTCTGACATAATTCTTTCTCACTGAAATAAAATACTCGGAATGTACAGCAAAGTATGAAATTAAGAAATTGCATCCAGAATCTCACATGTTGCCAGCAATCATTTTAATACCTTGGAACATGTCTTCCAGTTCATTCAATTCACCAAATATTTGAGGAGTATCTCAGATGTGGAGTATAGTTGGGAATACAACAGACAGTGTGTCCCATGGAGCAGCTAGAAAGCAAGATGGCCATTTATTTTTTTATCAAACAATCATGAAAACCTCACTGTAAGCTGTAATAGGGAAAAGAACCAAAGTAACAGCGGGAAGCTGTAAGAGGAGAAGAGACTAACCTAGGGGTCGGAAGGGATGACTGCCACACACAGGAACTGGTATGTGCTGATGCAGGAGGGGATGTAGGGGCATCAGAAAGAAAGAGATGAGGAGAGTGGGCAGGATGAGGTAGGCCAGAGCCTCGTAGACTTCTCATTATGTTAGCTGAACACTAAAGATGGTGGCCAAAGAAGCAATTGATTGTGGGAAAAACAAGGGAGGCAGCCAGATGGAGAAATGGCCTAGGAGGGAGGAGGGAAGCCAAGGTGGGTGATGTTATGGACCAAGAGAGAATAGATTTAGGGAGGAGAGACTCAATCTGTAAAATACTAGGGAGGGGCAATAAAGCCATAGGTGGAATCCCTTCATGGGCAATGGTTAGAGAAGTGGATTCATTGGAGAAGAGGTGGGTGTGGGGTGCAAGGCTGCCTTCGCCAAATAAAAAATCCACATTTACAAGAGCAACACTTGAGACCCCAAGAGATAAACAGGTTGAGAGTATGTATAAGCAAGTCCCTGGAGAAAAAATAGCAAATACAAAAGTATATGGACAACTGAGCTTAGTGTGACCAAAGGAATTCAGTTGAATCTGTGGTCATTTCTGGTAAAATAGATGAAACAAAAATTTTTTTTAAATTTTTAAAAGTTTATTTGAGAAAGATGGAGAGAGTGGGGGAGGGGCAGAGAGAGAGAAGGCTAGAGAATCCCGAGCAGTCTCTGAACTGCTAGTGCAGAGCCCAACATGGGGCTTGATCCCATGAACTGTGAGATCATGACCTGAGCCAAAACCAAGAGTTGACCAACTGAGCCACCCAGGTGCCCCTAGATTAAACGTTTTTTAAGTTAAAAAATTAAGTGTGTGTTTTGGTGGTTTTTAATATTTTCACCAGGTTGTGCACCCATCACCATTCTTTTTTTTTTTATTTTTAAAAATGTTTATTTTTGAGAGACAGAGTGTGAGGAAGGGAGGGGCAGAGAGAGAGGGAGACACAGAGTCTGAAGCAGGCTCCAAGCTCTGAGCTGTCAGCACAGAGCCCAATGCAAAGTTTGAAGTCATGAACCAAGAAATCATGACCTGAGGCAAAGTCGGACGCTAAACCGACTGAGCCACCTAGGCACCCCCAACATTCTTTAATTCCAGTACATTTCATTAGCCTCCTAAAGGAAGCAAATACCATTTAGCAGTCACTTTTCATTCCTTCTTCTCCCAGTCCCTGGCAGCCACTAATCTAGCCACAGATTTAATTGCTCTACACATTGCATACAAATAGCATCATACAATTTGTGGTCCATTTTGACTAGCTTATTTCATTTAGCATTGTGTTGTCAATGTTCATCAATGTTATAGCATGTGTTAGTACTTTATTTCTTATATGGCTGAATAATATTCCATTGTGTGAATATACCAACATATTAATTAATTAATTTTATGTTTATTTACTTTTGACAGAGAGACAGAGTTTGAGCAGGGGAGGGGCAGAGAAAGAAGGAGACACAGAATCTGAAGCAGGCTCCAGGCTCTGAGCTGTCAGCACAGAGTCCAAGGCGGGGCTCGAACTCACAAACCGTGAAATCATGACCTGAGCTGAAGTCGGTGCTCAACCGACTAAGCCACCCAGGCGCCCCATACCAACATTTTTTATCCATTCATTCGTCAGTGAACATTTGGATTGTTTCCACTTTTTGGCTATTATGAATAATGCTGCTATTATTGTACTTCATGTACAAGTTTCTGTGTAGATATATGCTTTCAACGCTCTTGAGATACTTTGCATTTATTTTATTTAATTAATTAATTTACCTATTTATTTTTAGAGAGTGCACACATGAGCCGGGGAAAGGGACAGAGGGGAAGGGGAGAGACAGAGGGTGCGGGCACCCCAAGCAGGCTCCATGTTCAGCACGGAGCCCTACTTGGGGCTTGATCCTACAAGCCTGGGATCATGACCTGAGCCGAAATCAAAAGTAGGACGCTGAACCCTGAGGCACCCATGCACCCCTTGAGTAGATACTTTGGAGGGGAATTGCTGGGTTACATGGTAACTCACTGTTCAAGCTTTTGAGGGATTGCCAAATTTGTTCACAATAATTGTATCATTTTAAATTCCCACCAACAGTGTATAAGCATTCTGATTTCTCCACATTCTTATCAACACTTGTTATTGTCTACCTTTGGGTTATAGATATCCTAGTGGATAAGAAGTAATATCTCCTGGTTTTGCATACATTTTTAAATAATTAAAATTCAGTGATCATATCTCACTATACATCAGGGGTCAGCAAACTTTTCTTTAAAGGTAAGATAATATTTTAGGCTTTTGCACACTATATGGTCTCTGCTACAACTACTAAACTCAACTGTTGTAGTGAGAAAGCAGCCACAGACAATTCGTAAGCAAACGGGCATGGTTGCATTCCAATATATTTTTATTTATGGACTCTGAATCTTGAATTTCATACAATTTTCATGTGCCACGAATGCCATTCTTTTGATTCTTTTTTTTACAACATTCAAAAATGTAAAAACCATCCTTAACTCTTGGACCATACAAAAACAGGTGGAATTACTGTAGTTTGATGACCCCCTACTATGCACAAAAATCAGTTCCTGAGGATTGTAGCTCTAAATGTGAAAGGCAAAATGATAACTTGCAGATGAAAATACAAAATATCTTTGTGATCTTGACATACACACACGTTTCTTAACCAAACCAAGGAAAATTGATAAGTCTGGCTACATTAAAATTCAGAACTGTGTTCATTAGGAAGTATTATGTAAGTGTATTGTGCAAGTGGAAAGGCAGGCGAAGGAGTCGGAGAAGGTAATTGTCGCTCATAGACGCAACAAAGGACTGATATCCCGAAGTTATAAAGAATTCGGCATCTCAATAAGAAAAAAAAATGCAGTGGAAAAATGAGCAAACTATTTGACCAGTCCCCAGCATGAACGCCCGAGGCCTCGCAGGAGAAGCCTCATCCGGGAATCCGGCGCGCGCGCACGCGCACAAAAGGAGCGGCTAGCCCAGCGCGACGCGCCGGCCGCCAGAGGTAGGAGTTCCCTTCCGGCGGCTTCTCCGGTTTCGGATGCGTCCCAAGTGGCGGAGCGGGAGGTCACGGCGGCCCAGCCCCGGGCAGGGTGGGGGTGGGCGCCGGCTGGGGGGCCTGGGCGGGGCTGGGGATGAGGCGCGAACCCCCCTCCGCCGTTTGCTGGCCCCGCGCGGTGCAGACCCCCGTTGTCTTCGCCCGCCCAGTGGGCGTGGACCCCCCCCCTTTGTTTCTCCTCCCACGCCGACTTTCCTTCTCCCGTTGGGCGCGGACTCCGGGTCTCGGGCGCCAGGTGCCTTTTCCCTCCTCTCTGGTGCGCGCCTCCTTGCTCCCACCATGCGCGCGTGGACGCCCCTCCCCTATCCCTCTTCACTCCCTCCCCACAGGGTGTGGGCTCGCATAGCCTTCTGTGTTTCCTGTGTCCAGTTCCCAAGGATGTTTTGTCCTCTTTGCGTCTTCCTCCTCCCACACCCCTGGTCCTGCGCCCCCGCCTACCCCCTTCCGAAGACCGATTTGCTTCACTGCGCCTTTGGGGTGCCTGTGAATGTTTCCTTCCTCCCTCTACCACCGAATTCGCCCTCCCAGGCTTCACCCTCACCCCCAATCCCCTGTCGTGGACCGGGTTGCCCTCCCCAAAGGCCTCTAGTGCTCTGAAGCTGTCCCTACCCCGCCACAGACAACTTCAATCCTTCCAGGTCTCTGTAAACGGCGACTCCTTCTTCTGCCCATAATCCTCAACGTCCTGCTGGATGTTTCTCTTTCGCTTACCTCCATATCATTTCTGCCCCCAATATCCCTCTAAGATATTTCCAAAATTCAACCGCTTGCACCCGCTTCTCTCCGTAACGGGCACCTCCTCCCTGCTCCCTTGCCTTCTGCCCTCCCCACCGTCTGTTCCTCGTCGGTAGCCAGTGGGAGCCTGCGAGCTCGCGTTCCAGATCTTGCCTCTTCTGTGCTCCGAGTCTCCCACGGCCCCTTTAGTAGCAGCCAGAATCCCCAGGAGCCCTAGAGCAGGGGGCTGTCGGCCCAGTAACTGTTTGCCTCTGCGTTGCACGTGATTAGGAACTGGCATCAGAGTGAAAAATCAGTGTCGCCTCCTTCCTTGAGCTTTGTGCTCCCTGAATCTGCTCAGTTTCTGAGTTTTGGAGAGTGGGTAGAGATTGGGGCACGCAGGGACGCCAGTACTGACTCAGAAAACTGACCCGGGTCTGTGTGCCTCCTGAATTTGCAGTGTTTGATGGAGACGGATTTCGCAGTTGGTTCTTTGTGTCTTCCCCACTAGAAAGCCAGCTGCACCCAGCAGCGATCTTCATCTGTCTCATCCACTGCCGATTCACTCCTACCAAGAACAGGGCCTGGCACACAGTAGATGTTGAGAGGTGTTGAGTAAACATTTGCTTAGTGAATGAAAAAGCTGGCCCTCTCCAGAGAGATTTGAGATCACAGAAGGGGTTTGTGACACATCTGGCGCTTAACCAGTTGTCTTTAGGGGGTTGGTAGAGCTTTTCCCTTCATGATCTCTGTAGCTTTGAGCATTTTGGGGTATGGTTTGTGTGCGTGTGTTTGGGATTGATGTGCTCGATGTGTGAACCTCTGCAGTGTGCTGCTGTCACCAGTCTTCCATTTCTACACGTACTGCTTTCGCTGTCCTGCAGTATTTCACCTTGCGAGGATGCCACCATTTATTCCCCCGCCCCCAGCCCCACCTCTGATGCACATCTGGGAAGTTTGCAGTTTTCAGCGTTCCCGACAGTGCTTTAGCAGTCATCTTCAACATGTGTCTTTGTAAATAGCTTAAGGATTTCTCCAGCCTGGGGATTTTCAAATTATTTTTGACGCAGGCATCAGAAGAAACCTTTACATTCATGACCCACATGCATTTGTAACTGGAGCAAAAGTTTGATTGAAACAACACTAAGTCTGAGGTCCTCCTAGATCAGTTTTGTATTTTATTTTCATTTTTTAAAATTTTTAAAAAATGCTTGTTTATTTTTGAGAGAGCACAAGCGGGGGAGGGGCAGAGAGAGGGAGACAGAGGATCTGAAGTGAGCTCCACGCTGACAGCAGTGAGTCTCACGTGGGGCATGAACTCACGAGTTGTGAGATCATGACCTGAACCAAAGTTGGACACTCATCACACTGAGCCACCCAGGCGCCCCAGTTTTGAATTTTTAATGTTGACCTACCACATTTCTTCGCATTTTAAATTTTTATTTCAACCTGAAATTGTTCTTCAAAGGAGCTGCACCATTTTTTCTGCCTATGAAGACATGTTAATGATGTGGAAACTACCCATAATATAATATTTACTGGGAAAAACAAAAAAAGGACCTCAAATTGTATATATGCAGTTTGACCCTTAACTATATCAAAATGATTCTCTAGGAAGAAAACAGGAAATAAATGCATCCAGGACCTAATTTTCTTTGTACTTTGTTTTCCAAGTTTACTATAATAAACATATATTATATTTTGTAGTGATATTTTTACTAGTAAAATATTTAAGTGGATTTGGCGCAAGTTTTGTATGAGTAGAATCTACAATACAATTGTAAAGCCTTGAGAGTAAAAGGCACAGCCTAAGGAATGTAGTCAACAATACTGTAATTGCATTGTATGGTGACAGGTGGTAGCTAGACTTGTAGTGAGCAGAGCATACTGGATAAATTTGTCGAATCATATGTTGTACACCTGGAACTAATGTAGCATTGTCAACTACACTCAAAAAATAAAATAGAGGGGCGCCTAGGTGGCTCAGTCGGTTAAGCGGCCGACTTTGGCTCAAGTCATGATCTCACGGTCTGTGAGTTCGAGCCCCGCATCGGGCTCTGTGCTGACAGCTCAGAGCCTGGAGCCTGCCTCAGATTCTGTGTCTCCCTCTCTCTCTGCCCCTCCCCTGCTCATGCTCAGTCTCTATGTCTCTCAAAAATAAATAAACGTTAAAAAAAAAACTTAAAAAAAAAATAAAATAGAATTCTATTTGCCCTGCTTTTATTTACTTGCAAATTTTCAGAAACTTATTTAGGTTATAGAGCAACGAGATTAAATAGTTTTCAACTTGAATTGGTTGCCAGCTCTGGGGAGCGGCTGTAGGGCCAGGTGATTCTGGTGTTTGTTGGAGGAAACTGAGTGGTTTGGAAAGCCCTGCCCTGGCTTGATCCCAGTTATCCCAGGCAAACGCTCTTGACTTTCCTGTTTTCTCCTGCATCAAACTTACGATGTAGAAAGTGTTTTACAAGTCAGGATTTTCCTAGGGTGGTAACTCTGGTTTTCTTACAGCTCCCAGCTAGTAACATATTCCCTGCCTCCCTTAGAATACCTATAACTGTCTCTTGAACACATTTTGAGAAAACTATTGTAAATTCATTCTCACTTCAGTAATAACGAATGCTGATCCTTGGTGAAGTACCTCTCTCCGGAAGCATTAGCATGTCCCCTGCCTACTTTCTCTTTTGACAAGTTTCTAAAATATTGAGAAAAATTGAGAGAAGAATATAATGAACACCCATCACCCACCACCTAGATTTTTATGTATGTAACATATAAGTTATGTTAATGTGTGTATAATGTATATTATACATGTATATATGTATGTGCATATGGGTATTTATGTATATTTATATGCATGAGTTCTATGTATTGTTGCATATGGGAGTATATATGGATTTTTGTTTGTATATAAGTGTATACGTGTTTATGTATGTATGTGTGTATATTTTTGTATATGTATACATGTATATGAGTGTATATGTTTATGTGTATATTTACTTGTGTGTGTGCATATAGGTATTTCTTTATGTGTGTGTGTGTGTGTGTGTGTATATATATAAGCATTTGAAAGTAAGCACCCCTAAAAATTTTAGGACGCATATTCTAAGAATAAGGACATTCTTCCACACAACCATAATACTATTGTCACACCTAAGAAAGCTAGCAGTAGTTTCGAGTTATCATCTGGCAACCCATCCCTATTCAAACTTTCCCTGTTATCCCTAATGCCTTTTATTACTGTTATTTCAAGCCAGGTCCTATCAGGGGTCTTGTATCATTTTTGTTTCCTTTAAACTTTTATATTTGAAACAATTATAGACTCACAGGAAGACACAAAGAAATGTACAGAGAGGGCCTGTACATCTTTTACCCAGCTTCTCCCATGGTTAACATCTCACACAACTGTAGGACAGGATCAAAGCCAGGAAACTGACATCGGTACCATCTGCAGAGCTTATTCAAAGTTCAGTCACACTCATTTGGGTGTGTTAGAGCTCTATGCCATTTTAGGATGTGTATCTTGGTGTAGCGACCACAGTCTGGATGCTTGACTCGACATCACTACAGAAGTCCCTCATGCTATTCCTATATAGCCACCCTACTCCCTGCCCTATGTCTCTACTTTCTGGCAACCACTAATTTATTCTTCTCTGTGATTATTATTTCTTTTAATGTTTATTTGTTTAGAGAGAAAGAGCATGAGTGGGGGAGGGGCACAGGGAGGGAGAGAGCGAATCCCAAGCAGGCTCTGCACCACCAATGTAGTGCCTGATACAGGGCTAGAACCCACAAACTGTGAGATCATGACCTGAGCCGAAACCAAGAGTTGAATGCTTAATCAACTGAGCCACCCAGGTGCCCATTCTCTATGTTTATTTAACAGTATTTCAGTCTTGTTGGTGCTATTGTAAATACAATTTTAAAAATTTCCTTTTCAGATTGTTCATTGTTAGTGTATAAAAATGCAACTGATTTTTGTATGTTGATCTTATATTTTGCAACTTTGCTGATTGTAATGGTGTGTGCATGTGTAATCTTAGTGTTTTCTAATATATAAGATCATATCATCTGCAAGTAGAGATAATTTTGCCTTATCCTTTCCAATGTAGAGGCCTTTTATTTCTATTTATTGCTTAATAGCTCTGGGTAGAACTGTTATACCAAGAAACACAATCTAAATGGCATAGAGCTCCAACACACACAAATGAGCACGAGCGAACTTTGAATAAGCCCTGCAGATGGCCCCAACTGTGTCGCGTGGAAGGGGTGAAAGCGACTGTCCTGGGTTGTCAGCTTAGAGGAAAAGCTTCCAGTCTTTCACCGTTGAGGATGTTAGCTGTGGGTTTTTCATATATGACCTTTACTGTGTTGGAGTAGTTCCTTCTATTCCTAATTTGTTAATTTGGAGAGAGTGAGGGAGGAGAGAAGAGAGAGGGGATCTTAAGCAGACTCCACGCTCAGCGTGGACTTGACAATGGGGTCATGACCTGAGCTGAAATCCAGAGTCAGATGCTAAACCAACTGAGCCACCCAGGTGCCCCTGCCTTAGAGTTCTTGACATGTGGTAGGGAGGGCCAGGATGCTGCTTACTCATGCTTTGGGAGGGGGAAGTGGGAGGTTTCTCCTTAAAAATCCACCCTCCTCCTGACTCCTTTTCTGGTAAGCCAGCCTTTGGGAGATATTCTTCATCCTCTACTACGATTAAAAATCTCTAAAAGCTATTTTTATTTTATATAAATGGCTCCCTCCTTTATCATCGTTGTGAAGTCTCTCCACTCTGCAGGTCTATACTGGACAAAACCCATGTATGCCTGGCTTATTTTGGGGTGTGTGTATGATTTTTGAAAAATTTCCACGGAAATATACTTGCTCAAAAATATAAGGTTACAGCTTAAAATTTTCATGAAGTAAACATACTTTGGGTCTTTTATTTAACATTGTGCTTGAGGGATTTATCCACTTTGTTTTGTGTACCTTTAGTTCATTTGCTTTTGTTGACATGTAATATTTCATCATGTGAATAAACCACAGTTTATTCATCTACTCCCCAGTTTTGGACATTTGGGTAGTGTCCATTCTTAGGTTGTTACTCTCATTGTACAAACATATTTCTCTTGGTTATACACCTACAAGTGAAATTACTGTCATAGGGTGGACAGAGGATCACTTTTAGTAAATTCGCACCTGGCTGATTTTAATATTTACATGCCACACTTTAACTTCCTTTTCCCTTCCTCTTAAGGATTCAAATAGTTTCCTCTAACTTAGAAAACAAAGGTCATCAAAATGGAAGCATCAAGCCAGGATGTTGTTGGAGTGGAAACATTTAATTTCCTGATAATGGAAAGATTCATGAGGGATTATTCCTGTTTATATGCATTAAGAGAAATCTGGGGGTGTAAGGAACAGGTAGAAATGCTTCATAAAAACCTAGAGAAGCATTTGAGGCAAACAGCATCCACCCAGAAGAACACAGAGGGTCTGGTGAGACCAGAAAATGAAAATGATGACCATAGAATAGACATCAGCCAGGCTAGTCAACTTGGCCACCTTGGTGGAGATCTGACATGAGATGGGCCCTCCAGTTGTAACAAAAATGGTGATTTTACAACCATTCTGACCCTCTTAGTGAATCGGATGTAATTGTTGGAGAAAGGCAGCCATGCAAAGGTCTGGAAGTGTTTGATCAGGGGACATGCTCTCATGAACAGAGGAGAAATAACTGGACACAAATGCCATAACTTCAACAAATGTGGACAGTCCTTTGGAGAGAAATCTCACTTCCTTAGGTACCAGAGGATTCATACTGGAGAGAGACTCTATACATAATGACTGTGGAAAATCCTTCTCCAAGAATTACAACCTGATTGTGCATTGAAGAATTCATACAGGAGAGAAACCTTAAAAATTCAATAATTGTGGGAAAGCATTCAGTGCCATCTCTGCCTTTGTCAAGCACAAGAAGACCTGCACAAGAGAGAACCCCTATGAGCGCAACCACTGTGGGATGTCCTTCAGCCACCACTTTTCTCTTGTTTTGCATCACAGAATTCATACTGGAGAAAAACCACATAGATATAATGAATGAGAAAAATCTTTCCCCAATATCTACTACCTGATTGTCCATCTGAGAATTCACACAAGAGAGAAGCCCTCTGTATTATGGAGTGTGGGGAATACAGGAATAATGAGATTTATTGATATCTCAGACTTTATTAAATGAGAGATGTCACACCACAGAGAGAGCCGATAAGTGTATGGATTGTGAAAAATCCTTCAACTGCAATGGGCACCTCATTGTGCACTAAAAAAATCATTCTGTGGTGCCTGGTTGGCTCAGTTGGTAGGGCATGCAACTCTTGATCTTGGGGTTGTAAGTTGGAGCCCCAATTTGGGTGTAGAGATTACTTAAAAATAAAATCTTTAGGGGCATCTGGGTGGCTCAGTCGATCGAGCATCCAACTCTTGATTTGGGTTCAGGTCACGATCACAGGGTTATGGGATCAAGCCCCATGTCAGGAGCCTGCTTGAGATTCTCTCTCTCCTTCTGCCCCTTCCATGCTCATGTGCTCATGTCCTCTCTCTTAAAAATAAGTAAATAAATAAATAAAAATCTTTAAAAACCATCATTTTGGAGAGAAACACTATGAGTGTAAAGAATGTGGGAAAACTTTCATTGAGAACTCTTAACTTCATCTGGCACCAGAGAATCCATACTAGTGAGAAGCTGTATGGCTGTAACCAGTGTCTGAAGCTTCGGGAATATCACTGGTCTCATTCAGCACCAGAGGACTCATACTGGTGAGAAGCCCTATGAGAGCAGTCAGTGTGTCAAAGCTTTCTGGGACAGCTGCAGTCTGGACAAGTACCAGAAGATATATGCTCAGGAGACCCTGTACCAGTGTTTCCAATGTGGGAAAATTTTCCAGAATAGCTTTGCTTTTATTAGACACAAGAGTTATCATACTAGAGAGATACCTGTGGGTGATTCAGTGAATGCGACAGTGGCCCAGTCAGATTCCCTTTACTTACTCATTGTCAGAGACTTCATGTTGAAGAGCAGCTCTTTGAAAATAGTGGAGTTCATCCTTTCCTCCTTGGATCAGAAACTTTTGAGACATTTTGTCTGCATAAGAAATTGGGAGAATTCTTTTGTTATGGTTACTTTTAAATTTGAATTCTTGCATTTCCTTGTATCAGAAGATCTGGTTAATGTGAAGAATTTGGGGTTTTGGTAAGAACTCTTGTGAAAACTCTTGGTTAAAAATGAGTTTTTGGACTAGCCAATATAGAGCGATAATATTGAAAAGTTGATATTAACCTTTGTGTGTCAAGACAGACAGCTAGCATATATTCTATGTGGGAAAGCTTTCAGTTGGATATCTAATATTCCAGAGTAGTTCTGTCTGATAGAAATATAAGGTGAGCCACATACATAAGTTCAATTTTTTAGCGGCCACATTTTTATTTATTTATTATTTTTTTAAATGTTTTACTTTTTGAGAGAGAGAGCATGAGTAGGGGCGGGGCAGAGGATAGAAAGCGGGGTCTGAGCTGACAGGCTGACAGCAACAAGCCTGATGCAGGGCTCAAATTCACAAACCACGAGATCACGACCTGAGCAGAAGTCAGATGCTCAACTGACTGAGACTCCCAGGTGTCCCAAGTAGCCACATTTTTAAAAAGCAGAAAGGAACAGGTGAAATTAATGTCAATAACATTTTACTCTACCCACCTATATCCCAAATACTATCATTTAAACATATGGCACACATTACATTTCAGATTCTCCGTAACTGCACATCTGGTGACTTCTTCATTGGGGAGCACAACTAGTGCGTCACAGGATGAGTTCTGGAGGAAACACTCAGTGTAGGACATTTGTCCCATTACAAATCCACAATCAGTTTTTAACACAATTCTAGGAAAAAATGTGTGCCTGGAAGTTAGTCCTGACACAGAATGAGTCACTATATTTAATTTATTTTAATATACATGTTCTTTTCACATCTTTACATCTCAGATCAGGACAATCAATGGCATGCGGTATGTTAATTGGCAGCCTTTTTTCCTTAGTAGCGCATAAGATGTGCATCTTACCATTAATTGGTTCTCTGATTTGATAACAGTAATATCGGAAGGAGGAAGAACTGAATGGCTAGTGGGATTCATCTACTTGAGGAAAGACTAGAACTTTGAAAGAAAAGGCTGTTGCTGAGAGAGTAATTAATGGCATATTTGTGGGAGTAAAATAGAGTGATGTAGTCCCCCTCCCACATTGCTGGATAGTAAATGTTACTTGATTTCTTTCTTGTAGTCTGTATCAGCTGTAATTGTTATATTTTACTATAAGGTTGAAAATTCTTACAATGTGGAGGGAAGAAATATGCAAACTATACATAGGCTCTCAGTAAGCTAGTAAGTGGAAAATTTTTTGCCTTGATAGGGCTTCTGTTCTAGCTTATATATTGAAATATCCTTCTGTGCAGTATCATGTGTGTGCATGGTTGCACTTCGAGCCTTTTATTTATAAAAGAAAACACTGTGCCTGATAGTCAATAAGTGTTCATTTAAGTAGTAAATCCTTGGCTGCTCAGAAGGCCCAAGATATGCAATCCCAGTTGAAAAAAAATTAAATGAAATTGCATGGGAACATTGGCCAGGACCATGTGAGTGTTAGTGTCATGGGTAAGAGTGCATCTTTGACTTCAGGCATACTTGGGTTTCTCATGGGTTTACATCTCAATAGCTCTGTGCTCTTAGGTGAATTATTTTTTCTTTAAACATTTTTTTAAGTTTATATTGGAGAGAGACAGAGACAGCATGAGTGGGGGAGGGGCAGAGAGAGAAGGAGAGAGAATCCCAAGCAGACTCCACACTGTTCGCACAGAGCCCAGTGTGGGGCTCCAACTCACGAAACCGTGAGATCATGACCTGAACTGAAACCAAGAGTTGGACGCTTACTTGAGCAGGTCACCCAAGCGCCCCTAGGTGAATTATTGTGCCTTACCTACTCACTTATAAAATGTAGACAAGCCCTACCTCATTTGGATTAAGGGAAGTTGGGTGTGGAGAGAGCCTGGGATGTAACAGTTTTTAGTGTGTATTGGTTGCTTCTATGCTTCTTCCCCCACCCTTGTTGCTATTATTGTTCTCTTATCATTACTGCTGCTCTTGTTGTTTTATTATTGTTGATTTTATTGCTGTTGCTGTTAATGGTGATGACATTGATGTTATTCTTCTCTGACTCAGGAGGCTAAAACAGAAGGGACACCAGTGGCCTTCCTAACTACTACATCACCTGTAGTTCATAGATGGCATTGCTTCTCAAACTCTAGTATACATGATCGCCTGGAAACCTCCTGAGGTGGCAGAGTTGAAGAAGCTAGCTGGGCAGGAGGACAAGAGGGCTACAATCTCCAGAATGTGGATGATGGCAGCTGGGGTGTGTATGGATGCCTGACCCAAGTGGAGGCAAGTCTCTAAGCACTGAGAAGATGAAGTCTTGATGGGTTGACCATTGGGTAGGTGTGCCCCAGAGTAATGGCATATGTTACCCAGTGCTCATTCCATTCTGGTACATTTCCGTCCCACAGAGGTGGGAAAGAAACCTAGTCCTCTTTGGACATTTCTGTATTAATAAATTCAATAAGTTAGGTAAAGGGGCCCAATTTCTTAAAAGATAAACTATCTAAGCTTGCTCTATAAGTAAACTGAATATGCCTATATCTATTGAAGAAGTTGATTTTTTTCAAAAGAAATGCCAGGCCCAGATAGTTTTGTTGATGAATTCTACCCAACACTTAAGAAGAAATGGTGCCAGTTCCACACTTTCAGAAAATAAAAGGAGGACACACCTGATTCATTTTATAAGGTCAGCATTACCTGGATACTAAAACCAGACGATGACAAGAAAACTACAGAGTGATATCCCTCATGAATATAAACATAGATATTCTCATTAAAATATCAGCAAATTGAATTCTGTAATATATAAGAGCAACAATACAACATGACCAGGGGGGTTATCCTGGAAATGCAGGCTGTTTAAATATTTAAAAACCAGTCAGTGTAACCCATCATATTAACAGACTAAAGAGCAAAAACTACCTGATGTCCCAAATACATGCAGACAGAGCCTTTGACAAAATTCATTACCCTTTCATAATAACAATAGCAAACGAAGAATAAAGAGGAACTTGCTTACCTGAAAAGGGCATATGTAAATAACATATAGCCAACCTCATAATGGTGAACCACACATAAGGATGACAGCTCCCCCCCTGCTATTGAAATCCTATTGGAAGTACTAGCGAAGGCGATTAGGCAAGAAAACATAAAAAATGTACAAAATGCAATTTTCATCAAAGTCCCAGCAAGATCTTATTTTAAAATTTATATGAGAAGCACTAAACTTAGAATAGGAGAAAACTTGTTTTTGGAACAATAGTTTTTGGAATAGTATTTGTTTTATGTTTATTTTTGAGAGAGAGAGAGAGAGAGAGCATAAGTGGGCAAGAGGCAGAGAGAGAGGGAGACACAGAACAGGAAGCAGGCTCCAGGCTCTGAGCTGTCAACACAGAGCCCAATGTGGGGCTTGAACCCATGAACTGTGAGATCATGACCTGAGCCAAAGTCGGACACTCAACTGACTGATCCATTCAGGCACCCCTGGAACAATTTTTTTAAGTTTATTTATTTTGAGAGGAAGAGAGAGCGTGAGCAGGAGAAGGGCAGAGAGAGAATCCCAAGCAGACTCCATGTTGTCAGTGCGAAGCCTAAGGCAGGGCTTGAACTCACAAACTGTGAGATCGTGACTTGAACTGAAACCAAGAGTTTGACGCTTAACTGACTGAGCCACCAGAATGCCCCCAAAAACAATTTTTGAAAAAGAAGAAAAGTGAGAGCAATAACTGATGTTAAGGTTTACTATTTAGCTACAGTAACTGAGTGGTTTGGGCTCACACATAAGTCAATGGAACAGCATAGAGAACCCAAAAACAGACCCACAAAACCATGCTTAACTAATTTTTGACCAATGTGGAAAATTATTCAATGGGGAAGGACAGCTTTTTCAGTGAATGGTGTTGGAGCAGTTAGATATCTATGGTATTACAAAATATATATTTGGTCATTGTCCTTCATTCCTGGAACAAACCCCTGGAATTTCCTGAGTGATAGGAGTGTCTTGATATTCATAAAGAGCTCATTTTGACAATACCTGAGTTTATACTAATAAGGTGACTTGGGTTGGGGCTTCTAGAAAGCTTCAGGAGGGGGAAGCATCACCAGAAGTAAGGTGAGAACTTTCAGCCCCCGCATCTAAATCTCCAGGGAGGGGAGGGAGGCTGGAGATTTGTTTATAAGAACTGATGGACAAGGAGATTCAGAGAGCTTTTGGGCTGGTGAACACACTGAAATGCTGAGAGGAAGAGATTCCT
Source organism: Paguma larvata (assembly GCA_030068075.1). NCBI lineage: Eukaryota > Metazoa > Chordata > Mammalia > Carnivora > Viverridae > Paguma > Paguma larvata. The sequence goes on along the minus strand of CM057841.1, from coordinate 6,375,333 downwards.
GGAGGAGGCAAAGGAGATTTGTACACACTGCCCCTCCCTCCCAAACCTATGTATGTATCTCTTCCATTTGGTTGTTCCTAAATTACATCCTTTATTACTAAATTTGTAAACATAAGCAAAGTGTTTTCTTAACTTCTGTGAGTCATTCTAGTGAATACTGGAACCCGAGGTGGAGACCAGGGAACCAGTGAATTTGTAGTCACCTGAACAGAAGTATGTGTAGCATATGGCCATCTCCTGAAGTGAAAACAGTCTTGTATGACTAGGCCCTTGATCTGTGAAGTTTGCGCTAATTCTGGGTACTCTCAGAATTGAATTGTTGGACATCCAGTTGAGTTGGAGAATTGGTTGGTATTAGAAAAAACTTAATTTGGTGTTAGAATTACTGTCAGAAAAAAGATGCCCAGTATCCATAGGGGAAAAATGAACTTCGACATAAATTTCACCTCTTGTACAAAATTTAAGTCAAAATTGATGATTGAGTTAAATGTAAAAATTAAAACTATAAGACTTTTAGATAAAATATAGGAGGAAATCTTTGGAGCTAAGCAAAGAGTTCTTAAATTTGACACAAAAAGCATGATCCGTTAAAGTGACAAATAGATATCATATCAATTAAAATCCTTTGGTCTGCTAACGGCCCTATTAAGGTAATAAAAAGACAAGCTGCAGATTAGGAGAAAACATTTGCAAACCATTTATCTGATAAAGAACAATGTATCTAGAATATGTTCTAAATATATAAAAATATATAAATATATATGTTCTAAATAACATATATAAGTATATATGTTCTAAATAAATATTTCTCAAAACTCAACAGTTTAAAAAATTTTTTTATATTTATTTTTGAGAGAGAGAGACAGACAGACAGAGCATGAGTGGGGGAGGGGCACAGACAGAGACGGAGACACAGAATCTGAAACAGGCTCCAGGCTCTGAGCTGTCAGCACAGAGCTCAATGCGGGGCTCGAACTCGGGAACAGTGAGATCATGACCTGAGCCGAAGTCGGATGCTTAACCGACTGAGCCACCCAGGTGGCCCTCAACAGTTTTTAAAAAACTAAAATATGGGCCAAAGATATGAACAGACATTTCACTGAAGAGGATATATAGATGGCGACCATGAAAATATGTCTACCATTATTAATTATTAGGGAAATACAAATTAAAAGCACAATGAGATGTCATTACACATCTATCAGGATGGTTAAAATAAAAAGATGGCAACAGGGGCGCCTGGGTGGCTCAGTTGGTTAAGTGGCCGACTTCGGCTCAGGTCATGATCTCACGGTCTGTGAGTTCGAGCCCCGTGTCGGGCTCTGTGCCTGCGGCTCAGAGCCTGGAGCCTGCTTCAGAGTCTGTATCTCCCTCTCTCTCTGCCCTTCCCCTGCTCATACTCTCTGTCTCTGTGTCTCTCAAAAATAAATAAATGTTAAAAAAAAAAACTTTAAAAAAAGATGGCAACACTGGGGCGCCTGGCTGGCTTGGTTGGTGGAGTGTGTAACTCTTCATCTTGGGGTTATAACTTTGAGGCCCACATTGACTATAGGGATTACTTAAAATTTTTTTAAAAATAAAACAAAACCAAAAAATGGTAATACCAAATTCTGGTAAGAATGTGGAGAAACTTGTTCACACACACAATGGGAATGTAAAATGGCACTACTACTCTGGAAAAGAGTATGGCAGTATGTTACAAAACTAAACATGCATCTGCTATATAACCCAGCAGTTGCACTCTTCGGCATTTCTCCTAGAGAGATGAAGACTTATGAAGGTTCACACACAAACATTTACACTAATGTTCATTGCAGCTTTATTTGTAATAGCAAAATACTGGAAACGACCAAAATGTCCTTCAGTGGGTGAATGTTGGAACGAACTGTGGTATATCCAAACCACTGAATACTACTTTGCAATAAAAAGGAACTACTGATACACACTTGAATGGATCAGTAAAAAAAGCAAATCTCAAAAGGTTACCTACTCTGAGATTCTGTTTATGGGACATTTTGGAGCATGCAAAACTATAACCACAGAAAAGGGATCAGTGGTTGCCAGGGTTGGGTGGTGGAGGGGAGCATCAAGAAGGAGCTTGTTTCGGGCATTCACTTTCAAATGACCCCTCCCTATAAAGAGAGCTTTCCTACTATTCTTACTTTCTGATCTCATACTCTAATAAACTTTAGCCTGCTGCTCATTTTTTTTTAAAAAAAAGGAGTTTGTTGTGCAGTGGTTCTAGTCTTTGTTTTGTGCTGGTCGTTATACAAGTTAAAAGTCATAGAACTGAATGCCGAAAAATGGGAGTGGTGTTGTATTTAAATAAAATATATAAAATAAACAGTTTAGATAAGCATTTTAAAAAATAAAGTTTACACAAAATGTCTTATAAATTCTTGTTATGTAAAAAATTCTGGAATAAGAAGCAGCGTCCTAGCCTTTGCCCTGTTTATGCTGTCTAGTGGAGTGGCGGCATCTACTTTGGCCTTCTGAGCACATCATCACCCCAGTTGCCTCTCTTACATTTTCCTCCATTTTGGTGGCTCCTGAATCCCCCAGCATGGCTAGTCTTCAAATTCTATCAGTTCCTTGGATCAGTAGAACCAATCTACCTTTTTAGCGAATCAGCCTCTCTTGGTCTCACTGCCTTCATATCTCTGTCTCTGCGTGTCCCCACGCTGTTTCTTGGGCTCTGAGTCTCTCCATCTCTGTTGTCTCCATGTTTTGGCTTCTTACCTTCCCTGGGTCTTCTTAGTTCAAAGTCTCCTGTCTTTGGGTCTGTTTTCTCAACTCTGGGTCTACCTGTTTTGGTCTGTCCTTGACTTTTGTCACTGTCTCTGGGTCTCTATATCTGAGTCTCCCAATCTCTGGACCTCCCTTTTTTGAAAGTAGGCTCTACACCCAATGTGGAGTTTGAACTCACGACCCCCACCCCAAGATGGACATTCTCTACTGACTGAGGAACCCTTGGACCTTCCCCCCACAACTCTTTTTACAGTTTTTTTTTTAATCTCTTTTTAAGTTTATTTTTATTGAGAGAGAGAGAGGGACAGAGAATCTCAAGCAGGCCCCACGCAGTCAGTGCAGAGCCCAAACACGGGGCCGATCCCACCAACCGTGAGATCATGAGCTGAGCTGGCACCAAGAATCCGAAGCGTAATAGACCGAGCCACCTAGGCACCCCTGGACCTCCCCTTCTTGATCTTTCTCCCTTTCACCGGGTCTCTGCCTTTCGCCCCCCTTGTCTCTTTCCCCTCCTCTCTGTATCCCGCCATCTCTGATACTTGGGCCTCCTTGTCCCTATCTCTCCATCTTTGGGTATGCGGGGCCCAGGGTCCTCTGGTTTCTGTCACTCCCTGTCGCTGTGTCTCCTAGTTTGTGTCTCTCACTGCCTCAGTCTCTCCCGGCAGTATTTTTTTTTCCTCCACCTGTTTTACCGCGTTGCTATGGATCGAAAATGACGCAGGTACACAGTGGGGGTTGCAGGGCGAGATGCTGAACTAGATAGCTCTGCCTCTGATTGGCCGTCTTTTCAGCCGTTGCATCTTCGCTGCGTCCCAGCGCTGGGGGACGACCGGCTGCATTCTGGGGGTCGTAGTCCCCCGCGCAGGCCCAGCGCGCACGCGCAGTCTGAGCTGACGCCATAGCGCCGAGCTCCTGGCGGCTGGAACCGGCCTCGGAGCGCTGCGCAAGAGGTAGGTCTGGCTCTGCGGGTGGTTACACCGTGCTTTCCCTCAGCGGATCGTAGCGGTCCAGCTACTGTGCGCAGCGCAGAAGCATTCGAAGGTGACCTGGGGAGGTGGGGAGGAGGGGGCAAGGAGCGACCCCCGGGCAGGGGGGGGAGGGGAGGACGCCGGGGTGGGGGGCTGGGAGGGGGAGGGGAAGAGCCCGGGAGCTGCCCGAGTGGGAGTGAGGTGGGGGATGCGATCCCCCGGGGTGTGGGTCGGAGGGGGTGGGGCTGAGAGACCGCAGGTAGACGAGGGCCTGGCTACCCATCTTGGGTGTGGGAATGGGGAGGGTTTGAGGGCACCGTGCCGCGGCCTGGGAGAGGGAGGGGGTTACGAGACGGGACTTGAAGGCTGAGGGTGCCCCTAGTAGATTGGGGGGGGGCAGTCTATGGCGTCCCGTGAGGGAGAAGGGAGGGGGCGGAGGATCCCCCAGTGTGCGTTCACCTGAGTGAGGGGTCTGGCCGAGGTGTCCTAGGGTGAAGCCGGGGGTGGGACCTGGGGTGAGGCTCGGGGTGAGGGGTTGTTTGTGCCCCGGGGATCCTCGAGGTCCTCAGACCCCCTGCCTCTTCCAAGTCCCCTGGGGATGGTTTCGGTTTGAATTAAGTGTCTGCTCCTGCTCTAGGATCCTTTTGGTGGGCGAAGAAACCCAAGAGAGAAGGGCAAGAATGGGTCTCCGTGATGCTGCTGGGGGAGGAGCCGGCAAGAGGGAGAGGGGACGACTGAGGATATTTTTTAGGTCTTTTATTAAAGAATTTATAGAAAAGATCTAAGGAAAGGCTTTAGAACTGCATGCCTTTTGGTCTGATTCACCTGTCAGTATTTTGTACGTGTTGTACCGTTCTCTCTCCTCGCTCCCCACTTCCTTCCCTTCTCCCTCTGTCAGGCTCCCTCCTCTCCTCCCTTTTCCATCTCCTCCCCCGCTCCTTTTCACAAACACACGTGTATTGAGCTGATCCCTTGGAGGCTAAGGTGGGCAACCTCACCATCTTCTTCTCTGTACCAGGGTCTAGCCTCTCATTGCCCCAGTCCCCCCAACAACATCCTGGTACAGGGCCACGTATGTATTGCTGCTGTTCCTCTGCCTGTTCCTTGAGTCTGTGAGTTCCTGTCCTTTGAGTTCTGTCCTTGAGGGTTTTCAGAAGCTCCGGCCGGTTGTGCAGGAGGTTTCTTGATTTGTGTCTGTCTGTGCTCCGCGTTGTGCTCATGCCAGGGACCACAGAAGACAGCCGAGATGTTAAAGATGATCCCTTGCATTTTTTTCAGTCTAAAGGCACCTTTCCGCCCTTTGTAATGGGTGAGTAACTGTTGGGTGAGGGCAGGAGACCTTGTGAATGTCCTGAGTAACCTGAGGTGGGACTGTGGGGACAGGGGAAGGGGGGCAGGGCAGGGCCTGGAGATAAAGCTGAAGAGATGGGAGCTAAGCTCGAGCTCTGCTTAGCCCAGCGGGAAAAGGATTTGCCTGCAGGAAGCCCACAGGTCTTGGGGACCTCTAAACTCAACTGCCCTCCTCCCACCCCCCCTCACCCCTGCCGTGGCTTCCTCTGCATCCCAGGACCTGGAGGTCCAGGCTCATGGGATCAGCCTCAGGCATGTCCATCGGGGTGCAGGGGGAATCTGAGCTCCAGGAAAGTTCCATCCGCATCTGAGGCAAATCCTAAGTGTTCCTGAGATGTGAATGCCTGATGGGGGGAAGTCGGCCTGGTGAGTGAGCCAAGAGGAATTTGGGCAATGGGGAATGGCCTCGCTCAGGGAATCTGGGGACAGGAAGGAGTTCTGGTGGTCCCTCTGCCTAACAAGGACATCCTGGCAGCAGCATGACCAGCCTGTGAGGCTCTGATGAAGGAAGATGAGACCCACACGTGCACATATTAGTGAGTTCAAGTTAACTTTGTGGAGACAGGTCGATGATGCCTATGGTATCTCTTAAGAAAACCGAAATTACTTGCTCGTGTGACCACACATCTGCCCGTACACCACACAGAGCCCCGTGTATCCCGGGCCTGTTGGGATAAATGTGGCCGTGCCAGCTGGCTGGAGCTGACACACTTCTCTTGCCAGGTGAGGCTCTAGGATAAAGGCAGAAACGCGGTTAAAAGAGCTAGAGTCTGGAACTGTGATTGGCAAATTCTGGCCCACAGGCCAACCAGCAGCCTGTTTTTATAATGAAGTCACAGGCAGGCCCCTGGCATGCGGGTCCTGTGGCTGCTTCAGCCACAAGGCAAGGTTGAATGGTCTCAACTGAGACCATGTGTCCTGCATCTGCCAGCCCTGGCCCTTAGCAGAATTAATGCAGGAGTGCATTTTAAAGAAACATTTTTTTAAGTTTATTTTGAGAAACAGAGAGAGAGTGCACTTGAGCAGGGGAGGAGCACACAGAGAGTCCCAAGCGGGCTCCACGCTGTCAGCAGAGAGTCCAACACAGGGCTTCCGCCGGGGCTGGAACTCAGGAACCGTGAGATCATGACCTGAGTGGAAACCAAGGGTCAGATGCTTAACCGACTGAGCCCCACAGGCATCCTCACAGTACATTTCCAATCCTGAGTGCATTTCTAATTAGAAATTAGAAGGAAGCTCTTTATAAACAAGTTTCTGAACTCACATCTATTTAGGAAGTAAAAAGGCAAATTTGACAGTAAGAAACATTAGAACTTTACCATATAGCCAAAAGAGAGCGTGAAGTGAAAAGACAAGCCACAGACCGGGCCGCCGGCAAGACCGAGCCAGACAGAGACCACTTTAGTTACTTAATAGAAAGGGAGCTAGAAGGAAATGGCCACTTGAAAAGCAGGTGGTTGACCCACAGAGCTGAAGCAGTCCTGAGAAAACCGGCAGCGCAGTGAGCAGATAATGTGGTCTGAGGGCCCTGGTGTGGGGTTGTGAGGAAGGGCCACCCTGTTGAGCACTGCCATAGTGGGTGGCAGGGCTTAGGCTGCCTCCTATGAGCTGCAGAGGATCACAGCACAGGCCCAGTGATCCAGATATGCCTCTTGTACGTTTGCTTTCCGAATATATTACCAACTTGATCCCAGGGAGTAATGGCCGATAAAAATTCGGCACAGCCAGCAAGGCTGTCAGTGAAAATAGTTTACTCAGTCGACAAATGCTGAGCCAGTCACTGTCCAGAGACCTACCAGTGAGTAGCCCCTTGCTGTCCTGGGGTTTACGTTCCAGTGGGGGAGGCAGGTGAAAGGCAGGGAAGGGGGAGTGAGGAGGTGTGGATGGGAGGGATTGAGCAGGCGGTGGAGGGAAGGTCTCCCTGGGGAACCCTTCAGAGCCCAGGCCCACCTGGGACAGAAGAGCCTGCTGGGGGGAGCAGGGTGGGGTAAGGAAGGGGAGATGAGGGGAGGGCAGTGGGAAGGGTGCCCCTGCAGACCTCTTTCTTCCTTGAGGGAAATGGAACTCTGTGCTCAGTCTAGTCTACGTGGGCGCTTCAGTCTCTGCTAGCCTTTTCTCTACTTTCCAGCAGCTTTATTGAGATGTAACTGACGCACTAAGCGAGGTCCCCTGTGTAAAGTGTGCAGTTCAGTGATTTTTGTGTGTATTCACAGTTGTACAGCCAGCACCATAGCTGGTTTTAGGATATTTTCATTACTCTGGGAAGAAGGGGTGCCCCGGCAGCAGTCACTCTGACCCTGACCCCCTCGTGTGCCCCCCATAGTCACTGAGCTGCTTTCCGTCTTTGTGGAGTTGCCGGTCCGTGTACACGGAGTCTGGTGCGACACCCCCACCACCCCAAGGCCCTGTGCCCCAGGCGCTGGTGAAATGTCAGAGCGCATCTTCACTTTTCCTGGAGGAGGTCATTGATGCCCGGTTCTGCATTGCAGAGTTTTCTCTGGAAAAGTGGGATTGCTGAGGAAACGCCCTCACCACAGCTGTGCTCACACAGGCTTTCCTAAATTCCTCAGTCGAGTTCGGGAGCAAACATGGTTGGCTTCTCTGGCTTAGCCAGGGGGAGCATTCCCACTAGGTTCGGGGGCAGCTTCTCTTTTGGGGGACTCCCTCCCAGCGGGGTCTGTGGGTCTTCCGGATCTGCGGGGAGAAGTGCAGACCCCGCAGGTTCTGAGGAGGGGCTGGAGCTCTGTCCCTGGCTGCTCATGGCCAGTGAGAATGTCGCAGGCTCAAAGCCGGTAGCTGGAGGCCTGGCAGGCCGTGGCCCTGCCAGGTTCCCGACGTTCAGCTTGCTGGGTGTTTGCCAAGGGTGACAACTGAGAGACTTCACCTGCAGATCCCAAATCTAGCTTCTCCCAAGTGATGCCACTGCCCTTCAGGATCATCTGGGGGAGGCATGGGGGCTGATAGGACCTGAACTCTCACCCTTCCCCCACCTAAACACCACAGTCCTCCTCCGCCCCCCCCCCCCCATCAATCCCTATTGCTGGCCAACTTCTACCTCCCACCCGGTTCTGTGGGTGGGTCAGGCCAGGTCTGCGGTCCTGTGTCGTTTCCAGAAATAGATGCTGGTTGTCCGCTACATTTGACCCTTGAACGAGGTGAGGGTTAGGGCATACCCGAGAATCCGCATTTAACTTTTGACTTCCCCAACACTTAACTCCAACAGTCTGCTGTTGAGCATAAGCCTTACTGATCATGTAAACAGTCAATTAACCTCTATTGTGTATGTTATATATATCGTGTACTGTATTCTTCTGATAAAGTGAGTTAGGGAAAATGTTCAGAAAAGTTTACAGAAGAGAAAATGCATTTATAGTATTGTTCTGTATTTATAGAGAAAATCCTCCTCGAAGTGAACCCATGCAGTTCAAACCCATATTGTTCAAGGATCAACTGTATTTTGGACTTTTAGTTGTCTTAAGAGGAGCCATCCTGGTACCTAGCCCTCCCAGACATGGAAGGAAGTCTGCGATCCACCCAAATCTGGCATGATATCCCACGAATTGAGAGTCCGTTGTCGGAATGAACTTAGTAATGTTTTAAAATTTTTATGTTTGAAGGTGAGATCGTCCTGTAACTTTTCTTTCTCCTAACCGTCACTGATTTATTTTTTTTAACTCTGGTAATAGCCGTCTTACACAATGAGTCATCACTTCCAACTTTTTATGTGAATTTTTATCTATACCCCTACAAGACCCTGCTGATACTTAAGCAGATTGCTTGGAAATCTGCATGGACTCTGGGCCCGGGGGCAGGCTGAGCTCCTCAGCCATGTTGGGGTCTGGATGCCCCATGGCTTGCTTCTCACCGTGTAGGCATCTCTGTCTGTCCTGTGCAGGTCTGGACTGGGCTGAGATCCTAGAGCATCCCGCCATTCCTGGTGTCTCTCCCTTGCAGCTGCAGTTACGTGAACTCGCCCTCCACGACAGGTGCCCTGTCCCCGGCCAGTCACATTTCCCAGTGCAGGTTTGGAAAGATGTTGCCTTTGGAGAAGGCGTTTGCCATCCCCAAGAGCTCCCCAGCTCCCGCAGAACTGCCCATGCTAGGGTCAGCAGCTGAGGACCAGCAGGAGGACTCCAGGAGTGGCCTCGAGGAAGTCCCTGCCAACCTCGAGTCCTCCCGCCTGCATTTCCGGAACTTCATCTATGAGGAAGCGGCCGGGCCCCACCAGGCCCTGGACCAGCTGTATGAGCTGTGCCGCCAGTGGCTGCAGCCCGAGGCGCACTCCAAGGAGCAGATGCTGGAGCTGCTGGTGCTGGAGCAGTTCCTGAGCGCCCTGCCTGACACAGTACGGTCCCAGGTGGTGGCCCAGCATCCTGACAACTGCCAGAAGGCAGCCTCCCTGGTGAAGGACCTCGGCAAGGCCCTAGAGGAGTCAGGTGCGGCCACTACCCCAGAGGAGAGCACAGCACAGCAGAGATAGGAAGGGGGGTGGTCAGCCCTGAGAGGAGTATAGTTGACAGCATAGGGCCCAAACTCCAGTCAGCCTGAGAGTTGAATTCCCCTGTGTATAAGAGGCACAGAGGTGAGCAGCTCTGAGCTGCTGGGGTAGCTCCTTAGCAGGAATATAGTCCCACCACCCTGCCCAGAGTTGCCTCATGGACCAGGAAGGCTGCTTGGGCTCCTGCCTTCCAGATATAAGGAAGCAAGGGGAACCAGCCTGTTAAAAACAGTAAATGTCCTGGGCATTTATTTCTGCTCCCTCAGTATGGTAAGAGGAGGAGCATTGGGGCTGGGTGGCCAGAGTCTCCACCACATCAGGGGGAGGGGGCTGAGGGACTGCTGGTGATGAGGTCCTGGAACCTTTGTCCACGCCCACCCCCTGCAGGTTCACAGTTTGATTGTTAGCACATGTCTCACTTCCCCTCAAGTGTAAACAGGGATGCAGTTGAGTCTGCCACGGGGCTGTCCACAGCTTTGAGCAAGGGGCAGTGTGGGAAGCACGCTGAGCCTTTGCCATGTGCTCTTATTACCAGATGGGCCCGTGGGAACTGACGAAGACGTGGAGCCCAGCGAGACCGAAGAAGCCCCCGACACCTGTGAGTGACCAGCTAGCCCTGGGGCAGGTGTGGGCCAGGGCTTGGTTGGGGGAGGGCTTGAGGGAGATGCCACGGAGGTTCTCATGGGAGTCAAGGCCCGGAAGTCTGTGCTATAACTCTGACTTCTTCCTGTAGACTCTGGTGAACGTGACAGGTATTTATAATTTATCTTCAAAGATTATGCAGGTTGTACATGCTTTACCATAAGCACTGAAAAGCATTGAGATACAAAGAAAATCTCCCTACTCCTCGTGCCCTTTACAGCTAAAACCAGGTGGAAACCAGCCCTGGCATGTGTTCCTTCATCTCTTGCACGCACACATCTCAGCTGTGAGCCTACGCAGAGAGTTTGGGGCCAGTTTCCATGGAGATGATGTACTCGTGCTAAAGCTCATGCTATTTGCATGGAGCAACGTCTCGCCCACCCAGGCCCATCCAGGCAGTGGCTAGGGCCACCTCCCCACCCAGCGCCACCTCCCCACCCAGCGCCACCTCCCCACCCAGCGCCGCCTCCCCACCCAGGGCCACCTCTCTACCCAGCGCTGCCTCCCCCCCAGGGCCACCTCTCTACCCAGCGCTGCCTCCCCACCCAGGGCCGCCGCCCCACCCAGCGCCACCTCCCCACCCAGGGCCGCCGCCCCACCCAGGGCCATCTCTTTACCTTCTTGGCATTTTACAGGATCCGCCCTTCCTTGGCCTGGAGTTGGGATTTATACCCATTAAGGTTTCTGCCTATTCCTACAAATGTGCTTGAGACGTCCACAGGCGTGCGCCTGGCGTGGATGTTTTGTGTCTGTAGGCGGGTTCCTCAGAATCACTGGACAAAGGACATTTCTGCCTCGTTATGCAGAAGTTTTGTAGCACGTATGGTGCCAGTGCACGAGGTGCCCGTTTGCCCACATCTGTGCGTGTTTTGCCATTGCTTTTTTAGATTTCCACCTGCTTTGTGGCTTTCCTTAGAATTTCTGGAGCCACTATTGACCTTGAGTTTCTTTTTGCTTTCTTCTTGGTTACTCTGTTCTGTCATCTGAGGACAATTGTTAGGGTCCCTTGAGCTTGAGACCTACCATGACATGAGTGCTCAAACCTGCCTCTGAGTCTGACAACTCTTCCCTCCCTGGGGCCTGTGCGTGGGGGCAGTGGGTTCTCCCTGATTGGCTTGGGCTTCCCAGCTGTATGACACTAGTCTGCTCAGCTCTGTGTCCCCTTCTCCCAGCCTGTCCTGCCCCAGACCCTGTGCTTCTGGAACAGGAGTGCGCCGGGGACAAGAAGCCTGAACAGCCCAAGCCCGCAAAGGCTGAGCCGAAGGTGGGTGGGGTCTGTCTTGTCCAGGGTTCACAGGGCCTGTCCCCAAGGAGGAGGAGCTGTTCCCCTACTTTATTAGGCTCTCTCCCTGCTCCTATCATTAATACGCTGCCAGCTGCCCCAGCAGGGTGGGGGCCCAGCCACAGGAGGAGAGAGTCTGGGCTGAGGTTCCCGGGCTGCACACCTAGGCTGCTTCATCCCCAGGAAGCCAAGAGCGGGTGGGGGTGAGGCAGGGAGTGGTCTCTGGGATCAGAGTGCCCCCTCAGGAGTGCTGGACGGGTGGTCCCTTTCTATCAGCTCCCCACCAACCTGGTTTGTGGTGACTCCCTGGCCACAGTCCCTCTAGCTGGTTCCAGCACTCTGTTCTGTTGTCTCTTCTTGGTGGGTGCACTGTCCCTGCCACAGCCTCCTCTTTCCTTCCTGTCGAGCCAGCTGCCCCTGTCTCGCAGGTTCCCCTCCGCACTCCCGTGCCCCCTTCTACACACTGGGCCTGGACGTGCCCTTTCCCCTGCCCGGGAGACATATCCCCCAGGCCTTGTGGGCCCCATGGTACGCTTGTCTCCTTTGTGGCCTTTGTCAGGGGTGACTCTACTTCTCCTAAGGGCAGCAGGGGTGGCTGTCCTGGTCCCCTTGTCTCCTGGGTGCTGGCCCGGGGCCCGTGTAGGGATGGAGGAGATAGGAGACTTTGGGGTTTTGCCCCTCCGGGAGACATTTGGTGACAGCTGGAGACAACTCTGGTTGTGAGTACTTGGGTGGGGGTAGGAAGTGCTGCTGACATCTAGAGGGAAGAGGCCGGGAAACATCCTACAGTGCCCGGAGAAGAAAGGCCATAGTGCTGAGGCCAAGAAACCCAGCCCCATGTTAACCTGGGGTCTGGGTCCAGGGCCTGCTAGGTGGTGGGTGGGAACACCCAGGAGGGTCCACCCCTGCTGTGCTCACTGTGATCGTGGGACCGAGGGTTCACCCTCCCTCTGGATGGGAAGCTTCAGCCATGGTGGTGCTTCCGTTTCAGAAGTTGACGTTTCCGGAGGTGCCTCTGTACATGGGGGAATGGGGCCACCTGGACCCCGCGGAGGAGAACCTGAAGACCTTCCGGAAGCTGCTTCTGTGGGGTGAGACTTGCCCTGCACAGCCTCACACTGCACCCTGTGTCCTCTTCCAAGAACGTTGGCCTAGGGGATTCCGACTCCCACATGGAGCTTTGGCAAAGGCCCCACAGTGTTTGTTTTTCTAATGTTAATTTATTTACTTAAAAAATTTTTAATGTTTATTTTTGAGAGAGAAAGAGCACAGCCAGGGGAGGAGCAGAGAGAGAGGGAGACACAGAATCCAAAGGAGGTTCCAGGCTCTGAGCTGTCAGCACAGAGCCTGACACACAGGGCTTGAACCCACAAACCGTGAGGTCATGACCAGGCACCCCAATGTTTATTCATTTTTGAGAGAAAGAGAGCACACATGCAAGCAGGGAAAGGGCAGAGAGAGAGAGACAGAGGATCTGAAGCAGGCCGAGTGCTTACAGCAGAACGCCCGATGCAGGTTGAACCACGAGATCATGACCTGAGCCAGAGTCGTAAGCTTTAACCCACTGAGGGCACCTAGGTGCCCCAAGGCCCCACAGTGTTTTAAATGAATTTGACCGTGAACGAGTTTGCTGGTGTCCCCACCTTGGCCCCACCCTCTTCAGTCTACAGGGTTGAGTCCTGCCAGAGCCCTGGGCTTTTGAGTTTGCAGCCCCTGCTCGTAGGACCCAAAGCTTCTGAATGAGGAAAGGCCTCCCGGCCCCAGTCGTCAACTTTACCATCGCCACAGATGGGGCCTCTTGGCCTTCATGGCTCTTCTGTCTCGAGTGGACATCGCTGCCCACAACACAGACCCCAACACAGACTTCCGAGCTCTGTAGTTTTATGTTTTTTTCTGACTTTGCTCTCCGTTGAATTTCCCTACTTCCCTGTTGGCCCTTGGCTCTGTCTTGGTGGACCCTCTTCTTCACCCCTTCCTCAGTGTTCTCGGAGCCCCCAGCACTCTGGGGCCTCTGAGCAAGGCAGCTTTGGTGAGTGTCCCAGGGCAGAGGAAAGGACTGAGGCCCTGCTGCCTGCCCTGGCCAGCCCGTGGGGCTTGAGTTGCATTGTTGCCTGTTTTCTCTTCTCTGTTTCAGCGTCTCTCTCAGTTTTCATGTTTTTTGATCCCACTCAGGGTATCAGCTCGCCCAGCCTGATGATACCTGCAGGCTGGAGACTGAGGAGCTTCGGTTGGTTGAAACAGAACCACCGGAAGGCAGCTTCTCAGGTGAGGCCCGAGAGCTGTGGTGAGGCCGGGGTGGAGAGGGCGCCTTTCCGAGGCTGGTGGAAGCGCGTCACAGCTCCTCAACTTTGACCTCGGTCTTCTCCCACCACCTGTCCCATACTTTGGCTGCTCCCCACCCCGGTGTCTGAGCGGGAGGCAGAAGTCCAGTTTGTCTAACAGTCTTTCGCTGTGTAACAAACTGCCCCCGAATTTAGTCTCCTGAACAACAGCGGTGTCAGTTGTTATGATCCTGTGGATTGGCTGTGCTGGGCTGGGCTGGGCGTCAGTTCTCCCTTTGCTCGCTGCTGGGCCGTGTACACAGCCACAGTCGTCAGGAGGCTTGGCTGGGCTGAAGTGTCCCGGGCAGTCTCACTCACACCAGTGGCAGTTAGTGCTGGCTCTTGCCAGTCAGCTCAGCTGAGGCCATCAAACTGTGTTCTCCGTGTTGCCTCTCCAAATAGTTAGCTTGAGCTTCCTCACAGCATGGCAGCTGGGTTCTGGAGCATTCCAGGAGGAGGGACACCATTGGTCAGGTGCTTTGCAAACCTTTGCTTGCGTCATGCATGCTTAATATCCTGTAGACCATAGTAGGTCACGTAGCCAAGCCAGTGTGTATGGTTTGTATGTGTGCGCGTGTGTGGGGGGAGGCACTCCCCAAGGGCCCAGAACCCAGGAGACAGGCTTCATTGGGGGGCTGCCATTGTAACACATTAGCTACTGCCCAAGGGATCATTTGGCCCTTCCTGGTGAGGGACGCAAGCTCCCACCAGCTCATGGCTCCATTGCCAGTGTCTACTCAACACGCGGTTGGGGATGGCTGCTGCAGCTCCCACATCCACAGCTGCAGGAAGAAGGAAGCCCCTCCATGCCCCTTACACTTGTGCATCCATCCCGTTAGCCAGAGCTCACTCACATGGCCGCTTTGCTGCAAGATAGGTTGGAAGTGCCGGCAGGTGGGCATTCGGCAGGTGGGCGGTCATGCGCTCAGAGAGTGCCAGAAAAGGGAAGGCAGATGGCGACACACGGCAGTCTTCTGAGCGATCTTGGGCGAACCCGTTGACCCTGGGTTTGTGGAGGGAATTGACTGATGGTGTGCATGCAAAGCACTCTCACGTCCTCACCCGCTTCCCCCGTGCTCCGGCTTTCCATCCTGCCCGGCCTCACAGTCCCCGGCCCGTGCCTTTTGTTAGGTTGGCTGTGCTCACACAGCAGCTTGCTTCTCTGAGCCCTGGGAGGTGGGACTGCTCACATCGCGACCTTGTTTCAGGGGGCAGGAGGTGGCAGGAAAGTAAAGAGAGCATGTGCGAGACCTTGATGGAGAGGATCACAAGGGAAATTCTCGTTTGCCCTTTGACGGGTGCTGCTCCAGAGGAGGAAGAGCAGCTGCAGAAGGTTCTGGATCCTCAGGAGAGGGAACCAAGCCCTGTCCCCAGAGCCCAGAGGCAGTCAGTCATCCGGGAGCCAGTCCAGGACCGGGGCGCAGCTGGGGAGGGCCCTACTGTGCCTGTAGCTCCAGCCGCCCCACGCCAAGGCCTTGGAAGAAAGAGGCCCCACTCGAAGGATGTGGGCGGGCAGGGCCCTGAGCCTGTCTCCACCGTGAGCCACCCCCAGCAGCACCACGTGAAGGAGCCCGCTGCAGCCGGCCACAGCGCAGAGTCCCCGGGGGCGGGCTGCTCTGCCGACGATGAGCCTGGGCTGTCCCGAGGGAAGCCCTACGCGTGCAGCGAGTGTGGGGAGACCTTTGCGTGGATCTCACATTTCATCGACCATCTCCGAAGCCACAGTGGCAGGAAGCTGTATGCGTGCCCGGGCTGCTGGAAGACCTTCCACTTCAGCCTGGCCCTGGCCGAGCACCAGAAGACCCACGAGAAGGAGAAAGGCTACGCGCTGGGGAGGGCTCTGGGATCCTACCCTGCTGCGTGTGGCGCCCATGCCGGTGGGAGGCTCCGCGGGCTCCCGGGGTGTGTGGCCGGCGATGTTTTCCCTGTGCAGCCTGAGGCTCAGAGATGAGCCGCTTTGCTGTAAGGGTCCCTAGAGGACAGCCTCGCCTGCCAGGTTAGTGTCCCTGGAGGACAGCCTCGCCTGCCAGGTTAGTGTCCCTAGAGGACAGCCTCGCCTGCCAGATTTCCCGAGCAATGTATCCGCTGCTTTGAAACCCTTGCGTGGCTTTCTGCAGTACCTGTGTGGACATAAGTCCATCTGTCTTCTAAATGAGCTAATGTGGCTAAAGCGCTTAGAACCCAGAAGGGCCCATGGGAAGCCCTCGTCTCCTTGTAAACACACCCATGCAGGTGCCCATGTGCGAGCACGAGCTGTCAGGTGGGAAAGATTCCCCTTGCTTCCATAGCTATTTTAGCTCCGCCCACACATTGGAACATTTGTCATTGTGCAAAGTGTAGAGTTGCCTTAAAGTGCGTGATTTGCCTTCTCTTGCTGAAGTCAGCTTTGTCTCTGTTCCTCTTGTTCCAGCTCCCCAGGGCTTCTGTTCAAGCTGTTTGGTCTTTTCGTAAACGCCTGATATCAAGTTCACTTCTGAATCCTCAATAGTAAATTGTTTCCTAGTTTAGCACGTGCCTGTGTGTGTGGAGTGGCTTCACAAAGATCACAAAAATGCTTGGAGCCTGGCAACGCAGTGTTCTCAAAGCATGCGTCTCAGCCCACTAGTGAATTGTGAAATCAAATTAGTGGGCAGTCGCCAGCATTGCAAATCAACGAAGTAGAATTAAGTAGTTAAAAATTCATCATGTAGTAAAGGCAAATACTGTTTTGTGAAACTTCAGCTATATATCTAACTATGAGACCTGGTTGCAATGTAAGATGTGTTTCTTACTCAGAGTCATGAGCAAAGCAGCTTGAAAACACTAATGAGGGTTGATGAGATGCGGCTGCCTGGGGAGGCGGAAACTTAACTCCTTGGGTGACATAAGGTGATCTTTTGATATTTGCATTTGATCTCAGATTAGAGCATTGCTTCTGTTGCCTGAGCATAAACGTAACTGCTTCTTGTAGATAAACTGGTGCCTCTTTCTGTCGTGGTGTTGGAGCAGGCGGTCTGTTGTAATGATGCCCGAATCACAGATGCTTAACCTAATAAAGCATTTATTTCTTCACTCACATGACAGTCTTGTGTTTGTTGCTGTTGCTTGCGTGTGGATGGGAGGGGAACAGTGCTCCATGTGGTGATTTGGGGATCCAGGCTCTGTCCCGGTAGTGGTTCTGCTCTCTGCTGGCCCCCTGGAGCGTATGGGGAAGGCCATACTCACTTGCTTAGGAGATGACACACATCACTTCCGCTTGTGTATCCTTGGAGAGGCATGATCTCGTGGCCTCAGTCACGTGGAAGGGTCTGGGACTGTGTACCAGGTGCCTGTCTCTGCCACAATCACCGAGCTCAGTTGCCCTTTTCGCCTGTCTCCCCCTCACTCCCATCCTGAGCTGAGTGTGGCTCTGGTAATAATTAAATATAAATGAGCATATATATTTGCTCTCTGAACTCTTGTTCCCAGCCTAACTCATGAGCATGCCTCTCCTGCCACAGAGAGTTAACCCCTGCGGTGTGTCTTGCTGTCAGCTGCAGGGCCACCCATGGGTCCTTCATTATCACAAAGCCCAGCTCTCCATCCTGTTTCCTATCTGATGTCTCTTTTCGTGCACAGCTAGGTGTTGGTACCTTTTTTGTTTATATTTTCATATTTTTATTTGGAAAAATTTCAAGCTTGTAGAAGAGGCATAAAAATAATAAAAGTCATCCAACCCCACCTATGTGAACATTTTCCCCTGCTCGCCTGTGATCCGTGGGCCCCCTGCACCCCATACACACACTTGGGGTGCCTGAGGTCCACAATCCTACTGTTGGTGATGATTCCTTTGCTCAAAGTGCTGTCCAGTTTCTCCACCTTAGAGTTACTTCCCCCCCTTAACTAATAAGCGATTTGTGGGGAGACGCTTTAAGATCATGCAAATACCCTGCTTCTCACCAAAATGCCCATCCCCCCAGGGCATCCTCCATTGATGATTTTTGCCAGATGGCTACAAAATGCTGGTTATCTGACACCAGCCCTCCTTCCGTGATTACCAGCCAGCCCTGGGCATTCTGCTGCGTACCCAGCACCCTCCTTTCTCTCCCATTTATTTGTCTTTATTATCAGGATGGACTGAGGGATTCTTGTTTTATTTCTTATTTTTTTTCAAGTTTTATGATGTATTGCTGTCCTTATTTTGGTGCTCAAGTTGTCCCAGATGTGGCCAGTGAGAGTCCCTTCAAGAAGGCTCCTACATCACTGTGATATGCCTCCATCATTAAAAAAACTTTTTTTTAATGTTTATTTTTGAGAGACAGCATGAGCGGGGGAGGGACAGAAAGTGAGGGAGTCACAGTATCTGAAGCAGGCATCAGGCTCTGAGCTGTCAGCACAGAGCCTGATGCGGGGCTCAAACTCACAAACCACGAGATCATAATCGATGCTGAAGTCAGACCTTTAACTGGCAGAGCCACCCAGGCACCCCTCCATCATTTTTTGAACAATTCCTTTCTCTTTAGTATAATAAGATGTTCCAAGTCCAAATTGTTTCTACCCTGAGATCAGCCATTCCTCTAGTTCCAAAGAACTGGCTTCTTTTAGTGTGGCTTCTAATGAGACCAAATTTGAGTGGCAGGTGTAGCCATTGCTACTAGGGTATCTTCTGGTGAGCTAGGAACTGTAGGCACATAAAATAGACACACAGCTACACACAAAAAGGTATGTGTGTCCATATGTATGTATATTCACATACATATACAGCGATACCTCCATTTTCAAAATCTACTACCCCATGTTTTTATGTCAATAGTATGAACCCTAAAATCAACACATTTATTAATATGCTAAGACCTGAGGCACCTGAGTGGTTCAGTGGGTTGGGGGTCCAACTTTGACTTAGGTCACGATCTCATGGTTTGTGGGTTCGAGCCCTGCGTTGGGTTCTGTGCTGACAGCTCGGAGCCTGGAGCCTGCTTCAGTTTCTGTGTCTCCCTCTCTCTGCCCTTCCTCCACTCGCACTCTGTCTCTCTCTCTCAAAAATAAATAAGCATTAAAATTAAAAAATAAAAAAGCTAAGTTGTGGGGCACCAGGACTGAGCCTTGGGTGGCTCAGTTGGGTGAGTGTGTGACTCTTGATTTCAGTTCAGGTCATGATCCCATGGTTGTGGGATTGAGCCTTGCATTGGGCTCTGTGCTAAGCATGGAGCCTGCTTAAGATTCTTCCCCCACCACCCCACCACCCCTCTCCCCTACTTGCACATGTGCCCTCTCTCTCTAAAATAAACATTTTTTAAAGTGCTAAGTCCTAAAATACCCCTAAAAATCACTTCAGAATTGCTTTTCTCAACCCACTACAAAAAACAAACCTACTGAAAAGATGTCAGGATTTGTTTGCTGTTCCCCTGCTACCATCATCCTAAGACATGGTGGAACACACAAGTGACTTATTCTACAGAAAGACAGAAATATGGCCAGATGTTCCCACTTGTCCATCTCAGAGGAAGCTCAGTTCAGGCATTAGAAGCTTTGGATCTGTGCTGTTTCCCACCTAAAGGGGTGGCCCATGGAGAAAGGTGCAGGAAACGGGAAACGCAAGGTGGCCCTGGTCTCTCCAGTGGAGTTGGGAGGACTGGAAAGCATACAGATCATGGGGCACTGAGCCAGGGTTCAGAAATGACAGGAGACATCTGGAGAGCAAGGGAGAGCCCCAAGTGCACTGGCACTCAGCATGGAGTGGAGTTCATGGCTAGTTTGCACAGGGTGGGCGAGGATGACTGGTCAAAGGGGTAGGGAAAGGTAAATCCCATAAGTGAAAAACTGGCCAGATGGGAATAAATTTCAGTGGGAAGAAGATGCTTAAATGCCTCTGTCACAGACTGAATGGCATCCCCCACCCCAAATTTATACACTTAAATCCCGACCCTTGATGTGACTGTATTTGGTGCTAGGGCTATAGGGAGGTCATTAGGGTTAAATGAGGTCATAAACACAGGGCCCTCATCCCACAGGACAAAAGAGGCAGCAGCGATTACTCCCTTTCATCACACATGCGCAGAAGAAAGGCCATGAAACACCACCATTTTGTTTTGCTCACAGATTCAGCGGGTCAGTAATTCAGAAAGGGCACAGCAGGGAGGGCTTGTCTTTGCTCCACCATGTGTGAGACCTCGGGTGGGAACTTGAAGTCTGAGGTACCTTGAAAGCTGTGGGGTTTGAGTCACCCTTGCACACCTGATGCAGTTGGGAAGGGTCGCGGGCTAGGACTGCTCACTGGAGCCCATACACGGAGCCTGCCTGGTGTGGACATCCTGACCACACAGTGGCCTCCTGGCAGTAGAACTTTTTTTTTTTTCTTAACGTGAGAGAGAGAAAGCACAAGTGGGGAAGGGGCAGAGAGAGAGGGAGAGGAAGGCGCAGAATCTGAAGCAGGCTCCAGACTCTGAGCTGTCAGCACAGGGCCTGATGTGGGGCTGGAACTTGTGAAATGTGAGACCATGACCTGAGCTGAAGTTGGATGTTTAACTGATTCAGCCACCCAGGCTCCCCAGTTGGGACTTCTTACATGGGGTGTCTCAGGATTCCAAGCACACGTGTCCCCATGAGTAAGGTGGAAACTGCATGGCCTCTTCTGAACCTGTGTTCACCCCGCTCAAGTTTCCCTTGTTGGTCCTCAACTTTTGTGTCAGTAACTGAGACAGATCAGCAACTATGCAAGTAAGTCAGGCCCTCTAGTTAGGAGCACACTCACCCCCGGAGCTCTTCTGACACTCTGGGTGTACCTTCCACAACTTCCATCACTGCTGCAGCATCGCTAGCGGGGGAGCTCTCTGGTTCCCAGAGGTAGGGCAGAAGTGATACCCTGGGCATCTCCCCATGGTTCCCAATGCTGTGCTGTATGCGTTTGTATCATTGTGGGAGCGGATGGAGAGGGTCTGAGTGGGATGGCAAGAGCCTGCATGACTGTTTGTCGGTGAGCTGGCATTTTCAGAGGACTGCTGAAGGGCGTGTGGTTGGGTTCCATTTTTACTGAACTGTATTGGAATAGAGGAGCCTTAATGTGTTTCCCAAATGTAATGTTCTCCTAAGAATTATATTCCTAGAGAGTCTGAACTATGCACAATTGGCATGAAGTGTTTTCTACACTGGATTCAGGGGTAGGAACCTGGTTTCCTTGAGGACAAGAAGCTACCTACACAAGGATAGGAGCACAGGGAAAGAACGATACATGTAATAAAGAGAGGGGTACAAAACAGCTGACCAGGGGACTGAGGCTGAGCTGTCCTGCCTGGGACAGCCATTGGTTGGCTCCATGTGGCAAACGAGCACCTGAAAGGAGGCTACTGCCAACCGAGATGTCCTGCAGATGTAAAAGAAACACCGGATTTGGAAGATGTAGTTAGTATACAGAAAGCAAACAAAACATCTCATTAGTGGTTTTATACTGACGTGTTGAAATGGTAATATTTGGGACATATAAGGACAGATATTAATTTCACCTGTTTCTTGCTTTTTATTTATATTTTTATTTAAGTGTATTTATTTTGAAGAAAGAGGGGATGAGTGTGGGAGGGGCAGAGAGGGAGAGAAGGAGAGAGAGAGGATCCTAAGTAGGCTCCATGCTGTCAGCCCAGAGCCAGATGTGGGGCTCAATCCCACAAACCGTGAGACATGACCTGAGCTGAAATCAAGAGTCAGACACAACCAACTGACCCACCCAGGCGCCCTTCTTCTTGCTTTTTAAATGGGACTATTACAATATTTAAATTTACCAATGTGACGTGCATTTTTACTGGAGACTGTTTTTCTGAAGCGGCTTTTAAATGACCATGACATTCAAAAAAAAAATTTTTTTTAAGAGAGGAGGCATTCCACAAGCATAGTGAGGACTATTGGAAGACCTTTTAAAATATGCTCCCCCAAGGGAGAAATTTCAAGTTAACTGGAAGCTCATATATGTCCCAGCGTTGTAATTGGAGAATCAAGCCAACTGATATAACCCTGGTGGCTGGTGACCAAATCCAGCCAATGTAACTTAAATATGGGCTCTGATGAGGATGGCAAGTCACCGTTCAAGTGTCATGGTTGTCAGAGAGGCTGCTGTTAATGAATTCAGGATGCGGTGTAATACTATGGACCTTCAAGATAAATTATACAAAAACAAAAGCTTATTAAACACTGGGAAAGAGACTCAATGAAAAACAGTCAAGAGAAGAATAACTTGTACATTTGTCAAGAGAGAGAGAAACCTTGCAAAACAAGGTTCCAATGTGGGGGTGCTGTTTGTTCAGGAGATGGTGGCTTAACGAAGGAAAAAAGTCTTCCTTTTTGTGAAACATCAACATCTGTGTTTCTAAGGCTTGTTAGTCACCTGGAGAGGAATTCATAGTTGCCTTGCGCCCTTCATAAGCACCCGGGAAGAATGTAATGTGCGGTAATGATACACTCTGGGCGCATGGGGTTCCTGCATATGAGAAGCATTTGTTGGGTTTCTCACCACTTTGCAAACCTCTGGGTTGGAATATTGTGAATCCTTGGACAGAAGCCATCCCCTGATCCACTACATCCCTCCCCCCCCATTTCTCTCTCTTGCAGGTCTATGATGTAGCATTAGTGGACCCTCATGACCAAAGGTCCTCAACACTGATGAACTCCACACTTCCCTACTACCGTTTGGCCGCGCTGATATCCGGGGATGGGTGACCTAGAGCTCAGTATGCCCACAGTCATTTCCGTCATTTCTCTCTGAGGGTGCGGGAGGCATGTATCCCGCGAAGGCTTGCATATGCATGTGTTTGTGTTGTTTCTGTTAGGAATGACGGGGCCAAGTCTAGGAAGGGATGAGCTATGACTTAAGGCTTTCCCAGGTCTGAGCCAATGTGAGGCGGGTCTACCCGGTATGAGTTCTCTGGTGCTTGGTGAGGGACGAGCTGTGTGTGAAGGCCTTCCCGCAGTCCCTGCACTCATACGGCTTCTCTCCCGTGTGGATCCGCCGGTGCTGCGTGAGGTGGGTGCTCTGCCGGAACGATTTTCCACAGTCCGGACACTCGTAGGGCTTCTCCCCGGTGTGCGTGCGCTCGTGCTGGCTGAGGGACGAGCTGTGGCTGAAGGATTTTCCACACTCATTGCAGCCGTAGGGCTTTTCCTTGGTGTGAATCCTCTGGTGTTCCACGAGAAGGGAGCTCTGGCTGAAGGCTCGGCCGCAGGCGTTACACTCGTACGGCTTCTCGCCCGTGTGCGTCCTCTGGTGCTGGACCAGCGGGGCGAGCTGGCTGAAGGCTCGGCCGCACTCTCGGCACGCGTAGGGCTTCTCGCCCGTGTGGATGCGCTGGTGCTTGGTCAGCGACGAGCTGTGGCCGAAGGCCTTGCCGCAGTCGCCGCACTCGTACGGCCGCTCCCCGGTGTGGACCCTCTGGTGCTGGGTGAGGTGCGTGCTCTGGCGGAAGGCCTTGCCGCACTGGCCGCACTCGTACGGCTTCTCCCCGGTGTGCGTGCGCTCGTGCTGGCTGAGGGACGAGCTGTGGCTGAAGGTTTTCCCGCACTCGTTGCAGCCGTAGGGCCGCTCGCCCGTGTGGATCCTGCGGTGCTCCGTGAGCAGCGTGCTCTGGCTGAAGGCCTTGCCGCACTCGCCGCACTCGTACGGCCGCTCGCCCGTGTGCGTCCTCTGGTGCTGGAGCAGCGGCGTGATCTGCGTGAAGGCCTTGCCGCACTCGAGGCACGCGTAGGGCTTCTCGCCCGTGTGGATGCGCTGGTGCTTGGTGAGGGACGAGCTGTGGCCGAAGGCCTTGCCGCAGTCCCCGCAGCGGTACGGCCGCTCCCCGGTGTGCACCCGCACGTGCTGGCTGAGGTGGATGCTCTGGCGGAAGGCCTTGCCGCACTGGCCGCACTCGTACGGCTTCTCCCCGGTGTGCGTGCGCTCGTGCTGGCTGAAGGACGAGCGGAAGCTGAAGGCCTTGCCGCACTCCCCGCACTCGTACGGCTTCTCGCCCGTGTGCGTCCTCTGATGCTGGATCAGCGGGGCGATCTGGTTGAAGGTCTTCCCGCACTGGGGGCACCGGTAAGGTTTCTCGCCGGTGTGGATTCTCTGGTGTTTGGTGAGCGCCGAGCTGTTTCGGAAGCCTTTCCCGCATTCGGGACACTCGTAAGGTCTCTCTCCCGTGTGCGTTCGGTGGTGCTCGAGGAGTGCCGAGCTGTGACCGAAGGCCTTGCTGCACGCCTGACATTTGTAGGGCTTCGCTTTTGCGTGCATCTTCTGCTGAGCTTGGAACCCTGGGTCTGGCTTCCCCCTCCTCCCCCCGCGCGGCCCCAGCACGTGGAGGCCTTGGCTTTCCGGAGTCATTGCCTGACTGGGGAGACAGGGGCTCAGATTTAAGTTTTCTCCAAACCCATCGCCCTGCTGCTGCTGCATGGGTGTCTTCACCACATGGCTCTCTTGGCTCTCACGACTCTGTCCCTGGTGGCCCTCCGCATCGTCACCCTCAGAGGACCACAGACTATCCCACAGGAACCTTTCTGCCAGGACACTGCTGGGTATTCCTTCAGTGAGGTCTTGCTTTGGAGCTGACACTGTGGTTTTGGGTCTGGTTTCCAAATCTGGAAGAAAAACAAAAAAATGGAAATGTTCCTTAATTTCTGTTTGGGTGGAAGGTTTTGGGGTGGGTGGGTGGATGGAAGAATAAAACTGATGGTTTTTAAAGGTTTAAGGCACAAGGGGCTTTGACCATTTAAAACTACAGTTTTGCAAATCAGGGACAGAACGGGTGCAGGAGAGGAAGCTCCCAGAGCGGCCAGGAGTGGGGAAGCTGGCTCGGGGCCCGAGTGGGGCTTGCAAGGGAAGCACAGAGAATGAGGCAGAGACACAATGCGGGGCAGACAGAGGGCATCCAGGGAAGCTGTGGACAGACGCCCCAGGCTGGAAGGAGCAGAACCGTGGCCATTCCCCAGCGAGAGCAGCCTCCACGGTGCCAGGGGGCGACAGAGAAAGTGCCGTCTCACAGGTGAAAGACCACCCGGCCCAGCTCTCCCACTGCTCAGGTCCTCTTTCTGCTCTCTGTGACTGCCGTCGCACCTCCCCCTGACGTGAAGAAACCCACCAGCTCCCCAAACTGGAGACAGTTGAAGGACGCCACCAGGGGACGGATAAACGACCCGAGCTGTACGGGAGGACCTGGATCTGGTCTGTTGGGTCCATCTCGCCACCGGAGAGTTCCCAGAGGGCAGGGCTTCTGCCCACCTCGGGCACCCCCACACCCCGCCCACACCTGAGGCCGGCAGACGTGCTGGATGAACAAACAAATGCAGCTCCCCTCCTCCCTGGCAGGACTGCCTTCAGGCCCCAGTTCCCAGCCCCTTCTGCGCCGCCGGGCCCCCCCCCCAACACTGAACTGGCCTAAACGTGTGATGCGGGCACCTCGCCCATTTAGGTTATGCTCCAGTTAAGTGTTAAGGGGGAAAAACAGAGGTCAAGCCAGGTGTGGCTGGCAAAATAGCGCCTCCCAAAGACGTCCGTGTTCTAATTCCTGGAACTGGTGAGGAACGGAGGCTGCTAACCGTTGCATCTTAGCTAGTCATCTGAGATTTCCCTGGTTACCGGATGGGCCCAAGGCAACTGCAAGGGCTCTGGACTGTGAGAGAGAGGCAGGAGGGCCAGAGCCAGAGGGGCCTGAGAAGACCTGAGGGCCGTGCTCAGCTGGAAGGCAGACAAGGCTGTGGTTCGGGACCACGGGCACCTCTGGAAGCTGGAAAGTGAAAGAAGCTGGGTTCTCTCCAGGCCCCTTGGGAGGGGTGCTGCCCTGCTCACACCTGGCATGTAGCACAGGGATGCCCATTTCGGGCTTCTGAACTCTGGACTGGAAGATAATGTGTGTTGCTTTAAGCCACGAAGTTTGTGGCGATTTGTTCGAGGAGTCATACAAAGCTAATATTCTAGGTAAGGGCTGGTTACCCCTTTTGATGGGGAGAGTTTGTCCTGATCCCCTCCTACATGCCGACCATTCTTTCTAGGTCGGGGTGACAGGCTGCTGTGTAAACAGGGTCAGGGCCTGACACCAGGGGAGGCTGCCTGCCAGCGGGCGGGATGGCCCCACTTCCAGAGTCAGTACTGGTCTCAGGAGCTGGATAAGATGCACGAAGAACAGAGCCCCCACGGGCACATGACAAAGCCCAGACTGGATCCATCGGCCCCCAGATACATGAGTCATAAATGCTTCTGTGGTTTAAACCACTGAGGCTGCAGGGTTTCTACACAGCAAGAGTAGGCTGTTGCCCATCCCAGTGCCTTTGCACTTGCTGTTTCTTCTGCCCGGAACTCTGTCCTCCCAGCTTGTTCATGGCTGCACTGTTCTCATGACTCAGGCTTCAGCTACATGTCGCCTCCCTGGAGAGGCTAGCCTCGTCTCTGCTCGGGTCCTCCCCACAAGCCTGGCCTCTGCCTCATGACCTGCTTCACTTCCTCAGCGTTCATCACGTGCCGTAAGTGTCTTGTGCAATTACTACTTTCCCTTTTTGTCACGTTCCTCTTGCCTCACCAAGAATGTAAATTCAGCGAAGGTGAGGGCTTGGTCTCAGTCACAGCAGGACGGGTGCTTGGTACACAGTTACTACGAGACTGAATACTCAGTCTGCTCTGAAGATGCAAGAGCAGATATGGAGAGTGCCTGGGGTGCAACCTGGGCCCTCCCAGCCCCGCGGGGCTCTCCCCTCACGGGGCACGCCCCTCAGGGAACCCCTCGTCTACCACTCATGGCTCCTCCTGCTCCGGCAGGGCCATGACATCCAGCTTCGGGAGTCGACGTCCTGCCCAGTGGAGACCCGCAGAGTGCACATGTGTTTCCGGACCCTTCCCGCCCCTCTGTCCGCTCCCACCTTCAGTCTTCTGGGACCCAACTGGATGCAGGTCCCAGAGGCCACAGTTGTAGCAGCCCTAATGTCAGGCCCCTTAGGGTCCCCACTCCTGGCTCTGGGCAGATGTGTGACCCAGCTCCAGCCAATCAGGCTCCCCTGCTTCCCCTGCCCACCCCCACCCTCCACCCCCACGCCAGCAACAGTGACCAGTGTGGAGGGGACCTGGCCGACACACCAAGACAACCCAGGGGCCTTCCATGGGTGCCCAGGACACAGACCCGGTCTTTTCTGCTGGTCTCAGACATGGAAGAGGTACCTGGGCAGCTCTCTTCTCACCATCGGAGAGGCCCGGCTGCCAATGGAGGCAGAGAGAGGTAGAGGGAGGAGGTGGGGAGGGAGGGGCTCCTGACAGCACCACAGGAAGACTGTCTACCTTGGGACCCATTCTGCCCCTCTTACCTCATGATTTTCTGCTTCTGGCATTTTCAATGGGATTTGTAAGTTGCAACCAAACATCAAGTCTCTAAAGCCCCAAACTCATCCTAGGTATTTGCTTTCTGGCCTAGACCTACCCCCACTTTTAACCCAGGAGGACTAGAATCTCTGCTGGGGGCAGACCAGTGGGGGCTCGAGTGTGGCCTTACCCACGGAGACCAGGAGCCTGCAGGTCTCCAGCATCACATCACGGCACAGGGTCCTCTGGGCGGGCTCCAGCTGCCCCCACTCCTCCTGGGTGAAGTCCACAGCCACGTCCTCAAAGGTCACTTGCTCCTGAAACATCACACACAAATGTCCTCACCCAGGCCAAGCCTGGTGAGAGTTGCTACTGGGAGCAGCTGGTGAACAGGGACATCAGTCAGCCTGTGGGGGGAGGGGTTTTCTCAGGTCTGAGGATTTGGGCCAGGTTTTCCCGTGGGGCCAGGGGGCTCTGCTGGAGGAAAGGGGGTCTTAGGAGAGAAGAGGACATATCCCAGTTGTGCAGACACAGGAACCCTGGGATGCTATAATGGTGGTGACTGAGGGAGGGGTATGAAGGAGCCCTGGGGGGGCGCAAAGCCTCCCACGCATCAACCATAATGTCTACTGGTGTCCATACCTGCAGTCACCAAGCTACTCACACCTATAAATCTACACTGTGCATTAACCACAGTGGAATACAAAGTGGGGAGAGAGAAAACGGCCAGTGCAGTGGTGGGAACAAGCAAATGAACCGGATGCGGGGTCTCCAGGACACGACCCCTAGGGACTGTTTCCTAGTCTTTAATTTTGGACCTTTAAACACGGGGTAAAAACACGATCCTCAAGGAGAAAGGTTGATGGTGGGTTCTGGGGGTGATGGTGGGTTGCCATCATTTCCCATCACTATCACACTTGCACGCATTTTCTGTAATTCCCACGAGGCCGGTTTCTTCCATGACTGGGTGGGGAATTTATGAGTTTCTTTAAGGGACGTGAGGGTCAGGGGCAGACGTCCTCCACAAAGGTAGCTTCCACGTCACCAAATCACGTGCTGTGGATGGCCAGGGAGCAAGGCGAAGTCCAGGGCCTTACCTTCACTTCGGTGTCACTGCCCCATGTGAGGGGGGTGAGGTGCCCAAATGCTGGATCATGGCCCACCTGGCAGCATCCGCCTCTACTAAAGCTTCTCTCCCCAGAGAAGGGGGGCTGTGGGGCATGCACTAGGCGTTCTGGGGGGGTGGCGCAGTCAAGACCCGGCCCTGCACCCAGATGACAGGCCTTCAAACTCCAACGCCAGGTACACTGTTTAATGTTTATTTATTTTTCTGAGAGAGACAGAGCATGCAGGGGAGGGGCGGAGAGAGAGGGAGATACAGAATCTGAAACAGGCCTCAGTCTCTGAGCTGTCTGGACAGAGCCCAACACGGGGCTCGAACTCACGAACCGCAAGATCATGACCTCAGTGGAAAGCAGACACTCAACTGACTGAGCCACCAGGCTCAGTGCCTCCCTGCCCTCGCACGTAAGTTGGTGAGGACCCCCTGAGAGGGATGTTAGGAGGAGTGCAGGAATTGACATGATGTGTTTACTCCAGGCCTGGCACACAGTGTGTGAGCCTCCATTCTCAGTGGTTAGCTATCTCAGCGGTTATCTGCAGAGACCTACTGAGTACAGGGTCACTGTTCTGGGCAGCACAGATGCCATGGAACCAAGAGACATGCATCTGGCCTCGTGGTGCCCGTGTGCTAGCTGCAGGGTCGGGGAGGTAACCAAAACTCAAATCCCAGGAGGGGTCAGTGCTCCAGTGAAAATGGGCGGGATGCTGCGGGGGCAGCCGTGCAGAGGTCTGCAAGAGCCAGGAAGGCAGCAGGTTGTGTGCTGAGCACTGGGGCCTCACTGGGGGCAGGTGCTCTGAGGCTGGGCTCAGCCACTCCCAGCGGTGAGGCCTCAGGGTTGTGACTTGCGTCTGTGCCTCAGTTTCCTCACTGCAACCTGATGGGGCTGAAATGGGAGTAGAATAGGGTGAAATGTGGCCAGCACTGACCACGGGGTTTGGCACCTTTACTGTTCCACCCACTCGCTGAGTGCCTACTGTGTGCTGGGCCTTTGCGTGTGGCAAAAATGGAAAGAATTGCTTCCTAAGGCCCTACGCAGCTGGCCGAGGAGGCCCTGTTTACTGTCTCAGCGTTCACTGTTATCACCTCTAGGCCTCTGCTCACACTGTCCCCCTGCCTGGAACACGATTCCTGTGGGCGCTGACCTCACTGCCCCTCCCCCTGCAGGTCTCTGTTTGAGAGCCACTTCACAGGGAGTCCTCCTGGGCTACTCTGGTTAATTCCCGGTGCCCAAGCCCATCTTCTTCTGGGCCTCATTTCTCTGCGCGTCACCTGGCACATTTACATTCCTCATGGGGACTGTGAGCCCCACGGGGATGGTGATGATTTGCTCCTCTTGTCTGTTCCTGCACCTGCGATTCCTAGAACAGTGCCTGGAAGGCACCTAGTCCATGGCAGGTGCTAAGTACCTGTCGTCTAAGGGACTGGATGGAGACAGTGAGTTGAGAAAGTGCCAGACACATCGGTGGGATTGACGAGCGCTTGTCTGCCAGAGTAGAACAGGGCAGGTGAGGGAGTCAGGGGGATCCCCTCTGAGGCTGTAGACCTGCAGGAGGAGGACGCTGGACAAAGCACATTCCTGGCAGGGGGCAGAGTAAGGGCAAAGGCCCTGAGAGCAGAATGAGTCAGGTGGGGAGCTGAGGCTAGGGCCTAGGAGGCCTGAGCGTGAGGTGCTGGTGTACTCACCGGGGCCCCGGCAGTGAGGAGCCCAGCAGTCATTCCCTCCTCTGGCCTCTTCCAGGAACAGCCAGCTCCTCTGCAGGCAGTTCTGGGGGGAAAGGGGAGGCAAGAGACCGGGCAAATGCCTGTGGTGGCCAGAACCCCACACCCTGGCACCTGTGTGCGGGAAGGAGGGGCTGTGGCTGTGGAAGCCTGGAGCCCTGCACCCAGGCCAAACCCAACAGTGGTGAAACCTCCGCTTGGCATTTTCTGGGTACCTACTGTGTACCCAGTGCTATTCCAGGCATTGTTGACAAGAGTATCTCAAATTTTCCTACTCTACTTCACAATGGGCAGGCAAGGGGCACACCCCCAGTTGCCCAATAGGGTAATGACTATTCCTGTTACATGACGGAAAGGTAGACAGTTATGGGGTCTTCAGATGTCGTGTACCTCAGTTTTCCCCTCCCATAAAATGGGAGTGGTAACCCAACACAGAGGTTATAGGAATTAAGGTGTGGAAAGGGCTGAACATGCTGGAATGAAAGCCTCTTGCTTCAGTGAGCATCTATTTAGCTCGACATGCAGGCCCTGTTGATAGTGGTTCACAAGCTCATCTTGGCTCAGGGCCCCAAATGAAACTCAGGCCAAAGAGAGTATGCATTTCCCTGGTCTCTTTGTACCTTCCCTTCATGACCCTGATTCTGTCTCATCCCGCTTGTGCCCTGTGGTCTTCACAGCAGTTTCCAAGATGAGAGTTATCTTGTTTAGTGATGGGCTGATGGGTTTCTTATTATCTCCCTGACTCCCCTGGAGACTCCAGGGGCCGAGACAATGTTGGGGGCTCTTGGATATAGGACGGGACCTGGCCCTCAGGGCACCTAAACATGTGTTCGTAGAATTGATGAAGGAGACTGGATGGTCCTTAGCTTGCGGTCGGTGCTCTATAAGATTTTAATATAAGGAGTCTGTTTTCTGGGTCCCAGGTGGCTGGGATTAAAGTCTTATGCTTTTGGTCTCCCTCATCATCATCCCGAGAAGCCCCTCAGTAAGGTGAAGCTCCAAAAATGCTCCACAGTGGGATCTCGGCCTTCCCCACCCTCCGAACCCCGAATGTCCCCCCAAACCAGGGAGGGATGCAGGTCAGGCTGACTCCAGTCTCTGAAGGGTCGGGCCAGCTAGGATCTCTGACTGTAACCCCGAAGCCGGAGGTTCCCACCCCTTTTGCCAAAGCCAGGTCCCCACCCGGGCCCCAACTCCTCCTCTCGGACCCGGATACACCCCCACCCCCAGACAGGACCACGCCCACTCGGTCCCACCCCCACCGTCCCCAAAGCGACCCGCCCAAGGTCCAAAGCAGGAAAAGAGACTCTACACAGACGCACACGGTAAGTCCCTGGATGCCCGCCCGTCTCGGCCTTCCCCGCTCCAGCTACCCGAGTCCCACTTACCAGCCGGACCGCAGGACAAAGGCCGCAGCCGCCACCAGCCAGATCTGCGCCTGCGCAGGCGGGCGCCCAACTACATCTCCCAGAGGGCGGCGCGCGCACTTCCGGTCGTTTCCTTGCTCGCCCCGCCTCCCCCCTGGCCCTAGCTGCTGGGCTCGAAGTCCGAGTTCGGGCAGCGCGGACCCCGCAGGCCTTAGTCTCGCCTCTCCGCCCCCAAACTCCCCCACGCCGCATCCCCTTATCTGATGGCCGGACATATGCCACGTCCGTCGTCAGCCGGGACTGCGCCTGCGTCGTGGGGCGCTGAACTACAACTCCCAGAGGGCCATGGGCAGATTCCGTGCGCTTCTGCCCCACCCGTCGTCGCACGGGACCCGAGTTCTAGTTTCGACGCCTGTACTTAAGGCGCTCTCGCGAGTGTCCGCTCCGCGCTGGCTGTGTCGTGAGCCCTGCGAACGTCTTCCCCGCGCTCTTTTTTTTTTTTTTTTTAATTTTTTTTTTTAATGTTTGTTTATTTCTGAGAGACACAGAGGCACAGCATGAACAGGGGAAGGGCAGAGAGAGAAGGAGACACAGAATCGGAAGCAGGCTCCAGGCTCTGAGCCGTCAGCACAGAGCCCGACGCGGGGCTCGAACTCACAGACCGTGAGATCATGACCTGAGCCGAAGTCGGCCGCCCAACCGACTGAGCCACCCAGGCGCTCCCCCCGCCCCCCCCGCCCCCGCGCTCTTACAGAGGGAACTGACCCGGGACTAGTTTAGACAGAGTGGTCAGGGAGGTTAGGGGGACGCTGAGCAAAGGCTGCAGGAAGACCCTGGGGAGCAGTCTCTCCGGACCGGGGGCACAGCCGCGCTAAGGCCGCGGCGGAGAGGCCAGTGAGGAGGCATTGTGAGCGTCCAGGTGAGTCCCCTCGGAGTTCCAACACACTGCTTTCATATTGGAATTTGTGCCGTAAACTTTATTGTTGTAAAACCAACCAGTGTTTCCAAATATCAAACAAAATGCAAGACGGCAATGACACACACACAAATTAAAACGGACACATTGCCTAAGATGCCAAACACAGAAGCCGTTTACGTTTTGCCACGCCGACTCAGCCTTGCAGTACTTAGTACAGGGTTCTAGGAAACATCACGTGGTGGACATGTTTTTAAATTGCTTCACGTCATTGTCAAATGTGTCATTTGAACAGCAGCACAATATTCAAAGCCCACGAGCTCTCAGTGACTGAATTTATCATTTGCTGAACATTGACCAAGGCCCGCCAGGCGCTGGGCCCCGGGTACAGCAGCGAACAGTGGACAAGGCCCCAGTGGACAAGTGTGCACGTTCGCCATTCCCTACTCAAGCCAGATTACTTTCACTGATGTACATGGACCATCCCTGGAGCAGCGAGTGGAAAGAATGTAACCAAGGCTGAGCCATGTGCACTTGTCCTTTTAAGAAAGACTGACTAGTTTAAGTACGGGCTTGCATGCTGAATTTGAAGGGGAGAAAAAGTATTAAGACAAAGGCATTTTTCTTTGACTACAACAATGTGTTTGAAAGCACTCTGACTCAAACAGTAGAGAAGACAGTAAGAATTCTCATGTTAGGGAAAAATCGAGCAGGGTACATTTTTTACACTAAAGACACTTGAAAAGATTAGGCTGATTCTCAACATGAGTGAAAGGCCTTAAATTTCAGAAGCCCTAAAACAGTGGTTGTTATGAAAAAATATAATGGATGGCTCAAAATCAGAATGCACTGATGTAAACAAGGCAAAGACAAGCATATTGGCTTTTCTTTAAAGTGTCTTGTACATTCAAAGACTATAAAGGCCCACATTTGTGATTGTCATACTGAAAGCCCACCTGCTCTTCTCTCTACTACACTATGAAGGCTTTAAAATACACATCAGATGTCAATTATCACTTCCCTCACCTGCAAACTTAAATGCAAAGAGATCCTTAAATTTTTTTTTGTTTTTTCTTGCACAAAATGTGTACTCTCCCCCCCCCCCCACTTTCCTTCTACTGGTTCAAAAGGTATATACATGTACACAATTCTCATGATGAAACCTTTTTCTCAGAAAGGTCTGGGCAGAGTCCTGGTGACGAGCTGTTGATGGTGCCACACAGACTTGCCTGTTCATGGGGACGTACCCCAGCCCTGATACTGAGCCACGTTCCTCTACACACCTCCCTTGGGACTTGACCCTCTGTTACCTTCCTCTAGCCTTCTAATCCTTGTTTTTTTCCAACTTTCACAAACTCAAATGCCTGCAGGGGCTGGGGTCTGTTTGAAGGGATGGACGCTGATGGTCTCAGCCAAGTGTTGCCATGCGGACAGGTAAGCCCAGTGTCCCAGGTCTGAACTTCTCTAAAGAAGCCAAAGATTTGGATCTGTGTGTGAAATCTCTTGATTCACAGGCTATTCAAAGAGTTTAAAAACAGCGTCCATTAAACAAGATGATCTGTGGTGCTTTCACCACTCCAGACTACGTTGGTAACCAGTGGCTGGGCCCCACTCAGTCCACCTGACTGTGACAGGACCCCACCAGGAGCAGGTGCATTAGAAATCAGTGTGGCTTTCAAGGAATTCTATAATCATATTATGGATAGCACAACTTCATTACACTCTATTTTTGTTAAATTGTTCGACATATACATTTAAATATATTACAGTGTTTATCCTTGTGGATGTAGTTCATCCTTTAAAAAAAAAAAATCATTTTGGGAGCCTCAGAACCTAGCAGTGCCCAGGCCTCGTATGCTCCCTGAGGTCCTGGCTTTGGTGGGGAGGAGGGTGGTCCGTTTGCCTCTGGTTCCCTGGAGCGTGAGATGATGAGGACTAGCGCTGCATCACAGGACCCAGTGCCTGGCCCAGCAGATGCTCTGTGACAAGAGCTGGCGGACAGACCAGCCTGGGAAGCGTCCCAGTGGGCAGGCGTTGGGGTGTCGCAGGGGACGCTGGCAGAGGAGGGCACGGGGTGAGCCAAGCGTGCAAGGAGTGAGGAGAAAGAGAAGAGAGGGGCCGGTGCTCTATCTCACTACAGCTTGAGCAGCGTCTTGGGACTAGGCAGGTCAAATTAACTCAATTTGGCGGCTTAGTGGATCGGGATTCAGAGGAGCAACTCTCCAGGCCCAGGACCACATCCTGCCGCTGCCACCCAAGGCAGAGAGTGTTGAGGGGGGCCTCCCATGGTGCTGCCAGCCCCCCGCCTCGGCGGTCCAGGTAAGGATTCCAGGGCTGCAGCCCTGCAGTAGGGTCTTGACAGCGGCTGCAGCTCACTTACTCATTTGGTTACCGTTCACCCATTCTCACTCACGAAGGGCTGCTCTGGGCCAGGTGCTGGTAAAATGCTGCAGTGAAGACTTCTTTAAGCAGAGGAGACATCCCTCGAGGAGGTGAGGAGGCCCAGCATGGGCGTCATTGTGGAGACAGGAACAGAGTGGGCACAGGAAGCCAGCCTCCACCACCCCAGCGCCAAGAGCTACGGAAGCCGGAAGGGATTCGAGGGAACTGGTCTGCTGGGCTTTCTGTCATCTTAGCGTGTCTGTTTCAGAAGGATTGCTGGCTGTGGGTATTGGATGGGATGGAGGAGAGTAGGCTGGAGGCAGAGTTCACCTATAGAAAACTGCAGGCATCCAAAGATGGAGAAAAGAAGATAGGGAGGCG
Organism: Paguma larvata; assembly: GCA_030068075.1. Lineage (NCBI taxonomy): Eukaryota > Metazoa > Chordata > Mammalia > Carnivora > Viverridae > Paguma > Paguma larvata. The sequence goes on along the minus strand of CM057841.1, from coordinate 6,340,381 downwards.
GGCGCAGTTAAGTGCAGAGGAGAAAAGGGAACAGGGCAAGGCTGGGGCCTTGGAGGGCGGAGAGACGGCATAGCATTGGTTTTCTTTTGCACAAGAGTTCTTTGGACAAGCTCAGGTGGAGGACTGAAGGACACCAGGCACGTGTCTCTGGAGGGCAGTCACTCTGGGATGCCGAGGCAGACATCTTCGGATAATTCCATTCTTCAGGTTCAGGAGCTGTTAGCGCCAGGATGGTGGGGGCCGATGGCAGTTAGGGGCCCGACTGATGCCTGTGGGCAGCAGCCCCCACTCCTGCAAACTGCTACCACCCAGAGAGCTGTGAATGTGCCTCTGACTTAGGGGGATCAGAATAAAAACTGCGTGGGAATAAATTCCTGGTCACTAACCAGTGGGGACACTGGGAGTTCTTTGTCTGCATATTCTGTCATCTAAAACAAGCCTGCTCATCATGTGTGCTGTACCCAAAGGCTCAGGGGCTGACTGTGGGGCCAAGACCCCCTCCCCCACCTTGCCACCTGAGCTCCCAAGAAGAAACTCCGCCTCAGCAGGTTGAGAAAGAAGGTGCTTGGGAAGGGAGCTGAAACCCACGAGAAATTAAGGCATGGAGAAGAGCCGGAAGCCCTCAGCGAGGATAAGCCAGGATGCTGGAGCGAGGCAAGAGGAAGGTCCGGAGGCCCAGCTAGAGAGAGCTCCAAGAAGGCAAGCGCAGCAAATGGCACGAAGGCAGCAGAGGGACCTGCATGGCCCAGGAGGGTGCCAGGGGACACAGACTACAAATGTGTGCAGGAAGGAGGCAGCTTAGTTGAGAAGCAGCAGTGGGCTGGGCGGGGCAGGTCCAAAATAGTTTTCCAGTTGAAAGGCGACTTATGGATGATTAAAAGAAGAACTCTGCTTATATGGAGTCAGAGTCAATCCAACACTATCCAAGTTAAAAAAAAAAAAAAAAAAGACACTCGTAAGGCTTTTGTTGGCATGGGGACAAAAGTGGTGCCCAGTGATCCAGTGATGAAGGGGTGGGGATGGATGCCAAGGTGAATCCAGGTGTATTCGGGCCACCCCCAGCAGTGGTGGGGTGAACGGAGGCACCTGGGTGATCCAACATCTGCTCTTGGGAGATCCAGGGTGACCATAATGCCAGATTTTTATGTGACATTTATGGTTTGAAAAATGTTCGCATTTATCTTGAAAAAAAAAAAAAAAAACCAAAACACCCACAAAGTCATTCTGTGAGTCAAATGGAAACATGTACAAGTCAGTTTTGGTCAGACCTAAGAATCCTGCCTAAAATCCTTCCAGAAAGCAAGCAGATTAGTAGTTGTCAGGGGCTGAGAGAGGGGAGATGGGAAGTGACTGCTAATGGGTATGGGGAACCCATTTTGGGAGTGATGAAAATGTTCCAGAATACATGGGTTGCACGACCCTATGCATGTACTTAATGCCATCGAATTGTGAATTCTGAGTAGTTAAAATGGCAAGTTTTAAGTTGTGTGTACTTTATCATAAAAAGAGTGAAAAAGGAAAAGGCGGAGCAGGGGCAAAAAAGAAAAGAAAAGAAGAGGAAAGGACCACATAAAAGAGCCTCGCGTGTGTGCCAGGCTCCCAGGGTCTGGGCGGGCAGGAGGTGGCCTTCCTTGGAGTGCAAGAGGGCCGCCAGGTGAAGGGTGCCCCCGGAAAACGCTTCTAGAATTGGCGCTGGTGAAGCCCCTCTTCTGTTACTTGCGGAACACGGACGGCCGACCGCCGAGCTGAGCGCGGCGCTGGGGGTCGCTGTCGCCCAAGGAACGCGGCAGGCTCGGCGACACCCAGATACGCTTTGGGTCCCGGGTAGCCTGCAGGATGAGTCCGCCAGGGGTCGCTGTCACCCGAGGAACGCGGCGGCGGGGGTGGCGGGTCCCAGGTCGTAGAGCTCGACGAGCCCTTCGGTGGTCTCTGTCATTCGGGTAAGCGGTAGGCGCGGCAACACCCGGGAGATGGGGTGGATGCCCGGTCGCCCCACAGGACGAGCCCCCCGGGGGTCGCTGTCACCTGGGGTAAGCGGCAGGCGCAGCGACACCCAGAGACGCGGCGGGTCCCGGGTCGCCTGCAGGACGAGTCCGCCGGAGGTCGCTGTCACCGGGGACGCGGCGGCGGGGTGGCAGGTCCTGGGTCCCTCCGCTGGACGAGTTCGCAGAGGGTCGCTGTCACCCGGGGTAAGCGGCAGGTGCGGCGGCCCCCGGGAAGACGGGTGAGTCCCGGGTCGCCCCTCAGGACGAGCCCTTCGTGGGTCGCTGTCACTTGGGGTAAGCGGCAGGCGCGGCGACTCCTGGGAGACACGGTGGGTCCCGGGTCGCCCCGCAGGACGAACCCCCGGGGGTCGCTGTCACCCAGGGAACGGGGCGGGCGCGGCGACACCCAGAGACGCGGCGGGTCCTGGGTTGCCTGTAGGACGCGTCCGCCAGGGGTCGCTGTCACCCGGGGGACGCGGCGGTGGGGATGGCGGGTCCCGGGTCGTTCCGGTGGACGAATTCAAGGAGGGTCGGTGTCACCCGGGGTAAGCGGCAGGCGCGGCGACACCCGGGAGACGCGGTTGGTCCTGGGTCGCCCCGCAGGACGAGCCCTTCGTGGGTCGCAGTCCGTTGGGGTAAGCGGCAGTTGCGGCGACACCCAGAGACGTGGCGGGTCCCGGGTCGCCTGCAGGACGAGTCCGCCAGGGGTCGCTGTCACCCGGGGAACGCGGCGGCGGGGGGTGGTGGGTCCTGGGTCGCCCCGCAGGACGAGCCCTTCGGTGGTTGCTGTCACTCCGGGTAAGCAGCAGGCGCGGCGGGTCTGGGGTCGCCCCGCAGGACGAGTCCGCCGAAGGTCGCTGTTACCTGGAGAACGGGGCGGTGGGGGTGGCGGATCCCGGGGCGCCCCGCAGGACGAGTCCGCCGAAGGTCACTGTCATTCGGGGTAAGAGGCAGGCGCGGCGACACCCAGAGACGCGGCGGGTCCCGGTTGCGCCGCAGGAGGAGTCCGCAAGGGTCGCTGTTATCCGGGGGACGCGGCGGCAGGGAAGCGGGTCCTGGGTCGCCTCGCAAGATGAGCCTACCAAGGGTCGTTGTCACCGGGGAGGGGGACGCGGCGGCAGGGACGGTGGGTCCCGGGTCGCCCCGCGGGACGAGCCCGCCAGGGGGTCGCTGTCACCCGGGACGCGCGTCCGCTCACTGCGCGGCGTGCAGCTTCTGGTGGTCGAGGAGGTGGACCATCCAGGGGAAGGCCTTCCCGCAGACGCTGCACTCGAAGGGCCGCTCGCGGGTGGCGGTCTCGCGGCGGCCCGAGGGCTCCCGGCGGCCTGAGGTCTCGCGGCGGCCCGAGGGCTCCCGGCGGCCGGAAGCCTCCCCGAGGCAGGAAGACTCCCCGAGACCGGAGGGCTCCTCGAGACGGGAGGGCTCCCCGCGACCAGAGGCCTCCCCGCGGCCGGAGGGCTCCCCGCGCCGGCCTCCATCCGAGTCCTGGGCCTGCCCTGCCGCTTCCTGGGGGTCGGCCTTCCCTGGCTCCTCGTCCCCGCCCGGGCGAGGCCTCTTGCGCAGCGGCTCCAGCAGGTGGATCTTCCGATGCTCCCCCAGGACAGAGGCGTGCAGGAAGATCTTGCCGCACTCGGGGCACGAGAAGGGGCCCTCTTCCAGGTGGCGCTTTTGGTGCTCCATGAAATGGGTGACCCAGGTGAAGACCTCCCCGCATTCGGCGCACGCGAAGGGCCGCGTTCCAGGTGTGCCTGGCGGCGCGGCTAAGCTCCCGGAGGAAGGGGCAACGGCCGGTTGCCCTGCCTCTTTAGGGTAGGCTTTGGTGTCTTTGAGTAAGGGCAGGTGGGTGCTGCTGGCATCACGGTCCCCAAGCCTCTTTGGGGGACTACTGCTCTGAGCACTTGGGAGGGCGAGGTCTGCAACCATGCTGGGCTGAGGGCGCGGCTGCGGGGGTTCCTCTGGGGCAGGCCCTTGGCCTCCGGTGCCCAGAAGCATAGTGTCCCTGGGGGCAACCCCTGCCTGCCAGGCACCCCCTTCTGCCTGGGGAGCTTCCTGGGCCAGCCTGGGGAGGCAGTGCCTGTTCTTCAGGGCTCTGTCCCCGACTTGCCCACAGGGAGTCTCATCCCAGACACTAGGTTTCAGAGGCAAGCAGCCCAGGCCTGGGGAGGGTGAGGGAAAAGGGTTAATGGTTAGCAAGGGGCAGAGGCTGGAGGCCACACTCTGCTCCCCGCTGCCCCCCAAGGGCTGCAGAGAAGAGCAGGCAGCCAGCTCCCTGTACTCAGTAGAACCTTCTTGTTCTCAATCCCTTCCTCTCTTAAGATAAAGGGGCAACGTGGGGTTGGGGGGCAGATCCCACAGCCCTGGGCCCCCTTATCCTCACCTGGGCAGGCTGCTGAGGGGACCCCATGCTGCGGCATCCTCTGTGTGTCTGCCTTCATGCTGGGAGGCTGAAGCCCTGGTCAAGGAGTGAAAATGTTTGAGTAGCTATTGGGGCGGGGGGTGCCGATATCAGTCCCCACTCTTGGTGTGCACAATCTGGAGGAGGTATAGAGTTAATCACCAAAGCCCCCCAGCACTGCCATCAGCAAAGTCTAACCCTTGCCAGGCCCTAGATCCATTCCCAGCCCTCAGGATCGCTGTAGGACCCAAACACTCACCGAGTGAGCCCAGGGTGCAGGATGCCTCGGCCCCCACCCTGGTGTGGGGACTCCGCTGGGGCTGGGCAGGCTGCAGCCACTCGCCCTCGTGGGGGAGCCCCAGCTCCGATGCCTAGAATGGCAAACACAGTCCCTTTCAGCAACTGTCCCATGCTGCCCAGGGCTTGGAGCAGCAACCAGAGCCATCCACCCAGTGCCACTAGAGCAGAGGGACAGACACCATTGCCTCCTTTCAAAAATCCAGGAATAGCAAGACTAAAGCCACTGCCTCCCCCCAAAAAAGGTGCCAAAAAAAAAAAAAGCCACCAAACCAATAAATAGTAGTAAGAGTTTATTATGCATATTATGCATATAGGGATAGTCTGTGAACTGGGAGCTTTTAAATCCAAGATTGATAGGAAGTTTGGAGGCTTATACAGTGAAAGTGAGGAAGGCGATTAACTGTTTTGGTGGCAGTTATTACAAAGGGGGTTTCCCAGTGGCAGGAGCTGGCTCAAAGTGACTATCTTACACTGTGTTTTTTTTTTTTTAATTTTTTTAACGTTTTTATTTATTTTTGAGAGACATAGAGACAGAGCGTGAGCAGGGGAGGGGCAGAGAGAGAGAGAGACACAGAATCTGAAGCAGGCTCCAGGCTCTGAGCTGTCAGCACAGAGCCCGACGCGGGCTCGAACTCCCAGACCGTGGCGGGCTCGAACTCACAGACCGTGAGATCATGACCTGAGCTGAAGTCGGATGCCTAACCGACTGAGCCACCCAGGCGCCCCTATCTTACACTGTGTTTAGGAGGGGGACTTAAGTTTCTTTAATGATTGCCAGAGGCATTTGCACAAGGTGCCCCAGGTTGTGTTTCACTTGTTTTGCAGAACACACTAAATTAAGTTTCACTTCTGTGGCTTTAAGTGGCTTTGTCTGCTCAGGGAATGTTCAAATCTGGTCTCCTTTTTAATTTAATTTTAACACCCCAAATGCACATTCCCAGAGGGCTGTTACTAGGACATAGTTCGAGCCCCACCCCCTGCAAAATGGAAATTCAAGGCCCCTTTGTGATGGTTAGTTCTAGGTGTCAATGTGACTAGGCTAAGTGGTGGCCTGAGCACTGGTAAAACATCACCCCTGGTGTCTGTGGGGGTGTCTCCAGGGAAGAGCAGCGTTTACACTGGTAGTCTGAGTAAACGTTATCCTCACCAATGTGGGTGAACATCACCCTGTCCTTTGAGGGCCCAAGTTGAAACAGAGGCAGAAGGGTGCATTTACTCCCTCTGCTTGAGCTGGGACAGCCACCTTCTGTCCTCAGATATTGGACCCCTCCTTGATTATTGGCCTTTGGACTCAGACTGGGACTCCTCCGGTCCTCAGACCTTTGGACTTGAGATGGAATCCCCACCAGCAGATCAGGGACTTCTCGGCCTCCGTAATCGTGTGAGCCAGTTCCTTACAGTAAATCTTTCTGGACTTGATCTTAGCCAAAAGGCTGAGAAGCAACAGTAAATCTCTTTATGTCTATATAGATCCTACTGCTTTTTTTTCTGTGGAAAACCTTGACTAATACACCCTCACTTGAAAACCATTGACAAATTCATGGCAATAAGACGGCATTAAATAGAATCGTAGGTATAGAGTCAGGTTAATATTGCCTGTGATGTTCTGAACTGTCCCTCACAGCTACACTGTCCTGAGAACAAGCCCCTCCAGAGGGTGATGAGCCGCAGTGGAGGCTCCAGGTCTCACCTGTCACCAAAGCTCTCCTGTCACTCATCCCACCAAGGGGCACATGGATCCCACACAAAGTGGTGTCAGTGCCGGTCACTGAAGAGTGAGAATCTGAAACTGCATCCAGGCTCTGGCCCCACTTGCTGTCTGGCCCTGGGAGAGGAACGTTCCCTCTCTTGGCCTCAAAGGGGATATCTGCGCAACATGCTCAGAGCCAGGCACCTGGCAAGGGCTCCGCGAACTTCCACTGTAGTGGCTGGATCATTCAGGGTTTGTGGCTAGAGAAAGAGCACGGTGACACCCCTCAATGCAAATGGACAATATTCGAGAAAGTGCATTGGGATCAACAGGAAGTGAGAAGCAACCAGGAGGCCGAACCCACGTTGGAAAGGCCTGTCTTTGGTTGGTGTCTGCTTTCTGCTGCTCTCACCCTCCCTGCCTGGGGTGCTGGAGTGTAGGTGCAGGGTTCTGAGGCTTCCCAGAGGCCCAGGCTGGGACTGATAGGTGCTGGGGACTCATGGAGGGAGGGAGTCCAGGACAGGGTCCAGTGGGAGGGGATTAAGGTATGAGATTCATTTTTCAGGCTGGGAATATGTGGATAGTGTGTTTGGCTGAATTACTGATTTTCTGTCTCTTGCTAAATAGTAGTTTTGATTATAAAACAACATTTATTGAATTCTATAACAGTTACCAGAGAGGCTGCCATCTGCAAGGGAGTAGGCAGGAATTCCTCTCCCTCTTCTTCCCGGTACTCCAACCACCTGAGACCTTCAGCTGCTGCCAGTCCTGCCTCCTCAGTGGCCAAGGCCATGACCGTGGACGGTGGAGGGGTTAAGTGAGAGAGAAGGCCTAGGATCTGTGTGTGTGTGGGTGTGTGTTGGGGGGTGGGGCAGGCTAGGGCATATTAGTCGGCCTGGCTTGGAAGCTTAGGTTGCCTTGCAGAGATGTCCGCAGATAGAGACAATCACGCTTGGGCCAGGCACAGAAACCAGGACATTTCTGGGCCTTGTCTATATCTCCAAACACAGAAATGTCCCTAAAACCCTGTTGACCTGGGGTCTGGTAGTTCCAGAGACAGCGTTGAGCAATGAGTGGGATATGAGGGCCCGTATCTGTCATCTAACCAGCCAAGAAAAAGAAAAAGAACAATGGGATATGTGAATGCCAACCAGCTCTTTACTGCTGCTGAGGGATTATTGTTCGTGGCGTTAGCTGAGGTAGCAGAGCTGGGTTTATGTCTAAAAAAGGAAGAGTCTTGGTAGTTTGCCAGGGGTGTGTTTGTGTGTGTGGGGGGACAAACTAGATGAAGGGGTCAAAAGGTACAAACTTCCAGCTGTAAAATAAGTAAGTCCTGGGCCTGTAACGTACAGCATGGAGATTATAGTTAATAATACTGTATTGTAGATTTAAAAGTTGCTGAGAGTAAATCTTAAAAGTCCTCACCACAAGAAAAAATTCGTAACTTTGTGTGGTGATGGAGGTTAACTAGACTTATTGTAGCTGATTATTTTGCAATATATACATATATTGTATTGTTATGTTGTACACCTTATGCATATTAATTGATGTTACACATCAATTATATCTCAATTAAAAATTAAAAACAAAAAGATATTATAGATACAGTTGGGGGGAGAAAGAGTCCTTGAAGCCCAGACCTTACTTGCAGTGCATGGAGATGGGGTGTGAGCATGTGCGTGATTTCCAAGGGGAGAATCCAGGATAGAAACAGGATTTCCATCAGCACATCTGGCTATGTGTCAGGCACCTGTGGCCTGTCTGGGGCTGACTTCTCCATCACGTGCCAGAAACATAATGCCCAGAGCCCATGTAACTTTTTGGAGAAAGGGGTTTCTTATGATAATGTTTTAATTTCTTTTAAAATCAGATACACACACAAAATGAACATAGGAACTATTCCAGCCTAGAATATATTCATCTTTATACCAAATGGTCATAAAATATAACTTTTACTATTTTGTGGAAGCTCATGAATAAAACTTTGATATGATTTTTATGGGGCAAAATTCTTAGGGCCCACAAAAGTCCTAATACAACCGTGGGTTCATTATTCTCTCTACTTTGGTGTATGCAGTGTGTATTAGTTTCCTATGGCTACTGTAACAAATCATGACAAACTTAGTGGCTGAAAATAACACAAATTTCTCTCACAGCTCTGGAGGCCAGAAGTCTAAAATCAGTTTCTCTGGGCTAAACTTAGTGTTGGCCAAGGATCATTCCTTCTGAAGGGTTCTGGGGAGAGTCTGGACTTTTCTCAGCTTCTAGACACAACCGCGTTCTTTGCCTTGTGGCCCTTCCTCCATCTTTGCTACCTCTGTGCACATATCACTGCCCCATCTTCTGTAGTTAAACCTCCCTCTGCCTCCCTCTTTCAAGGACAGCTGATTACATTTAGAGTCCACTCAGATAATCCAGGGTAGTCTCCTCTTCTCACATTTCTAACTTAATCACACCTGCAAAGTCCCTTTTGTCACCTATAGTAACATTCCCAGGTTCCAGGGATGTGGACATGGACATTTAGTGGGGCCAAGGGGGTTGGTGGAGTCATTATTCATCCTGCCACACAGTGTGCGTTTGAAGTTTTCCATGATAAACAGCTTTACAAAAAGATACTTGAAAAGATATCTCCAGGGTGCCTGAGTGGCTCAGACGGTTAAGTGTCTGACTTTTGGTTTTGGCTCTGGTCACAATCTCCCGGTCGTCAAATTGAGCCCTAATAGGGCTCCACGTGCTGAGCATGGGACGTGCTTGGAATTCACTCTCTCCCTTTCTCTCTGCCTCTCCTCTCCCCTGCTCTTTCTCTCTGTCTCTCTCAGAAGAAATAAAGAAGTAAACAAACAAAGATATTTCCTTCTGCAAGCCTAAAACAAGACAATTAAGAATAGCTCTTTTTTTTTTTCTTCCCTCAGCCATAGCAGGTCAGAGATGGAAACTCACACAGGTAAGTTCAAGGACAGGGATGATCTGCCGGTGATGTCTACAAAGGTACACAGGTGTTTCTTTGGTGGGGTGGGCTCTTCTGCAGAGCAGTGGGAGCCTTTTTCATTTTTTGTGTCATGTTTTCATTTAGATGTCTTTCTTTTGTTGTTGTTAATTAACTAAAGAATGAAAATGGTCTCCAGGCAGAAGAACATAGTGGCCAGAGAAAAAACAAAATATAGACTGCCGGTCCTTCAAAAAACGAGCCATGCAAATCAAACCTCAAAATGATACTAGATCCCAGTAGCATAAGAGGGGGCGGTCTCTGGGGATGCAGAAGGGACTGGACTTTGACTTGATGGGAAATATTTTCACTTTTAATGGTTCTTTCTTTTAACTCAATTTATCTTAATTTTATTTAATTGTGTAAAATCGGTGTGTGTGTGTGTGTGTGTGTGTGTGTGTGTGTGTGTGTGTGCACGTGTTCATATACAGGTCTGCAAATTTTAATACATACATAGATTCATGAAACTGCTACCACAGTCAGGACCAGAATGGTCCCACCACCCAGGGAAAACTCCCTCATGCTGCCCCTCTGTAGTCACACTTTTCCTCCACCCAGAACTCCTGCCTGGCATCTACTGATCTGTTCTCTGTGGCTCTCATTTTGTCTTTTCAAGATTGTCATATAAATGGGATTTCACAGTATGTACCTTTTGAGATTAACCGTTTTGACAGCATAGTGCCCTTCAGATCCATCCAAGTTGTGTGTGAATCAAGAGTTTCTTCTATTATATTGCTGAGTAGTATTCCATGGTGTGGAGGGTAAGTGAGTGTTTATCCAATCACATGGACATGTGAGGTCGTTTCCTATTTGGGGCTATTACAAACAAAGCTGCTGTGAATATCTGTGTGCAGGTTTTTGTAGGAACATGAGTTTTTGTTTCATTTCGGCAAACACCCAGCCCCAGGAGGGGGATTGCTGGGTCGTATGTCATGTATATACTTGACTTTATAAGAAATAACCAAACCATTTTTCCACTTTGCCTTCCTACCAGCAATGAAATAGTTCTAGTTTTTCTGCATCCTTGCCAGCACTCGGTGCTGTCCCTCTTTCTACTTTTTAGGTGTGTGGTGATGTCTCATCATGGTTTTAATTTGCATTTCCCTGATGGCTAGTGATCTTCAGCGTCTTTCTGTGTGCTTATTGTGATATTCCCATTTTTAAAAGGTAAGCACATGACTCCTGTCCTTTTTCTCTCTGAGAATGGACATAGAAAACAAAAGGAAGCCAAAAATGCTTCAAGGCTGCTTGTGAATGGTGTGGAGGGGCTTGGAAGGGGAAGATGGCGGTATTGGTCATGAATGGGGGGGGCTACATGACCCCGTATGAAAGGTAGGATGTCTCGTGGACACCGAGGCTGACAATCAGTCGTGTGCAGGGGATGAAGATCCTGACAGGGGTTTAGCGCTGGGGGCTAACATTTGAGACAGGGGCAGATTAGTGAGAGACAGAGGGGACTGTGGTCTCCGGAAGGGTGAGGTGACAGGTGCTGAGCAAGGTGCTATGAATTTTGCTCCAGAGGGAAGGGAATGCGGTTTCTTTTTTGTTTCTTTTGTGATTTACCTGTTAACAAATCTGCATGGCCTCCTCCACCCCCCACGCCCTCCATCCCATTTTAATCACTCCAGTCCCTGCTGGAGGCCTGTCCCCATCACTCTGAGCTCCAGCCACACCAAGGTTCCCTTGGTCCCTGACACACACTCTGGTCCCCTCTCACTTGGGGCCTTTGCAGGAACAGATCTTGCTGTGAGGGACACCCTCTCAGTGTCTTTCTGGCCCCTCTAAGAATCCACAGAGCTCTCCGGTATGAGGCTACTCCAGAGACTAACACAGACGGGACCCGGGCCAGGGCCCCCAAGCGCCTATGTGCCAGCACTTGGAGTGGTGGCACCAGAATTCTTTCAGCCACCGGGCATGTAGTTGCGGGCTACAGCAACTGGCTCGTAGCTGGGAAAGGACTGCCCGAACGCCCGAGTGGAGGGCATGAAGATGGTGCCTGTGAGGTCTGCGGCAGAGCACAGCCCTGTCTTACCGTATTCGGCCCAGCATTGAGCCCCAGCAGGTTTTGGGATTTGTGGGACCACTTAGAGGTGTGGAGTTCAGGCTTTCTGGGAGTGTTGGGGACAGCCTTGCACAGAGCTTGGATGGGATGTCCTTGAGACTGTCACAGCACTGATGCTCATGGTGCCGTGGGAATGTGGGAGCGTGGAGCCAGGGGCCCTGGGCTCACCTGGCATGGGTCTTTCTGGGACCTCAGGCTCTTTCCGTCTTCCTCCTCGCTGATGCTCTCGTCCTGGTGGTCGGTGAGAGATACCAGAACTGGGTGGGAGAAAGGGATGGTGAGAGGCTTGTGAACCCAGAGCCCCCAAATCCCCAGGTGTCCTGCACAAGGACGGCAACACATCCCAGGAACATCTCTGAAGACCCCCAGTGAGGCCAAGGTAAGAGCAATAGCGTGCCACTGACTCCGTCCTTCCAACAAGCATCTAAATGTGGCCCCACCCCGCCCTCCTGCTCCAGACCTTTCCACGGCTGCCAGGCATGGGGCCATGGTGACCCCAGAGGCAGCTGAGGACAGGTCTTCTCACCCAACGCTCCATGCCCACGTACGCTCCTGAGAGGCCCATGAGGACATTTCCTGTAGCGCTAACATGGACACCCTGGACAGGAGTCTTAATGAGGTGGAGTGTGGTCAGATAGCAAAGACGGTTGAAGCAGGGCCCCTTGGATCTACCACAAAACACATTGTAGAGGGACAGAAGCCAGGAAAGAACAACAGTTACAGAAGGTTCACCATTTATAGAAGGTTTAGGACTTGGGAAACAGAGCCATACACTGTTATGGATACAAAATAAGAGGAAAAAGTACAAACATGCACATGCAATGAGAAATTCAAGGCTTTGCCCCCTCTGGGGTAACAGGGAGAGTGGGGTTGAGAGGAACATGGGGTTGGGAGAATATGAAGATCCCAGTGAACTCCACAGCGTGTCATTTCTTCAAATAACAACCTAAGCTGCCTTTCAGGAGGTTAGGCAGTTACAAGGGTGTTCATCATAATACTTTCCATAGTTTTATAGGTTCAAAATGCGTCATATAAAAAGCAAACTATTGCTCTGGAAAGCAATTTGGCAGTTCCTCAGAAAGTTATACATAGAGTTACCATATGACCAGGCACTTCTCCTCCTTAGGTGTGTTCCCAAGAGAAATGAAAGCATGTCCACACAAGTATCTGTATGTGAATGTACATAGCAGCATTGTTCATCATGGCCCCAAAGCAGAAACAACCCAAAGGTCCATCAACTCACGAACGGAGAAACAAACTGTAGTGTATCCATACAAAGGAGTAGTATTCAGCCATAAAAAAGAATGAAGTACTGATATATTCTACACCGTGGATGGATCTTGAAAACCTTGTACTAAGTGAAAGAAGCCAGACACAAAGGACCACATATTGTGTGATTTCATTTATATGAAATGTACAGAAGAGGCAAATCCATAAAGACAGAAAGTAGATTAGATTAGTGGGGAGAGGAGAGTGGGGAGTGACTGCTAACACTCTGAGGTTTACTTTTAGCAGTCCATCGCCTTAACCACTCGGCCACCTTGTCACCTCGAGGTTTACTTTTAGGGGGAATAAAAATGTTTTAGAATTAGAGGTGGTAATGGTTGCGCAACTCTGTGAATATACGAAAAATCACTGAATTGCGTATTTTTAAATGGGTAAATTATATGGTATGGAAATTATGTTTCAATAACATTATTATTTTAAAAAGCAAACAGGAAGGTAACATCACCAAAAACTGGCAGAGTAGGGAGCTCCCAAAATCAATCCTTCCACAATTCAGCAAAAATTAAGCTGCAAAAACTTTCAGACTTAACTTTTTGGGAACTTGAATCTGATTAAAAAAAAAACTTATAAGGATGAGGGAATGCTTAATGAAGAAAGAAGCTATTAAATTGCAACTACAAGGTGTTGTGGCATTTTTACTTATCTGCCTACCAACCCCACTCCCCAGCTAAAAGTGGCTGTGGGGATAGCAATCTATATTATTGGTGTGGCTTGCTGAAGTCACAGGGGGCAGGACAGATCTTGTTCCCAAGGCATTGCATTTGTGTGTTTGGACCTGAAGGATTGGTCAGGGGTTTGCCTTTGTTATGCCCTCTCAGAACCCTCAGGATTGGAATGGCCTCCTGAACAGCATTTGCCAAAAGCATTTAAAGGCACATACTAGTCTCAACCTGACATACTAGTCACCTAAAGCAAGGGATAAGTGGAGCAAGCAGCAGAGAGACCAAAAAGCCTAGGAAAAAGAATCTGGAGAAAGAAGCGCATGTGGGAATAAGGGCTTCCCTAGAGAGTCTGGCAGGCCATGCATATGCTCAGGACTAAACAAATGGTAGGAAACACGAGAAGATCCCAAGCTTTCATCTCAGGTTGATCTTTACGCCCCATTAGCTGGGAATTGAAGACTTAGGAGAGTTGCAAATGGAATGGCTAAGCATCGAAGGAGTACCTCAACTTAGAGCCAACCTACAAAAACCAGGAGAGTTTTATTTTGTTGGCTCCAGGCATTTAAGGAAATCTCTGTCACATTACTGGCTAACCACTAAATTCATGAAACAGAAATTTTAGTGAGCACACACAAAAGAGAATTTAGTTTTTACAAAAGTAGTTTAGAAAAGTTATCAAAATAAACAATTAAATCCACAATAAGCATGAACAGGCCCTGGGGAGGGAAGAGAATCTGATCTCCAGAGTTATCACATTATATTATTAAATATTAAAAATGCCCAGTTTCCAACAACAAATGAAGAGGCATACAAAGAACCAAGAAAGTATATCTCATTCACAAGAATAAAAAGAAATTAATGGAAACGGTCACTGAGGAACCCCAGACATTGAACTTACTAGACAAAGATTTGAAATCAACTGTCTTAAATACCATCAAAGAGCTAATGGAATCCATAAACAAAGAGCTTTCAAAAATAAAGAGAATGATGTTCTCAACAAATAAAGGATATCAATAAGGAGGTATTATTGAAAGGAACCAAATAGAAATTCTGGAGCAGAGTACAAGAACTAAAATGAAAAGTTTGCTAGAGAGGTTCAACAGAAGATTTAAGCTGGCAGAGAAAAGGATCAGTAAACTTGAAGATAGGTCAATTAAAATTGTACAGTCTGAGGAGAAGAAAAATGAACAGGTAGGGGACTTGTGGGAACACCATAAAACACACCAAAAGACATATAGTGGGAGTCCCAGAAGGAGAAGATCAAAACAGAGTCAAAATATTTTTTTAAATAATGGCTGAAAACTTCCTAAAATAGATAAAATACATGAATCTACACATTCAAGAAGCTGAACAAACTCCAGTAGGATGAACTCAAAGAGACACACTATAATCAAACTGTCATGTGGTTCAACATATCAAAACCAAGCTTCATACTGCATGTTATTAATAGATCACATGATCATCTCAGTTGACAAGAAAAAGCATTTGATGTAAGCCAGTGCTTTCATGATAAAGTATCATAATTTTGAGGGACCGAAAGCTTACTTCCAATCAAGAACAAGGCAAGTATGTTTGCTTTTACCACTTCTATTGAACATTGTACTGGAAGTTCTAGCTGGAGCAATTAGGCAAGAAAAAGAAAGAGGCATCTAAATTGGAAAGGAAGGGGTGCCTGACTGGCTCAGCTTGTCGAGTGTGTGACTCTTGATCTCGGGGTTGTGAGTTTGAGCCCTGTGTTCAGTGTAGAGACTTCTTAAAAATAAAATCTTAAAAAAATAAAAATAAATTGTAAAGGAAGAAGAAAAACTATCTCTATTCACAGATGGCATGAGCTAATTACTGAATTCAGCAGTTACAGGACACAATATCAACACATGAAAATTAGTTGGGTTTCTATAAAACATCAGTGAACAACTCCAAAAGGAAACTAAGAAAATTTCATTTATAATAAAAATCAATTCTACTTATAGACTCAAAAAGAATAAAATACTTAGGAATAAATTTAGCCTGGGAGATACAAGACTTGTGCATTGAAACCTGGAAAGCTACTGCTGAAAGGAATTAAAGAAAATCTAAATAACATGATTATTTATTATTATTATTATTAAACACATTCTCTCTTCATGGATTGGAAAATTTAATAATTTTAAGATGGCAAAACTACTTAGTGATCTACAGGTCCAATATAATCCCTATCAAAACTCCAATAGCCTTTTTTCCTTCTTTGCAGAAATGGAAAAGCTGGTCCTAAAATTTATATGAAATTGCCGGGGACCCAGAATAGCCAAAACAGTACTAAAATAGGACAAGGTTGGAAGATACATACCTCCCAATTTCAAAATTTACTACAAAGCTACAGTGTTGGTATAAAGACAGACTTGTAGAAGGGAAAGGAATTGAGAGTCCAGAACTAAGAGAGTCCAGAACTAAGAATCTACGACCAATTGATTTTTCATAAATGTACCAGAACCATTCAGCAGGAGTCTTTTCAAACAGTGGTGCTCGGACTACTGGTACTCCACGTGCAGAAGAATAAAGATGGACCCTTACTTCACACAATATACCCAACGGTGTCAGGAGCTTGCCAAATGCCCATCCTTGGATCTTCCTGCTGTTTCTGTTCACCTGCCTCTTCCCCTCCTGGATTGGCTGTGCTGTGCACCCACTAGGTGTCTGGTATTGCCCACTGTCCAGGAACTACCTGATGGTGGATGCAGAGCTCTTGCTCTCACGAAGCTCACATTAACTAGGACAGAGAACAGACATGCAGGGAAAGGATAAACCCTAAAAATGTCGCAGAGAGTGAGGGCCCTGAAGAACATGAGTGGGGTCTTGCATGGTAGCTTCTCAGAGGGATGGATGTCTGAGCCAGGCCTAGAAGATGAGCTGGCTACCCCTGGATCCAGTAAGGGTCAAGGCTGTGGGCTGTAGGGATGGAAGGCCCTGGAGCCAGGTGATCAGAGCACTCAGCCAGGACAAGATCTGGGGTCAGCGCCCGCTGTAGGGCTGGCGTAGGAGGAGCTGCCAGCTCCCTCTGCTGCTGTGTGAACAGAAGGTAGGATGATAGATGTGGGGAGACATTAAACTTTTGATTGCTGAGGCGTCAATTTCAAATACATCCATCTGGAATAAACATATCTGCAGCTGTATGACACAGCTTCCAGCAAAAAAAGCAGATAAGGAATTGGGTGGTCCCCACTCATGGAGGTCCCTCTTTCGGAAAGCCCCGGGTAGTCCAGAGAACTGACAGTTTGGGTGACCCACTCTCCTTTCTCACACGCTAATTCCCACTCTTCTGCTTTAAATTAGCCAATAAAGAGTCTATTTCCAAGACCCTAGACAGCCTCCCTCCAATAAAAGCAGAGCCCCAGGTATGTGTTCCCTCTCCCAATGCTTTTCCTTTTGTGTCTGAGAGCATCACTATCAATAAAAAGGCTGCAGTGGGCGCAACAACACTCCTCGGCACCCAGGTTCACCGCTGGGCCAGAGGGAGGGACATGCCATGGACTAAGATGAGGAGAAACTTGTTCAGATAGTTTTCCAGATACCAGTCATCAGGGACTTCAAGTGGAAATAATTGGGTCTGTCTTCACCCCTGCACTGGGGCCACAGTGACTTGAGATGGCCACCCACAGGAAAGAGAGCCAGGCTCCCACTGGATTTCATCTGAGCTTCAGGCGCCCCATCACAGCTCTGCCCCAGTCAGCCCCTGGGCACATCTCATCCTCAGTGCGCATCTCTTCCTGCCCCTTCCCGCTCACTACCCTCTGGGAGCTTCCCCACCCAAGGAATGAAGCCTAATCTTGAGGCAGCAGCATGCAGATGCCACCTGCCTGTGTCCCTGACCAGGCATCATGCAGCAGCCACCTGCCGCTCCAACTATCTCACTGTCCACAGGACCACAACTTGTGCAAAACCCGTACGCAATTCCCCTGCTGAAAAATGATTCAGAACCTCAAGATGGCAACAGCGGAGTATTTATGCTGGCCTGGGCCTCCTAAGCTTGAGACCCGGCTTCGTGGGTCCACCAGGAGCCAGACACAAAAGCTTTTTGGGCTCTTTTTCCCTGGAACGGTGAGTTTTAAGGGCCACTTTATCTGCCTTGCATGTCTTCATGATGCCACAGGAACCCAGGAACAAGACTCCATGATGGCATTCAGTGCCTTCCAACTTGGACTATGCTCTTGCCTCTGCAAAACGGGACATGTGGCTTTCCCGAGCATGGTAGCCAGCTTCCTGCGGGCAGTGTGGACACCTGGGACCCCTGTTTTCTGTAGATTTCAAGGCTTAGTTCTGAGCCTGAAGCCTGAAGCTACCCTGATCACAGCACCTGTGCCGGGCCCTGAGTTGACCTCCTCCAGATGTTGTGATGGGGTCTGCACTTTTGTTCACATTACTAGGAAAGAGGGAGCCCATTTCATGGGCCTGGGAGGATGGGAATTCAACACAGAGTCACAGAGGCAAGAAACAAAGCACCTGCAGGGGAGAGGGGAGCCCAGGCGGCATCGGATTTGCCTGCAGACATTGCGACTGCCAGACCCGCCTCCGTCTGCTGAGCTCTCTCCAACACCCATTCTGTGACAACTATGGCCTCAGGCATCTGTCTCCATAGCCAGCCTGTGGCCCTCTGAGATGGGTCTGCGCCCCATGGACTGGATGCGGCCCAGCATCCCTGGACAGGGCCTGAGGTGGAAGGGACGTGGTCCCCAGCATCTCGTGTGGGCTGAGGGCCCCGGGGTTCTTCTGAGGGAGAGCAGACAAATGCAAAGCCACAGGCCAGATGGATACATGGTAAAATGGAGGAATCCTCAATTACCGACTGAGTGAGAGAAGTGAGGCAGACAGAGGTGTGCAGCACAATGACATTTATGTAAAAAAAAAAAAACAAAATCAAAAACACAGGTGTGTGATACGACAATGTGCACTGGGTAGGACATGTACAGGCAGGGGGTCTGCTCGGATGGTCTGGGGTGTTTCTGTGGGAGGGGGAACGGGACAGGAGCGGGTGGGGGGTGGGTGGGAGCAGGGCTGGGTGGATGCGACACTCTGAGTCCGAAAGGAAAAAGAAGCGCGATCCTTGGGCACCGGGCCACGGAGACACTGGCCAGAACCCAAACCCGGCACCTGCTCCTCCCCTGCAGCCACTCGCTCTCAGGGGTGAGGCCCGTCCCCTCACCTTCCTGCTGCGACATCTGTGTGAGGTCCTCCACCAGGCTAGCGGCCTCCCTGCAGGTGCGGGGGCCTTGCGACTGCACCCAGGTCCTCATCTTGCTGGGCAGCGCACCCAGGAACTGCTCCAGCACCAGCAGCTCCAGCATCTGCTCCTTGGAGTGCGCCTCGGGCCGCAGCCACTGGCGGCATAGCATCCAGAGCTGGCCCAGTGCACGGTGTGGCCCGCCTGCCACGCGGTACTGGAACTGTCTAAAACGCAGGCGCCAGGCCTCAGTATCCCCAGAGTTGGCCAGCTGAGGGGCCCTGTCCTGCTCCCTCAGGGCTGGGGTTTGGGGACTCCTGGGGGAGGCGAGGGTTCTGGCCAGCGGGAGCATCTCTCCGGCCTCAGGGGGGCAAGCGAACTGGATCCCAGGACAGTCCCAGCAGCTGCAGACAAACCGAGGTGGCGGCAAGCGATGCAGTCAGCAGTCAGGGGCCTGCAGAGAGGGGCAGGCGCAAAGTGGACCCATCAGATGGTGGCCATCACCTTGGTCAGCTCATCACTCCCCTTAGCTCCCCACCTCTTTGGCCTGACCTCCAGTTCCCAAGGAACTGACCTGAACCCTCCCCATCTCACTCTGACTTGGTCTTCCATCTGGCCCTCCTAGGCTACATTGTGAAGAGAACTCACTGGTCACCACAGGGCCTTTGCACCTACTATTCTACCCATACTCTTCTCTGATTCTCATCCCAGCTCAGCTGTCACCACGGCAGGGTGTCACCATGCTCTGGTTTAGGATGTCACCCTTGTCTCCTCATCCTCCCTCTGCTGTCTTCACGACCCTTATCTCATCATGATTATATCTCATTTCCTTACTTAACTTAGTATCCATTTCCCTCCTTCATTAATTTAGTCATTCAACACACGGTTTACAGAGCATCTAGGGGAACAGGATTCCTGCCCTGGTGGAGCAGTCAGCACTGTCTGGCAGAATTTCCTATGGGGCTGGAAATGCTCTCTATCTGTACTGTCCAACATGGTAACCATCAGCTACATGTGGCTCCTGAGCACTTAAAATAAGGAACTAGAGTTTAAATCCTTTAAAAGGAAATAGCCAGATATGCTACGCAATAGCACAGTAGAGGCCTTCTGCCTTGCCTCTGCTGTCTACTTCTGGCCAAGTTAGAGCTGAGGGAGGAGGAAGGGAGGAGGACAAGGGAGGGATAGAGACTTTAAAAGCAGACGGAAAGCAGAAAGGGCAATGAGAAAATAGCATTTTGTGCATTTTCCAAGCTTCCTATAGTGAACATATAACTGAAATGTTAGTCATAAAAATAAAAACGAGATTTTTTTTTTTTTTTTAACACTTGTACTCTGTGCTGATCCGATGGTAAAAGTAAAAGCTGGCACGACCTTTCTGGAAAGCACTGTGGCAGCTTGTATATCAAGACGATTCTCGAAGTTCGCATGCTGTGGAATTTATCTGAAATTGGGACAGAGATTTAGGCACCAAGATTCACAACAAAAGTGCCCAACAGTCAAGCCTGGCGGATCAACCACCCTCCCGTCACTTGGCAAAGAATTTAGGACTGCAAAATATACGGTAACATAACATGCTCAAGGGAAGCACAGACATGACATATGATGACATGAGGTACAGGGGAAAGTGGGATGCAAAATGATGTATGAGGGTCCCAAAAAGGGCCACTGGGAAAGAGGCCCAAGTGTGGTCAGCCATATCCCTAGAGTTCTTCCTATTTCTCTAAATCTCCCCCAAATGGTAATGTGATCATGTTGGGGGTGGGGAGGGGGGAAGAAAAGAACAAAAACATTGAGGAAGGATTTTTAATGACATGGGAAATGCTTATGACAAGTGAAAAGTGGAGGAACATTCCATGTGACTTTTTCCTTCTGGATCCTCTGGAGAACTTTTCATGTGCACGTGTGTAGGTTTTACAATCAGGAAGAAAGGAAAGGTGTACCAAGGCAGGGAGGGCGACTCACGAGGGCTGTGCCCTGCCGGTAAGCTTCGGGCCTGCTTCCTGCCACCAGCACCCTGACTGGGAGTTTACAAGCTCTGTCACCCCTGCTGAGACCACAGGCAAAAACACTCTTATGCTGTAGTAACACTTTCCTATGTGTAGTTTTTAAAAAGTAAAAGGGCCCGTCTCGCAGCTCCACAAGGTTCAAGCAGCCCTTCTGCTCTGGTATCTCAGACCTTACCCTTCTCGCCGGTGAGCAGGGAAGTGCGCCCAGGGCAGATTCCAGGGTGGAGAACTGCAGCCCCTCAGCACCCTCCAGGGTCCTGGGATGAAGTCTATGTGGGGAGAAGCTGAGTTTATGGAGGATCTGGAGGGGATCAAGTGGGGCCCCTAGCTGAAAGCACCCAAGGCCTATGGGCGTGTCTGGGGTCCATTGTAGGCAGGAAGGATGATGTCGTCATGGGGGAGTGTGGACCAGATGGGGAGCCCAGGCTGATGAGGGGTCCTGGAAGATGTGGGGTCTTAGGCTGATGGGGCGGGGACTTGACGTCTATGCAGCAAGGAGGCTCTAGGGCCTACATGGGGAGAGCTGTGGTCTTGAGGTCCTGGAGATCCACTCGGAGGGTAACCTGGATTGACGTGGGGGGGGGGTCTCTAAGTGTCACTTGTGGGGCTCAAGGCCAGCTGGACAGGCCAGGCTTACCTGGGGTGGGCACTGACATCTGCCGCTGACACTGTGTCAGGTTCAGGGCTGCTGGATGGTGGGGGTAGGGAGGGCTTGGGCTGGGGGGAGGGGAGGTCTGGAGCGGACGAACGAGATTGGAGGGGCTTTCTGCCCCAGCTGCTGGGGAGGGGAGATGCCAACCGGGGCCAGGGTTGGGCGGAAGGGCGCGCCGCGGCCCCCTGCCCCCCTCCACCTCAGCCCCCCTCCCCCGCGTGGCCTGCGAGGCTCGCCCGTCTCCCTCATCCCCGAGCACCTCGGGCCCCCCCCCCCCCCTTCCACGACGGCTTCCCCGACCCGACTCGGCCCCGCCGCCTGCCCCGGGCTGTGCCTCCCGCCCCAGCCCGGACTCGTCTCCACCCGCGCTTCCTCTAACGCGATCCCGGCCAGCGCCCGCCGACTCCGGCGCCCTCGGCCCGCGCCGCAGCCCCTTCCCGCGGTCGACCAGCCCGGCGGGCGCACTGACGGACGAGGGATGGGCGGCGAGACGGCCGGACGGGCCGCGGCGGACTCACCGCGCGCGGGCTCCGCTCTGGCCAGGGCCGCTCCGTCATGGCGGCGCCTCGGCTTGCGAGCGAGCCCTGCCACCGCCGCGCGGACTACGACTCCCAGAACCCCGCGCGCCGCGGGCGACTGCCATTGGCTCGGAGGGGCGCACAGAATCGTCTCCGAGCGTCACGCGCCACGAGACCCCCTGGCAATGGAGGGGGGGTCGTAAGGCACAGGGTTTCGCCGACCAATCGGAAGCCGGCCGGAATAGGTCCTTCGCCCCCGCATTGCCCTAGAGTTACCCTGGAGGGATTCGGTCGCCATGGTAACGGGGCACGCCGCGCGGCAGCGACGTGAGGATGGTGCGCGAGACTGGTAAGACGATGGGGAGGGCTGCCCCCGCACTCTTCTTTTGCGACGCGCTTGCCAAACGAAAGGCAGAAATTCCATTTAAACAAAGTGATTTCTTGTTTGTTTGTCTGTTTTACTCTAAGAGTGTCTGACATTTCGTATGTTAAAAATATTTTTAAATATAAGTCTGTTTTAATATAATATATCCCAGAATAGGATTGCCAGATTTAGCAAATAACACAGGAGGCACAGAATTGCAGATAACAGCGATCTTTTTTTTTTAGTATTAATGTGCTTCACATTTCGTGTATCTTTCAAAAATTAGGAAATACATACAGAGTAGTAGAAATAATTTTCAGTGTAGCTATGTCCCACGGTAGACTTGCCAGATTTAGTACATAAAAATACAGGGTGCCCTCCCTCGCAAAATACAGGATGCCCACCTAAATTTAAATTTCAGGTAAAAAAAATAAATAAATAAACAAACAAATAAATAATAAATTCCAGGTAAACAATAAGTACTTTTTTAGTGGAACTGCTACCCATATTTATTATACGGATATTTATACTTTAAAAACTTTTTAATATAAATATATTTAGTATAACTTTTTTATGTTTTTATTTTTTTTTAATTTTTATTTCTTTTTTGAGGCAGAGATGGAGACAGAGCATGAGTGGTGGAGGGGCAGAGAGAGAGGGAGACACAGAATCCAAAGCAGGCTCCAGGCTCTGGGCTGTCAGCACAGAGCCTGACGCGGGCTCGAACTCATGAACTGCGAGATCATGACCTGAGCCAAAGTCGGGTGCTCAACCGACTAAGCCACCCAGGCGCCCCTAGTATAACTTTTTAAATGTATGTATATGTCACAGTCGGGTTGCAAAATTTCACAAATAAAAATATAGGACAACTAGTAAAATCTGAATTTCAGGTGAATATTTTTTAGTATATATTCCAATAGTATAGTTGGGATATAAGTAATAATAATAAGTACTATGTTAATTACAATAGTGTATCTTATTATTTATCCATATATTTGGCACATATTTAAACCAAATTCTAATATCAGATATTCTTCTGAATACTAGTTATATATTTTAGTATATGCACATCCCAATAGTAAGTTTAGAATATACTAAAAAGTTATTATTTGAAATTCAGATTGGGAGGCAGATAATGATTCAAGGGGGTTTCACAGCTCTGGGACTGGGCTCAGGGTGGCTGTAGCCTGACATACGATAGCAGGAGGATGTGAGTGAGATTGGGGACCTAACAAAGGATATGGGGACCCCACTTCCTGAAGCCTAGGACTGAATGCCATTTATCCGTTGGACAGCAGTGCCTGCCAGGTGCTGTTCTGGACAGGGCATGAGCCGGACACATCAGTGAGCAGGACTGATGTGGCTTTGGTCTCCGAGGGCCCACAGTTTACATACCAGTAAACAGCGAAAGCAGATGCTTTGCTGGAAGTGTAAATGCCTTAGAGAAAATAAAAGTAGGCACAGAAATATAAGATCTCAGGAGTGGCAAGAAGGGCTACTTAGCTGGGTGGTCAGAACTGCATCTTTCTCTCATCTCCTGCTGGCTGCTGATCCCTGGAGTGTTGAATTCAAGCAGGCGCTTGCTGTGTGCAGAAGCCACAGATGGGAAAATAAAATCCAAGTGCTGAGGGTTTATTATTTCCTTGTAAATTATACATGTGTAGTGACCTGAGTTCTCTGGTTCATTTTCTTGGTAGATGAAACTGGCCTGACTTTTTGGCCTTATTAGTTGTTTATAACTCTGCAAGACACCTCAGGAAATTGCCCTTGAGAGAGCATTCACTTTGTTTCTAGAGCCAGGGTGAAAGACGCTGTGGTCATTAGGCAGCTTGAATGCTAGATCCACTGGGAGGCAGTCTGGTGCCAGACAAAGGTTTCCAAACAATTTGTAAGCAGCAGAAACTTTTGTTCCAAATGACACTGAGGTAAATCTCACTTTAAAAGTAAGTTGGCTGGAAGCAGAACCGATGTGATTGCCAGGGGCTAGAAGGAGGAGGGAAGGGGAGCTGTTTCGTCATTTGGCGACGTGACCCTGAACAGACTTGCTGGTGTCAGTGGCAACTGTTTTTGAATGCGGTCTTGGAAAGTTTAGTCTTTTCCTCCTCGAAACTAGTGGTCTGAAGATCTCAAGGAAGGTCTGACCAAGGGACTTAGGTCAGCAAGCAAGGGGTGCATAAGGTTGAAGCAAGTTAACCCTTAAGACCAGGTGGAGTGCCATTATGAGATGACTGTGTCCCAGGCTCCGCTAAGCACAGTGACTGCCCCCCACCCCCCAGCCCATGACTGAGGGTGTCCCTGGAATGTGGTGGAACTTGGGTGGGTCAGTCCTTCAGCTCTGTCCTGGCTCATTTACACCTGAAAAGCAGCCTGTGCCCGAGCCCCCTCTCCATGTTTCCCTCGTCCTCACCACTTGCCTCCCTGCCCAGATCAGTTACTCACACACCCCTGCCAGCCTTGGCGACAAGACCCAAGTTCCCGTCCTTCCTTTGGACCCTGGCCAGGAGCCCCATGTGCTTCCCAAGCCCAGCCGGTTGGCCACCTCGGGTGGCACCGGGTGAACATCTCAGCCCAAGATGAGGACCATGGGAAGCAGGGTGGCTCTCTGGCCAGCGAGGGCTAAGCCAGGCCAGCATCTGTGCTGAGCCCCCTCCAACATCACTTCCAGGGGACACTAGAGAAGACGGAAGACATCTTCTGGGAGACAGAGCACCAAACACCCACTGACATAATAGCCGTCCTGAGCAGCCTAGGTCTCTGGGACCACTGAAGTCTTGCTAGGCCTAGCAATTGGGGCAGGTTGTGGTCAGCTGCACATACCGGAACCCCCGGGCCCTGGCCCCCCCCCAGTGAATACCAGCTCCCCCGCAGAGCTCCTGCAGCCTGCTGCCCAGGCCGGTTCCGGGTTAAGGTACCACACAATCTGCCATCCCAGGCCCTGGCCCGCTAGCCGTCTCCCGTTCACACTATAGGCCCAGGGGCGGGTCAGGTGGGTCAGGTGGCCCTGGCCACCCTGGCATCTCCCTGTCCCCGCAGGGCTTGCTGGTGGCCCAGGGAAGGTCCAGGGGTCGTCCGAGTCGGGCCCTACACACCTCACTCCATGCCAGACCAAGTGACCCCAGGAGTATCACCTTATAGGGTTTTCTGGGCTGAGGGGCCCCAAGCAGCTCCAGGGCCGGTCTGAGTCAAGACCCAGACACCCCAACCCTGCAGGCCTGTGTCAGGCCTGACATCTCCCAGACCCTGCAGGGATTTCTGGGCCGAGTGGTGGGCCAGGGCCAGGTAAGGCCCCCACAACCCAGCACATGACTGCTCTGGATACCCATGGCATTTCCCAAACCCGGCTGGGCTTGCCGGAGCCGAGGTCCAAAGACAGGTCTGTGGCAGATCACAAACACCCTGCGTCTGCAGGCCGTAGCCAGCGCCGGTGTCTTCTTATCTGGCCAGGGCTTGCTGGAGCGTAAGGCCCAGAGCAGCTCTGGGTCAAGCCCCACATACCCAGCACCATACTTGTTTGGGCCACTCAGGACATCTTTCAGAACCTGCAAGGCTGGCTGGCCCTGGAGGTTCAGTTCAGGCCCCACAAGCCAGCACCATTCTGGCCCTAGCCCTCCCATGTTCCCTGGACCCTGTAGGGCTTATTGGAGCTTATGGACTGAGGTAAGTCCGGGTCAGGACCCACACACCCAGCACCACACTGGCCCAGCCCCTTCAGACATCTCCTGGCTGGCTGGACCTGGAAGTGCAGGGCCCGTCTGGGTGAGGACCCAAATGTCCTGCACCTGCAGGCTCTAATCAGGCCTGGCGTCTCCCAGAACCTGCAGGTCTACTGGGAGCCTGAGGCCAGGGGTAGGTCAGGGTCAGGTTCCACAAGCCACCTCCAAGCCTGTCCTGGCCCTCCAGTGTCTCCCAAACTTGCATGGCTTGTCTGAGCCCACAGCCTGGGGCAGGTCTGGGGCAGGCCCGACAGCCAAGCACCATGCCAGCCCTCACCACCCCCGGTGTCCCCTGGACCCTGCAGGGCTGGCTGGAGCTTATGCACCAAGGACTACGGTAGGACCGGGTCAGGCCCCACACATCCAGCACCACATCCGCCCTGGGCTGGCTGGGTCTTGAGGCTCAGGGCTGGTCTATACGAGGCCCCACACCTATTTAAGGACTCACTAGCCAGGCCTGGCATATCCCAGAATCATTCAGGCTTTGGGGGCCCCATGGCCCAGGGCAAGTCCAGGTTAGGCCTTGTACGCCCGTACGCCACACTGGCCCTGGCCATGCCCAGAGTGTCCGGGCACCTCCCAGACACTTCAGGGCTTGCTGGGCGCAGTGGCCCGGGGGGCAGCTGCAGTCACTTGGCCCACGCTGAGCACCCCTAAATCTTCTGCTTGCCCTGCAGGGCTCCTGCTGCGGCGGCGCAGCAGCCAACCCCTGGTGTCCCTGAGTTCTCCATTTGCCTGCACCCTACCTGTACCCTGGAAGGCAAGTTCACGGAGCGGTCTGGGAAGCACCTTAGGGCACGTGTGGCCTTGCAGGAGCCAGGGCCAGTGGGGAACAGCAGCACGGAGGGGTAGTGGGGTTCTGCTCAGGGATAGGAGTCTGAGGGGCTGGGAGCACGCTTTCTGGGAGGTGAGTTGCAGGGAACTCGCCCCTGCCCTCCAGGGCACAGGGACGAGATGTGGCACTTACAGCTTTGGCAGGTGACAGAGTAATGTGTGGATGACTTGGGGAGGGGCTGGTGGCAGGACGCTTGCTCTGCCCAAGCCTGGAAGGCAGGACAGAGACGGGGGTCTTCAGCGAGAATGGGCGAGAGCAGTCATACAGCTGGGGCAGAGGAGGCATGGAAGACCCTCTCAGAAGAATCAGGACTGCAAGCTGGCAGATGCCAGGCTGTGTAGGCCCAGTGGGATTTGGACTCTGCCAGGGGGTAGTGGGGAGGCTGAGGAAGGCAGCGTGGGGCCAGACAGAGTTCCTGGTGCCTCAGCTACACTATGACTTTGGTCAGTCCTTTCCTCATTTTTTTTTAGGTTTATTTATTTATTTGGAGAGGGAGAGAGAACATGAGGGAGGGGCAGAGAGAGAAGGAAAGAGAGAGAATCCCAAGCAGGCTCTGCACTGTCAGCAGAGACTGGTGAGGGGCTGGAACTTACGAACCATGAGATCATGACCTGAGCCAAAATCAAGAGTCAGACGCTAACCGACTGAGCCACCCAGGTGCCTCAGTCCTTTCCTCCTTTAAAAAAAGTATCAAAAGTCATATTTTACTACTGCCTTGGTATCTAGGCAAACATGATCCAGGCTCCATTAATTATTACATATTCACTATAACTATGATTTTTTTTCTTTATTAATTTTTTATCTTTATTTTTCAAGAGAGAGACAGAGCGTGAGTAGGGGAGGGGCAGAGAGAGAGGGAGACACAGAATCTGAAGCAGGCTCCAGGCTCCCAGCTGTCAGCACAGAGCCCCGCATTGGGGCTCAATCCACGAACCTGAGATCATGACCTGAGCTGAAGTCAGATGCTTAACCGACTGAGCCACCCAGGTGCCCCTCGATTTTTTCTTCTGATTTTACAGGTGGATAAAATTCAAATATTTTCATGGGTCTTGTGAATAAGTTGGCCCTGCCTGGAGTGTCACTTGCTCATCACGGGGTCACTGGCTCATGGCATTTAGGACAGACCTCAGGGACGGGCCCTGCCCTAGCTTCCTTCCTTCCTCTAGCTCCTGCGTCCTCTCAGGAAGGTGCATTTCAAGATCCCCAATGGGGCAGAGATTGTCTTTGATGCTAATGGAGACAGAGTTACAGAATTCTACATTTTCCAAGGGCAGAAAACCGCCAAAGGCCTGTTCCACTCTGTCCACACAGATGTTGCGACCCACAAGCCTCCTCAGGGGATGGAATGATGGTCCACGTGGTGGAGGAGGAGCTCCCAGTCCTGGCACACCAAAGCCAGAGAGGAACTCAGAGGCCAGTGGTCCACGTGGCTGTCGGATGTAGCAGGTGGGCAGGGGTGTAAATCGGGGAGGTCGTCGTAACTCATCTGTGCTATTCGGTCATAACCAGACCGTTCTGTGAGGGCAGAAAAGGTGTTTAATTACCATCCAAAATGAAACTATTGGAGCCACCAATGTCGAATTAGAGTTTGCATCAGAAATTTACCCTAGAGTAATTTGTAAGAATTTTTAAATGTTTACTTATTTTTGAGAGAAAAAAAGAGAGAGAGAGAGAAAAAACATGCAAGTGGGGGAGGGACAGAGAGAGGGGAGCAGAGGATCCTAAGTGAGGAGCCTGACGCTGGGCTCGAACTCACGAACCATGAGACCATGACCTGAGCTGAAGTCGGACACTTAACCAACTGAGCCACGCAGGCACCCTTACCCTAGAGTATTTTTTTCTTGTCTGTACTCAGGGACCTGCTTGGTGAAGAGGTGGAGAATTTACTGGGAAGATGGAAAAACACTCCATTTCACACATTCCCATTGAGCATCTGGGAGGCAGGTGGGACAGGTGTTCCTGTTTTGTTTATTAACATAGTGCCAGCTTTGGGTGGGTACGTCCAGGTGTCCGCTGTGGCTCACAGAGACGCCCTGGCCCCCTGACACCAGCAGTGGATGTGTGACTCCCTCCATTGCAACCCCATTCTCCTTTGTTCTCGGCTCCTCCTGTCATGGTGACCTTCAGGTTTTCTAAGTGAGAGTCAGGCCCCCATCCTTGGACCACACGCAGAGGATTTTCTTGAAGTCCCTTTCAGCGGGCCTGAGAGGGAAGAACACCGTGCTTCCTTTCAGGTGCCAGGAACCCAGCACTTCCCTCAAAGGTGTTCTCGCCCCCAGCCTGCCTCCCCACGACTCTTGCCCTCAGGTGGGAGGTGGGCTCAGGGAGGCAGACCATCCCTTTGTAAGTCCTGGGCAGACCCCCCCGCTGTCCAAGGGAAGGTTGTGGAGGGGGGAGGTGCCCCAGAGACTGGAATGGCACCACCGCACGCAGTGTTACCAGGTTTGCCGCCATCACACCACTTGAAGGCTTATTTCATTTGCTGCATCCGTGGGTGCCTCTCCAGTCCGGCTTCGCTGTGACTATGGTGTTTTTCCGCCAAAAGGAGCCTTGTCTTCTTCTGTGGGAAGGAGGCTGGAAAGCTCCCCTGGGCCGTTCCCACAGGAAACCAGCCCCCTGCCCCTGGGCTGGTCACCGACCACACCCTCTGCTCATCTGTCCTCTGCTTGCAGCCTGAGTTCCAGGATCCAGTGAGATCCGCCAGCAGGGAGATCCTCACGATGGACACTTTATTTTTTTTTTTTTAATGTTTGTTTATTTTGAGGGAGAGACAGAGTGCAAGTGGGGGAGGGGCAGAGAGAGAGAGGGAGACACAGAATCCGAAGCAGGCTCCAGACTCTGGGCTGTCAGCACAGAGCCTGACACGGGGCCCGAACCCATGAACCGTGAGATCCTGACCTGAGCTGAAGTCGGACGCTTAACCAACTGAGCCACCCAGGCGCCCCACGATGTACACTTTAAATATCTTACAATTTTATTTGTCAATTATACATCAGTAAAGGTCGAAGAAAGAAAAATAAATGAATGAATCAATACGTGGAATGTGTGGAATGCTCATGGGATCCTCCTTCCACGTAGCTGGCCTCCTTACCGTCATATGGCAGGCATGACTCTGTGTCTCCCTCATGAAGAAATGTCTTCTGTGCCCCAAGGAGCAGTACCCGAGCCAGGCCAGAGTCCACTGCCTTCCCAGGACGGGCACCTTCCTGGTCTTTGACGAGCCCCTGGGCTTGATGCTGACTCAGCGGCACTCACGCCGGCCAGCCTGCCCGTGCTCAGCCTAGCGATGTTCCCGAAGCATCAGGACATGCCCACGATCAGGGCCAACAACAGGGCTCTCAGCTGCATTCTGCTCGCCTCCCTAACTCTCTGCCCCTCTGCCCCTTGCTCTTCCTCAGCCGCCCCACCGCTGCCACCTTCCTCCTCCACTAGGTCACCTTTGCTGCCATGGTCACCGTGGCCATCTCTCCATCTTGGCCAGACTGTGGTCCTAGCCTTCAGAGTCACCAGGCCCAGCAGCAGAGCTTCAGGTATACTGTGCCTCCACCCGGCTTGTCCTCATCACCTGCTGATGCGAGTCTTTTCCTGTGGGGTCTGACTGGCCCCTCCCCACCATTCCCTGACAGGGACAGCCTCAGAGCCCAGCCATATCGTCGTCCAGTGCCAGGGGGCGCAGGCAGGAGGCACCTTTTCTTTGGCCTTCTTGGCCAGGGATTTTCCCAATGCCTTCAACAAGACCAGCCTCCTCACCTTTAGCATGCTGCTTTTCTGCAGCGTCTGGAAGGCCTCCTTGCCCCTGCACCACAGTGCTCGGGAAGGCCACTGTGGCTGTGGGGGTCTTGTCCATCTTGGCCCTCACTGCAGAGTTGCTGGGTGGCATCTTTGTTTCCAAGTGCTCCGTCCTCCTGCTGAAGCCTGAGCAGAATGTCCCAGCATGGTTAAGGCTAGAGGCTGGGTTCAGCGGGAAAGGCGAGGTGAGGAGTCCCGGAGCAGGTATCTCCCAGGTCCGGGCTGTAGATCCTTATGAGCCTCATGAGCCAGTCCTCACTGAAGACGCTGGCGCCATAGGATTCAGGCTTATCGTTTTTCTGTGGCTGGAAGGAAACTTAAACCATCAAAACATGAAGTACATAGAGCAAAGTATTAATGACTGTTAGATCCAGATATCGGGCATAAAGGGGCGCCTGAGTGGCTCAGTTGGTTAAGTTTTCGACCGCAGCTCAGGTCATGATGTCACAGCGCATGAGTTTGAGCCCTGTGTCGGGCTCTGTGCTGACAGCTCAGAGCCTGGAGCCTGCTTCGAATCTGTGTCTCCCTCTGTGTCCGCCCCTCCCCCGCTCACACTCTGTCTCACTCTCCCAAAAATAAATAAACATTAAAAAAAAAAAAAGATGCTGGGCATGTGAATGGTCATTGGCTAGTCTCTTTGTAGATATTGTTGAAAATCTTCACAAATAAAAATGTTTGAGGGGTGCCTGGCTGGCTCAGTCAGAAGAGCATGTAACTCTCGATTTTGGGGTCATGAGTTCAAGCCCCACATTATCTGTAGAGCTTACTTTAAACAAACTTTAAAAAACTAAAAATAGTTTAAAAAAGGCCCATGATGCAACAATACTACAACAACAACAACAACAACAATAATATTGAAGGTGATAACTGGTGTTGGTGAGGAAATTGAAACCCACATCCACTATTGGTGGGTATATAAAATGGTGCAGCTGCTTTGGAAAATAGTCTGACATCTCTCCAGAAAGCTAAATGTAGAATGGCCATATGACCTGGTAATTCCACTCTTAGACAGATACACAAGGGAAATGAAAATCCATGTCCATGTGAAAACTGGTGCACAAATGTTAAAAGCAGCCAAAAAGTGGAGACAACTCAAATTTCCTTCGGCTGATGAATGGATCAACGAAATGTGCCATATCTACGCGATGGAGGGTCCTTTGGCCGTAAAACGAATGAACCACTGAAAGTACAATATGGATGAACCATGAAATGTCCAAAATAGGGAAATTCATAGAGACAGTCAGTCAGTGTTGCCAGGGCTGGGGGAGGAGTGCTTGGGAGGGGAAGGCTAAAAGTGTTCTTTTTGGGGTGAAGATACATTCTGACATCAACATTGGTGATAGTTGCACAAATAGGTGGATATGCTAAAAACCACTGAATTCTACACTGTAAATGGGTGAATTTTATGGTATGTGAATGAAAGTGTTATAAAGCTGTTACCCCAAAACAGAGAATTAATACGTTACAAAATGTGGCCCTTCTTTATATCCTGATCTTTTAAAAAAAAAAGATCAAACTATTTTAAAAGGTGGAGGAGTGCCTGTGTGGCTCAGTTGGTTAAGTGTCTGACTTCAGCCTAGATCATGATCTCACAGCTTGGGAGTTCACGCCCGGTGTTGGGCTCTGTGCTGACGGCTCAGAGCCTGAAGCCTGCTTCACATTCTGTGTCTCGCTCTCTCTCTCTCTCTCTCTCTCTCTCTCTGCCCCTCTCTCACTCATGCTCTGTCTCCCACTCTCTCAAAAATAAATAAACATTAAAAAAAAGTGGAGATAATTTTATCTTGGAATACTGAATATTCAATAGTGTAAATCTTTTTTGAAACTTCTTTTTTTAATGTTTATTTTTGAGAGTGAGAGAGTGCCAGCGGGGGAGGGGCAAAGAGAGAGAGGGAGATGGAAGATCAGAATCGGGCACTGCGCTGACAGCAGAGAGCCCGATGTGGGGCTGGAATTCACCAACCATGAGATTATGACCTGAGCTGAAGTCAGACACTTATCTGACTGAGCCACCCAGGCGCCCCCAAAATCTTTTTTTTCTAAAATGTTGATAATGGAATTATGGTTATGTTAGAAAATGGTGCTTGTTTTTGCGATTACATATTGTAGTTAAAATAGGATACCAAAACACTGGGATTCGCTTTCAAATGACACAGAATGGCATTGTGGCTGGGGGTGGTGGGTGGGGAGTAGCCCTGGGTTGATGGTCACTGAGGCCACATTATGGGGACCTATTGCCTGCTTTTGTGTATGTCCGAAATCCTCCATAAAGAAGACGTTTTGACAATTCGTTAAAGAACCAGCAAGAAATGCATAGAGAACATGGGTTTGTGAATCGGCCCTGTGCGGAAAATTGGCTGTGATGTGAACAGTAGGTGGAAAACATCTTCCACCAGCACTAGGCCGGGACTCAGAGCTCCGCGAGATGCCCACATTTGGAGTGCTCACCTCAACCTCACACCCACCCGAGGGAGGCGAGGGCAGGTTTCCAAAGGAAGGTGACCCAGGGCTATGTCTTCACCTGCCTTCCTAAACCCAGGTTTCACGCTCAGAATTTTGACAATTCCGGTTGTCGGTAGAGGAGAGTTTCTCCACCTCCTAGTTCTCCAAACGGAGAACACGCAAAATTTTCTAATGTTGCGCCATTGTCAAGAAAACATAAACGCTGTGAAAATCTCAATTATGATACCAGAGTGATTTAGCGGAGACCACACATCACATTGGATGGAGGAACGAGGGATGCCTGCCTTCACCCGATGAACAGAAACACCGAGACATGGACATAACTTTGGAATGCGTGTCTCTGCCTCACACAAAAAGCACATCAAGACACTGATTGTGACTTCGTGCCTAGGTAAAGTGTGTTCGTGAAGGCTGCATCTCTGACAGCTGGTGCTCCGACAGCAAACTGCCCCTGTAGCCTCCCAAACCCGCGCCGCCGCAGGGCCTTCTGGGAGGTGTAGTACGAGACCCTGGGTGTCCACCCCTGCCACCTGGTGGGCGAAGCTAGAATACCTAGAATTCCTTATCACTTAGAACTCTTCCCGAGGCTTCCCAGACTCTCCGGAGCTGCCGACTGCGCGCTTCTGGAGAGCAGGAGCCTGGCCAACGGTAGCTTCTGGAAATTATAGTGAGAAAAACCCGTTCCACTGCAGCCGAGGCCTAGCCGGGGAGCCTGGACTACAAGTCCAGTAACGGCCCGATCCCCAGCCCACGCCGGTCGTGCATGTCCGTTGGGTAGATACCGCACCTCCGCGCCTTCTGGGAAACGTAGTCTAACTCTCCGGGTGCTCCGTTGTACTGACTGCTGGACAGAGCCGGGGCTCTGGCCGTAAGACTACAACTCCCAGAATACAGATGCGGCGGCGTTTCGAAACTCCAGAGTCCTCGGCCTCAGCGCGGAGCTTTCTTGTGCTAGTTCGGCCTCGCGCCTGGCACCGCGCTCGGGATGCGCAGGTACGCGGTGAGCTCCGCCTTGTGGGGCTGTCCCGGGCTGTCTGGACGGAGCCCCTGTCCCCGGTCTGTCTCCAGACCTGCGGGCGGGCAGTCTCGGCGTGTCCGCCTGGATCCCTTCTCGCCACGGAGAGGGGGGCAGCGGCGGCTCGTCCGCTTCGGGGTTAGGCTGGGGTGTCCGTCCCGAGAACGTCGGGGCGGGCGGTCCGTGAGGACCTCGGAGTCGGCAGAGGCGATGGCGGCGGGGATCCTGGCAGCTCGCCCCCCAGTGAGTGGCCGTTCGCCCTCCCTCCCCGGGCTGGGCCTGGACTCTGCTCCCGAAGCTTGGGTGGGAGTCCAGGCTTGTCAGCCTTGGGTCGTTGTCCCCAACCTTCCTTCTCAGCAGGCGGAAGGACGTGGAAAACCTCAGGAATCCTGCAGTCCTCACATGTATCCCTGAAATCCTGTACCCTTGAAGACCTAAACAAAACCTCCCAGCAAGAAAATTCCAGACCCACTTTCCAGACGGCTTCAGCTACCACACGTTTAAGGAACAAACAGTTCCCGTCTTTCCATCATCTGGAATGATTTGTGCAAAAGAGGGAATATCTCCGTTTGTGTCTAATGAAGCAAACATAGCCATGATTCCAAGACGTATAAACTCTGATCTAAGGCTCCTCATTTGAAAAAACAAACAGACCCCAGGAACTGGGAAGTGCTTCCTAAGTCTGTTGTGAGAATTAAGAAAATTTCTATTAGTGAAATGCTTACTTAAGTACAGAGCCCAGAGTGGAGAGAGAACCCTTGGCAAATGTAAACATTATAATCAGCAATATTAATGTTATCATTTTTATATACCTGGTGGTATAGAAAAGGAAGGGGACAGGAAGGGGAATCCTAAAGGGAACTGTACATTTTGGTCTTTTTTGAAAAGAAATTTTTTTTAATGTTTCTTTTATTTTTGAGAGAGAGAGAGTGTGTGAGCTGGGGAGGGTCAGAGAGAGGGAGACAGAATCCGAAGCCAGGCTCTAGGCTCTGAGCTGTCAGCACAGAGCCCATGCCAGGCTTGAACTCACAAACTGCAAAAGCCAAAGTCAGACACCCAACTGACCGCCACCCAGGCACTCCTACATTTTGGTCTTATAGAAGCTCACTAGTTGATCAATAAATGGGTGAGATGTGTAGGGGGTAAACATTTCAGTGTTATGTGGGCTCATCTCTGAAATGGCTGGTGCAGACCCCTGGTGCCCCCAGGAAGGCTCAGGTGTATCATCCCTCGGAAGCCAGAACCCTTTCAGGACATCTCCCTGTACGGCTGGCTGCAGTCATTCCCACATAGCTCCTCCCTGCTCGTCTAGAAACTTTGCAAGAATAAGGGCTTTGGCTCAGCAGGCATGTGGGTGACATTTCAGGGGCAGATAACCTTCCATGATGTGGTGGACTTCACCCAGGAGGAGTGGGGGCTGCTGGGCCCCGCCCAGAGGACCCTGTGCTATGATGCGATGCTGGAGACTTTAAGGCACCTGGTTGAGGTGGGTGAGGCTGTTCCCCACGTCAACTTCCACTTGCCTGGGGTCTTGGCAGAGTGGGTTTGACACAGCTGGGAGTGTGGGGTCACTGGAGTATTTCTCATCAGACCTCCCAGCCTGAGGCACCTGGCTGGCTCAGTTCGTAAAACATGGGACCCCTGATGTCTGGGTCATGAGTTCAAGCCCCACCTTAAGCATAGAACTTACTTAAAAAAATAAAATAAAATGTTTTTACAAATAAAATTTATATTAAAAAAAAAAACCCTCACAACTTGATCGCTCATTTGGACAGGACCTTGGATCCCACAGCCAGATACTGTTGCCCACCTAGAATTTGGAACAGAGCCATGGATGATGGACAGAGGGCTCTCCCAAGATTCCTGCCTAGGTGAGATGGTGAAAGGATCTTTTCAGTCCGTTTTTATTCACATGTTCCTTCATATGTTCCTATTCTAGTGGTTTTCCTTCCCTGTGGCATTTCCATAACTCCATCTGGATCGTTTTCCTGTTGCTTGAAGAGCTCTCTTAATCATTTCCTTCAGAGTGACAAAATTACCTCACTTTGTGTTTGCCTGGAAATGCCTTTCTTTCATTTATTTCATTTTGGAAAGATACTTTAGGCAGAGAATTTTAGCTTGTTAGGATTTTTTTTTTTTCCCCTCAGCACTTTAAAGACACTATGCGGTTGTCTTCTGGACTCTGTGATTTCTGTTAAGAAGACAGCCCATTGAAGACAATGGGTATTTATTTTATTTTTTTGTTAATGATACTTTTAGAATGCATAAATCTTAAATGTACAGTTGAAGAATTTTGATAAATGTATACTTATGTGCAATTCTCACCCAGATGGAGCTAGAGGACATTTTCATTACCTCACAGAATTCCTTTGTTACCTTTTTCCATTTAAGAAAGGTAACTGCTGTTGAGATTTTTTTCTAACATAGGTTATTTTTGCCTTTTCTAGAACTTCATATAAAGAGAATCATGTATTATTTCTTTTGTGTAAGGCTTACCCTCAGAGTTTTGAGATTCATCCCTGATAGTATATACATTATTATTTCATTCCTTCTTTACATTTTACTATTTAGGGATATTTTATTTGTTTGAAGTTTATTTATTGTGTGATAGAGAGTGTGTGTGAGCGCGCAGAGGAGGGGCAAAGAGAAAGGGAGAGTGAGAATCCCAAGCAGGCTCTGTGCCCTGAGTGTGGAGTCTGACGTGGGGCTCAAACCCACAAACTGTGAGATCATGGCCTGAGCCGAAATCAAGAGTCAGACACTTGGGGGGCCTGGGTGGCTCAGTCCGTTAAGCGGCCAACTTCAGCTCAGGTCATCATCTCACAGCTCGAAGACTTGTAAGTTCGAGCCCCACTTTAGGCTCTGTGCTGACAGCTCAGAGCCTGGAGCCTGCTTTGGATTCTGTGTTTCCCTCTCTCTCTGCCCCTCCTCTGCTCATGTGCTATCTCTCTCTCTCTCTCAAAAATAAATAAGCATTTAAAAAATTTTATTAAAGAAAAAAAGTTGGACACTTAACTGACTAAGCCACTTAGGCGCCACAGGGATATTTTGCTTTTTGAATGAATTGTAGTTCTCCTGATATCCATTGATATCCATTCTCTTGGTAATGAACATTTGGATTGTCTCTGTTTAGGGCTATTATGAATAATGCTACTGTGAACATTCTTATGCAGTGCTTTTAGCGGACCTGTGTTTTCATTTCTCTTGGGTTAATATCTAGGAGTGGAATTGTTGGGTGATAGATTGACAATGTCTGATTTTATTAATTTTTTCTCTTATTGTTAGGTTTATATTTATTAACATCCTAAGAAATCTTTGACTCTGCCAAGATTACAAACATACTCTTCTGTCTTCTTCTGGTACTTTTACAGTTTTTGCTTTTACATTAAGACCTATGATCCATCTCGAGTTAATTTTTATGTAAGTGTGAGGTAGTAGACAAGGCACTCATTTTTTTCTTATGGTTATGGAGTTCCAGCACCATTTAACAAAAAAACTTTCCGTCATGGTATCGTACTGTAGCCTTTGTTGACTGAATGCGTATGTGTAGGTCTCTTTCCCTGCTCTCTTCTCTTCCATTGACCCACTGTTGCAGCCCTATGCCAGCCTCTCCCATCTTAATTATCGTACTTCACAGTAAATCTTGAAATGAGGTAACTTTATTGTTTGTAATTGTCTTGGCTATTCCAGGTCTTGGCACTTTCATATAAATTTTAATTTATTATTTTATTTTCCTTTTTTTCATCTAAATTTTAGAATCAGTTTGTCAGATAGGAATAATCAAGCCTTTTCATTTTACAACATTTCTACTTCCATTTTGATTTATGGTGCCTGACGTCTATAGATCGGTTTGGAGGAATTTAGTATGTTGAGCCTTCTAATTCTGTGATCATGGTGTATTTATTCGGGTACTTCTCTCAGCAATATTTTGTACTTTTTAAATATATGAGTCATGCACAGTTTATTAAATTTATTCCTAGAAATTTAATATTTTTGATGCTATCGTAAATATTATATCTAATTTTATTTTCTAAATATCGCTACTGTATATAAATATAATTTATTCTAATTTAATGTTTATTTATTTATTTTGAGAGAGTGGGGGAGGGGCAAACAGAAAGAGAGAGAATCTCAAGCAGGCTATGTGCTAACAGCACAGATGCAGGCTCGATCTCACAAACGGTGAGATCATGACCTGAATGATATTAAGAGTCGGACGCCTAACTAACTGAGCCACCCAGGTGCCCTGATAGAATTTATTCTTTAATTGACATTCTATCCTGTGTGAACTTGCTAAAAATCATTTGATTGTTCTAGTAATTTATCTGTCAATTTCCTTGAATTTTTTACATAATCATGTCATCTTCAAGTAAAGATTTCTTTATTTCTTCCTTTTCAGACTTTATGCCTTTTCTTTTTTCTTTTTTTTTAAGTTTATATACTTTGAGATAGAGTGACGGAGATGGGGAGAAAGAGAATCCCAAGCAGGCTCTGTGCTGTCAGTGCAAAACCCAACGCAGGGCTCAAACACATGAACCATGAGATCATGACCTGAGCTGAAACCAAGAGTCGGACCCTTAATCAACTGAACCACTCGGGCATCCCCAGTTTTTTTTTTATATTTCTATACCAGCTAGGACCGCTAGAGCTTAAAAAAAAAAAAAGATTGATGTCAACATACTGTGAGAAGTGCTGTTCCTAGGAGTATGGCCCAATAAAGATTTGCAAATGTATATTTGTGTGACCCATACTCCAGTCCACAGATAGAATATTTCCATCTCCTCATACATTTCTTTATGTCTTTTATCACTTAGGACTCCCCCAGTGTGGCAGCCTTTCTCCTGGTATCTGTCACCAGATAATCTGGTAGATTATCCAGTACAATATTAAATAAAAGTGATGAGAATTGCCATCCTGCCTTGCTCCTGATATCAGGGGATAGCATTCAGTATTGCACCATTAATTATGATCTGATGCCCTTTATCAAATCGAGAAAGGGGGCGCCGGGGTGGCTCAGTCGGTTGAGCGTCCGACTTTAGCTCAGGTCGTGATCACGGTTCATGAGTTCAAGCCCCATGTTGGGCTCTGTGCTGACAGCTCAGAGCCTGGAGCCTGCTTCAGATTCTGTGTCTCCCTCTCTCTGCCTCTACCCCGCTCATGCCTTGTCTCTCTCTGTCTCTCAAAAATAAATAAAAATGTTAAAAAAATTCAAAAAAACATTGAGAAAGTTCTCTTCCTGGTTTGCTGAGTTTTTATCATGAATGGGTATCATCAAATGCTCCACATACATCTCTGGACACGATCAAAGTTTTTTTCTCCCTTCCATTGATTTCTGCTTTCTGTTATTTCCTTTCATTGTCTTGGTTTAATTTGCATTCCCTTTTTCTGACTTTTTTGGTCAGAAGCTTAGGTTGTTAATTTTAATGCTTTCTTCCTTTTTAAAAAAAAAGTTTTATTTATTTTGAGAGAGAGAGAGAGAGGGAGAGCACAAGTGGGGAAGGTGCTGAGAGGGAGAGAGAGAATTCCAAGCAGGCTCTGTGTTGTCAGTGCAGAGCCTGACGTGGGGCTCCAACTCATGAATCATTAAATCATGACCTGGGCCAAAATCAAGATTCAGATACTTAACCAGCAGAGCTACCCAGGCACCCCAGTGCTTTCTTCC
Organism: Paguma larvata; assembly: GCA_030068075.1. Taxonomy (NCBI): domain Eukaryota; kingdom Metazoa; phylum Chordata; class Mammalia; order Carnivora; family Viverridae; genus Paguma; species Paguma larvata. The sequence continues at coordinate 6,300,806 of CM057841.1, read as the reverse complement.
TCTCTAATATTTGCATTTATAGTTACACATTTCCCTTTAACCCTTATCTTAACTGCATCCTGCACATTTTCACATGTTGCTTTCCATTATTGTTAAGCTCATTATTATTTTTGTTTTCTGGATGTTTTGAACTGAATGGTAATGAAAATACAACATATGAATGTGATTTCTTCTTTGATTTGTGAGGTACATTGTTTAATTTCCAAATATGAGGGGATTTCTGTTATTGCTGTCTAGAATATTTCCATTGTGGTTCAAGAACATATTCTGCATGAATTCAGTCCTTTTAAACTTATTGAGAAATGTTTTTATGATACAGTGTGTAGTCTCTTTCGGCGAGTGCATATTGTGCTAATGTTGGGCGTGGTGTCCAATAAGGGTCAATTAAGTCAAGTGGCTTTGCACACGCTTTGTTCCTGTGGACTGTCTTGTCTCTTGTTCTTTCAGCTGCTCAAAGAGGAGTGTTAAATCTCCAACTGTGACTGTGTTTGTTTATGTATATGTTAATGTTTTTCAATCAATTTTTGTTTCATGTATTTTGAAGCTGCATTACTGAGATTAATGACGTGTTAGATTGTTGTCTGTTCCCGGTTCCCATTCAACATACAGTCTCATCACTGTGAAATGTCCTTCTTTTCCTCTGGTGATACCTTTTGTCTTGAAATCTACTTGTTTGATTTTAATATAGCCAAATAACTTTCTTATACTGTAGTCAGCGCACAGCTTTATATGGCTTTTACTGTACCTTTACTTTCAGGTTATCTGTTGAAATATTAAAGTGGGTTTCCTATAAACAGCATTTAATTGGTCTTGTTTGTAACTCACTCACTTCAGCAAGCTAATTCTTTTTTTTTTTAAGAAAGTTCTTCTTTCCAGCTTATCTCTTTTTTTTTTTAACGTTTTTATTTTATTTTTGAGAGACATAGAGACAGAGCGTGAGCAAGGGAGGGGCAGAGAGAGAGGGAGACACAGAATCTGAAGCAGGCTCCAGGCTCTGAGCTGTCAGCATAGAGCCTGACGTGGGGCTCGAACTCACAGACAGTGAGATCATGACCTGAGCCAAAGTCGGCCACCTAACCCACTGAGCCACCCAGATGCCCCCAGCAAGCATATTCTTTAAGACTGTTTAGTAAATTTGTATTTAGTGTATAATTACTGATATGTTTGGGTTTTATATTCTGTTCGTCTCATCTGGTCTTTGTTCCTTCATTTTCCCATTCAGCCTTCTTTTGACAATTGGATATTAATTACCATTCCATCTTGTCTCCTCGTTTTTTCCTTTTTAGCGGTATGTCTTTCTAATATTGGATAACCTTAAGTCTTATTTGCCTTATGGTTAAAATACACATCTTTAACGTATCATGTACTACCTGGAATTAATATTGTGCCACTCGATCTACAGTGTAACAATATAATCACAATTTTCCCTGTTGTTATATATTTTCCTTCCACATATTATATAAACCCCACTAAGCACTGTTGTTATTCTTGTTTTAGACAGTCAACAGGTTTTTAAAGAAATTTAAAAGTATTTTGTGTAATATTTTTTCCCAATTAATTAGTTTTTGGGTTACTTTTAATTCCTTTCTACAGATCCTTTCTACAGGCTTCTACCTCTGATTATTTCCATTCAGTTGAAAGACCATGCTGTACCCGGAGGGAGCTTTCACATAAAGTCTGTCATCACGTTAAAGTCTTGGCTCCTCCTGGACTGTCTTCTGTCACTCTGGCCTGGATGAGGCTCCCACTTGTGTTTCAATTCTCTCTGAGAGGCAGCGCAGTTCACCAACTGGTCTGTAGAGAGCAGACCTCTTTGCAGGCAAAAATGAATGAAATCAGAGACTACTGATGGTTTAGTTCTTATATCTCTGGGTATGGCGCTTTAAACCCAAACTGTCTCTGCCTTTCCCCCTTTTTTGGTAAGTCTTTAATAGGTACACAATAAAGAGTTACATTTTAAAAGTGCAAATTTAGTTTTTATTTAAAGACTGTCATTTAGCATGGTTTTACTCGCTATATTTTTAACCTTGAATTATGTAATGAAGTGTCAGGAAGTTTGACATCAGATGTCAAATTCAAGATTTTCTCTACAGATTGTTGCCCTTGAACAGTGAACATCCAGGATGGTGTCTTTGATCAGTCTAGATAAACTCTCTGCCATTATCTCTTCAAATGTTTCCTCAGCTGTGATCTCTCCTCTCCTGTAACTCCAGCTACACATTAGTCTGTTTGTCAGGCGTTTCTGTTTTTATTTTTTTTTAATCTTAACTTTTTTCAGTTTGAGAGTGAGTGAGAGAGAGTGGGGAAGATGGGCAAAAAGAGAGAAAGAGTATCTTCTTTTTAAATGTTTGCTTTTGAGAGAGCACACAAGCAGAGGAGGGGTGGAGAGATAGGGAGACACAGAATCTGAAGCAGGCTCCAGCCTCCAAGCTGTCAGCACAGAGCCCAACGTGGGGCTTGAACTCACGAGCTGAGAGATCATGACCTGAGCCAAGGTTGGACATGCAACCAATTGAGCCACCCAGATGTAGAGAGAGAGGAGAGAGAGAGAGTCAGTCTTAGGCAGGCTCTGTGCTCAGCGTGGATCCCAAGGGAGGGCTTGATCCCATGACCCTGGGATCATGACCTGAGCCAAAATCAAGAGTCGGGTGCTCAACCAACTGAGCCACCCAGGCATACCAAGTATTCTGTTTTTAAATTCTTTTCTCTCCCTTTGTATCATCATAAAATTTCCATTTTCAGTTTTTTTTTTAAATGTTTTTATTTATTTTTGAGAGACATAGAGAGCCTGTTGTGCTACTCACTCTTTTCGTTGGTCAGTCTTCCTGGGGGTTCTTTTGTTCTGTGTATACCTTTGATGGCTTCTCTTCTCAAAGTTTAGTTAGTGTTTTATTTTTATTTTGAAAAGTTTATTTAATGTTTGTTTATTTTTGAGAGAGAGAGACAAACAGACAGAGAGTGGGGAAGGGGCAGAGAGACAGGGAGACACAGAATCTGAAGGAGGCTCCAGGCTCTGAGCTGTCAGCATGGAGCCGATATGGGGCTCAAACCCATGAACCGCAAGATCATGACCTGAGCCGAAGTCAGATACTTAACCGACTGAGCCACCCAGGCGCCCCTTAGTTGGTATTTTAAAGCACTACCCTTGCAGTGCACATCCTGTTGCTTTTATCTCGACATTCTCACTCTAGCAGTTTTCTTCCAAGCACCCAGATTGTTTTTAATTTCCTTCCAGAGTGGAAAAAGAGACCCAAGAGCCAAGAATCACCACTAACAGAGGCCTTTTCTGGTAAGGAGTTAGCAAGCAGCAGCGTGAACCTGACAAGATCCAGTGGGTGATTGCCAGCCTTCTACCAGAGCAGACAGTTGGGAGTCTGGGGATGAGTCAGAGAAGCCGAGGATGGATGACAGCAGTTTGGGGTCAGTGGAGTGTGAACAAGGGCAAGTGGTGACCCAGGATGGGGACTGGGGAGATGCTGAAGTTGTGGGAAGATGCGGCTTCACTTCAGACTTTGTTTCTTCACAGAAATTTCTTGTCAAATAATATTTCCATCAAATTGACTCAGTTCAAAGCTTACAGCATAATTTTGCTTTAAAAATTCATCAGGAAATCTTGGTGGTGAAGAAAGCTTGTGAAAGCAAGCCATGTGGAAAAGCCTTGGGAAAACTGACTTGTTGAATCTCGTTCACTTCAGGTCGAGGTGTGGCGGAAGTGTGGAGAGCGCAGGATTAAAGGAAAGACAGAGGACTTAGATGTAAGTGTATCTTGAGTGCCTTGCATCAGCAAAGGTAGGCCTTTTATTTCAACAGCAAACAATGTAATCTTTAGGTAGGACAATGAAAATCATCCTTTTTGCTATCTGCAAAGCTAGTGACCTTTAGGCAAAGACAGCTTCAAAGAAATAAATACATTCCTTCAAAGTTTAACCATAATGGTCACTGCATGGCTGCAGGGTTAATGTTTTATGATGATTATAAACTTCGGAATTTATAGTTTAGACAAATAGATAGCCTCGGGCCATTGCATACAGGGCACTGTGCTGTCTTGTACGTCCCAGCCCCCCTTGAGTGCAAGGGGTGTCAGGGGTCACCCGGCCGTCAGTTAATTCCTTGTCTTTACATAGTTTCCTTTACTGTATAAATTGAACGAGCATGGTAAATATACCAACCAGAGCATATACCTTTCTACACATGAGATAATTAATGTAGGAGAGAAACTCTATGGCTGTAAAGAAAGTGGAGATTTTCTTACCCATAGCTCACCCCTCTCTCAGGTCATGAGAACTCATACTAAGGAGAAACCCTATGAATGTAATGAATGTGGGAAAGCCTTTAAGAAACTTTCATCTCTTTCTTTCCATCTGAGAAATCACGCTAAAGAGAAAGCCTATGAATGTAATGAATGTGGGAAGTCTTTATGGCAGAGCCTTCACCTCATTTTGCACCAGAGAACTCACACTGATGAGAAACCTTATGAATGTAATAAACATGGGAAGACTTTTAGCCAAAATTCTCACCTTAAGACGGATATTAAAGAGGGCACGTGTTGGGATGAACACTGGGTGTTATATGTAAACCAATTTGAAAATAAACTATTACAATAATAAAAAAAAAATTCTCACCTTAAGGTACACCAGAGAATTCATACTGGAGAGAAACTGTGTAAATATGATGAGTGTAGAAAATCTTTCAGTGGAAGGCCTAATCTTAATGTGCATAAGAGAACACATACTGGAGAAAAACCCTATAAATGTAACGAATGTGGGAGAGCCTTTAGTGACCCCTCCTCATATATACAACACGAAAGGATACACACTGGAGAGAAACCATAGAAATGTGATAAATGTGGAAAAGCCTTCAGTCACAGCTCTCACTTTGTAGTTCACAAGAGAATCCGTACTGGTGAGAAACCATATAAATGTAACGAATATGGGAAAACTTTCAGTTTTCAATTATCTTTTCACTCAACATGAGAAAACAGACACTGGAAAGAAAGTATATACATGTCATCAGTGTGGGAGGGCTTTCAGTCAAGGTTCTAACTTTATTGGGCACCAAAAAACTCATGACAGAGGAAGAAAGCTACATATTTTATTTTAATATGTAAAAATTATACACATACATTTAAATTTTGTGTCATTTCCAGAGATGGGCTGAACCTGGGTGGCATTTGATACCTTGGAAAAAATTTTTCATTAGTGAGATCAAAGCTCTCTTCACTGATGCTAATTAATATGATCACCCAATGTGGGAAGGGCTGTTCCTCAGAAGTCAAAATAGGTTGATGATATTTGACTGAATGACTGAATAGATTGTTCCAAAGAGCTAGAGTGCTAATATTTGCTTCCTCGTTCCCTCAGAGCTAGAAGATTGGACTTCTTCTAATGTGTTTCAGGAAGTCATTATAAACTAATTATGAACAGTGTGTAGAAACACAGAAAATGCCTTTAATACGGTTGACCCTTGAACAACACACTGTGAACTATGCAGGTCCACTTATATGTGGATTTTTTTTCAATAAATACAGTATAGTACAATATTGTAAATACATTTCTTTCTTATGATTTTCTTTAGCTTACTTTATTGTAAGAATACAGTATGTAATACATATGACATATAAAATGCCTGTTAGTCGACTGTTTATGTTATTGGTAGGGTCTCCTGTCAACAGTAGGCTGTTAGTATAGTTTTGGGGAGTCAAAGTTATCTGCAGATTTTCAGCTATGCAGGAAGTCAGCATGTCCACATTGTTCAAGAGTCAACTGTAATAAAATGTGCTGAATTATTGTGACTGTGTTGCCCTATATGTGTATTTGGACAAGGGCTTAGAAGGAAACAGAAACGAGTATAGCTGATTAATAAGAGTCTTGGGATAGTCTGTGGCTTCCTTTTATGTTCAATACTGCTACAATTTTACAGTAAATATGAAGACAAAGAGGAGAAAGAAGATCAAATGTCAGTCTGAAGCACAGAGAAATGGGTGTACCAAGAATCACATTCTAATTCTGTCTCTCTCAAAAATAAATCAACATTAAAAATTTTTTAAATGAAAAAATGACACAGATTTATAACACTGGGAATTAAAAGAGAAAATAATATCAAAAAATTTACATTTTTGTGTTAACATAATTAAAAGATTAGATAAAAAAGTTTTCTAGGAAAATATAATCCTATCAAATATAATATTGAATGAAGAACACACTGTAAACCAAAATAAACTAAACATTTTGGATTAAGTTGAAAAAGTTCTCAAAGAATCACCCCCACAAAAAAGTCTAAGCCTAAATTATTCACCAGTGAATTATTTCTGCCCTTCAAGAAGTAGAAAACTCTTTGATACACAGCTGTTCCAGAATATGTAGAAAGCTGAACATTACCTTTCTTGTGATAGCAGTTCATCAAAGTTCAAAGAAAGAACCATGAAAGAGCAATATTTCTCAGGACTATTTGTTTTTAACTTTATTTTTGAGAGAGAGAGAGAGAGAGCAAACGAGGGAGGAACAGAGAGGGAAGGAGACACAGAACCTGAAGCAGGCTCCAGGCTCTGAGTTGTCAGCACAAAGCCCCACGCGAGGCTCGAACTCACAAACCGCAAGATTATGACCTGAGCCAAAGTCAGATGCTTAACTGACTAAGCCACCCAGGTGCCCCTCTCTTAGGACTATTAATACAAAGGTTCCAGATCAGATCCTGATAGTAAAGATAGTAGAGCTAGTACACTTGAATTTAGGAACATTCACTCCAGGGATTAGAGTGTTGACTATTAGGAAACACATAACTATAATACCCCATTTTAATCAAGCAATGGAGAAAACCAGTCATCTTAATGATTAATGAGAAGTTGATAACATTTAATATTTAAAGATTATTTAAGGGGAAAAAAAACCCTGGTAACAGGAAAAAAAATATTTTTATCAATGATACCAGGTTTAAATAGTGACATTAGCACTGACGTTGGCAAACTGTAGCCCACAGATCTGGCCCATGTGTTTTTGCAAATCATTTTATTGGAACATAGCCACACCTGCTAATGTCCATGTTGTCTACGGCTGCTTTAACACTCTGAGGTGGAACTGAGTAGTTGCGAAAGAGATTGCATAGCCTGAAAAGGCAAAATATTTACTAGAAAAGCCTTGCCAATCCCAGATCTAGAGCCATCTCCATTCTGTTCAGGAAGGACCAAGGCAAGTTTGCTCACTCATCCTTGTGTATGAGCAGGAAATTCAAAAAAGAAGTACAAATGGTCAATGAATACATGAAAAAGTACATGAGTTTATCAGTCATCAAAGAGTTGCAAATAAAAATGATGGAAATAAATATCTGGGCAGCTGTTAGGAGGTAGGCAGTATTTCAAGTATACAGTCTACATTACCTCATTTAATACAAAGAGCCTGGAGAGGGAAGTTCTATTATTTCTATTTTATAGATGCAGAAAACACAGTCTAGAGAGGCCAATTGGCAGGTAACGATTGGCAATGATCTTAAAAGACCATGTTGGGAATGGCAAAAAATAGGAAACGGGTTGCCTGGCTGGCTCAGTTAGTAGAGAATGGGACTCTTGACCTTGGGGTTGTGAGTTCAAGTCCCATGTTGTGGGTAAAGTTTACTTAAAGAAAGGAAGGAAGGAAGGAAGGAAGGAGGGAGGGAGAGAGGGAGAGAGGGAAGGAAAGAAAGGAAGGAAGAAAGAAAGAAAGAAAGGGACCTGGGAGGCTCAGTCAGTTGAGCATCCAGCTCTTGATTTCAGCTCACGTCATGATCTCATGGTCTTGAGATCAAGCTCCCGCACCAGGCTCGGTGCTTACAGTGTGGAGCCTGCTTGGGATGCTCTTTCTCCCTCTCTCTCTACCCCTCCCCCACTCTTTCATTCACTCTCACTTTCTCAAAATAAATAAACATTAAAAACAGAAAAAGGGGGAGGGCACCTGGGTGGCTCAGCTGATTAAGTGTCTGACTTTGGCTCAGGTCGTGATCTCACAGTTTGTGGGTTGGAGCCCCACATCGGGCTCTATGCTGACAGCTTGGAGCATGGTCTCCTTCAGATTTTGTGTCTCCACTCTTTCTGCCCCTCTCCTGCTCATGCTCTCTCTCTCTCAAAAGAGTTTATTTTTTAACGTTTAAATAAATGTTAAAAAATTAAAAAAAAAAGACTGGGGCGCCTGGGTGGCTCAGTCGGTTAAGCGGCCGACTTCAGCTCAGGTCATGATCTCACGGTCTGTGAGTTCGAGCCCAGCGTCGGGCTCTGTGCTGATGGCTCAGAGTCTGGAGCCTGCTTCCAATTCTGTGTCTCCCTCTCTCTCTGCCCTTCCCCTGCTCACACTCTGTCTCTATGTCTCTCAAAAATAAATAAAAATGTTAAAAAAATTAAAAAAAGAAAGAAAAAATTAAAAATAGTAGGAAAGGTTTCTATTCAGCACTCATGGATGGTCATATAGGCGCCCCTTCTTTGTAGGGTAGTTAGGTTGGAAATGTCCAAATGTAAAGTATATTCATGGGTTGATTCCACAATCTCGCCTTTGCAATTTACCCATGGATATAACTGCCCAGCTATGAAAATGTGGGCAGAGGATCTTTGTTATAGCATGGTGTGTAATAGCAAAATATTAATTGTTCCCCAGTTGAGAAAATGTAATTATGGTGCAAAATTTAAATGGCATATTGTTGCGTGACAAAATTAGGTTAATAACAACACAGATGATCCCAACTATATGACATTATAAATCTCTCCCATGGGAGCCCTGTGGGAAAATGTCACCCACATGCTAAATTTGTTTTCTGTGGGTGGTGGGCTTTTAAGCAATATTTGCTCTTTGCCTTTTCCTAAATTATTTTAATTTGTTTACAATAAATGTGTATGATTTGAATTTAAAAGAAAGTTATTTTCATCCAGGAATAGTGTTAATATTATGAAATCCAAAATTTCATTATTCCATGTTACTGAGTGGGAACTAGAACACAGATCATTCATGTGTGTGTAGTCAGAGATATGATTAGTGTTGTTACAGTGGAGAGTTGACCTAATATACAGGAAGGAGTATGTGTGTATATGAGAGAGACAGAGAGATATTAAAAATGTTTTAAATGGGGACGCCTGGGTGGCTTAGTTAGTTGTGTCTGACTTTGGCTCAGGTCAAGATCTTGCGGTTCATGGGTTCGAGCCCCATGTCGAGCTCTGTGCTGACACCTCAGAGCCTGGAGCCTGTTTCAGATTCTGTGTCTCCCTCTCTCTGCCCTCTCCCCCCCTCAAAAGTAAATAAACATTAAAAAATATTTTTTAATATATCCACAAGGTAACACACCTGCTTCTTAAAAGCTAGCCATATGGGCCTCAGCTGCTTTGTTAGAATGAAATTGCCCATCTAGGGACCCCAATGGACCAAGGCTGGCTCTCCAAGACACAGATGTGAGCATGATGGGGTGATGTGTCCCTCGTTTGTGAGAAGTAAAAGTGTTTCCATCATTAGATATTCAGGACATAAACATGACTGGCAAAACCAGGATGCAGCTAATGTGAATTCAAAACAAGCAAACAACGAAGGAAAAAAGTACAGCCTTTGTAGAACCCCCCCCCAATCCACAACTTAACGAAGTCTCTGAATAAAATTTCCATTCCAGTAAGATATTGACCCTCGATCCCTGTACGTGATCTTCATCTATATCTACCCTGATAAGCCGGTTCACCACTCAGTCCATCCACGCATCCTGGGATATCCAACTGCAACACATTTGACAGCCCAATTATTTCTACCTCCACTGCCATCTGCCTAGGCCACACTGCCATCTTCTCTCCAGAACCAGTGCAGTGACTTCTCACTGGTCTCCCCCTGTCCACTCTAAACTCCTGTGGTCCTTTGTACCCACAGCAGCCACAGTGAATTTGTAAGAGCACAAACAGGATCACTGTGTTCCTCCTGAAGCTTAGGGCTTTTGAAGACTGCACAGTTCCCAGAACAAGTCATTTCCCAGCCTGTGCGTCTGTGTCTGCCTGCCTTTCCGTGCCCCTGCCACAACACTGCTTGGGTTCCACTGGTCCTGCTCAGTGAACTCCATTCCCTCCATTTAACCACAGTCAACCCACCATAACCTTTGGGAGGCTGAGATCTATCCATCTAGTCTTGAGTTAAGTATCACTTCAGAAAGGCCACTCATGAACAACCAGACCTCAGTGAACCTTCATCCCACCATGGAACTTCACACCATATGTCAGAGTTTACAAAGATTTGTTTATCTGTTTATTCTCTCTACAGTAGAGTTCCTACTGAATCCTAACTCCCATCATGCCAGTCCTCCATGGAGAATGTTTCAGTGATTTCCCATTTCATCCAGATCATGAACAGCCTACCGGGCCCCTCACTTGTGATTCTCACTCTGTATATTAGAACCACAAAGGTAACTTAAAAAAACAAAGTCAATACCAAACTCCTTTTTACAATTAAGATGGTAGGAGTATGTGAACGACCTTAGCTCTCAAGAAAACAGAAAAAAAAGTCATACTCTTCTATTGTACACTACTGAAGAGAGGTGGAAGCAAGGAAGACTCGATGAATTCCAGAGGGAGGTAAATTCTCTACAGGTGAGCAAGAGCCAGGGACGAATACCTGGACCAGGTGCAGGTGGCATCAAAATGGTGGCCATTGATGGAGCAAGTGCACAAAGTAGGAGAGCAGCAGAGCCTGTGATGGCAGTGGGAAGGGGGGACAGAGCCCCAAACATGGGGCAGGAAAAACCCTAAGTGTAAGAGTGATTTTTCTGAGAATTACTTTTCTTGAGAATCCTCTTAGCTTAGAGTTTTGGTGAGTCCTCAGAACAGTGGAATGCTCTGCTCTTAGGTACGCCATAGAATCATTTTTGACAAATGTAGTTCAAGACATGGAATATTTCCATTACCTCAGAAAGTTCTTTCTTGTCCCTTACCAGACAATTCTTTCCTATAGACCCTAAAGCAAGCAGTGATTTCTATCAGCATGGATCGTTTTTGCCAATTCTGGAATTTCCTAAAGTAAGATTATAATCATATATTTTGTGCATTTTTTTGTGTCTGCTGCTTTCCCTCAGCAAGCAAAAAATCTTTGAGACTTCTCTATGTCGTTACGTGGATCAGTAATTCTTTTTTGTTGCTCGGTAGTATTTATTCCATTGTGTGAATGTAGCACAATTTATCTCTTCTCAAATTGATGGAAATCTGGGATGTTTCCAGTGTTTTGATTATTATGAGTAAGGCTGCTATGAACGTATTTATCATATGGGACATAGGCTTTCATTTCTCCGGGGTAAATTCCTAGAGGTGACATGGCTGGATTACAGAGTAGATGTATGCTCAGCTTTTTAAGAAACAATCAGGGGCGCCTGGGTGACTCAGTCAGTTGAGCGTCCGACTTTGTCTCAGGTCATGATCTCACGGTCTGTGAGTTCGAGCCCCGTGTCGGGCTCTGTGCTGACAGCTCAGAGCCTGGAGCCTGCTTTGGATTCTGTGTCTCCCTCTCTCTCTGTCCCTCCCCACTGCAGGCTCTGTCTCTCTCTGTTTTTGAAAAGTGAATAAGCCTTAAAGAAAATTAAATTACAAAAAAATTTTAAGTTTTTGAAAAGTGAATAAGCCTTAAAGAAAATTAAATTACAAAAAATTTTTAAAACAAAACACAACTTTCACCAAACTTGGAATAGAAGGCAATATCCTCAAACTGACAAAGGACATCTGCGTCCATAGGTAATATCGTACTTCCTGGTAAAAAACGGAAAGCTTTTCCCCTAAGCTTGGAACACACAAGGATGTCTGCTGTTACCAGTTCTATTCAACATTGTAATGGAGGTTCCAGCCAAAGCCATTGGCAAGAAAGTGGAATAAAAGGAATCTAGATTGGAAAAGACATTAAAAAAAAATCCTTCTTTGCGTCAAAAGACATCATAAACAAAAGGTAAATCACAACTTGGAAAGGATATATTCCTAATAAAAGATTGGCATTAAATTTATGTAAAGAACTTTTATAAAGCAGTAAGAAAAAGAAAACCCAAGAGAAAAATGCATGGAGGAAGTGGGAACTTAATTTAAGGAAAGAAAACACAATTGGCTGAAACTTTGAAAAGATGCTGGACCTCACCAATAAGAAGAGCAAACATATCAGAGTGAAATATCATTTCCTACCCACGAATCTGGCAAAAATTAAAAAAACTGACCCTACGAAGCACTGGTGAGGATGTGGAGCAAGTGGAACTCCTAACCGTTGCTAGTGGGCATGTGAAAAGGTGAAATCCTGGGGCGCCTGGGTGGCTCAGTCAGTTAAGGTCAGTTCAGGTCATGATCTCCTTATTCATGAGTTTGAGCCCTGTGACAGGCTCTCTGCTGACAGCTCAGAGCCTGGAGCCTGCTTCAGATTCTGGGTCTCTCTGCTCCTTCCCTGCTTGCACTCTGTCTCTCTCTCAAAAATAAACATTAAAAAAAAATTTAAAGAGAAGGTGAAATCATTTTGGAAACAAGGTGACCTATCTATCAATGTTGGAGATTGTGTGCCCTAGGACCTGTCAGTACTGCTCTGAGGGGTTACTCCAGAGAAACCCTGCATGTGTCCATAAGGAGAGCTGTATATGAATGTTCATATCAACCTCATTTATAGTAGCTGGAAGCCTTTCGCTTGCAGTGCTCTTGCCCCCGCCATCCCCCCTATATCTGCATGGCTGGTTTTGTCCCTGCCTTTAGGGCTTTCCTTGCAGATTACCTTCTCAGTGGGGCCTTCCCTGAGCCTCCAACTCAAAATCACAACCATCCTCTCTGGCATTCCTTGCCTCCTTTCCCTACTTGGCCCTTAGCAGCTATCCCCTTCTGATGTGTTATATATTTTACTTATTTTTCTGTTGTGCATTCTTCTGTAGCATGTGTGCTCCGTGAAGGCAGTGGTTTTGTGATTTTTATCTACAACTTTATTCACAGTTCCTTGCATAGCAGGTTCTTTAATGAATATTTACTGAACGAACCTAAGTGTTCATCAAAAGTAGATGGGAAGGGGCTCACTGGGTTAAGCGTCCAACTTCAGCTCAGGTCATGATCTCATGGTTCACGAGGCAGAGCTCTGCGTCGGGCTCTGTGCTGACAACTCAGAGCCTGGAAGTACCTTGCTTCAGATTTTGTGTCTCTCTCTCTCTGCCTCTCCTCTGGTCACACTTGGTCTCTCTCTCTCTCAAAAATATTAAAAAAAAAAAAAAAGCAGATGGGATAAACAGGTTATGGCACCCTCATTCAAAAGGAAACTAGATAGCAGTGAAAATAAATGAAATAGAGCCTCACATATCAAAAAGGAAAAATCTTGCAATGGTAAAAAATTTAAGTTGCAGATAAAATATTGATACATTTATATGAATGCAAAACACGCACAGTAAATGTTTTGCATTGCTCTGGGATATACATATGTTGTGAAGTTTCAGAAACACACAGTGATCCACATCTCATTCAGGATAATGGCTGTTTCTGGAAGGTGATGTCTGTTAAAGAGGGGAACACAGGGGTTTCAGCTGCGTGGATAATATTCTTTTTTTTTTCCAGGTAAGGATTTCAGTGAAATCTTCACAATTTTATTATGTTTTACATGTTTTTCTTTTCTTCTTTTAATGCTTATCTATTTTTGAGAGAGACACACAGATGGGTGGGAGAGGGGTGGAGAGAGAGGGAAACAGAATCTGAAGCAGGCTCCAGGCTCTGAGCTGTCAGCACAGACTCCAATGTGGGGCCCAAACCCACAAATCTTGAGATCATGACATGAGCCGAAGTTGAACGCTTAACTGACTGAGCAACCCAGGCGCTCCCTCTCTTTTCTTTCTTCCTTCCTTCCTTTCTCTTTCTCTATCTTCCTTCCTTTCTTTCTTCCCTTCTTTCTTCCTTTCTTCCCTTCTTCCTTCCTTCTTTCCTTTCTTTCTTTCAAGTTTGTTTATTCTTAGAGAAAGTAGGAGCAGAGAAGGGCAGAGAGAGGGAGAGAAATGATCCTAAGCAGGCTCTGCACTATCAGTGAGGAGCCCAACGCGGGGCTTTGAAGCCACAAACCATGAGATCAGAACCTGAGCTGATAGCAAGAGTGGAACACTTAGCACACTGAGTCACCCAGGCGCCTCTCCATGGCTTTTTAAAAATGAGCAGACCTCTAACATTAAGTCCCTGGGACATGAAAAACTGCAGGCTGAAAGCTAAGCTACGGCAGAGGTCGCACGGAAGAGCCGTGGAAGCGTAGCTCCTGCCTGGCCACTGACACCGGAGAGGCATGCTGACTTCCATGTGGAGGACTCACAATCTCACAGAATGTTGAACTTAACGAGTCCTGGGCTCCTAGCTGGTGAAGATGAGTTAATCGTAGGACTTGACAGCATAGATAACTTCAAGTCTAACTTATTTGTACTAGTTATTTTACTATTGGTGACCCTACAACCCAGATCATGAAAGGCCTTACTTGTTCCAGAATGTGCCCTGGACTCCTCCTTCCTTTTACCTTTCCTTCTCGTCATCTGGCTATGAGAAAATGGAACCAGCCAGAGCCCTTCAGGTGCCATGGAGTGACCACTCTTGAGGCATCTCTCAGAGGAAAGGCATGTCCTGGGAGAACCTAGATTCTTCTGTTGCTCTGATCTCTTCCCATTCAGAAACCTCAGTGGCACTTCAGACACGGCTCAGACTCCCATGTAGGGGCATCCAAGATGGCTGTGCAGCCCAGCCTTTGCCGTGTCATAGCATGGAGAGCACAGGGTACCACGAAACTGGGATAAATGGAGTGGGAGAGGGCTTGGGTCAGAGGAAGCAGTATCTTTACACTCTGTAACGTATTCCCTACCCCACAAGACCCTTGGTGAACAGCGCTCTCTTGAGGGGCCTGCCTTGCTCTGAGTATTACAGGCTGGACTGCAGCCCATGAAGCAAAAAAACCCTTTGAACCTACTGCCTGTTCCCTCTACCTTTAAAATACTGACACTCACAGGGGCGCCTGGGTGGCTCAGTCGATTAAGCATCTAACTCTTGATTTTGGCTCAGGTCATGATTTTGAGGTTCGTGAGTTCCAGCTCCGCATCAGGCTCTGTGCTGGCAGTGTGGAGCCTGCTTGGGATACTTTCTCTCCCTCTGCCTGCCCCCACTTGCGTGAGCTCTCTCTCTGAAAACAAATAAATAAACTTAAAAAAAGAAAATACTAATGGGGGCACCTGGGTGGCTTCCTTGGTTGAGTATCTGACTGTGACTCAGGTCATGATCTTGTGATTTGTGGGGTTGAGCCCCGCATCAGGCTTTGTGCTGACAGGCTGGAGCCTGCTTTGGTTTCTGTGTCTCCCTCTCTCTCTCTGCCCCTCCCCTGCTCGTGCTCTGTCTCTCTCAAAAATAAATAAGCATTAAAAAAAAAAAAATACGCCCACAACTGGGATGCAGATCACCACCACTCTGATCCTAAGCTTTCCTCCTTTTCCACCTTAATTACTGTATTAGTTTCAAGGGTCTGACCCCTCATTGTCTCTCTGCTGTGTTGTTCCCCCAACTGAGCAGTAAAAACTAGGGTAGAGGAATGCACAGGCCAAGATGAATCAGGAACCAGGAGGAAAAGGTGGGGGAGCAAGGGAAGCTTAGGGGTGAGGGTCACCTTAGACACAGGTGGGAAAGAGGTTCCAACAGGGTCCCAATGGTTGTCAGTGGGGGGTGAGGGGTAGGGTTCCAGGGCCTGCTAGCGCTGGAGGCTGGGGATGGTGGCCCAGGGACCCTCCCCATGCTAGGTGAGAAGCCTTTTGGTGGTCCCTGTCCTTGCTCTTGAGTAGTGGAGGCAGAGATTTTGTTAGCCATGTTCCCTGCTGTTCTTCAGCGCGGCTCAGTAGACGGTGACTCCAGGATACATCCCAACATAGGTTGATGGTAACGTAGGCTCCCATAAAGCTTCGCCATCCATAAAGAGATTTGGACAATTCCTTATGTTTTAAAAGGCTTTATGCGAGAAGCTGAAAACCAGGTTCCTCGTCTGAAAAGGGTATCAGAACAGCCCTTTCCTCACAGTACTGTAAATGTTGAATGAAAGGATCCCTAGAAAGCGTTCAGACCTGCGTCTAGGGCGCAGAAAACGATCAGACTTCGTCAAGTTTGCATTGGTGAGCCGCCATTTCACAGACGGGCAAACGGAGGCTTGCGGGGCCGAGACCTACCCAAGCCTTTCCAAGTTGGGCAGCGGCGGCGGCGCATCTGCCCCGGAAAGCACCCTCGGGTCGCCGGGGGCTGGGATACCAGCCGCCCAGGTAAGTCCCAGGCGCCGCGGAGGCTGGACTAGCGGCGGAGTCACTCGGCCTACCTGCCATGGCGACGCTTCCGTACTAACCGGAAGCCCACAGCCCGGAACTACAACTCCCGGCAGTCCGCGTGGCGCGTCCTGGTCGACGCCGGGGGAGCGGCCGCCATTGTCAGCCGCCGAGGTGAGGCGGTCGCCCAGGCGGTGGGCCGTCGCCGCTGCCGCCGCCGGCTCCAGGAGCGTTGGGAGAACGAGCGCGAAGTCGCGGTAACTGCAATCTGGGCCGGCGCGGCGCCAGGGCGGATCCCGCGCCTGCTCCTTCCACGTCGGTTTCGCGCCGCTGTTTCCTTTGGTTCTGCGACCCTCCTGCTTCTGGGCTCGCGGCAGCGCTGGGCCGGCTGGGCGGGCCCGGGTGAGCCCTGCACGTCGGGCCTGGCGGAGGGTCTCGGCCGCCGGCCCAGCGCGCCTTTGTCTCCTCCCGCCGCGCGCGGAATTCCCAGGCGTGCCGCTAGCCCGAACTTTGAAGCTGAACAAAAGCCCGACGCTCCCGGCGAAGCGACCCGGAGCTTGCCAAGTCGCTTGCCTAGAGCGGCAGGGACCGGCCCGCAGGGGTGGGAGGCCGGGAGCAGAGAACCAGGTAAGGCCAGCCGGTCGCGGGTCCGGGCCCCTGCGCATCGCATCCGCCTCGTTGGGTGCAGAGGAAATCGGGCGGGAGGCCAGGCAGCAGGTGATGAGGGCGCCTCTGAGACCGTTAATGGGGATAATAAACACCTTTCTTTCCCCAGCGGGTGTTTCTTGTCTGCGCGGGTTCGTTCACCTGAGGCAAGACGGCGACCGTGGGAGGGGAACAATTCCCGCCTCTCTTAAGCGTGCACGACGGACTTTAAGTTGCAAACAGCGGTGCGGGATCGTTTGCCTACTTTGAGTTTTGGTGCAGGTCCCGGTGTTCCTGGGGCCCAGCAGGCGTCTTAGTGCTTTAGACGCACTCCCAGGAATCCCCAGAACTCTGCCAGTTGGCCCTGGTACGCCCAGAGAGGTCTCGGGGCTTGTACAAAGACTTGGAACCTAGGGACTTTGTGGTTTGGGCTCCGCATCAGGAAACTGACAGACTTGGGGCCGGTAGGTCTTGCAGGTTTTCTTGCTTCGCTCCTTCCCTTCCCCCCTTTTAGGTAAAGGCTGAATAACGAAATTAACCATTTTAGAGTACAGTTCAGTGGTTTTTGTTGTATATTCAGAAAGTTGTGCAATGATAACTACTATCTAATTCCAGAACGTTTTTATTACCTCCTAAAAGAAACCCCTGCACCCATTAAGCAGTCACTCCGCATTTCTCCCTTCCCCCCAGCTCTAGGCAACCATTGATTTCTTGGGAGATGCAGGTAGGTTTACAATAGTTTTTGTCAAATCAACCAAAACTTACCTCGAGATTGTCACTTGCTGTCTTTTAGGAAGCATTGACAAATTTATATCCTCTCATCCTGCCTGGAGTGTGCTCTTTTTTCAGCTTATTCAAGTCATTCTTCATTTTTGTCCAGGAATTCTATTGTTTTTGACATGTAAATTGTTTTCTTACAATGCTCCCTACAAGTCTTTTGTTGCTTCTGCTGATGGGCTATCTTCTCTGTTCCCACTGACTCTCCTGTGACAACGGACCACTTTTGTCGTTTCCATTTTTGTCATTAGGTTGATATTGCAGTTGTCCTTGAATCACCCAAATCCAGTGCTTCTGGGCAGGCACCTGGTTGATTGATCCTGTGGGATGGCAGCCATCAACCCATGGGCCTCCTGGGGTAAGTCCAAATGCTGTGTCTTCTGGGCCTCCTCAGCGCTGAACCTGCTGCAGCCAGGGGTCAGAGCTGGGGAAGTACTGCGGGTTTTAGGGGAGTAGACGGGGTGTCTCTGTCTTGGTATAGAATTAGAACTGAGTGAGATTTAAAAAGGAAAAAACAACTTTGTTGCAAAAGGAAAGTGGTTAGCGTGAAAGACAAAGTTATTTTGTGTATTTTGTAGTCTTTTCTGAAGATGTCTCAGTTCTTTTTTTTTTTTTTTTAACGTTTTTATTTATTTTTGAGAGACATAGAGACAGAGTGTGAGCAGGGGAACGGCAGAGAGAGAGGGAGACACAGAATCCGAAGCAGGCTCCAGGCTCTGAGCTGTCAGCACAGAGCCCAACTCGGGGCTCGAACTCACAGACCATGAGATCATGACCTGAGTTGAAGTCGGCCGCTTAACCGACTGAGCCACACAGGCGCCCCAAGATGTCTCAGTTCTAAGAGATTTTCTAGTGCTTTCTGAGATTGCCTAGAAGACAGGCATACAAACAATCAGAATTTCTCTATCACTGCCATATTTTTTACCTTTATTGTTTCTCATTTATGTAACTCTGGCACTGTTAAATAGTATGATGTCATTGGTGTTATCTTTAAGTGAGGTTTCATGGATCTATCACTAAAGACATGGAGGGAGTATCTTACTACTTAGATTATTTTTTTTATTTTATATATTTTTAAATTTATTTTTTAATGTTTATTCATAATAGAGAGAGACAGTGCCAGTGGGGGTGGGGCAGAGAGAGAGAGAGACACAGAATCCAAACCAGGCCCCAGGCTCTCAGCTGTCAGCACAGAGCTCAATGTGGGGCTCCAACCCATGAGCCGTGAGATCATGACCTGAGCCGAACTTGGACGCTTAACCGGCTGAGCCACCCAGGCGCCCCTGTATTTAGGTTATTTTTAAAATTGGGTAACATTAAACATTTGGTTAGATAATCTTCAGCCATTCAAGTGATTCTATTCTTTTCTTATTTTTTTTTTTATTGTTTATTAAAAAACCTTTTTTTTAATGTTTATTTTTGAGAGAGAGAGAGAGCACGAGCAGGGGAGGGGCAGAGAGAGGGAGACACAGAATCCTAAGCAGGCTCCAGGCTCTGAGGCATCACTACAAAGCCTGATGCAAGGTTTGAACTCAAGAGCAGTGAGATCATAACCTGAGCCAAAGTCAGATGCTCAACAGACTGAGCCACCCAGACTCCCCAGAGTGATTCTATTCTTGATTGTTCTTGGCTGTGTCATGTCAAATTTCCAGATAGTGATTTACCTGTGTATTTCTGGTATAAATCTAGCTTGTTATGTCGAATTTTGTTACGTGCTCTTGGGCTCTGTTTATGGAACTTTGTTATACCCATTAGTGAGACAGGTCTGCTTTTCCGTTTTGTTGCCTTTAGTCACAGGGATTGTTGTCACAGTGTCTTTTCTTTACTTGTCCCAACCTGATCTGGTGCAGGTGTCCTTACGGACCAGTCCTGGGGAATGGCAGCCGTTGACCCGTGGGCCTCCTGGGGTGAGTCAAGAGCCTAAGTCCCCATTGGCCATGTTGGCTGCTGTATCGTGGCTTCTCTCAGCAGTGACCTGCCATGGCCAGGGATTGGAGTTGGGGAGCCGGGTGGGGAGAGGGTTCTGGCCCAGGTCTGTCGTTGTAGAGCTGGGACAGGGAGGGATCAGAACATTCCATTCGGAGATAGAGTGATGGTGACAACTTTGAAGAGAAGGGTGCATGAGAGTAAGTGTGTGGCCATTTACAGCTCAGGCCCAGAAAGAATGTGAACTGGCACTACTCAGAGATGGTGCTTCTGAGCAGAGGGGGCCAGTGCAGGGCTCATGTTTGGGAACATTCCTTATCTTCTCTGAGCCCCATTTCCTTCATCTATAAAATGAGGAGTCTCTTCCTTTGCCCAACAGGGTCCCACCCCATTACCCCCACCTGGAAGGACTCACGTGGGCATACTTCTCATAGGGAGAGCTGCCTCCGTGACTTTGTTTTCCTCCCCAGCTCTGTGTCCTCAGGACTCTGCCTGGCCTGTGGAAGAGAGCCCCGAGGAGGAGAGGAGGGTCACTGGGCTGCCGACAGCCCAGGTCCAGGTGAGGCGGGCCTCTGCTTTTTCCTGAAGCGCTGTCCTGTTTCCTAGGTGTCCAGGTTGTTGCCTGCCATCCTGGTCTTCGCATTCCTCAGTTTATAGCAGGTAGATTTTGCATAAGCAAAGAATCAGCCAGAAGTTTATTGCTTTCAGAGCACAGACAGGAAGAATTAAAATAGTTTTCTGTGACTTGGAATCATATCATCGACCAGCCTGTTCACAGTACTGAGCCCCGGTGATGCCGTGTGTTGTTTCGGTGGACAAGGGGCAACCCCTTTTGCCAGCAGCAGCCCCCTGCCTACTCCTCCCACCTTACCTCATGTTTTTGGTGCCTGATTGGGTTGATGCTATCCTGTGAGCTCTGTGCTTGGTGGGCGGGGAACACGGACAAGTCCAAGCCCTGGTCCTGAGGAATTCTCAGTCTCCTTTCCAAGGTGATTTAGTCAGCTACCAAGGTCTCGTGGCCTGCTGGTGCTGCACCTGTGGTTCAGGACACGGGCCTGAGATGCTTAGGGAGGCCCCAAGCCTTGGAGGAGCTGAGCCCAGCTAAGACCTTGAGAAGTGGGAGAGAGTCTGCAGAGTCACTGGGGCACAGAGCAGCCGGAGTCCTTCTGCGATGGGAAGGGATGCTCTCCAGGAGAGAGGACACATTTGCACCAAGAGGTGAAGGGGCTGCACCGGCCTTGTAAGCAGGGTTCTGGCCTTTCTTAGCACCACCCGTGTGCATTGGGCGGGGGTGGGGGCACCGCATGACATACATCTGGGTGAAGGCTGACCCTAATTAGAATTTAGGATGGAGAGGCCAGGATGAACCCAGCCAGGCCCTGAATGCCTACTGTAATAAAGAGCTTCCTAAGTATAGGGAGCAGGAGGTGCCATTGTGTAAAATGTGGCTGGAAGGGTGTCCCTGGTAGGAGCGTGGGGGTAGGGGGGGCATGAGAAGCAGGCTGGCATTTCAGGTGTCAGTGTGACCAGGGCCTGGGAGCAAGACCTTAAAGGTGTGAGGAAGTCGATGCAGGGGAACTTCATGACTGTAAGGGCATGAGGAGGGGCCCTGAGAGGAATAGGATGGCAGAGATGGTATGGGAAACGTGGCAGGAAATAGGATGGTGGAGTTGATGATACCGGAAGGGTGTCCTCTCCCTTTTCTTCTGCCCAGCGTCTTCATTAGAGGCTCCCACTTAAGAAAAACCAGTTGTTCTAATGACAACTTTATTAAAATATTCAAACACCATAAAAGTGTATAGTTCTGTGGGTTTTTGTACATTCACAGAATTATGCAACTATTACCAGCCAGTATCTTTTTCTGGTTCTGCTTCTAGAACATTTTCATCCCCCAAAGAAATTCTATACCAATTAGTAGTCGCTCCCTGTTCCCATCACCCTCAACCCCTGGCAACCACTAACGTACTTTCTTTCTTTGTCTCTTCTGGACATTACACATAAAGGGAATCATATGATATATGACCTTTCATGTTTGGTTTCTGTCACTTAGCATGTTTTTAAGGATCATTTATGTTGCAGTACATATCAATATTTTATTTCTTTATAGGATTCAGAGGCAGCCATTTTTAACTTACTGTTTTTGGTTCCTTAGGGTTGTCTCCATATTTCTAAATGAGAGATTTTCATCCTGATTCATGAAATTTATGTTTATTCTGTTGACTCCCTACTATGAAAGATGAAGAAAAATAGTTTCGTTACCATATTTAGGTTTTTCTTTTCTAAGTTAAAATAATGGATCAAGCAAATGTAAGATGCCGAGGTATAAAATTATTAATAACGTCTCTACTTAACTTTATGCCTCCCCCCAAATTAAAAATATGTGATGAAATCTCCCACGGTTTCAAAGCTGACTGGTGAAGTGCATCGCAACCCTGCTGTCCCCACGTGGCAGCATGGCTGTCCCGGGGAGCCGAGGGCCTGAACCACGTGGTGCAGAGTGGTGATTGTCTGGCATCAGAACTCGGGCAGCTATGATGTTCACTGCTGCTCTGTGATACAATCACCTTGAGATTCTGTATAAGAATCAACAGTGAGGCAAGGCTGAAAGATGGGCCCTGACTCAGTCGTTTGGGAACAAAAATTAGTTGTAATAAAATGCTGTGAAGCCTTAGTAACCTCTGGGTTGTACCCTGATGTTAATTTATGTGAGGATTCTTGAGAATTATTAGGGTTAATGCTGAGAAAATAAAATGGAGAATTAAAATAACAACACCCTCCAATGTCTGAAGAGTTGTGATTTCTGAGAACATGCTCCTGGCCCCCTCCCTACACTCACTTCGGATTTTTCCCTGTGGGAGACTCAAGACTTGAATCGTGTGAGTTTTGTACTAAGCGAGGTCTTCAGGAACACTAATGAGAGCCCCATATCCCTCCACTGTTCCCTCCAAATTAAATACTGAAATAAAGCATTCACCTGGTGAAAACATCAAATGCTGTCATCCCTTGCTATCTGAATAGTTTATTTTGGGGAACATGTTGCATAGCAAAATTTCAACTATAGGAGCCCAGATCCCATGATTTTGAAGAACAGGGAAAATGATGATACCCCATTTAAAAAGCTCCAGCCAGCCTCTTGAGATATGAGAATTCTCAAACCTGTCTGTAACAAGCCACTGGTGATTTGTGAATCATAAGCGTGCACATAAGTAACAGTAATACTCTGCTCCCATCCCTGGCTGTCCTGAGGATATGCACGTAGTTGTTTTCCTTCTCTGCAAAGAAGTTACCCGAAAATACTAACGAAATTCTGAAGTTGCCAAAGAATCCATCTGAATTTCCCCAGATTTCGTGTATGGGCCATGACGTCAGATAATGCAGGAGCTGAGACCCAGCTCGGCACCCTCTGCATCTTCCCTCAAACCCTCCCATGATGCAGATGTGCAGCTGGGTTCCATAAAGTGCTGTAGAGAGCCCTGGTGAGCGCTTGTACATACGAACAAAATGAAATTGCAAGAATGATTACAGGAAATTTGGGTGAGACATTTGCAATTCATCCTAGCAGATGTAAAGTGCAAGTTCAGGTAAGGGTTACCTGGGAATGGAATGGCTCGCTCTTCCTGTGCTAGCTTCTGGGAGCTTCACAGTGGTGAGACTGGGTGCCTGACTTCCTCCATCTCCTTCTGTTTCACCTCTAGCCTTGGCTTTGCTTTTCCTGCCTCTTCTAGGCCTCCATGAGCTGTGGACCCCCACATGGGGACATATTCAGCTGGGCATCTTTTTTCCTTCCCGTTTGACAGCCCATGGGTTCTTTCTCCTTGGATAACATCTACAAATCTGGAAATATTTCTTTTTACTTATTTAAAATTTTATTTCGACAAATCCCATAAGTACTGAAAAGTATAGAAAGTAATCAAATATGGTCTCCATTACTCAGAATGAACAGTTGTTAATGTTTTGTAATATTTGCTTAGTTTTCCCCAGTCACGTTCTCTTCCCACGTTTACCCAGAATAACCACTTACGGTGTGTACACAGCTAATCAATTCTTACTCATCTGTAGATAAGAAGCTGTTTATATAGACATCACATAGATAGTCTAATTCTTTTTAATTTTTTTTTTTTTTTTATCCCAAGTCATCTCTATACCCAGCGTGGGGCTCAAACTCCCAACCCCGAGATCAAGAGTTGCATGCATTTCCTACCCGTAGCTTTTCTATACCTTTTTTTGCTTATTCAGGGTCAATTTTGAGGTCCATACATGTGATAAGTTCATTCCTTTTGCCCTGTTCATCCCTTTTATGGATGGGCTTAGAAGTCCCCCCACCTCCCACCATTTTTACTATTCCAGGAAAAGCTGTGTGGACCCTCTCATAATTTCATTTTGTGCCTACATCTAAATGTTTATCTAGACGTGCCCCTGGAAGTATAAGTATGCTGAGTTTTAGGGTGTGTGTGTGTTTGTCTTATGACCAGCGCTGCCACGCGGCTCTTAGAAAGGGTAAAGCCTCTTCTCGTTCTCACCACTGTGAAGAGAGTCCGTCTCCCCGCATCTCTGCTGCTACGTGGCATGTCAGGTCTTTTAATTTTTGCATAGCTCAAGACCAAAATGGTAGATTGTATTACTTGGCGTTTCCTTGTTTGCTAGCGAGGTTGTGTATCTTTGTATATTGTTACTGATCATGTGTATTTCTCTCTGTGCCTCTCTTCCACTCCCACATCTGTGTAGACTCTGACCCGTTGATACGTAGGCATTTTGTATGCATTCTGGATCCTGGTTCTTTGCCGTGTATGATTTGTCTTCTGCCAGTTTGTAGCTTGTCTTAACTCTGTGGTGGTCTTTGTCGGTCCCATGTTTCCCGTATCAGTATTTGTTTATAGCTGGTGTTTTTGTGTCTTGTTTAAAGAACTCATGTATTAAAAAAAATTCTATCCTGACTTATTCCTTTATGTTGTTTCTGAGGCCTTCTCTTACATAGTGGGCTTCTCGAAGCAATTGCTGTGTGTTCACTTCTAATGAATTTTTGTTCTTTCAGAGCCCCTCTTGAATCATCCTGTTTTATACTGAAATCCTTCCAATCAGAGAATTGAAATTACAGTTCATTGAAAGTAGGATGTAGATGCTGCCAGCATTCTGTGTACTCTTGGCTCCTGCGTTTGGTCTGTCCGCGTGTGCCGCACGTGTTCTTCGTGTATCCGGGGCTTCTGTGGTCTCCTGTGTTTACCAGGGAAGAGCTGTGGGCCTGTGTTTGAGTGTCCTGCTTTCCTGTGGCTGAGCAGGTTTGGTTCCTGATTGGCCTTCCTTGTGCGTGTGTGTATGTGTGTGTGTTTCTCTCCCAAGAAATCACTCTAAGCTCCATGGACCTGCTTGGGCCAGGATCCTCAGGTTGGTTGTGTTTCTAGTCTCCTGGGCATGCAGCTGGCTGTCAGGCCACAGACCTCCCTATCCCATATTGGAGAGGTTTCAACTCTGGGGTTGCTGGTCACCTGAGCAGCCGGAGAACCTTGTACACTCCTGTATCTGAGCAGGGTGTAGGCAGTGTTGCCTGAGTGTAAGTGCGGGGCAGTTGGTGGTGGCGCTGCTCACAGGTGGCTGTCTGGGAGCTGGGACAGCTGGCAAAACTGTCCTGAGTACACACTTACCTCATCACCTGTTTTTAGCCTGCCTCTCACTCCTGCCTTAACTATCGTTTAAGCTCAGAGTCCCAGGCCTCTCCTGGGAACCTCTTCCACTGTAGCCCCTTCTAATGTGTGGAGACTGGGATTCCCTCTGCTCTGTTTACTTGGTCTGTGACTCCTTCATCTGTTCCCCATCTTGCAAGAATGTGCGGAACACCACGTGTCAACAGCCTCTTCTTTCACTGGTTGGCATATTTCTCTTTTTTAAACTTTAGGAGATTTTTAAATCCCAGAGTGGAATCTGAACCTTGTGTTAGTTCCTGTTACCACTGTAACAAATTACTACATTCTTAATGTCTTAGAACAATGTGAATTTACTCTTGTTCTAGAGCTCAGAAGTCTAAAATGGGTTTGTAGGCTCTTGGCAGTCAGCCAGCTTTATGTTCCCATTTACACTTCTGACATAGATTATTATGTCGTCTCCCCTTCAGATGTCAATAAATAGCGTCATTTTTCAAAGACAAAAAAACAAAAACAAACGTCTGTAAGGCTGTGTTCCTTCTGGAAGGTACAAGGTAGAACCTGCTTCCTTGCTGTCCCCAGCTTCTGGAGGTTACCTGCGTTTCTTGGCACGTGGCCCCACCTCCACCTTCAGGGTGCCTTGTTCCAACACTCATCTCCTTTGACTCAGATCCTCCTCCTCCCTCCTTGTGATTCCATTGAGCCCACCTAGATAATCTCCCCAAGTCAATATCCTTGATGTAATCACATCTCCGCAGAGTCCCTTTGTCGTGTTAACACAATGGTCATAGGTTCTGGGGTTTAGGATGTGGGCATGTCTTGGTGGGGGGGCATTATCACAAACACCCATGTTCTGTAACTTCAGCTGTTAGCTTTCAGCTTTCTGCCTTTATCTCTATCCTGACACTTTTTAAAACCTGGAATATTTTAAAGCAGATCTCAGATATCCTATCATTTTGCTTATCAACACTTGTGGGTAATTTCTAAGAGGTACATACTTTTTAGAAAATAGTAACTTTATCAATACCTTTTCTACCTTCAACAAAACTAACAGCAGTAATTTCTTGTTATTAGTTAATGCCCAGGCAATGTTCAGTTTTTTCTAATTGTCCCCAAAATACATTTTACATTTGGTTTGTTCAAATCAGAATCCAAACAAGGACTACCCATGGTGTACCGTGTTTAATATGCTGAAGAAACCAGGTCACTTGTCTTGTTGGTTTGTCTGATTCTGCCCTCTTGATGACATCGGATGAGTTCCTCCATTCCTTTCCCTCCTGTAAGCTGATAATGGCACTAGAGGGAGGAATAGATTTAGGTCCCATCGTTTTGGCAAGAGTACACCATGCGTGGTGCCGTGTCCTTCCTACTGTGTTGCATTAGTGGGGATAGGACGTCTGGTCCCATTTTCAGAAGATATGATGGTTAAGTCAGGCTAACTATAGCTGCCCTTCCATTATTCTTCATGTTATTCACACGTGTTCCATGTCTGCCTTTCATGTGTGAAGTTGCAGTCACTGATGACCACTGCCAATGTCTACTATTTGATTAAAGGTTGCAGAATCGCTCCCTGATGATTTCAGTCCTGCATTGTCTATGAGATGTAGTTCTTATGTGCATATGGGGATTCCATTGGGGTTTTGGGAAGGGTGGAAGGTTAACTTGTGGCTCAGTTCACCAGCTTGACAGCTGCGGTGTGGGTTTGGAACTTGTTAAGTGTAGCTGAACTGAAGCCGTCAAGCGGATGCTACCCTTTGGGAGAGTTAGGTGGCATGAGGGGGCATACCAGGAGCACCCTGGTGAGAAAGCATGGCCTCCCAGCTGGTCCCCTGGTTTGGTTGCTCTGTGAAAGGACACTGAACTTATGATTTCAGTTCATTTGGGCTTTGCGCACTTCTCTGTCAGAATGTTACATTTATATTAAAAAGTTTATATTAAAATCATAGAAGCATCACCCATCAAGGAGACTGAGGCCCTAGGCAGGTCTGTAGAGGAAAGCCAAGGTATTAGTCTTGATGAGTCCAAAGTTAGGGATAGTTGCACTAAGGAAAGTTTTGCTCTGCAGTTTTAAGTGCTTTTCAGAGTAAGGGACTTACTGTAGCAGAATCAGTTCTGTGTCTTAAGCCAAGCATTGTTTGGGGAGGAGGAGCAGTTGAGATCAGCAGGGTAAAAGTTGTTACACTGAAGACCAGCCATGAGGGTGACCCTGGTCAGTGATAACAAGCTCAATTTGTGAGCCTTGACCAGCAGGGACAGAAAGGAAGGCGATGGGAAAGGCCGTGTGGGGGTAACAGTGACATAGCAGCCCGCAAAGGTGTGGGAAGAGGTTCACAGGATGCTCAGCATGGAAATTCGCTGCCACAGGTGGACCAGAAAGCCAGTTTCCAAGTGGAGGGGGGGACCTAGAAGCTATCGGGGCCTGTGGGGATTGTAGCATATGACCTATGACGGACAGCTCACTCCACCACCACCATAAGGGAGAGTGTGCTCCCACTCCACCCTGGACGTACCCAGATAACTGACGCTCACACTGAGTGCTTAAGAGCACTGTGAGTGATGCGTTCATTGCAAAAGGTTATAATCATCTTCCCTTTTATGTTTCTGGTGAGCATTCCTGGTTCTGTTTTTCCTTAAAACATCAGTTGGAACATTTTAAAACTCAAGCGTTTTTTGACAGCACCTATACCTGATTCTCTTTGGCCTGGGCTGCTCTGCTCAAAGCTCTCTTACTCTTAGCTCCAATCTTTGGGACAGAGATGATCTGGGAATGGAAACCTCCCTATAGTGGCCAGGAAGACAGCCTGTGAATATTTAATATCACCCTTCCAGGTACTAGATCCACATGTTGAACAAAGACTCCAATGCATTTGGCCCGTAGACAGTGCTCGTAGTCTGTTTCCTCCCTGGCACTGGCCTTGAGTATCTTCAGGAGATACTCCAGAGAAGGGGGGCACTGGCCTGGTGGGAGTCTTGTCCATACTAGCCAGTATTACTAGAACTGTGTAAGAACCTTAGGAGAGACCTGCTCGTCTTTGTCGTGGTTATCATGGGTCCAGATACCTAATTTCCTAAGAGTACATCCCAAATAGGGGGCCCTTGGGTGGCTCCCAGTGAGACCTGACCCAAATCAGTTGCAGTACTGAACATATCCAGGACAATTCCTCTATATCCTGTCTCCTCCCCAGTGCAGTCAGCCTCACTCCATCCCCAGAAAACATTGGAGGGTGTGGCTGCAGGCTGAGGAGGAACATCTGTGCTCTTTTAGGAACCAGTGACCTTCAAGGACGTGGCTGTGGACTTCACCCAAGAGGAGTGGGGGCAGTTGGACCCTATTCAGAGGACCCTGTACCGTGATGTGATGCTGGAGACCTATGGGCATCTGCTCTCTGTGGGTAAGGTGGTGCTGCCTGAGTAAATGAAGGTATTTCGATGCGATACCTTCTGCTACTCTGTGTTTAAAAGCTCACAGGCTGTAACTATTGGTAATGAATGTTAACTAGATTTAGTGTTACAATAATAGCACTAAATGATAATTTCACAATGTATACAAATATTGAATCAAGTTCTCTTGAAACTGATATGTTATATGTCAATTACATCTCAGTTTTAAAAATTAGCAATGCATACACCACCACTACTGACCAATAACACTCAGTTTAAAAAAATAAAATAAAATAAAAAATAAAAAGAGCTCATGGGGGCCTCAGAAGGGCTGAGATGATCTTGAACCCTCCTGAGGCTCAAGGACAAAATTCCTAATGCTTATAAAGCATAAAGTATGCTTATTCTGCCCAAGTGAGAAGTCAAAGAAGAAAAGGCAAGGAAATTTACAGGGCTACACAAGTCTGTTTTTTCCTCTACGCATAGGGAATCAGATTGCCAAGCCG
The DNA here is from genome assembly GCA_030068075.1 of Paguma larvata. NCBI lineage: Eukaryota > Metazoa > Chordata > Mammalia > Carnivora > Viverridae > Paguma > Paguma larvata. Next base: position 6,271,702 of record CM057841.1, on the reverse strand, counting down.
GAGGTCATCTCTCTGTTGGAGCAAGGAGAAGAACCATGGTCAGTGGAACAAGCATATCCACAAAGCACTTGTCCAGGTGAGGGCAGGTGGGCGCAAGGACTTTTCCTCCAAGCCCTCCTTGTTTGAGAAAGGGGCTGAGGCCATGAGGAGTTGCGTTTCTCAGAGACATTCACAATTTCCTCCAGGGAGCTGTATCCCATGTATTGACTTTTCGCCGCTGTTGATTCAGAGGAAAGATGGCCACTTTATTTTTTTTATTTATTTTTTATTTTTTTTATTTTTTTAATGATTTATTGTGAAATTGGTTTCCATACATCACCAAGTGCTCATCCCAACAAGTGCCCTCCTCTGGGCCCGTCACCCACTCTCCCCCCTCCCACACCCCCCTCACTCCTCAGCTTGTTCTTAGTCTTTCAGAGTCTCTTATGTTTTGTCTCCCTCCCTCTCTGTGTCTTTTTTCCTTTCCCCTCTTCCCGTCCCCCATGGTTTTCTGCTTAGTCTCTCAAAATCAACCTATGCGTGAAAACATATGCTGTCTTTCTCTGACTTATTTCACTTAACATAATACCCTCCAGTTCCATCCACGTTGCTACAAATGGCCAGATTTCACTCTTCCTCATTGCTGCATAGTAGTCCATTGTATATATATACCACATCTTCTTTATCCATTCATCAGTTGATGGACACTTAGTCTCTTTCCATGATTTGGCTATTGTCGAAAGTGCTGCTATGAACATTGGGGTACATGTGCCCCTATGCATCAGCATTCCTGTGTCTCTTGGGTAGATTCCTAGCAGTGCTATTGGTGGGTCATAGGGTAGTTCTGTTTGCATTCTTTTGAGGAATCTCCACACCGTTTTCCAGAGCGGCTGCACTAGTTTGCATTCCCACCAACAGTGTAGGAGGGTGCCTGCTTCTCCACATCCTCGCCAGCATCTATAGTTTCCAGATTTATTCATTTTAGCCACTCTAACCGGTGTGAGGTGGTATCTCAGTGTGGTTTTGATTTGTATTTCCCTGATGATGAGTGACATTGAGCATCGTTTCATGTGTCTGTTTGCCATTTGGATATCATCTTTGGAGAAGTGTCTATTCATTTCTTCTGCCCATTTCTTCACTGGATTATTTGTTTTTCGGGCGTGGAGATGCCCACCTTATTAACAAGGTAACAGATCGTATGAGCTGCAGTTTCCCTTCCTCTCCATCTATTCTGATGCCTCTTATATTCTGTGCTGCCCCTTTCTCTAAGACGATTTCTCCCTCACTCACCTGCTTTTTAATTTGTTCTCATTTCCTTTATTGACAAACTTGTAGCCAGGAGCCACAGACTCTTGTTTTTTCGTTTTGTTTTGTTTTGTTTAAGGGTTTTATATGGGTAATATATTCACATGGTTCAAAAAACTCAGAGCTACATAGAATGTGTGAGCTGAAAAATCTCATTTATTTTTGCTGCTGTTTCCACATTATTCTTATCCCCACCTCCCCAGAAGGCATGCACACATAGGTAACCACTTTTCTTTTACTATAAATGTTTCAGCTATTTTCTTGGTGGTTTCCCTGGAGATTATAATTAATATTTTAACTTACAGTAATGTACTTTGGCTAATACCATTAATTTTGGAAGCATACAAAAACTTGCCTTCTGTATATCTCTATCCTCTGCCATTTATGCTATTATTGTCGGAAATTACATCTATACATAGTATGTCCATCAACACAGACTTACAATTATTGCTTTGTTTTTGTCTTTAAAAAACATTTTTTTAAATGTCTTTTTATTTTTGAGAGAGAGAGAGAGAGAGAGAGAGAGAGACAGAGCATGAGTCGGGGAGGAGTAGAGAGAGAGGGAGACACAGAATCCAAAGCAGGCTCTAGGCTCTGAGCTGTTAGCACAGAGCCCGATGTGGGGCCCAAATTCACAAGCCATGAGATCATGACCTGAGCTGAAGTCATATGCTTAACCAGCTGAGCCACATAGGTGCCCCTGTTTCTGTCTTTTAAATCAGATAGGAAAAAAAAATTACAAAAAATGCATTTAGACAGCCTTGTTATTTACCTATGTAGTTATGTTTATTGGTGTGCTGTATTTTGAGTTACTGGCTAATGTCCTGTCATTTCAACCTAAAGGACTCCATTTGTTTTAGGGCAGGTTGCTGGCAGCAGACACTCTCAGATTGTTTATCTGGGAGTGCTTTCCTTTCCCCTTCATTTTGGAAGGCGAGTTTTTCTCGATACAGGATTCTTGGTCGGCAGTATTTTTCTTTCTCACCTCCATGGTCTGAAGAGGAATATGCTGTTAGTCGTATGAAGAGCCCTTGGATGTGATGAACTGGTTCTCTCTTGCTGCTTTCAGGATCCTCTCTTAGGCTTTGACTTTTGACAGTTTAATTATTCTAGGTTCCTAGAAATGTATTAGAACTTTTCAAAGTCCCTAAGAATGTCTTTTCTGTCAGCTTTTTAAAAATCGTTGTGGTATTGTGTATTGTTTGCCTCAGCTGTTTGCCATCTCTCAGGTGGTAGTGACTTTTTAATACACTACCTGTAGATGTTTGACAAATGCCTGCTCCCTAGAGGCTTATAGCCCCTGACAGCCTTTCAAGGGCCTGACAGCCATCAAATGGGTCAAATAACAACTGTTCTTTGGGAATGAGGCTTTGGGGAACCCCTGGCTTCATTCTGTTCCCTCTAGTACCAGAAATAGTGGCTGTTATTTTCCAAGGCTGCTGCTGAGCCAGGGAGCCAGAGATGGGACTAGGGCAAGTTACAGTGCCCCAAATCTCACTGTTACAAAAATTTAGCTGTCTTTCTCGAATAAACTCTTCTCTGGCTGTCGTAGGACTTTGGTTAATTTATAGAAGTCTGAGGAAATTAATTCTGACAGTTTTTGTCAGTTTTTGGTTGCTTTTGTGGAATGGTGAAATTTCAGAGGCCCTTATTTTGCCATATTTACTGACATCTTGCCCCAGGTAAACAGTTTTAATAATTTCTCTTTTATGTTTCCAGAGTTTCCTTACATAGCTAAAAGCATATAGGGATATGGTTATTTTCACCTTTCTAAAAGTATATTATGATCTATTCTGTTGTGTTTCTTGCTGTTTTTAATTTAACAATGTACCATGGCCTGCTCTTGAGTCGTGAAGATGGATGTCTTCCCATCCATTCTAATGAAGTAGGCTTTTTTTGAGTCTCATCAGTCGCCCCCATTCAGATCTGAAACCTTCTATCAAGGGCTCTGATTTCCAGGAGCTTTAACTCTCCTACTCTTGGCGCTGACCTTCTGAGTTACCATCCTGAACCACCGTCCTGAGCCCTGGTTCCACCACCTCCATCCTTACACTTCTACTGTCTTGCAAATCACCTCAACCAACTCCCTGATCTTGCTAGAGCCAGGAAGCTTGTCTCTTCCTTCTAGGTTATGTTTCCCCATGTTTTTGATGGATATCCCTGGTCAGGCTTTCTGTGAGTCCTCCAAGCTGGAAATTGAGAAGCCTTCTTGACTTCCTGCTTTTTCTTCTACAAGATGTAATCTTTCTTCTAATTCCTGAGATTTTCTGCTTCTGAAATGTTAGTTGTGTCATTCAGCTTCTACCAACATCACCCTCAAGTCCCTTACAAATTTCCAGCTCAAGTTAATGAGTCAGTTCTTACTTATATTAGCTACCTCAGGTGTTTTTTCTAGGTCTACCTTCCTGAAATCTTCCATTATGAGCTCTCTGTCAGTAAATCTGCAGTGATTCGAGTAGCCTTTTAAATAACTCTGACTAGATTTCAAGACCATCCAATTTTTTATGTTATTTTCCTTATTTTTGTCACCAGCTCATGCCGTACAAGAGCAGTCTGTCAGTATTCAGGCGAGGCCTGAAGGCTGAGCTCATGTCATTTCTCTTGTGCAAAACCTTCCTAGATTGTGTGAGTACTGATCTCTAATCCCTTTCTAGTGTCCCACCCACCCAGCTTCTGCAGGCCCACAGTCTCAGTGATGCACTGTGTGTATTGTTGACAACTGTTTAGTATGTCCTTTCCTCACACAGATTCTAATTTCCAGGTTAGACGATACTTTGTTGTCTTGTCTCTGGTTCCGAGTACCGAGTATAAAGTAAGACAGGAATTGTTCATTTGTTCAGCTACCAGTTCTTAAAGTTTCTACTGGAAGGATTCACAATCTATGAAGATCGATCATTGCCTAACTTCTAGGAGCTAAGCTTTGAAATTAGTAATAACTGCCAGATCTTGAGCAAAGTAGGGCCCCTGTTGTAATGGAGTTGGATAGTAAAGGGAAGGAAATGGTGTATAGTGAAGAGAGAAGAAAAATCTAGAGAAAGTGTACAAGAATCTAGATCAAATCACATATCTGTGGCTTAGACCCTATGTAGGGTAAATAATGACACCCCACCCCCAAAAGATGTCAACATCTTAAACTTGTGTATTGCAAAGGGGCTTCTCGGATGTGAGTAAATTTTGAGATGGAGAGATTATCTTGTATTACCTGAGTGACCATGGTAATTACAGGGTCCTTAATAAGAGTGAGGCAGGAGTGTCTGAGACACAGAGAGTAGATGTGGTGACAGAAACAGAGGATGGAGTGATATGCTTTGAAGATGGAGGAAGGAGCTATAAGCTTCCTATATATATATATAAGCCTTATATATATATATATAAGCCTAAGAGTCCAGGGTGTTTATTGGAGATTGGGCATTTGGATACACAGTGCTTGTGTAACTGACTGCAACCACTGAAGCTCCAGACCCCCAGAAGGAAAGCAGGTGTTCACCATAAATGACCATAAATGTCATTTGTACACATTATCTAGAGAGACTGGGACAGTGTGCTTCAAGACCTCAAGCATGCAAAACACTCTTAGATCATTCCAGGACCTCAATTCCTTTAATACACACCCTTATTCTGGTCTCTTTTTCCATGGGAAAATACCCCTAAATTGTCTTTATTGATATCCAATATATACTTATTCTGGCTCATATACTTTTTTTGTTCACTGTTTACTATTCTCCTCTTTCCTATTTTGATCTTTCTTTGTGTTACAAATCTATTTGAAAACAAGTTCACACCTGCCTTTTCAATAATATGGACAATAAATCTCACTTTTCCCACTCCGCTGTCAGAAGTTTTTTCTCTGTGCTCTCATGGCTTTTTTTCTGATTATTTCAGAGTGGACGAGAAAACTTGAAAGCAAAGCGTTGATCCCAACACAAAGCATTTTTGAGGAAGAACAATCCCATAGCATGAAGCTGGAAAGATACATATGGGATGATCCTTGGTTCTCCAGGTTAGAAGTCTTAGGATGTAAGGACCAATTGGAAATGTATCACATGAACCAGAGTACAGCTATGAGGCAAATGGTCTTCATGCAAAAGCAAGTACTGTCTCAAAGAGGTTCTGAATTCTGTGAACTTGGAACAGAGTGTAGCCAGAGCTTAAACTTTGTTCCATCTCAGAGAGTTTCTCAAATAGAACATTTCTATAAGCCTGATACAAATTCTGAAAGCTGGCGGTGTAACTCAGCCATAATGTATGCAGATAAGATTACCTGTGGGAATCATGATTATGACAAAACGTTCTACCAGTCCATACAACCTCTGCAGCCTGAAACGATGCAAACTGGAGATAATCTTCTCAAATGTACTGATGCTGTTAAATCTTTCAATCATATACTACATTTTGGTGATCATAAGGGAATGCATACAGGAGAAAAACTCTATGAATATAAGGAATGCCATCAAATCTTTAACCAGAGCCCATCATTTAATGAACACCCACGACTTCATATTGGAGAAAACCATTATGATTACAAAGAATATGAGAATATCTTTTATTTTTCATCATTTATGGAACATCAAAAGATTGGTACTGTAGAGAAAGCATATAAATACAATGAATGGGAGAAAGTTTTTGGGTATGACTCCTTCCTTACTCAACATACAAGCACTTACACCTCAGAGAAACCTTATGAATATAATGAATGTGGAACATCTTTCATCTGGAGCTCTTACCTTATCCAGCATAAGAAAACTCATACTGGAGAGAAACCCTATGAATGTGATAAATGTGGAAAAGTATTTAGGAATCGTTCGGCCCTTACTAAACATGAACGGACTCACACTGGAATAAAGCCCTATGAATGTAATAAATGTGGAAAAGCCTTCAGCTGGAATTCTCATCTTATTGTACATAAGAGAATTCATACAGGAGAGAAACCTTATGTATGTAATGAATGTGGGAAATCTTTCAACTGGAACTCTCATCTTATTGGACATCAGAGAACTCATACCGGAGAAAAACCTTTTGAATGTACTGAATGTGGGAAATCTTTCAGCTGGAGCTCCCATCTTATTGCCCACATGAGAATGCATACTGGAGAGAAGCCCTTCAAATGTGATGAATGTGAAAAAGCTTTCAGGGATTACTCAGCCCTTAGTAAACATGAAAGAACTCACTCTGGAGCAAAACCATATAAATGTACTGAATGTGGAAAGTCCTTCAGCTGGAGCTCCCATCTTATTGCCCATCAGAGAACTCACACAGGAGAGAAACCCTATAACTGTCAGGAATGTGGCAAAGCATTCAGAGAACGCTCAGCCCTCACTAAACATGAAATAATTCATTCTGGAATCAAGCCTTATGAATGTAATAAATGTGGAAAGTCCTGCAGCCAGATGGCTCACCTTGTTAGACATCAAAGGACTCATACTGGAGAAAAGCCCTATGAGTGTAATAAATGTGGAAAATCATTCAGTCAGAGCTGTCACCTTGTTGCTCATCGGAGAATTCATACTGGTGAGAAACCCTATAAATGTAATCAATGTGAAAGGTCCTTTAACTGTAGCTCTCACCTTATCGCACACCGGAGAACTCATACTGGAGAGAAACCATATAGATGTAATGAATGTGGGAAAGCCTTTAATGAGAGTTCTTCCCTTATTGTACATCTAAGAAACCATACTGGAGAAAAACCCTACAAGTGTAATCATTGTGAGAAAGCTTTCTGTAAGAATTCTTCTCTCATTATTCATCAGAGAATGCATAGCGGAGAGAAACGCTTTATATGCAATGACTGTGGGAAAGCCTTTAGTGGTCACTCAGCCTTACTTCAGCATCAGAGAAATCATAGTGAAGAGAAACTGTGAATTGAATTGATAAGGGATTTTTTTTTATTGTACTTCTGGTAACACACTGAAAAAGAAAAAAATCCTATAAATACAATCAAGAGGGAAAATTGTTTAGTAAGAATTCAGGAAGACTTGTTTTTATTATTTGGTAGAAAATATCTCCTTAGAAGAAGCCTATGAATGAAAAGAATAGGACAAAGCTTTCAGCAGTTATGTAGCCTTTATTTAACATCAGAGAATTACAGTGAAGAAAACTCTAAAATCCCCTCATGGTCCTACTTGATTCCTACCAGGAATTCTACTTGAGGAACATGAATATAGGGAATGAGACTTCTTCCAGTAAGAGATCTCAATTGAGATCTGAATTTGTGGATCGCAGTGCATCGTTAAGGGGAACCTTATTCTAGGAAAAGTTTTTCAACTTGAAAATACACTGTTTTGCATCAAGCTGGAATAACAGGAAGTTTTATGATAACATCTTGTGCATAATTATGGAAATACAGAATTTGCTGTTATAAAGGGAGGATGTGGGTGCCCTTTAAGGAATACGATTTGAAATACTAAATCTGAATTTAAGAAAAAAATTAGTATTGAATGCGGTATTTACTGTTGATCAAGATTAACCTTAGAAAAGATTAGTAAATGAGTTTACTAATGGTGGAGAGATTATTACCTAGAAGTATGAGACTGATGTTGTTGGAACAAAAGTTGACAATTTATGACCCATTGTGTCAGTGTCCATGGTTTATTCATGATTGCATCGTTGGACAATTCATTTGTAATGTTTTAGGCAATCACTATAAGTTACAATTGTGGACACTGCATCAATATACATAATGTTAAGGAATGAAAAGGACGCAAAATTGTATATACATATCTATTATAACATCTAAAAAAATGTATATGGATAAGGACTGGAAAGATCTATGGAGAAATTAACCCTGTTAATTTAAGATTTTTAAAAAAGTTTTACAAACACATACAGCACGTATGTGCTAGGCTTTGTTTTAAATGCTTTTCAAATATTAATTTGTTCAGTCTCCTTAATTCTATGAGATAGGTACTATTATTATCTCAGTTTTACAAATGGAGAAACTCGCACAGAGTGTCGAGAAACCTACTAAGGACACTCAGCTATTAAGGAATGGAACTTAGATTGTTTGGTTCTAGGATCATGTTTTTAACTACCATGTTTTGCTGCCTCTCCAGTGATTTTTTTTTCCCTGAAATTTTTTTCTTTTCTTCAGTTTTCTATAGTAGATAACTTGATAATAAAAAATCCAGAAATTCCTAAACAGTGAGAAATAAAGTTACCGACTCTGTCCTGAATGATTTCTGGTAACATGAGAGCTAAGCTGCCTTTGGAATATGAAGTCTGGATTGGACATTCAGAATCACTGCCATTTTCTAGGACTTGGGTTCCCTAAGAATCCTGAGAATTACAGCACAACAGTGGCTGGAAGACTGATCAGAGGCTTGGGCAATGCTGGGGAATGCCCTTTGATGGGGTTAGAATGACTCTCATGGGGCAGAGAGCAAGAGACACTGCAGCACATGGGAGCACTATTTGTCAAGGACTCCCTCAAATTCAGTGTTTATGCTTCTTTATCTTCTCTAGATGAGAGGATTGCTTGATAGTAGGGGCACTTCAGAAGGGAAGGAAGCTCACCAATTCATCAGAGTAAGTCTCTCTGTGTGTTCCTAGGGCAAAGGAGGCAGGATGGATAAGCTGATTTAGGTGGCTTCTCTCCTGCTCACAAACATTTCCTGTATTTCTCTAAAGTAGGACTATAATTTGGGGTCAATAATCCTTTTTGGGTAGGCTTCAAGGACATTGGTTAGAATTCCAGGATACAAAAGATTCATCTAGTTCTTAACAGGGTCCATGACTCCCCATTAGTTGAGAAACGGTGGCCTACTGGTGTGGGGAGGCTGTGTGTTCTGTAGCTGGAGCTACATAGGTATGTAATCTCTGATTCCCTACCTTTCAGGGCTTACTGCATGGTGGTCACCCAATAAATGTTGCAGGAGTAAATTAACTGAATGCATTTCTCATGTGGTTTCTGCAAAGATCTTTAGAGAGAACAGAATTAGCAATATTATCTCTGTAGGAGAAAGTAGTATGTGTCAAGTAATACTGTCAATATATGGGTATTCTAATACCCAGTGTAATATACTTTGAGCAAATCCAGATTATTTGATTTAGAGACTCCAAAGGATCTCATAATTCATATACAGTATTACACAAGCATCCTGACAAGTTACTCTATATTATCCAGATTAGTATCTTTTAAAAAAGTTTTTCTAAAAGTGCCTTTTGTGGCCCAGTCCACATCACAACTCAAGAGAAAGTCCCAGACTTCTGCTTTCTCCTAGAAGGACCCCCACATTCCTATATATCACACGTTCTTATGTGCACAGTGTGCCTTGGATGTTCAGGACTCCCAGGCCCCTTCACCTCCCTTACTCTAGCCCTCTAACCTGTGTATGGCTTAGTTCATTGCCTTTTTTACCCCATCTTCAACTCCTCCCCAACTCTGGAACCTTCTGCCGGGCCCAATTGGAATGCATTTCATCGCGAGCTCTCCTTGAAACCTTCCTACTGTGAGTGAAGCTTAGGTCTCCCATATGCACAGTGTCTCTTACAATGGCTTCAAGGGTGGCTCCTTTCTCCTCCTGCTCCCCACTTTTCTCATTTGCAGCTTCTAGATTGTTCCTCCCTTCTCCCTAAAACTCACCTCTGACTCTTGGGACATGAGACCATCATCCTTGTTTTCCTTCATTCCAGTCATCTATTACGGGTCATTCATCCACATATCAAAGATTTCAGCACCTGCCTTACTGCATCTAGAATCACCTCAATCAATACTTCCTGATTCCATCATTCATCTAGATGATCTTTCCATGTCCTGACCTCCCAGTTCTTTAACCCTTCCACTTACGGTTTTGTCAACCACTGCCACAGTCAGTCACCATGGTCATCCCTAGGGCCATTCCATTACTAGTGACTGGAACCCCTCCGCCATCTGTTTCCTAAGCCGGTTGGCTAGTTGGTATCAAGATTCCAATAATTCCTTTACTTAACCTTCCCTCATGCTCACTGCCAGCAGATGACTTTGCTTCCCATTGACCTGAGAGAACAGAAGGAATCAGCAGAAGCCTTCCATAACATCTAACTATCTTCCATAGTATCTGTGCTGTCCCACAGGGACCTACATATGAACTGGCTGGGTTGGCTCCAGAGCCTATCTCGATACTACTCGAGGACATTGCTCCAGCAAGTTTGCCCTATCTCTTGTATCATCACGTTTCCCCTATGTACTGGATTATGCCCACCAATATGTAAACATCCTTTAAAAAAAGAAGGAAAACCTCTCAATACTACATCCCCTTCTAGCTCCAAAATTTCTCTGCTTCATAGAAAGCAAAATTTTTCAAGGGTTGTCTGTTCTTGCTGTCTCCACTTCCTTTCCATTTTTGAAACCTCTCCAAACCTACCTCACTGCCAAATGTCTTCCACATTGCTAAACCTTGTAGTCCAGTCTGGTTTTTGTTTCCTTAAAATAGCAGCAGCATTATCCATCATGGATCATTTCCTCCTTGAGACATGTTTTTCACCTGGCTTTCAGGATTTTACTACTGATCTGGCCTTTATTTCAGTCCCCCTTGGCTATTTCCTCCCCCACTTCCCTTCCTTTTTTCTGTCAGGGTGCCCCATTTCCTACCTGTTTGCAGCCCCGAAGGTCTCATTCAGTGTTGAGGCTTCAAACACCACTGTTAAGCTGACGACTTTCCTTTTAGGGCTACAGTTTGATGAGTGTTGAAAAATGTCTATACCCTTGTTACTCTCACTATCAAAACAATAGTTTTCCTTTTGCAAAAAGTTCCTTTATGTCTCTTTGGTTAATCCCCACCGCACCCCACTTTTAGAGTTTCATATAAATAGAACCATATAGTAATCTATTCATACACTACTTTTAATATATGGACACTTTTGGGTCCAGTTTTTTTCTCCACATAATGCCTTTTTGTTTTTGAGGTTTATCCATGTTGTATCTTGTATCAGTAGTTTACTCCTTTTTTCGCTGAGTAGCATTCCATTCTGTGAATGTGCTACCATTAGTTATCCTATTCGCCTGCTGATGAACATTAAGCTGTTTCCAGTTCTGGGCTATTGTAAATATAGCTGCTGTAGACATTCTACCACAAAGCTCTGGTGTGCAGTTTTCATTTATCTTCGGTAAGAACCCAGGAGTGGAATGGCTGGGTTTGAAGTATATGCATGACTTCCTAAGACACTGTCTATGGGCCTTTTAATATGATGTCTTTAATCTGTTTTACATTCTGGGAAATATATGTCTTTTTTGTGATATCCATTTTTTTTAAAGAATAAGAACAACAAAACATTTTTGCACAAGGAGGATATAAGCATAGGGAGCATTATAAGAGATAAAGGTCAGGTTTTAGAAGTCTGTGATACACTTATATCTGAGACCAATGTAGTCTTACTTTTGTTTCAGTGACGAATAGTAACACAGAATGATGATAGTGAGGCTTGTACAAGGATTGGTAAATACACAGAACAAGGAACAGGTCAGGCCAGTCTACAGGATTGAGGCTCTTTCTGCCTGGATTTCTGTTAAACCTCCTTGATTAAGACTCTTCGAGCCACATAGCATATAGTGGGCTTTGTTTTTCTGAACTTCCACTGTTGGTTTTATACATGCTTGACAGTTATGTACAGGCACAGTTGGTTATACACATTCACCTCACTAATCTACCAGGGTTCTCTGCTCACCAGCCCTAGCCTACGTTTTTTGGAAAGCAATCAAGTGTTCCCAGACAAATGCATCTTCTCATTCTGTGCCTCTAAATTTCCTTTCTAAGCTTTTAACATTTCTTTATTTCCCTCTCTTGTATTTTCCTTGTTTACCAAGGAGTAACTGCCTCCCTTCTTTGCATTTATGATTAAAGGAAGAAGAAAAAAGAACTAAGAGGCAATAAATCATCCCAGGGATAGTCAAATTTGACAAATGTTACAGTTCCTTCTAAGGTCAAATTCCTGTGTTTCCGATTTTATCTTGAGTAGCTTTGCATATAAGTGATGTTATGTCTGTAGTAAAAACAAGGTAAACTAGGACAGTAGTGGTATTAGCACAGACAAAAATACACAAATATCGAATTTTATGTCATAGCATAGTAATGGAATTTGGAGTGATATGTTCTAGGACCTGTGCTAAACACTTCATGGAAATTTATGTTGTATTTTTTAATATTTCATCCTTTCCATTTAAAAAGTTTCTGTTTTAGTACTCTGATTATTCAAATATTAGCACACCTGTGTCTGTTTGTCATAGACTCTGTATCTAAAGTTCTCTCTTGTCTAGTAAGACAGCAGGACGCAGGATTAAAAAATAGGAGAGAGAGATGACTAATGTTTGGGAAGAGACAAGAGCCCTGAATAAGGGTCCTCGTCCCATATTTATTAAGATGAGAAGGTTTACAAACGTGATGGGCGTGCACAAAGAGACAAGCTGCGAACATCAACTCATGGGCATGAGGGAAAGGGGGTGTTGAGGATATCCAGTGTTTGGGGTTTGGGTCAATATAAAACAAAATCCTGGTGCCGGGAAGATGGGCAGATGGTTGTGAGCAGCAGACAGGAGGTGCTGTGTCTGTTTATCTTAGCTAGCCTAGGGGATGAGACAGTTAGGGGAGTTAACTTCAGGGTTGACAAGGCACTTTTTCTTTTGCTAACCATCTCTTCTCTGGGCTGCTTCACCTGCAGCACAGCGGTCTATAGTCCAATTTATTTGTTTTGCCTAACCTGGCCCTTTTCTCCTGTGAAAGCAGCTTCTCTGCTATAATACTAAACTGGCGGGCATTTTTGCCCCGCATGCCTAATCTTGCTTACCTCATATACCTTTGTATTGGGAGCCTTTGTGCCTCTTCCTATTTGGGGGGCTCTGCACCCCCCTATTCTTGGGGTGGCTTTGCACCGTCCTCTTCTCAGGATGCCAGTCATGTTTACCCAAACTTGGGTGTGAACATCCTATGGCTTTTTATTTCTCTATGCCTTGTTAACCCATTGGTAAGCCAAGGGGATTCCTAAGCCTATCCCCCACATCTGTTGTCCATATTTCTTAGCTTTTCTTTTATGTTCTCTAATTCCTTTTTCCTTCTTTCTTTTTTTTTTTTTTTTTTTTTTGGTCTGGACATTTTCTCAATTTGCTCTTTCAGTTTGCTAAATTTATTTTTCAGCTATTCATTTTGCTATTTATTTCATCTGTGTCTTCATTTCAACTATTGTTTTACAACACATGGTTTACAATACTTGGTTCTTTTTTATATGTCATTATTCTCATTTCTTATTGTTAATACCATACCTTAGTCTTTAAATGCATTGAATAGACTAATTTAAAATTTTGTTTCATCTGTTCTAATATATCTGTTTTCTGATGAAATCTGTAATCCAGTTTGTTTTCTCTTGAAACTGTTTTGCTCAGAAAATTGCTTATTACCTTGGCCAGTGAGTATATTTCTTTTAGGGTCACTGGTTGTTTTATCAATTGTTATGCATACATGTGATGGGATGAGATCCTGGTACCTTTAAACCCCACTGAGTTCAGGGGTAGAGAGAATGAATCCTGGGAGGGGAGGTTGAAGCATCAGAAAGTTAGTCAGTGACTTCTCACCCTCTGAGGTAACTCTTTGGAATGTGATTCCTAGAGCTTTGAGGAGGCAAGATGGAGAAACGCTTGCCTGCAGAGATGTGGTCTGTGCCTGTTTCTCTGCTGCTCATAAGCACAGCCTTACTTTGATTCATCAACTCCTCAGGAAGTCTTGAGCAGAAGTTGGGTTACAGCAGCTGTGGGCACAGACACTGTTCTAAGGCAAAGGCAGAGAAGAAACAAGAGCAAACTCCAGAAGTTCCTTTTGTTTTGTTCTTACAGCTGAGCTGCACTGCCCCCTGCTTCAGCCCCCCAGCCCAGCATACGAGTTCAAATCAGGTATCAAACCAGATCTTTCTAGCAGTTTCTGATATTCCCAGATCTTTTGCCCCTTAAGTTATACCTGTGTTTATCTCAGGTAGGTGCCTGTGGTTGAACTGGCTTCTAAGAACCAAAATTGGAATCTCTGTTGTGAATCTTCTTTGAGTGGATTGTCTCAACAGGAGGTCTGTGGAAAGGTACTTGAGACCATGTCCTATTACACCTCCCCTTACTCTCTCAACTTGTCCGTAGGAACAGCACACAGCACAGGCAAGTCCAAGACCAAGAGGTTCTATTTAAAATGGCAGATCCCTTGGGGCACCTGGTGGCTCAGTTGGTTGAGCATCTGACTTCAGTTCAGGTCATGATCTCAAGGTTTGTAGGTTCAGGCCTGTGTTGGGCTTTGTGCTAACAGCACGGAGCCTGCTGCTTCATGTTCTCTGTCTCCCTCTCTCTGCCCGTCCCCTCCCCTCTCTCAAAAATAAACACTTAAAAAAATAAGGCAGCAGATCCCTCATTCTTGATTCCCTTACCCTACTCTACTCTTTTATTCTAAATATTCATTAACACCTATCGACTTCAAGCATACTATGTAACCAAATTATGTTTCTTTTTATTACCTGTATGCCTCTTAACTAGATTCAAGTTCCAATATGGCATGGTTTTTCACTTGTTCAGTGTTGTATTTCCAGGACCTGAAACACTGTCAGGCACATAGCAAGTTCTCAACAAATGTCTATTGAACAAAAGACCAAACTGGCATTAGGGTTATTCCCAAACCCAGACTAAACACCCTGCAATGTTTATTATGACAATGGAAGGGTCCCATCAGAGTCCAGGGAAGGCAGCCCAGGCCAAAGGGAAGAACTTGGGGGCATGGATTTGTTAGCGCATATGGAGGGAGTAATGGGTGAGTTTGATCTGGATTTTCCATAGCTGGAAAAATAAACCTCCATGCTTGAGGACTTCTTGGGTGCTGTACTTTCCCTGGTTTACTTACTGGATGTTGTAATTGTCCAGTAAATAAACCAGCTGGTCTGGGAGGTTGTGAGCTTATTCCTTTGGAACTTGGTGTAAACTGGGTGAGGACGGTTATATGGCTCAATGGATCTTCCAGTGCCTTAACACTGTCAGGGGGTGCAAAGACCCCAAAGAGAGGGCAGGGAGATCTTCCACAATTAATATTATAGGTAAGTGCATGTAAGCAAGTCTCTTAAGGTCAGGATATAAGTAGCCCAGTTACTCACAAACATCCTAACTCTTGACATCTTCATTTCCAATTCTGATTCCTGAAAACATTCATGAAAGCCCTGTTTCTGTATTGGAATAATATTCTTGAGGCTTTAGGAACCACCAAGCAGCTTTAACCAGGAAGGAGAGAATGCTTTTGTATTTACAAAGCCCCTTTTGGCTGCTCTGTGGGTAATGGACTAATGAAGATAATGGTATGATACGAAGACAAGCCTGGGGGCTACTGGAGGCTTGGGCCAAAGTGATGCGGAGGCTGTGGAGAGAAGTGATGAAACACTTCAACCTGCAGTTTCAGACAAGGACCGCAAAGCAAGATAAACACACACCAACCACATCGAAACACAGCGAAAGTACTGAAGGCCAAGAGAAGCTTAAAAGCACCAAAAGGTCGCGGCCATGGCAGAGAAGCTTAGATCCGACTTGCATTACTGGCATCAATAATTGGAACTCTCGACCTTAAGCAAAATGCCAAGGCAACCCGGGGACCCTATTCCGGCAAGAAGAGAACCTGCCCAGGCGAGCTCCGCGTCCCGCCACGGGCACCGAGGAGCAGCAGGCTTCTCGGCCTAGTAGGCCGACGGCAGAGCTCGGGGTCGCCACAGCTGAAAACCGAGGGAGCCCCAGAGGAGACATCCCCAAATGCACGCGCGTTGCCCTCACACCGGGCGCCAGCAGCTGGGCAGCTGACCAGCACCGCAGGGCCCCTTGGTGACGGGAGCGGAACCTCCTGGCCAGACCTGCGGCACCCCCGTAACGCTCACGTCTCCGGCTGACCCTGCTCCAGCCTCCTGGCCGCTCCCGGAACGGCTCCGGCCTTTTCCGCCTCCAGATTTTGCCCTCGGTGGTCCCGCGGCCCAGCTCGCCCGCGAGAGCGATTCGTGCGCCCGACCCCGGTCCGCCTCAAGACTCAAAGCGCAACACAGACGAAGGTTACCTAGGAGACTCGGCTGGGTTGCGCGGCCTTCTGGGACTTGTAGTTCACCTACCCGGGCCCTGGAGGCTCAAACTACAACGCCCGGAAGGCATAGCGCCGCGCCCCGCCCAATGGAAACGGCCGGTGAACCGCCTTCTTCTGCCCTGTAGTTGTCCGCCTCCTCGCCCAGCCAGCCTCTCTCTGCTGTTAGCGCCCTGAGGGGCGGGGGTGGTCACGGGGCGCTGTGAACGTTCTTTGGCTCGTGTCCCGGCTCAAAGCTCCCAGAGCAGCCCCTTCACGTCCAGTCCTTGCGAGGTCACTAAAGGTGGGTTCCAATATTGTGCAAATATTGGAACAACCACTCTGCTAATACACCTACCGCAGATGGGATGTATGAAGGGGAATCCAATTTTGCAAATACACAAAAATTTGAACGTTGAGGGGAAAATAAAAAGAACCGAATCCCATGGCAAAGATTTACACACATTTTCAAGAGTTATAAATGATCATGTGAATGATTAAAAGATACAATGTAAGTAGTTCCTGCTTGAGTAGACTCGGTAATGTAGAAATGTGAGTTTTTGCTGAATTGATCAACAAACTTAAGAACAACCAAACTGTTTATCCAAAATAATAGCTTTTAAAAATAAATAAGCTATCAAGTCATGAAAAGAACATGGAAGAACCTCCAATAAATATTATTAAATGAAAGGAACCAATCTGAAAAGGCTTCATATTGTGATTCCAGCTATATGACATTCTGGAAAAGGCAAAATTATGGAAACAGTAAAAAGGTTGGTGATTGCCAAGGTAGAGGGAGAGATGAGTAGGTGGAGTATAAAGAATTTTTAGAGTAGCGCAGTTATGGCGTATAATACTAAAAGGTTGGATACATATCTTGATACCTTTGTCAAAACCCATAGAATTATAACACCAGAAGTCAATTGCACTGCCGTGAGGGGCTGCAAAATGGGGGCACCTACAGAGCGGGCTCAACCAAGAAGGTGGGGAGCAGAAGATGAGTATCCATGGGCAAGTACTTTTATTGGGGGTCAGGATGGAGTACACAGAAATAGGCAAGAGAAGATATCGTTGCTACATTTGAATGTTGAAGGGAAGGGGAGAGGGGAACTTGTGGCAGGGACTAGCCTATGTAACCTAGTCACCTGGGCGGGGTGCTCACAGCCTGTTTGTATGGATGTTGAGGCAGCAGGAAAATATAGTTTCAAAACTTACAACACAGTGAAATGAGTAAAAGAGGTAAAATGGTACAGACTTCCAGTTATAAAATAAATAAGTCATGGGAATGTAATGTATAGCATAGTGACTGAAATTAATAATATTATATTGCATATTAATGCTATAGTTGCTATGAAAGTAAATCTTAAAAGTTCTCATCACGAGAAAAAAAGTTTTGTAACTGTATGGTGACGGAAGTTAGCTAGACTTACTGTGATCATTTTGCGGTATGTACGAATATCAAGTCATGGTTTTACACCAGAAACTAATATGATGTTATGTCAATTAGAACTAAAAAAATTACAATACAATCTACTTTCTGGTGTCTCAACATCATTAACAATACTAATTGGGATGGATAATGCTTGCCACCTGGGTTGTGAAGATGTTAAAGATGCCACCCGGATTGTGAAGATTGTTTGACTTAGCCACCAAAGGCAAACTTTGATAAAGGTGACAACTAGGAAGGGTCCTATTAGGCATATGACAGTGGTTTGGGACCCAGTTCTTAACCAGGGACCCCATTTTGTGGAGAAAGCCAAGAGAACAGGTTGGGCACTCTGGATTTAAGGGAATCTGTTGGAAGGTTTTGGTTATGTTATGAAAGACTTTTATCTCTTAGCCTACTTTTCATAGTTTGACTTGATCTACACATGTCAGTATCATTAACCCATAGTGGTATTCTGACGGATTGGTACAATTCATCCAGTTCAGCTGGGTGCATGGATATATGAGTTAAGTCAAGAACCAAGTCTGGGAAGAGCCAGGTGTTCTCAGACTTAAGAGAAAAGACTGGGCAGAGCAGTAGTAACCATTGGGAAGTTGACATCCTTAAACCAACTCCAAAGAAAGAGTGTCCATAGGGAGCCTGACAGTTCAAAATCAAGTCTAACAGCAGCAATTCCCATAGGGGGATTTGAAGTCCAAAAACAAGTCCAAAGAGACACAGCAGATGAACTTATTCAGATGGGACTGACCAGAGGCAATTCTGAGATTGCAGGACTTCTAGAGAGTGGAAACCACATTCTTCTATGGATCATCACCTAGGCACAGCTGGATGGAAGGAAGACAGGAATGGGAATTTGGGTGTTGTAAGAATTAAGCAAGAAAGTGGCAATGGTCCACTTCATGGGTATGTCTAGAGGGTCTTAACCTTGTCATCTCACAAACATTCAGAAAGGATGCCTTTGGGGTACAGTGCAAATGGAATCAATTTCTAAACCTAGGGGGCTTTACAAGCATCAAAAGATCTGGTCTTTTATTGTAACTGTTAGAGGTTAATCAAAACCTGCCTTCTGTATTTTGAGAACTACTGGATGGACAAAGGACAAGCATAAGGGACAAACTGCTTCTATGCTATCTACTTTTCAATCCCCCTTCCATATTTTGAGATAATTCAATTAATCTCTTTTATTTTTTTTAAGTTTATTTTGAGAGAAAGAACACAAGTGGGGGAGGAGCAGAGAGGGAGAGGGAGAGAGAGAGATAATTCCAAGCAGGCTCCACACAGTCACCACAGAGCCTGATGTGGGGGTCAATCCCACGAACTCTGAGATTATGGCCTGAGCTGAAGTCAGGCGCTTAACTGACTGAGCCACCCAGGCGCCCCTCAATTAGTTTCCTCTAAAAAAACTTTTGCAGGCAGGCCCTGGGGTCTAGTTTTCTGAACAGTACTCGGCGGGTGAGGGTGTACTGAATTGCTTTTTTGCAAATACTCTCCAAAACTAATGTTCAGTACTAACACTATGTTTGAGCTTTGAATGGATTTTGTTATTTAAATATTGATATAGCCCTGTGAGGGGAGGGCCCTGGTCTTATCCATATCTGTACCCACAGATGAGCCTCCTTCTCCCATGCCCCATCCCATTAGTCTCCCCATTGGCTGCCTTGGTTCCGTGAAAGAAGTCTGTGTGGCCATGTCAGCTGACCTCACACTGGTGGCTCTAAGTCAGAACCCAAACGTTCTGTAGGGAGCAGTTTCTTAGTTTCTCAGAGAAATATAGGGCAGATACTGCACTATAGCTAAATATTTCCTTTCCTCCATGGATAAAAGACTAACAGTTTTGGAGTGATGGACAAGGTTCAGAGTTCTTTCACCTTTCTAGTTTTGCTTTTAATGGAATGCCCACCTTTATGCTTGCCTTATGAAGGTGAGTTAAAGCCAGTTGAACTAGCAAAAGGCTTAAAGGGTAGCTTCAACCATTGTTTTTACTTGTTTCAGGGGAAGTAAAAAGGGTTAATCACATTTCACTGCTACAAGTTTTCTTTTCAAGGCTACAGTCAGTCACAAACACCCACAAATGTCACTAAGCAGGAAGGTGTTTCCTCGAGACTCAGAGGTAAATAATTGTATTACTCATTTGGTTAAATGAGAACCATAGACTGGGGTCCTCTCATCTCTGTATGAATGTGTCTTTGCTTGTGTATTTGTTAGGAGCATGGTCCATACAATAATATAATTAGATAAGCATTGCTTGGAAATTAATCCGATATTATTCTGTCTCTGGAAGCTGTGCTTTCTCTTTAGGAACTGCTTTGCTTCTCTTTCATTTCACTTGGCACACACAGAAACCTTGACCAAATCAGTATGGTTTGAATGTGCCTGTATGACTTTAATTGTAATTGGTTGCACATTTTGGCAGTAGACCATACGAATCCAGATACAGATGTTTTGCGAGTATAAAATTGCCAGGGTCTGCCCTGAGAGGAGGCCAGCTCCTACTTCAGGGCTTCCAGCTGGTCCAGGGTTTCACCTGCGTGAGGGTTGGTCTACGTGCGAGAGATGACGCGAAGTCAGTCTCTTGGAGTCAGCCTCGTATCAGGACTGGTCCAGGGCTCCCTATGTAAGGGCTGAGACAAAAAAAAAAACATAAAGACAAGACAAAGACAAGAGACAGCCTTTTTATGGACTGCTCAAAGTTTATTTTTTCTTTAGGGTTTTTATGCATTTTCTCTAAACACAGCAAGCACACATCCTGCAAAGATTGGCAGGATGAAATCACTCCAATTTCTCAAGGTTCTTAGTAAAATAAAAAGAAACTAATTAAAACAACGTTTACATCCCATAAAACTTCAAAGAACGCTTGTTTCTCAAGGTTACATAGATTGTTTAAACAATTAGTATATGAGGGTAAAAAACAGCACACCTGCAGTCAAAGGATAACTAATGGATACATTCTGGTGACTATCATGGGTTGAAAGGATAAGAACAAGGTATACAGGTATCAGTTAAAGGCTCTGGCTACAGTTGAAGGATTATGGAAAAACATGTTTTTCTCTAAAGTTACTCTCTAAGATTATTTATTATCTACTGACCATTAATAATGTCTTAACCCTAAAACTACAGCAATTACCACATTCCTGAGGGTCGGGCTGTACTCTTAGGTTTAATAGAACGATTAGAGATTTGTTTTATTCTTGAATTATTTCTGTATTACCTGAGGCAAACTAAAGCCTCCTAAATGATTTTCTTATTATTTTTATGATGATCAACATTATATCTCTCTATATTCTAAACCTATTAAGAGGAGTAAAACCAGCAGCATTAATTGGCTAGCAGAGGGGATGCCATAAGACCCTCTTTTACTTCACCCTGAAGCTGCTGCTAGCATGGAATTTTCTTCAAGATTATCATCAGCCTGAGTGCAGGGATTCTTACAGACCCAATGTTCTTATTGTAGGCCTGGCATGAATTTATCTCCTGATGGCCTTTTTGCGGCTGTGCCTGTCTTAGGTTGTCCCTCCACTGAGCAATCTTACCCGTCACTGGCTAACCAGCCATCCTCTTAGGGCCAAGCAAAGTAAGGAGATCAAAAGCCATAACTGTTATGGTCTCAGGCCTAATACTTGCCTTAGGACACCTCTGCCCACCAGCGGAGGTCCAGGCTTCGGGCTGCCTGGGCCTTGGGCCTTACTCCTTCACCTTGGGCATCGCTACCAGGGCCATGGCCTCTTGGTCCCTGGCATAAAATATTCTTTATAATCATCTGTCTTCTATGCTTTGCATTTTGAGTCCTCAAGGGAACTGTGTTTATCTCAAAACAGAGAAACTGACCCTGCCAATCTGTGAAATCAGGCAGCAACTCTTTGTGAAGCTATATGGTGCTTATAAATAATCCCTATTATGTACAAAGGAAATGCCATCCACACAATATAATAGCATCTAATTTTTGTAGGAGGAAAAGGTATTGCTGTGGGGCCCTCCCTGGAACTCACTCTCTGACTTTCTGATGACAGCCCAGACTCCTTCAGCTCTGCACTGAATTTGTCAGTCCTCAACCAGCTCACATGACTGCAAAAACAGACCAGAAGCCAATGCATTTTGTTCTTAACACCCCATATTCGTGAAAGGAAACACTAGATGCAAACAGAACATCATGCTTTTGCAAATTAAGCCACATATTTCTATGAGGCACTGTAATAAATGTATTAACAACATTTACCACCTTAGCTTTTAGGTCCCCTTGTCTAATACAAATTATTTATTTATTTTCCTATATCTATCTTAAACTTGTCTCTTCTCTCTGATCCCTTTGAAGTTCTAGCTCCGAAACCTCCTATGCCCAGGCAATTACCAAGGCATAATGGTAAGTCAAGAGGTCTGGGAGGGTGGCTGGGATCCAGGGACATTCCCAAGGCTGCTGTGGTCTACAGCTCCAGAGGGCGCCCAACAGTGGTCAGCGCTAATGTATACAGCCCTTTGTGCAAATTAGAAAAAGGAGCGCCCTCTGGATGGTTGGGTTAGTCATGATGCCACACAGACCAGATATGAAAATAGCACAGATGTCAAAGCATCAGGAAATGCAGAAAATCTTAAAAACGTGATTAATACATCCGGCCATCCCAAACACATCATTACTTTTTCTAAATCTTAGCTATGAATATCTCCCTTGCCTGTTCACCCCACTACCCAGGGATTGAATTCTGGCCAAGGTATCAGGAGGCCTGTATCCTAATCTTTACTTTGAAACTAACTTGTGTTGTGAGCTTTCGCTAGAGGCTTGCTAAGACCTCTGCTGTGCCTGAGCTTTGGGTCCCAAGTGTAGGCTCTGATACGGAGATAGAGGACAGAATTGTTTTAGATCACTGGAAGGCTCCAGTTTTCTCTGTAACTCTGAGCTCTCAGTTATATGGAAAGATAGCTAACTCATAATAAGGGAAATACTCATTCCAGTTTTCAGCTATCATGTTGAAAGTGAGCACGATGTTTCAGTAAAAAAAAAACAAACAGCAAAGGATTTGGGAAATATAATCTCACATTTTTTCTAACTGAAGTATAATTAACATATAATATCCTACTAGTTTCAAGTGAATATAATCGCGTATGTAGGCTAGGGATGAGTGCAATGTCTATAGAAGGCAATTGGCAATTCTTATAAATAAAAAAAGAATGTATTTAGTTTTTGCCCCAGAGGGTTGAAATATACCTGGGATTTATTTTAATCATGTATGATAAGACATACAGATATGGAAATGATTGTCATGAAGGAAGAACATTATACTCATGGATTTCTAGCAGCAAGAGATGGAGGAACAAGAGGGGAGAGCTTGTCCCAGAGCCTTTATTGGTGTTTTCATGGGAAGGCATGGGTAAGGTAGGTACACAGAGTAATGGATAGTTGAAATGATTTTGTGGGCTCTAGGTTATAGGAGTGGTTTCTAGTTGTCCAGTACCTGGCCCTGGGATAATTTAGGTCAGGGGGAACATTGGCTTGGTGTGTGAGAGTTTCATAAAGAAGATGCTTTGGGGTGTGGGCTCTGGATTGGTTGGTTTATATCAAAGGCATGCCTACAGGGGAGTTGTTTGTGATCTGCAGAAAAAAGCCCTGGAAGGATCAGTCTGTCCAGGATCAAGCCCCTAAATGCCAAAGCATCAAATATACAGAAAGTATGGGCATCTGTCTGGTTCAGTCAGTGGAGTGTGTGACCCTTAGTCTCGGGGTTGTGAGTTCGAGGTGTAGAAATTACTTAAAAATAAAATATCTTTAAACAAAATTAAAAAGTATAGCCAGTATACCCAGAAATTTCATTTCTTGGATATTTTATTTAAAAATGTGTTTCTCGGGGCGCCTGGGTGGCTCAGTTGGTTAAGCGTCTGACTTCAGCTCAGGTCATGATCTCACAGTTCTTGAGTTGGAACCCCGTGTCAGGCTCTGTGCTGACAGCTCAGAGCCTGGAGCAAGCTTCAGATTCTGTGTGTGTCTCTCTCTCTGACCCTCCTCTGCTCATACTCTGTCTCTCTCTCTCAAGAATAAATAAACATTAAAAAATGTGTTTCTAATTTCCCTAGCGCACTTACTCTCATTTTGTTTGGTGACTTTCTCATCTATTTTTCCTGCTCTGCAAAACCCCCAACATGTTTACCTCAGCCTCCCCTTCAAGGGATGACCTTGTTTCCTCCATCACTGGCAAAATACAAGTGGTCAAAACAGAGTTATCGCCATCCCACCCCCTCCTCACTCCATCTACCTGCAATTGCACCCTCTTTCTCTGCCTTCCTTCCGGTCCAGCCCAAGGATGATCCCTGAGCGTGTGCCAGCTTCGTCTCAGCCAATGCTCGGTATTACCGGAAGTTCTCTCCTCCATTTCCTGTAAAAGGCGAAAGATTTATAGGATCTGAAGAGAAACCAGAGTATTCGCCCATTTCCTGTAGTATTGCAATTCAACATGTCACTCCCCTTCTCCTATGAACGTGCTGCCAATTCTCCCATCTTAGAAACCAAAACCCATCTGTGGATCCCTCAGCCCTTCTGGCGGCTGCCCTCATTTCTCCCCCGCAACACCAGAGTTCTTCAAAAGAGTTTCTAAAACTCCCTGTCTCCGATTCCTTTCCTCCTGTTCTCAGTCACTCTGGCTTGAATAGTTTCAGTCACTCTGGAATTCCGCAACCCTCGACCCCCACCCTGCCCACGTCACTAGCACCGCTGTGGTTTAGGTCTCTAGTGACCTTCCTCTGGCAAAACCCAGCAGCCAGTTTTTAGTGCTCACTATATTGAAACTATCTGTAACCTATTTCTTCTCTCTGTCCCAGTATTACATTGTGAAAGCCTGAAAGCATACAGAAGGATAGAGAAAATTGTAGAGTGAACACCCATATTCCCCACGTTTGCAGTCTGCAGTTAAGCATTTTACACCGCTAGCCTTCTCACAATCCGGGTTCTTTTCATTAGGCTCCGCTGACCTTTCAGTGATGCGTGAACCTCAGGGTGTTTTTCAGTTCAGTTGCTGAACTCTTTCTGTGCCAGGGAAGGGACAGACAGTGAGGGAAGGCCAAGTGCGGGACGAAAAATAATCGCCTAAATTTGACAGATTTTACAAGTGGCTGAATAATGTACTTACTTTGCCAATTGCTCTTTTGTCCGATCTGTACAAACAATAACTCTCTGGTTATTATTTTTTTAATTCCAGGTAATGGGAATAGTGATACACATAACCCTATAAAGAGTAACCAGAGTCCCATAGCCCATGCAGCACCCGGGAACATTGACACCTGGAGTGCAGGTTTGTGGAATTGCATTCAAGTTTTTTAAGTTTATTTATTTGGGGGGTCGGGCAGAGAGAAAGGGAGACAGAGAATCCGGAAGCAGACTCCACACTGTCAACGTGGAACCTGTTGCAGAGCTCCAACTCATGAACGGTGAGACCATGACCTGAGCCAAAGCTGGTCGCTTAATCACTTAGCCACCCAGGTGCCCCTGGAATTGCATTCTGAACCTCCCTATAACGTCATTTTAGCACAGCACTGCACACCCTGGAACCGTGAGTGCAGCGCCTGAGTCCTGAATCTAAAGCCACTCTCTTTTAGCTACAGGGATATGGCAGGTGTTGCCGTACTGAGTCAGGAGTCCTGTATCTGTACAGAGAAAAAGAGGGCTTTGACTAAGGACAGGAGACAGAGGAAGAAAAAGGAGTTAGGGATTACTTTCCATGGGAGTTCAAATTATATTTGTTCCCATAGGCTGTGCAATCTAGCCTCCATATTTTTAAAAGATTAAGGATGCTGTTTCTTATGGTACTTCTGCTTTTGTCCCCCATTCCCCTTTGGAAGAACAATATGATTAGCAAATATATTAACTGATAGACACAAGTAAAATGAAATCTTTTCTCTCCATTTTTAGCACTGATTCCACGTAGACCTGCTCTTGTTCAAGTAATTGTGATTGCGTGTATAGCCTTCAGCATTGCCCTGATATGTGGAATCAGTATTTCCTACGTGATATAGTAGGTATATACTAAGTATCGTTTACCATCCTTAAGGAAGACATAACAAACTAAGTAGGCTGTTATTTAGTAATGATAATAATGATGATGATAATTCTTATAATCACTAGAATATTATGGTCATTCTGAATTTCCACCTAAGAGTTTTTCGGAATATGGATTGTACTCATGTTGGGTCATAATATAAACCAAAACAAAAAAAGAAAAGAAATAGGACAAAATACAATTTAGTAGGATAGAAAATATTAGAAAGCATTACAAGTCTTAATGTTAATGCTTATTTTTAAAAATTTCAGACAAACTGTGTATCTGTTTGAGGTAAAACATGTTTCTTACTGTAGATCATGGTCAAAATGTTTGAAGGCCACTGTCTGAGATGCTGGCATCCTTCCAAGACGTGGTGTTCTAAAGTGAAGTTGATACTTTGGAAGGAACCTTAGTGCAAAGCAGAAAAGAGTGATCACTATCTTTTTCATTAGATACTTATTATCTGGGAAAACAGTAGCATTTGGGGAAGATACTTGATCTTATTTGACAAATAAAATTTATGGTCAAGCTGTTTTAAGTGATGTAATCATTTTGAAATTACCATTAGACAAAAGTGATCTGCACTGTGACATGATGCTGCTCTGACCAGAACAATATACTGATTCCTTCTCCAGGATTCAGTGGCGGGATTCCATGATATATCCCATCAGAAAGAGCATGGGGTTCTCGAGTGGCTGGGTCAGTTGAGCCTCCAAATTCCAGTCAGGTCTTGATCTCAGGGTTTTTGTGAGTTCAAGCCGCACATGGGGCTCTCTGCTGTCAGCACAGAGCCCGCTTTGGATCCAATGTTTCCCTCCCACCCCCGCTTTCCCCTGACTCATGCTTTCTCTCTCAAAAATGAATAAACATTAGAAAAAAAGATTGCAAAGATGACAATTCTTAAAATAAAAAAAAAAAAAGCTTGAGGAAATAGTCAATATTTGCTCTATTGGAATTGAGTACAAACACGAGGAGTCTGTTGCCATGTGTCGAGTATTTTTTAAGATAGCCATTTTAGGGCCACTTCACAGTATGTCCAATGAAGGCAAATAAGACTAAAGGTAAAATTGAAAAGACATTTATTAATAAGAGGGTGTAAGCAGCATGTTTAGTTCTGGGACATCTAGTGCAGTGATTGTTCACTCAATATATGTAATTGCAATTTCAGTTTCTTTTCATTAGTGTACACAAAGATGTTAACATACATAGAGTTTTCTAAGAGAATTCCCTAAAATGTATCCTACAGGACTTTCAGTGTCCAGTTCAGTTGCTGAGCTAATGTCAACTCTTACAGCTTTTATATTTGTGCTACTTATAGGCCACAACAAGCTATTTTAGAGGATGAGGCAAAAGGAAAAATACATGCTCCAAAGTTATATCGGTTAAAAATTTTTTTCTTAAATTTATTTTGAGAGAGAAAGAGAAAGCTTGAGCAGGGGAGGTGCAGAGAGGAGAAAGAAGAAAGCGAGAATCCCAAGCAGGCTCCACACTCTCAGCCCCATGCAGGGCTCGAACTCACAAACTGTGAGGTCATGACCTGAGCGGAAATCATATGCCTAACTGACTGAGCCATCCAGGTGCCCCAGCAAAGTACATGTTTTCATGTAATTTTTAGTGGTTAATTTTTTCCAGAAGTAGGTTTTGAAAATACTGTTGGTAACTTTTTATGCATTTAAACTAGGAAAGTAAAATTATAATAAACTCTGTTTCTTGTATAGGTAAAATACTTAAACTTAGCATAAGGTGAGTTTTGATATACTACTTTTCAAATTGGTAATACATTATCAACTTCTTTAATGTCTTGGAAAAGAATATCCACTTAAAAATACATAAAACACATATATAGGGACTCACATCTTTCTTTTGACTCTGGTTCCCGTATGGTTCGTCACAGTGCTGTTGGATCCTATGTTTATTTGAAATTTTGATATTTGATTTATCATGGATTTTTTCCCATTCATTTCAACTTGTTAAAATAGTGAGCTCAAATATTTATCATCAGTACTGAATTTGTTGGTACCCCTTTAAATTTTGTTACTATAATCAAGACATTGGGACAAGACCAGGATTTGGGCGATTGCTATGAATCGTTTTTAGGATCTGGCCAGTTCTTCCTGATTATGCACATCAAACAGAATGAGGAAAAATTGTATGTTAGCAAAAAGGAAAACCCTCTATTACTCCTTTTCATGTCAAACAGAAAAGCTGCTTGAAAATCCATTTCTAGGGCTAGATCTAGGACGTGGTGAACAAGGCACTTGCCTCAGGTGCAAAATTTAAGGGGATGCCAAAAAACTCAGTCATCAAGATGAATAATATTTTAATGCAATAGTTTGTAAAACCTAAATTTATTTCAAAAAATATCCACAATGAACAAAATGCTAACATTTTATTTTATTTTTACTTTTTGAAGTTTATTTTTATTTATTTTGAGAGAGAGACAGCAAGCTGGGTAGGGGCAGAGAGAGAGGGAAAGAGAGAGAGAGAATCCCAAGCAGTCTCCTAGCAATCAGCACAGAGCCTGACACGGGATTCAAACGCATGAACTGTGAGATCATGACCTGAGCTGAAGTTGACGCTTAACCGACTGAGCCCCCCAGGTGCCCCCAAAAACCAACATTTTAAATGCAGGCTCAGTAGCAGTGCTGGGCCAAGCCATATTAAAGAGTGAACAAAAGGAAAAATCAATAATACCTGTATGGACTTTATTTTAAAATGTTGGTATTTTATTCATCATGGATTTCTTGGCGTTCATTTTTCCTTTGTAAAATATTGCATTAAGATATTATTTATCTTAAATATTTATCTTGATTATGGGGTTTGGTACGCCATATGAGTTCCTTCCTCACCTCTGCTAGTCCTGGCCTGGAGCCACATTTGGCATTGTCAGTTACTCCTTTTCTGCCTATCAGCGCACATTGGCGATCGGTCTGTTTCTACCTGCCTTCCCCGCCTACCACCATGTACCAGTGACTCCTTTTCAGTCAAAACTTATAGGATTAAGATGCGATAATTTCCTGGGGCACCTGGGTGGCTCAGTCAGTTAAGCGTTTGACTTTGGCTGGGGTCTTGAACTCAATGATGGCTTGTGAGTTCAAACCCCCAATTGGGGGCTGACAGCTCAGAGCCTAGAGCCTGCTTTGAATTCCGTGTCTCCCTCTCTCTGCCCATGCCCCGTTTGTGCTCTGTCTCTGTCTCTCTGTCTCTACTTCTCTCAAAAAGAAATAAACATTAAAAAAAAATTCATCTACATTATTCTCCAGTCGGCTGGTGCAGGCTGAGGAAAGACAGCAACTTGTCTGGCTTTATAACAATGTCAGAATACCATTACTGGGAGATGAGGACAAGGGCTCGGAGGATGAGAGCCAGGATGAGTCCGCCTACCTACTTCCAGAGAATGAGAAGGAGCTGGAAAAGTTCATTCACTCAGGTGAACAACTGACCCACCAGTTTATCTTGTCAGATGCAAAGTCACATGAAAGCTGAGCAGTGACAGTGGTTTGGTTTTCCAGGGCAAAGCTGGGTGGGGTTTAAGGGAGCTTGAGGTAATAAAGGTGGAGATTTATAGCCACACCTACATAAATGAACCATTCTCATCAAATTATACGGAGGGGCAAACAGCCACACATTGCAGTTCCCGGGACCAAACTCAGGGTTCAGGAAACAAAACTTGCCCCAGACCAAACACTTAACCAGTGTGGCATGATTGCTGAGCAGAGAACACAGCTAGACAGATGTCCTTCTTGCACCGTTTGCCTCCATCTGATGTGGGAACAGGATCCAGGCGCACAGAACAGACCCTTGTGTGCGAGATGCTCACCGTGCCTGCAAACCTTTGTGAGGAGAGGGCAGCATATGTGTTCATATGAACCTGATTTTGTAGGAGTTCAGAGATTCTTAGACACTTGCTTAAAAAAATTCTAGAGCAAAAATGTGTAGAGTGCAGTATCTGATTCACCCATGTCAGTCATCCCTCTGTAACAGCCCCAGATGCGACCGTCAGAGACAGGCTGCCAGGGGAGGAGTACGGCGGTCAGTGATGCTCACTGACGCTAATGCCCTTGTTTAGCCTTAGGAAATGGTTTTGCAATGTCTTTTCCTTACATCAAAGTATAACTTTTTAAAAAGTTTTTATTTAGATTCCAGTTGGTTAACATACAGTGTAATATTAGTTTCAGGTGTACAATGTAGTCTTCAGTGCTTCTATATATCACCCAGTGCTCATCACGAGTGCCCTCCTTAACCCCCATCACCTGTGTAACCTGTCCCCCGCCTGCCTCCCCTCTGGTTGCCATCAGTTTGTTCTTTATAGGTAGGAGTCTGTTTCTTGGATTGCCTCCCCCCCTCTTTTTCTCCCCTTTGCTCATTTGTTTTAAGTTACACATGTGAGTGAAATCATATGGTAGTTGCCTTTGTCTGACTTATTTCACTTGATAGGATATAGTCTAGCTCCATTCATGTCATGGCAAATGGCAAGATTTCGTTCATTTTTATGGCTGAGTAATATTTCATTGTATCTATATACCACATCTTTATCCATTTGTCAGCCACCATTCTTTATTTTTTTTAAACTGGGCATTTATAAAACCTGTATATAGGAAGTGGGGAAATAATTTTATTTTATTTTCTGGGTGGGGGCAAACAATTTTAAAATTCAAATTTCACCATCTTTTTCAGACAGATAACATTCATTATATCTTGAAAATTCTGTTGTTTGTACGTTAATTTTTCCATACGTTTTCCCTTTCCTTTTTTGTCTCTATTCCTCATTTATTAGTATCTCAATAATCTTATGTCTACGTTTTAGTTATTAGATCCAAAAGAAGAAAGCATATGGAAAACAGATTGAAGAAAGAACAATCGTTATCAAGGGAAACAAGTCTAGATAATTCTTCGCATAGTGTGAGCCAGGAGAATCTGTGAGCACAAATGAAAGAGACATGGGATGCACTAGCCAGCCTGGAGCCAATGGCTGCAGGTACAACCCACGACTGGGGACCTGAGCACGACCTACTCCTGGAGAGTTCCATTTAGAGCACTCTAGAGAAGACAACTGAAAATATTTAACAGAAAATAAATCCATATGCACAACAATTCTTGCAGAGTTCATTAATAATTATAATTTAATTGGAAAAGAGAAAGATCCAAACTAATATGTGCGAAGAGAAATTCTCCGGATTTTTTTTTCCTAAAAAAAATTGTTTTTAATTTGTTAATGTTTTTCAGGATTTCCTTTTCTTGCTCCTGAGAAGAAGCACAAGTGATTTCTTTGGGCAGATTCCTAGGCCATGCTAAGGAATCGCTCTTACGATAGAAAAGTTTTCCAGGGATATTTCCTATCAATTGCAGCCCCTCGTCTTCCTGTTACTCACAAGGAGACTGAGAATATCAAAGTAGACACCACACCAGACTAAAATGCAACTATCCCTGTTTTTAAGGAGCTTGGGCCCTGGTGAGGGGAAAGGATCTGCAGGCAAGTTGCTGTAAAGCATGGCCAGACACGTTGGGTGCTGCAAGCTGGGAGTTGTGGAGAGGTGTGGAAATACAAGAGTCAGGGTTCACCCCAAACGGCTCAGTGCTTTGGAAAATGGTCTGATGGTTCCTCAAAAAGTTAAGCACAGAGTCACTATATGACCCAGCAATTCCACTCTTAGGGTTATATCCAAGAGAACTGAAAACACACACGGAAAAACCTGCACACAAATGTTCCCAGCAGCGTTATGCATAAGAGCAAAAAGGTGGATATAACCCAAATGTCCATCAACTGATAAAAAGATAAATAAAATGGGAGTCTATCCAGACAATGGAATATTCACCACCCAGAAGAAAGATAGAGACATTGATACATCAGGGCTGCCTGGGTGGCTCACTTGGTTAAGCATCCGACTCTTTTTTTTTTTAATTTTAACATTTATTTATTTTTGAGAGACATAGAGACAGAGAATGAACAGGGGAGGGGCAGAGAGAGAGGGAGACACAGAATCTGAAGCAGGCTCCAGGCTCTGAGCCATCAGCACAGAGCCCGACACAGGGCTCAAACTCATGAACCATGAGATCATGACCTGAGCTGAAGTCAGCCGCTTAACCGACTGAGCCACCCAGGCGCCCCAGCATTCGACTATTGATCTCGATTCAGGTCATAATCTCACAGTTTGTGGGTTCGAGCCCTATGTCAATTTCTGCGCTGACAATATGGAGCCTGCTTGGGCTCTCCTTCTCTCTCTTACCTTACCCCACTGGTGCACATGTGAGCTCTCTCTCTCTCTTTCTCTCTCTCTCTCTCAAAATAAATAAAAATTTAAAAAGAGGCCTGGGTGGCTCAGTCAGTTGAGCATCTGACTTCAGCTCAGGCCATGATCTCACAGGTTTATGGGTTCGAGCCCTGCATCAGGCTCTGTGCTGACAGCTCAGAGCCTGGAGCCTGCTTTTGTCTCCTTCTCTCTCTGCTTCTTGCTCCGCCCCCCGCCCCGCCATGCTCTGTCTCAGTCTCTCAAAAGCAAATAAATGTTAAAAACTTTTTTTAATTAAAAAAGAAAGAAATGTTGATATATCTACAACATAGAAAAACTTTGAACACATGCTAAATGAAATAGGTTAGACATAAAAGTCACACATTGTATGATTTCCTTTATACAAAATGCCCAGAATAATCAGATCTATAGACAAAGTGGATAAGTGGTTCCAGGAACTGGGTGAGGGGAGAAAAGGGAATGACTGGTGATGGGTGTGGGGTTTCTTTTTGGGGCAATGAAAATGTGAAAATGTTCAAAAATTAACTAGTCGTGCGGCACTTGGGTGGCTCAGTCGCTTAAGCATCCAACTTAAGCAACTGTGTCTTCCTCTCTCTCTGCCCCTCCCCTGCTGGGACTTTACAATGACTCAACCTTGCAGGGGATGGGACTTTATTCTCCCAGCCTGAGAAAGCAAACTCTCCTCATCCCTGTCCCCACAACAGCTCAATGAGAAGCCTCTCGACTTCCAACTCCCAGTTTATTCCAGTGGACTTTTCTTTTGTTTTTATTTTTTTTATTATTAAAAAACTTTTTAAATGCTTATTTTTAAGAGACAGGGAGAGACAGAGCATGAGCAGGGGAGGGGTAGACAGAGAGGGAGACACAGAGTCTGAAGCAGGCTCCAGGCTCTGGGCTGCCAGGCTCTGAGCTGTTGGCACAAAGCCCAGTGCAGGGCTTGAACTCAGAACCCCGAGATCATGACCTGAGCTGAAGTCAATTGCTTAACTGACTGAGCCACCCAGGCACTCTTGGAATTTTAGTTTATAACAGCCTTCCCAATTTACCTCTTTTCTTCATAAAAAAGTGTATTTATCCTTTGTTCTCCAGAGTTGCCCTTGGCTTTGCTGTAGCTTCTTTGTCTTGGATTGCAATTCTCTTTTATTTGCCAATAAACCTTTAGCTGGAAAAATGACTGGCAGTTATTTTTAAGGTTAACAATTTGAAAATTACTTTTGATTTCTTAATTTTGAAAATCAGCAATGTAAAATAGTCAAATATATTTAACCATAAAACATGGAACTGGATTGTCTAAATAGCATTTTAAAGCAATATGTTTAGGTGACATGGATGCTATAAATAGCAATCATTTCTGAAAAACTTTCCTACCTTAAATAAACTCAATGGCAATGCTATTTCTACATGCAAGAGCTATTTCTTCTCAGAGAGTCTTACGTCCAGCTAAACTGGGATTTTCAGGTCTTTTTAAAGTCTTTTAATTAGATGTGTTAATATTCTTCACAGGCTCAGCGTTTTCATAGTGAAGTTCTCTCAGTCGAATGGTACTTCATTACGTGGGAATGTGGAAACTATTTTTTTTTATGTTTTATGTTTATTTTTGAGAGAGGAAGAGAGAGAGCGCACAAGCAGGGGAGTGGCAGAGAGAGAGGAAGACAGAGAATCCAAAGCGGGCTCTGTGCTGACATCAGAGAGCCTGATTAGGGGCTCAAATCCACTAATATACTAACACAGAGGCAGCGAGCTCCCGACCTGAGCCAAAGTCAGCTGTTTAACCAACTGAGCGAGCCACCCAGGTGCCCCTAGAGAATGTGGAATCTTTTAATGGCAAAACAGGATGATCAGCTCTAAAAATACTCCAATTCAGGAGCCCCCAAATTATCTGTGGTCCACCAATGACATTACTACTGAAGCTCCTCTGAGAGTTTTACTCTTTTCACCTTCCGAGGTACTTCTCCAGAGACACTTCTGCCACCATCTTTGAATCACTACATAATCATAATTAATAACTTTCCTTAATTTTGTTTCTTTTCTTAAATTTGTTTTAACTGGGGCACCTGGGTGGCTCAGTTGGTTAAGTGTCCGACTCTTGGTTTGGGCCCAGGTCATGACCTCATAGTTCATGGGTTTTGGAGCCCTGCATCAGGCTCCATGCTGATGGTTCAGAGCCAGTCTGGATTCTCTCTCCCTCTCTCTCTCTGCCCCTCCCCTGGTCTCTCTCTCTTTCAATAATAAATAAACTTAAAAAAATCTGTTTTAATGGAGGTATAATGATATATAACATTATGTTAGTTTCAGGTGTGCAGCACAAGGATTCCATGTTTGTATACATTGTGAAATGATTACAATAACTCTAGTTAATTAATATCCATCACTTTACATAGTTGTGAAAATTAATAGCTTTCTATATTTTGCATTTTACAACTTTTTTCCAAGATAATATCAATTCCTCATGCAGTACAGAACTATAGACACAGGGGAAATGATAATACTTCCCAGAAATGCGACGAGATCAAGGATGTAAGATACTCCTGTATTTCGGGACTCAGAGCACCCTTTGCATGCATGCTCCTCCTGTGAACACTGCAGACATAGTCCTATATCAAAATAGTATTTCTATCTTTGTTCGCTTTTTGAGATCAATGTCAGATATTAAAGGAAGTGAATATAAGGACATTGAGTAGGAGATAGGAAAAGTGTCGCCCACGCACTGGACGCCATACATTCTAGATCCATTTTTGTCCTCCTGCTTCAGGGCGGCACAACGTCCTCCTCCATCTTCCTTGTCGTGCCCCTGTCTGGAGCACTTTTCCTCTTGTCTCTAATGGAACATACACAGTTCAGTTTCTAAAACTGGCTCTAATTCTTCGAGCTCACCCATTTGAATTACGGTACGATAATTGTTATTAGTTTCCTCTACTGGTGGACACGTTTTGTGACTAACTCCGGACTAACATGTGCATCTGGATCTGTAGCTTTTGGGAATATCTGGGAGAATATGTTTAGCTTCTGAGAGCCTGCCGAGCTCCACGGACTCTAAAATGACAGGTCTCCAAATAGGTGATCAGCTGCTGCCAGACTGTCCAGAAATCTGAGGACGGCCTCTTTAAGAAGGAGCTAAAGGGGCGCCTGGGTGGCTCAGTCGGTTAAGCGGGCCGGCCGACTTCAGCTCAGGTCATGTTCTCACGGTCTGTGAGTTCGAGGCCTGCGTCGGGCTCTGTGCTGATGGCTTTCTGGGAAAATGTAGTTTGCCCTGTCCACGACTGAGATTAGGAATTCTCCACCTGATTCCAGGAGAAAAGGCTTACATCCATCGAGAGGGGCACTGGGAAATGGTGGGCCACTGTCCAAGGGACATTATGAAAATGGCTAGAGAAAGAGGAGATATCAGGCACTTTCCTCCCTTTGATGTATAGACTGCACTTCAGGGTAAAAAAGTAGAAAATGAGGAAAATGTCTTCTTTATAGATGATTCCAAGGTCATAAATGTATAAGTCCTGATAAAATTAGGTAGAATACAGACATGCCTAGACAGGTCATGAAATAATGGATTTAACCAAAGATCATCAGGCAATTACTTTTACCAAAAAGCTTCTAACAACAGCTGGCACAAAAAATAACAGTCCAGTGGGCAAACCTGATAGTGGACGAAGAAACCTAATAACAGTTGCACTCACTGTGCAATGTTAACATCGCAAAACAGAGACACTCAGACTTAAGAGCATCTGTTCGTGATTAACGTCAGAAGTCCCAGCCCTGCCTATGGAGCCCTGCCTGTGGCCTAAGTTAATCTGGATTTGATTTATGCCTGTTGCCATAAATTAGTTGGAAGCAATATGATAATGAGACAGGGAAACTGAAGGGACCCCATAAAGTACTGCTTTTTGCTCCTTTTCCTGCTTCTGTTCTTGCTAGGACTTGCACCCAAGCCCTATACATACCTTATAGTACCATAATGTATGTCCTCCTAAGGAAAGGAGAAAAAGTTTATGATTTCTTCTGAGTTCCAAAGAAGTGACTGGATGGGATCATTATGTGTTTTCCATGACCACTGACTCCAGATACCTTGACACTGAGACGCCAGGCTCCAGGGCATAAGTGATTTATGAGCACCTGTCCTTGTTTTGACCAGTTCCTGGATGCCTGAGAGGACACATACACCAGACCACTGTCCTCAAAAAAAATCCCCATTACCCACAAACAACAAGACTCACTCTCTTTGTCCAAATCACCTGGATGCTCTGTATCTGCACTCTATGTCCCTTATTTCATCCTGGCTAGCAATTGATTTGTATTCTGCAGGAAGATAAGGACTCTCTTGGCTGGTCCTATAGGATACCCTCTGGGGGGCATCTGGGTGGCTCAGTCGGTTGAGCGTCCGACTTGGGCTCAGGTCATGATCTCATAGTTCATGGGTTCGAGCCCCGCATCAGGCTCTGTGCTGACAGCTCAGAGCCTGGAGCCTACCTTGGATTCTATTTCCCTTTCTGCTCCTCCCCAGCTCATGCTCTGTCTCTCAAAGTTAAATATTAAATTAAATTTTAATAAAATAAAAAAATAAAAATAAAAGATATCCTCCGGGTCCTTCGGCCCACCCAGCCCAGCCTGCATCAAGGACATCAAAGAGATGCAATTACATTAGAGAATATAGGAAATTATGCCAAATGACTAGTTATACTGTCATACATATGACAAATATAACACAAGACCGTAGTACAAACTTTTGAAGTAAAAGAGAAGATTTTAGCATAAACATAAAATGTGAGTATATTGTTTATCATTTTTAAAATATCAATTATGAAAAACAACTTTTTGAAAAGGCGAGAAAATTGAATCCTGTCTGTAAGTTACTGTTTTTTTTTTTTTAGTGTGAAAATGCTATTGTAATTATTATAATGAGAGAGAACTTGTACTTTACAGACATTGGAAAGACTTACAGATGAAATGATCTGTCATTTTCAATGGTATAAGATTAGGAACACATTAGGAATTTGATGCATCTTTATGATGATGCTTTTCATATCTGTTTTGACAAAATCTGTTCTGTATATTTAACAAAGGGAATTTCTTCCATGACATTTTAAGAACTATAATTCTTGTACCATAAAGCCTTATCCACCTAAAATTAATATTTTAC
Source organism: Paguma larvata (assembly GCA_030068075.1). Classification (NCBI taxonomy): domain Eukaryota; kingdom Metazoa; phylum Chordata; class Mammalia; order Carnivora; family Viverridae; genus Paguma; species Paguma larvata. The sequence goes on along the minus strand of CM057841.1, from coordinate 6,234,551 downwards.
CCATTGGGTATCCCATTGCACAGACAATATATTTAACAGCCACTATTAGCACTGCTGTAGCCACAAGTATAAATACAATTTGAACCTTTGGAAGTTTTACACGGTTTCAACTAATAGTGAATTTAATTTGATATCTGTGGCAGGTTGACTAAGGCTCCCATATATAGCAAAAGAAATTTTGCAGATGTGATTTTTTCCCCCCAGATGTGATTAAGATAAGAGTTTTGGGATCGGGCGATTATCTGGGATGGATTAATGTGAGTGAACCATAAACATACAAAGTTGGGGACAAAGGGAGATTTGACTACAGAAAAAGAGAAGGCAATGTGATAATGAAGGTAGGTTATTCCACTGCGAGGAATACAGACAGCCAGCAGAAACTAGAAAAGGCAAAGAAAAGCATCTCCCCTGGAACCACCCTGCTCACATTTTGATTTTAGGCTCCTAAGATTCATTTCAAACTCCTGGTTTCCAGAACTGTAAGATAATACATTTCTGTTGTTTTAAGCCACTAAATTTGCTACAGCAGCAATAGGAAATATCTAAAGCAAAAAAGGTAAAACTTTTTTCCTGCCTGTAACAGGAAGCTGTATTTATTTTTTGTTCTTTTTTTTAAATGTTTTTATTTATTTTTATGAGAGAGAGAGAGGGAGGGAGGGAGCTAGCAGAGGAGGGGAAAGAGAGAGGCAGACACAGAATCTCAAATAGGCTCCAGGCTCCAAGCTGTCAGCGCAGAGCCTGACACAGGGCTTGAACCCACGGACTGTGAGATCATGACCTCAGCCAAAGTTGGATGCTTAACCAACTAAGCCACCCAGGTGCCAGGAAGCTGTATTTATAAGGCACAGTCTCCATGGAAAAGGATGGAGCTAGTTTTATATAGAGTATTAGGAAGCTTGGTATTTAGCACACGCCGGGCTTTCAGAAATGGGAATCTTTAGAATTGGACAGACTTTTGGCTCTGTTATCACAGGCACTGGAGTATCTCTAATGTTCAGAAGCTTACTGTTAGAAACATGGCCATTGGAGTAAGGTACTTGCTGACTGGCTGTTGGGTAGGAGCCTGGGGCTGTCCCGGGGTTGGCTGTCTTTCCAGACTGGAATTTATCACTGATCTATTGATTTTCCGAAGTTTAGTAATGATATTGTCTAGCATTTAGAAGTGTAGTACTGAAACAAGGCTGACCCCAATGGGCTGATTTTCAGAACCATGTGATGGACAGTTATCTCAATTGAACTGTGATAAGTTGTTCAGGATTTTGTTAAACGGACAGTCTTTTCCTTTCTTGAATTTGAAAAGTAAAATTGAAAACATTTTTTAAGTTTTTAATTTTGAGAGAGAGAGCACAGCGGGGGAAGGGCAGAGAGGAGAGACAGATTACCAAGCAGGCTCTGTGCTATCAGAGCAGAGCCTAATGTGGGGCTCAAACTCACAAATTGTGAGATCATAACCTGAACCGAGATCAAGGGTCAGAATGCTTAACCCACTGTGCCACCCGAGCGACCCAAAAAGTAAAATTTTTAAAAAATTTTTTTTACGTTTATTTATTTTTGAGACATAGAGACAGAGCGTGAGCAGGAGAAGGGCAGAGAGAGAGGGAGACACAGAATCAGAACACAGGGTCCAGGTTCTGAGCTTTCAGCACAGACCCCGACGCGGGGCTCGAACTCACAGACCGCGAGATCATGACCTGAGCCGAAGTCGGCCGCACCACCGACTGAGCCACCCAGGCGCCCCCAAAAAGTAAAATTTTAAATTCTAAATGCCATTTATTGATCTTCCCTTAGCCTATTCTGCAGGACAAATCATAAAATATTGTCTCCTTGTTTTCTAAGTAAGTTCTACATCCAACATGGGCTTAAATTCACAACCCTGAGATCAAGAGTCACATGCTCTACAGACTGAGCCAGCAGGTGCCCCAGGAATTGTCTTGATCTTTTAGAGATATGATTTTCAAATAGTGTTGTCATTTAAATGAGTTAAGTGTCTATTACTGTGGTGGGAAAACAGCCCTAACTGCTGAATATTGGTAGTGTATTGAAAAAAGCAGAATATAAAACACTTTAGGCATCCTGACAGTGTCAATGAAGAATGCAGGACAAAAATCATTGAAGGTAGGATACTTCCTATACACACACAATTCCTGGAAACCCCACCCAGTAAGACAGGGCAGTCGTTCATTGAACATATATGCGAGATAAATGGATTACCATGACAACATAGTTTTGCTATTGATTTTTACCAATCCGACATCTTCCAAATAGCCTCTTTCTCTCGCCCTCCAATTATTAAATGCTTCCAGGAAAGAAAAAAGAATAAAAAGTTGTAGACAAAACTTTGTGGTCAAGATTTCAATACAGCTGTGTGCTCTGCTTCATTCTTTCATTTCTGATACTTAGTACTCAGAAATTTTTTCAGCAATAATCTCAACTCCCTGTTCAGAAATCTACCAAAAATAAAACGTGAAATGGTGATTACTTCACAGGAGGACATAACCTCATGGTGTCCCAAACATTTATTTGACAATGACAGACCCTGTCCAGGCAAGAAATGACTTTGAAATGGTTGCATTCCTTTTCAACAGGTCTCAGCTCTTAAAAGCAGTTTTATGTATCTTAGGACATGGAGTAAAAAATATTATCTGTAAAAAATGTCCCTCGCTGGGTTGGTACAATCCCCAATTGATTATACAAGCTGGACGATAGTTTCCTGAGGAAATCTGTCCACTCGCTTCACGGTCGCTCGACATCCCATTTTTTACTTCCACTCCGTGGTCCTGTCTGAAGTCTTTTCTCTCATGTCCCTAACCAGAACTGAAGTTCACACAACTGATCCTAAAGCTTCGTTGTATATGTATTTAAAAAGCAGTAAGATGATACTAGCTCCCAGATTCGAGCGGACGGAGAGATACGTCCTTTTGGTGTTATGTGTCCTTTTGGTTTTATGGCTTTGAGGAACATGTGAAATAATGTGTACAAACATTTCTGTAACTGGTCCGGGGTACGCTCCACGGAATCCGAGTGCGAGTACCATTTTCCACGCCCTTCGCTGTAGTCCTTTGCTTTGCCCACGAACTCTGCCCAGGACCATTTGTCTGGACTTGAGGCTCATGGGAAACTACATTACCCAGAAGCCTATGCGCCGCACGTCCAATGAAGGGCCGAGAGAGTTGCGTTTTCGTGCGTGAGAAAGGTGACTGGACGGGACTTCTGGCATCCTCCTGGCAATCGGCTTTTTCTCACTTTTAGGATCTACCTAAGCCGGGGCTTTTGAATGCTTGGTTAGGCCGGAGGTGGAGGCGTTGTCCTCATTTCGTAGAGGCAAGTCCGAGGCTCGGCGTTGGCGACGCCCACCTTGGCCCTGCCGCTGGGGTCACAGACTTGGGACTGCCGTTTTTGCGTCCCCGACCTAGACCCGGCGTCTCACGCCCAGCCCACAGAGTCGGATGGCGGCGGCCGCGCGCTGGGACCCGGCTCAGGTAAACGCGCGCCCTGCGCTCCCTCACCCAGACCCTAAAGCCCCGAGCGCGGGGCGCCTGCTCGCGTCTCTGCGGCCCGGGCTTCGGAGTCCAGTTCAGGGAGGTGCTCATGGGCGGAGACCCAGTGTCTGAACGCCCGCGTGGCGAAGTGCCGGAGCAGGCTGCAGCGGAGCGGCTGGCTGGTGCAGGGGCTGGAGTGGGGGCGCTGAGGCGGAGGAATACGGGAATCTGGGGCGTTGTCTTGTGTCTGCAGTAAGCAGAGGGTCAGTGCTCACGCGTTGGATGAGAAGTTGCTCTCTCATCGTGAGGACTCTGGGAGCCATCAGATTTTGAATAGAAGGACTTGGTCTGAGGAGGGACTTCAAAAGTGGCCACACTTTTGCGCGGAGCAAATCAGATTAGGTTGGGGCGGGGAATATGAATTCTTGGAGATCGTAAGTAGGCTAGTGTACTGGATTCCCAAAAATGTTTTGATGATGGGGAACCAGAGTAGTGCCAGAGGAAAGGGAAGAAGTGGTTAGATTCTGGAAAGATTTTAATGTTAGAACCAACACTGCTGCATCAGAAGTGGCAGTGATTGAGAGTAAGGAGTGAAAAACTAAGTTTTTATTTTTTGCTGTTGTTTTTCATGGACGTCTTGGAAATGGAAATTATTAAGTCAAAGTGGGGAATCAGAAGTTGATTTTGGACATGGTTGATTGTGAGATGTCTCAGGTTGGAGTTGTCACGTGGGGTTTTGGGATGTAAGGTCTGGAGTTGTGAGAGAACAGGCTAGGTTGGAAATGTCCACAGGGTGAGGATGGTGATCTGGCTAGGTCAAGGCCTGGAGATCAGATTTAGGGGTAGCGGTCTTGGGTATGTATGTATGTATTTATTTATTTATGTATGTATTTGTAAGATTTTAAAGTAATCTCTACACCCAACACAGGCCTTGAACTTGCAATCCCAAGATCAAAAGTTGTGCTCTCTGCTGATAGAGCCAGCCAGGCTCCCCTTAAGTTTGTTATTTTATTTTTAAAAGTTTTTTTCTTTTTTTTTTCTTTTTTCCTTTTTTTTTTAGCTGCACCTGGGTGGCTCAGTCAGTTAAGCCTCGGACTTGAACTCAGGTAATGATCTCCTGATTCAGGAGTTCAAGCCCCACATCGGGCACTGTCCTAACAGCTCAGAGCCTGGAGCCTGCTTCAGATTCTGTGTCTCCCTCTCTCTCTGCCCCTCTGCCACTTGGTACTGTCTCTCTCTTTCTCTCTCTCTCTCTCTCTCTCTGCCTGAAAAATAAATAAAAAACATTTTTTTAAAAAGTTTTTTTTAAGTTTATTTTATTTATTTTGAGACACAGACAAAAAAAGCACAAGTGGGAGAGGGGCAAAGAGAGAGGAAGAGAGAATCTCAGGCAGGCTCTGTGCTGTCAGGGAGGAGCCTGATGCCGGCTGGAACTCACCAATGGTGAGATCATGACCTGAGCAGAAGTCGGATGCTGGACCAACTGAGCCACTCAGTTGGCTCAGCCATGTCATGCTGTATTAAATGCATGGGCAAACTGCATACAGTCTGTTATAAATGATCCCTCATTACAAAAATAAAGTTAAGCTAAAAGGAATGGAGTGAAATAAGACATGAATACTAATAAGAAGGTTGGAGTGGTTATATTAATATAAGAAAAAAAATTAAAAATAAAAAAAAAGAAATGATCAACTTCAGGGAAAGTAATATTACCAAAGAAAACATAGGGACATTTAATAATATCAAACAAGTAATTTAATCAAGAAAATACAAGAATGCTAAATGTGCTGTACATAAAACAGGCCTTCAAAACTCTTTTAAAATATTTTTATTTATTTTATTTTATTTTTTAAAGTAATCTCTAAACCCAACTTGGGGCTTTAACTCATGACTCCGAGATCAGGGGTCTACCAACTGAGCTAGCCAAGTGTCTCCCCAAATTATTTTAATAATTAATAGAATACACACAAAAACAGTAATGATATGGAAAACGCAAGCAACATCATCAGCTAATATGATTCAATAGATGTATATAAAACATTGCTCCAGAGGCGGCTTGGTGGTTCAGTTAAGTGTCCAACTTTTGATTCACCTCAGGTCATGATCTCATCGTTGGTAGGATTGAGCCCCACATCGGGCTCTGTGCTGGAGCTAGAAAGAGAAGAACAAACAGAACCCAAAACCAGTAGAAGGAAAGAATTAATAAAGATTAGAGCAGAAATAAAATAGAAACTAAAAAATACATAGAACAGATCAATGAAACCAAAAGGTGGTTCTTTGAAAAGATCAACAATACTGATAAACCTTTAGCCACACTCCTCAAAAATAAAATAATAAAATTAAAAATTAAAAATAGAGGGATTCCTGGGTGGCTCACTCAGTTAAGTGTCCAACTTTGGCTCAGGTCATGATCTGGAAGCTTGTGAGTTCAAGCCCCATGTTGGACTCTGTGCTGACAGCTCAGGGCCTGGAGACTGCTTCAGATTCTGGGTCTCTGTCTCTCTCTGCTCCTTCTCCTCTGCTTGTGCTGTGTCTCTCTCTCTCTCTTTCAAAAATAAATAAGCATTAAAAATTTTTTTAATTAAAAATAGAGGACTCCAACAGAAGAAGAAATGAAAGAGGAGAAATAACCAACACCACAGAAATACAAAGGATTGTAGGAATATTATGAAACATTATATGCCAACAAATGGGGCAGCCTAGAGGAAATAGATAAATTACTAGAATTATATAACCTCCTAAAACTGAATCAGGAAGAAATAGAAATTTTAAACAGACTTACTACCAGCAATGCAATTGAACGAGTAATCAAAAATCTCCCAACAAAGGAAAGGCCAGGACCAGAATGCTTCAGAGGTGAATTCTACCAAACATTGAAACAAAAGTTAATACTTATTCTTCTGAAACTATTCCAAAAAATAGAAGAGGAAGGAAAACTTCCAGATTCAGATTACAAGGCTAGTATTACCCTGGCAGCAAAACCAGATAAAGACACTACAAAAAAAAAAAAAAAAAAAGAGAACTACAGGCCAGTATATGATGAACATAAGTGCAAAAATTCTCAACAAAATACTAGCAAACTGAATCAAACCAAACATTAAAAAAATATTTCACTACGATTAAGTGGGATTTCTTCCTGAAATGCAGGGGTGGTTCAATATTCACAAATCAATCGGTGCGGTACATTATATCAACAAGAGAAAGGATAAAAACCACAGGATCATTTGAGTAGATTTAGAGAAAGCTTTTGTCAAAATACAACATCCATTCATTTTTTAAAAGTTTTTCTAATTTATATAAGTGCTCTCTATACCCAATGTGGGGCTTGAATTCATGACCAAGATCAAAAGACACATGCTTTTCCAGCTGAGCCAGCCATGTGCCCCATATAATATCCATTCATGATAAAACCCTCAACAAAGTAGGTTTAGAGGAAATATATACTTCAACATGATAAAGGCCATATATGAAGAACCACAGCTAACCTCATACACAATGGTGAAAAACTGAAAGCTTTCTACCTAAGATCAGGAAAAAGAGAAGGACATCCACTGTCACCACTTTTATTCAACATAGTACTAGAAGTCCTAACCATAACAATCAGACACCAAAAAGAAATGAAAGGCATCCAAATTGGTAAGGAAGAAGTAAAACTTTCACTATTTGCAGATGACATAATACTTTATATAGAAAACCTGAAATACTTCCCCAGAAAATTACTAAAATTGATAAACGAATTCGGTAAGGTCACAGGATACAAATCGCTTGCATTTTGGTGTGTCTAGGTGGCTTAGTTATGCATCCAACTTTTGGTTTCTGCTCAGGCCATGATGTCATGTTTTCATGGGGTTGAGCCCTGCATTGGGGTTGCACTCACAGAGTGGAACCTGCGCGGAATTGTCTTTCTCCCTCACTTTCTGCCCCTCCTCCATTTGCACTGTCTCTGTCTCTTGCAAACTTTAAAAAAAGTCAGTTACACTTTTATTTATTTTCTTTTTTTTAAGTTTTTAAATTTATTTTGAGAGCATGAGTGCAAGAGAGGAAGGGACAGAGAGGGAGAGACAGAATCCCACGTAGGTTCCACACTGTCAGCGCATAGCCTGACATGGGACTTGACTCACAAGCCATGAGATCATGACCTGAGCCAAGATCAGGAGTCAGGTGCTTAACCAACTGGAACAATTAACAGCATTTTTCACAGAACTGGAACAATTAATCCTAAAATATGTATGGAACCACAAAAGACCCTGAATAGCCAAAGCAATCCTGCAAAAGAACAAAACTGGAGGTATCACAATCCCACTTTCAAGATATACTACAAAGTTCTAGTAATCAAAACAATGTAGTAATGACAGAAAAACAGACATGTAGATCAGTGGAACAGAACAGAGAACTCAGAAATAAACCCACCGTTATATGTTCAATATATCTTCAACAGAGGAAGCGAAAATATCCACTGAGATAGATAGTCTCTTTAATAAGTGGTGTTGGGAAAACTGGACAGCTACATGTAAAACCATGAAACTGGATCACTTTCTTACATCATACACAAAAATAAACTCAAAATGGAAGAAAAACCTTAATGGAAGACCTGAAACTATAAAAATCCTAGAAGAGAGCAGTAATTACAGTAATTTTTGTCTATGGCCATGCAACATTTTTCTAGCTATGTCTCCTAATCAAGGGCAACAAAAGCAAAACTAAAATATTGGGACTACATCCAAAGAAATGTTTCTCCAGAGCAAAGGAAATAATTGACAAAACAAAAAGACCACCCCTATTGAATGAGAGAAAATATTTGCAAACGATATATCTCATAAAGGGTTAGTATCTAAAATATATACAGAACTTCTACAATTCAACAGCAGAAATACCCAAAGAATATAGTTCAAAAATGGGCAGAAGACATGAACAGATATTTATCCAAAGGCGACATCCCAATGGCCAACAGACCTGTCAAAAGATGCTCAATATCGCTCATCATGAGGAGCACCTTGGCTCATTTGGTTGAGCCTCTGACTCTTGATTTTGGCTCAGGTCATGATCTTACAGTTTGTGGGTTTGAACTCTGCATGGGCTCTGCACTGCCTCCTTGGGATTCTCTTTCACTCTCGCTGCCCCTCTGTTACTCACTCTCCTGCGTTCTCAAAAATAAGTAAAACACACACACACACATACACACACACACACACTCACACACACACACACACACACACACAGAACTATCACCTTACACCTGTCAGAATGGCTAAAATCAAAAACACAAGAAACAACAAGTGTTGGTGAGGATGCGGAGAAAAAGGATTCCTTGTGCAGTGTTGGTGGGAATGCAACCTGGCAAGGTGGTATGTATATCCAAAGCAATATTTTTCAGCCATAAAAAAGAATGAAATCTTGCCACATGCAGTAATGTGGATGGACCTAGAGGGTATAATGCTAAGTAAAATTGGTCAGAGAAAGACAAATACCCTATGATTTCACTTCTATGTGGAATTTAAGAAAGAAACAGATGAACAAGGAAAAAAATGAAACAAACAGAAAACAAGACTTTTAGGGTCACCTGGGTGGCTCAGTTGGTTGAGCGTCCGACTTCAGCTCAGGTCATGATCTCACGCTCTGTGAGTTCGAGCCCCGCGTCAGGCTCTGTGCTGACCAGCTCAGAGCCTGGAGCCTGCTTCAGATTCTGTATCTCCCTCTCTCTCTGCCCTTCCCTTGCTCACGCTCTGTCTCTATGTCTCTCAAAAATAAAATAAAAAAAAAAATTCATACCAAATACAACTGTCTTTACAGAACACATATGTACTACACACCATAACCAAGAGAGATGTATTCTAGTGATCCCAGGCTGCTTTAATATTAGAAAAACATGTTGTCTAACATATTAAACAAGTTAAAGAAAAAAATTATATCAATTGGTTCAGGAAATTCACTGGCATAAGTAAATGTAAAGTGCTGTGTACATGTTCTCTCCCTTTACATGTATGTATTAATACACATGTGAGAGACAGACGATGTAAGTGAACCGTAGTCTATATGTCAACAATGCATAGAGCACAAAAATTGAATGATGATCAGTTCTATAGCATCAAATAATAAAATTCTTAGGAATGAAAATAATAAGATTATTCATTACATTCATTAAAAAAAATTTTAACATTTATTTATATTTGAGAGAGGGAGAGACAGAGCGTGAGGAGGGGAGGGACAGAGATAGAGGGAGACACAGAATCCAAAGCAGGCTCCAGGCTCTGTGGTGTCAGCACAGAGGCCGATGCGGGGCTCGAACCCATGAACCGCAAGATCATGACCTGAGCCGAAGTCTGATGCTTAACTGACTGAGCCACTCAGGCACCCCACATTACAATCATTTTAAAAAAATTTTTGAAAGCTACAAAGTTGTCTGAATATCACTGAAAATTTGGTTGTTGAAACCTACAACACTCTTCTGCTAAGAGAAATTAAAGGTGTCCTAAATAAATGGTATGATATTTTCCATAGAATTCAGTGGCTTCACTTTTTCTCTCTAGAAGTGGATAGTACCTCCTTTGGTCTTCAGTATTAAGGGATGTTGTCCTGTTGGGACACTGAACCTGGTGAGTATGAGTCAGGAATTCAGTGTGAGCTTCTATTGAGTGCACAGATCCACATGAGACCCAGTTTACCCAAAGACACTTGGGGCCCGGAGATGAGCATGTGGGACCCTCTGAATCAAAGGTGCAAGTTAAGAGATGTGAGTTGTCAGGAGTCACTTTCTGTCCTCCAGTGGGAAGGGTCTGAAGTACTGTGGGATAATTACCAGAGGATAGCATGTAATTCCACAGGTAATAGTTTCAACCACCATGTGTTTTGTATACTAGTATTTCTCCACTTCAGAAATGAGGGAGTGGAGGCTTGGAGAGGTGAGGCCATGCTCAAGGAATCATAATCAGTAGTGGGCTTACTTACTGCAAAACCAGGTTAGCTTCCCTCTAGAGCTGAGGCCCTGAAGTTAGATGCCATCTGCCAGATTCCATTGCCAATTTGAACCCAAACACTGATTTGTTGTAATTCAAGTTCAGAGTTTGAAAATTTGAACAGAAGATATGAAGAAATGTGCTACAAAATTTGAAATGATGTCCACTCTAAGCTACAATTTAGTCCTGAGGGAAAATATTTTTTAAATTGTAAATCTTGAATCATCTTGCTTAGAAAAACATAACCTTAGCACAACAGGCTACCCAAAACACATAGAAACATATAGCATTCTGTATATTTGATTATTTTTTCTTGGAATAAGTTTGAATATCACAGGTTGTACACACTGTACCATCCTTTAAAATTTTTAATCATTTCTATTAAGGCTACTTGTTGATCTGGGGTATGTGTATTTGAATTTTGACAGATACGGTCTTTGAGTCTGCAAATAGGCAACCTGGACTCACCTTCCACCACATGGGTACATGAGAGCCCAGATTTGTATCCAGCACTGAATGTGCACCTTGTACCATTTTAAGTGCTTTATACATAACCTCTCCAAAATGTACATACTGTTTTTTCCTGACATTTTAGTGAATGGAGCATTATGTGTGAGAAACATTTAAACAACTGCACAGAGGTCTACCAGGGAGGTCTTATCTTCATTTTTCATTTCACATTCTGGAGGCAAAGCTGTTCCCCCTCGTGCCCCAGATTAGGAGGGGTGAGGCTGGGATTTACGAATTCTGAACCTCAGAATAGTCAGGGCCAGTTCACTCATGCTTAGGACATGGGACACCTGGTGGAGACTTGAGACTTGAAGCACAACATGTGGCTTGGGAGCAACTTGTACGCTCCACACACGATAGTCTCTCAATAAATGTTTTCTTTGCCTTCCACCTTCTGACCACCCTGGCTTCCTGTCTGAGCCCCATGGGACTGTGGTTACTACAACACCCAGAAGACTCTGCATCATGAGGTGGCAGCTCCCAGCCTATGATGGCCCAGGAAAGGAGGTCACACTGAACTTCTGAAGTCATCCTCCTCCTGGTAGCTAGTTTGTTTGTTTTCAGGGAGGTCTGTGTTTTGGAAGACTGGTGGGCCATCCTGGGAGGCTTGCTCAAAGAGTTAAGGCAGGATGCCCACAAGCAGATGGGATAGCTGGCTGCTGGAAGCTGCAGTTATTCAGGGATTATGGATTCCCCGTAAAGAGCAGGACTCAAATTAAGTCAAATGGTTTGAAAACCTGTGTGCAAGAAATCAAAAGAATCCTAAATTCTACCTCCCTACCATGACCAAACCTATAAAGCAGGGAAATGTGCACAAAAGTCCTTTGAGCTGGTGAAAGAAAGTCAGAGGCAGTGATTAAATAATGCTTAGCTGTAAGAATGACCCACTTTGGGCAACCCCAGGAGACCCCAGGGACACTATAGCGCCTATCCTGGCACATACTCAATAAAACTAGTGCAGGCGTGAACTGCACTTAACTGTGCAGCCAGCCCAGGCTCCAGTACCCAGGCTGCTTCCAAGTCTTTTCCCATCCTGGGAAGAAGCATTCAAGAAAAGGGTTTTTAAATGTGTTACTTCTTCTAAAATCAACATCCTAATAACTTGGTTAAACTTGTGCAGCGGGTGGCACTGAGGCACCCTTCTGGCCTCTGGCCCTGCAGGTCAGCTGCAAAGACCACTGGACTGATTCTGGCCAACCATGCAAAGGTTGAGAGGCAGCAGTTTCTACTCCTACCCCTGCCCCACCAGAGGTCACATATTAGAAAAGTCGCATCTTGACCACACTTTCTTGTAGAATGTAGGCTTGAAAAATATTTTTTTAATGTTTATTTATACTTGAAGGAGAGAGAGACAGAGCATGAGTGGAGAGGGACAGAGAGAGAGGGAGACACAGAATCTGAAGCAGGTTCCAGGCTCCAAGCTGTCAGCACAGAGCTCTACCACACTTTTGTATAGAACCTGATGTCCTCAGATTTAGGAGAGGGGGACTACGGTTTCCTTGACTGGCCCCAGAGATGGGTGAGGCTGTTGATGTGAAGGCCAGTGATGGCATTCAGAAAGAAGGAGGTGGTAAACTCTCACCAGAACATCAGGGGAAGCCATTGAGTGTGTCCTGGTTTCAGAGGAGGATCAGCAAATTCAGGAGCCCCCTGGAGGAGATGATGAAAGAGATGAGGAAGAGCCCGTGGTCCACTTGCACCATGAGTGGAAGTTCTCACACACCTGGGACACCATGAAGAGCTCCAGGCCCAACATGGCAGCCATTGTGGTGGCTGTTGTGGCTACCATTTTCATTTTTCATTTTTCCATGTCTCTGTAATTTGTTAAGACTAATAAACCCCTATGTGGTATGTCAGTTTCTAGGGGCATAGAGTGACTGAGGGGACCACTAGCATCTCCATCTCCAGCTGTTGTGCCAACTGCTCCTGTCCGTTTTATCCACAGGCTTCAGTGAGGACTGCTGAGCATATGGCCACACGCTCACCTTCCCCCAAATGGGACATATCTTCCTTTATTCATCTCTGAAATTGTGTCTGTGGGCCCTGAGGTAATAGACTCAATCCAAGCTAGCTGTTACATGGAGAGATTCCCCAGGAGAATCCAGAGAGATAAAGGATGAAAGAGATCCTAGACAGGTAGAGATGCTTGGAGGTGAGGCTGAGCTGTGTTCAACACACCGCAGGTCTCATTCCTTTCTGGTGGAGACGGCAGAGGGATGGGATTCAAGCCAAAAATGTAACCCCAGCCTCCCTCTGTTCTGAGGGTGGTGAGAGCCATGGGGAGTTTGGAGTGGTCTCAGTAGGTTGCCTTACTGAGGAGGGGAGAGGATTGGGAAGGGGTGGGGTGATGGTGGAGGCAGGTATGGAAATAAAAGCTCACCCAAATGAGAGCAAGCAAAGGCTATTTATTCAAAGCTTGCAGGGACCATCACTTGCATTTGGCTGAGGCTTTTTTTTAAATAAAGTTTTTGTTAAGTTTGTTTATTTATATTGAAAGAGAGAGTGTGTTTGCATGTGCGAGCAGGGGAGAGGCAGAGAGAGAGGGAAAAAGAATCCCAAGCAGGCTCTGCACTGTCAGTGAGGAGCCCTCCATAAGGCTGGATCTCATGAAGTGTAAGACTGTGACCTGAGCTAAAATCAAGAGTCAGATGCTCAGTTGACTGAGCCACCCAGGCACTCCATTAGTTACTTATTTTATAACTGGAAGAATTTTATGTTGATATGTGAACACACCACAGGAAAAACAAAGAGGAGGCTATCACTATAGTCCATATGAATATTGATGAACTGTGCCAGAGTGATTACTGTGAAGGTTGCAAAACAGATTGTATTTTCTTTTTTAAATGTTATTTATTTTGAGAGAGAGAGAGAGACAGAGTGTGAGCAGTGGAGGAGAAGTGACAGAGGGAAACAGAATCTGAAGCAGGTGCCAGGCTATGAGCTGTCAGCACAAAGCCCTCATGGGGCTCGAACTCACAAACTGTGAGATCATGACCTGAATTGAAGTAGGACACTTAACCGACTGAGCCACCCAGGTGCCCCGTATTGTATTTTCTGTTTATTACTCTACTAGAGCCTGTTTTGTTTGAAGTGGATTATGAGAAGGAAGGAAGGGAGCCAGAGGTGACTCAAAGTTGTGAACATGCTGTCCTATGAATTGAACTGGGGAGGTCAGTTGTAAAACTAATGTTCAAAGGATTGGATGGAGATAAGAAGGTTGTGACTAATGAGGATAAAACATGTGTATAATAGGTGAAATAATGGCCTCCCAAAGATATCCATGTTCTATTCCCTTGAACCTGTGGATATGTTACCTCACATGGCATAAGGGACTTTGCGTATATAATTAAATTAAGTTATATTAACATGGAGAGATTATCCGTTGGGCCCAGTGTAATCACAGAAGGATAGAGTCAAAGAAGATTTGAGAAAGCAAAGAGAGTTCAGACTGATAATATTTGTTGGCTTCAAAGATGGAGAAAAGGGCAAGGAGTCAAGGATTGCATGAGGTCTTCAGAACCTGGGGACGGGAAGGAAACAGATTCTTCTGTAGAACTGCCAGAAGGAACACAATCCTGATTTTATCCTAGTGAATGCTATTTTGGGTTTATAATCTTTAGAGTGGTAAGAAGATGAGTTTGTGTTAAGCCACAATGTGGTTAACGGTTTGTTATAACAACTTTAGGAAACTAATACAGTGTGCAGAAGAGAACTGGAAGAAGCTCAGTACCTGAAATATGCATGGAGTTCTGGATGCCTGAGATTGAAGAAAAGGTCCAGATTGAGAGGCCTTCAAAGCAGGAATGGGGGCTTTCCTTTGGCAGTTGGGGCCTCGAGGGACCCTGAATGTACTGCCAAACGTTCTCTCCATGCTACGTGCAGAGTGATATGTGAGGGGTCTGGTGTGGGCGAGAAAAGTGTGCTAGGTGTCTGAAGGTGTGGGGGGCATGTGCTCTGAGAAGTGACGTGCACGAGACGAGAGAGGGTCAGCTGATGATCCTGCAGCCCTGTTACTGGGGGCTTCCGTGAGAGCAGTGAGCCTAGGTTTATATCTGGGAGGCATGATTTAGGGCACCCCAGGGAAACTGGCAGGCAGATGGGGATGTGGGTGAGGTTGACATTTTGTGGGTAGATAGAGTGGGGATACTCAGTCAAGAGACTTTTCTTGGGCCCTGCTGGCCATGTCATTGCAGGGCTGTGTGATCTCTGAAGACGTGTTTCTGTACTTCTCGTGGGAAGAATGGATGCTCCTTGATGATTCTCAGAGACTTTTATATCAGGATGTGATGCTCGAGAACTTTGCCCTTTTAGACTCACTGGGTAAGGTCTGCACACCAATCTCATCTTCTTTCTCTTTTTCTCCACGGACTGCTGTGTCCTTCCCTGGGCAGATCACAGGCACCGCTTCCCTCCTAGGCTTCCTGGAGTAGGTGCTGTTGGTGCCAGGTGTGAGCCATACGGAGTGTTCTCACCTCTTAGTGAGCCCGTCCCTTAGCGAAGCCCCATGCAGCTAAGGCTTTGGGAGTCACAGTGCGTGGTTTGCCCCATGGATCCCACCGTCTCAGTCATTTTCTGGGCTGGTGAATCCGTCCAGAACTATGGTCCCTTTGTGCCTGAGGTTCTGTTCCCTTTCTCTAGGTGACATCTTCTGGCGCTTAATTATACCAGGAGTTTACAGGACTTTTGTGCCTGCAAAACCTTCCTTCAAGATTTTTGCTTTGGTAATAATTTTTTTTGAACTTGTGGAGCATCATGGGATGAGTTGTTCTGCCCTGTAGTGGCCGCTCACCTGTCCTATGTCTCCCTTAGGAATTGCACCCTCCACATCACACTTAGTTGCACCACTGAAGCAAAGGAAAGATCCCTGGATGCCTGACTGGATGGATGTGGCCACAGCCACAGAAAGAGAAGCTCAAAAGGGACCTGAACCTGGTGAGTACATGTCGGGGAGGGGCATGATATCAAGGCGGGGTTCAAAACCAGCAGAATTAACTTTTCACACCAGTGATTGGTTTTCGAGGCTCGTGGCCACACAGTATTACCATCCTTCCCCATTCTTGACATTGTAGCTTATTTCTTGTCTGACTTGAACCCCCTTGCCATCTCTCATCTGCCCTGTTCCACTGCTCGGTCTGTGTTGTTCTGCAGCATTGACACTTAACGTGTCGAGATGTGCCCATACCCTTAAATAATCCTCAAGCACCAGCTCTACACTTGTAAGTGGATCTTCCTGGGCCTGCGCATGCCCTTCTGCCTAGCACTCCTCTGTTTCGGCAGCCAGGTTCCGCCTAGAAGCTGTTTGCTGTACTGTCCACATATCCTTGTCTTCAGGGGGCTTCCTGTCATTCTGTGACCCTCAGAGACCCAGTTCTGCATTGCAACCCCTTCCTTAGCCTGCCCCAACCTCCCTTGTCCTGTAAACGGTCCCGCTGATGTGTTCCTGTGAGCATCATACACGCAGTTGTGACGGGCTCGCCGCGTCCACAGAGTCCAGCATGCACGTCAGCAACACTTCTCTGTTTTCAGGTTGTTGGTATGCAGTGGAGGATGACGATATGTCCTCTGTCTCCTCAGAAGGAGCGTCACAGGTCAGGACTCCGGAGGCAGGTCTGAAGACCCACCCATGTGACAGCTCTGGCTCACTATTGAAAGAAATCTTACACCTGACTGAATCCCAGGGGGGAGAAGCCAGGCCGGAACTGCACACAAGGGGGGCATGTTGGAAGCAACGGCGGCTCAGTGCATGCCTCCATCAGCACCAGAAGCAGCCCACTGGAGAGAGGCGCTTCCAAAGAGATGAGACCAGGGCCTCCGTGAAAAGCTGCAGACTCTATGTGCCAGAGAAGGCCGCCACATACCCTGAGGGTAGAATGGACTTGCCAGCCCCCTCTGGTCTGCTTTGGCTCCAGGTCCCCCATGTGACTTTGAAGCCCTATAAGAGCACCAGGCTTGGAGGAGCCCTTCGCACTGGACAGAGGCATCACAAGTGCACTGAATGTGGGAAAACGTTCACCCACAAAGACACACTTATGCGGCACCAGAGAATGCATACTGGAGAAAGGCCTTATGAGTGCAGCCAGTGTGGGAAATTCTCTAGCCAAAGCTGTGACCTTTTTAAACATGAGACCATACACACGGGAGAAAGCCCTTATGAGTGCCATGAATGTGGGAAATTCTTTAGACAAATCTCTGGCCTCATTGAACACAGGCGAGTTCACACTGGGGAAAGACTCTATCAGTGCAGTAATTGTGGAAAATTCTTCAGTAGTAAGTCTAACCTCATTAGACACCAGGAAGTTCACACAGGAGCAAGGCCTTATGTATGCAGCACATGCGGGAAAGAGTTCAGCCGCAAACACACACTCCTTCTGCACCAGAGAACTCACACTGGAGAGAGGCCTTACAAGTGCAGCGAGTGTGGAAAGGCCTTCAGCCAGAGCTCCCACCTTAACGTCCATTGGAGAGTTCACAGCAGTGATTACGAGTGCAGCAGGTGTGGGAAAGCATTTAGCTGCGTCTCTAAACTCATTCAGCATCAGAAAGTTCACTCTGGAGAAAATCCTTACGAGTGCAGCAGGTGTGGGAAAGCCTTCACCCAGAGGCCAAATCTGATTCGGCACTGGAAAATTCATAGTGGAGAGCGACCTTATGTGTGCAGCAAATGTGGGAAAGAGTTTAACGGCAAACACATGCTTGTTCTCCATCAGAAGATTCACACAGGAGAGAAGCCTTAATACCGCAGCAAATGTGGGAAATCGTTTAGCCAATGCCCCCAACTTGTAGTACATTTGAGAATTCCTAGCAGGGATTGTGCATGCATCAGACATAGGACAACCTTCACCCAAAGGCCAAACCTTTTTCAGCACTGGAAAGTCTATGCTGGACAAAGGCCTCAGCCATACAGCGAATGTGCTGTCTCCTCGTTCGGCCTGACCGCTCTTCCCAGAGTGAAGCTCTGAGAGTAGGCTTTGTGAGGGAGCCATCATTCACAAGTCATAGCTCAAACTTGCGCACGTCTGTGTGGGGGAGATTCCTTGGGAGTGTCTGGTATGTGAGGTGCGTTCGAAAGCTGTGTTGCATGTTGTAAACTGCCAAGTCCCTATCCAGTGGCAAAGCCACCCTACCATTATATCTGGCAAAGTCCCACAGTGTGTGTCTGTCACTTCAGCATGCTCAGGCAGGTTAGACCTCTAATGCTGTCTCCACAGTCCCTTGCAGTCATGATTGGTCTCCATGGTCCATCAGGGGCCTCCTTTCTTCCCTTTTGTCTGGGTTAGGCATGGAAAGAGTTGGCTCATGTGATGGTTTTTCCAGGCAGCTTGCAGAGGTTCGTCTTCATGGACTCTTTGGTCTTGTGAGATGCTTACTGTAGATGTCTACAGTCTCACGTCATCCAGCCCTGGGACCGCATGCCTCTCGTCGCTCATGTTTATACAATAATAAAATGCCTATTCTCTGACCATTTTTAATCTTGAGGATTCTAGTCATTGTGTGGAGTGTGTAGAGGACACAGTTGCGTTCTACCAACACAAAAGGATCAAGTTTATGGGAGCCCCCCAGTTTTCCATGTCTCAGAGGGGACAGTATGATGGCAGAGAGGAGATGGCAGTTTTCCATGTCTTATTCCGGGTTTGGCCTAATTTGTGTTGCTGCCCAAGGTCTTCCAGGAAAGACTTCTGAGCTTTGTGAAACTTGTCATGTGGTCTGAGTGCTAGTTTAATTTGTGGGTCCGTAAGTAACTGTGGAGAAGTGGTTGTGACAACCTCCAGTGCATCTGGAAGGAGAGTGAGTTTGGTCCCTGGTCCCCATGGAATGTCTCATATCCCCAAGCACAATGAAGAGGAAACTGGCCTCTGGTACCTGACAAGGAGTCTGAGTTCAGAATTCGGTAGGTAGATATCACTGGCCAGAAGAGCTACAGGAGCTGGTTGGGAATTACAATGGATACAGGAACAAAGTGATTAATACAGGATTAGAGAGATTACAACACGCTAGAAGAGATGTCCCTGCAAGAGGTATGTGCTTGGATATTCCCCAGCTACAGCTGAGCAGAATGAGAAGGTGCAGAAGTTTTCAGGACCTCCAGAGCTGTCTCCTGGGGCCAAGATCACTTGCAGGACAAATAATCCAAGTATTTTGTGTTCTCTTAGACTCTAAATGGCTCAGATCAGAGCTGTTGCTGTGCAGGCAGGAAAACGGGTTGAGAGAAGGGAGTTCTGGGATTCCAGGGATGTGGCTTTTGTGATGTACCCAGTGTTCTTGGTGACTCGTGTAGAAACAGCTTTCACTGGTTGCCAATTTGTGCTGCCACTGAGGCAGGACTACTCCCAAGGCATGAGAGGAGAGATGATGGAGTAAACAGGGTTGCTGATAAGATTTAATTTGTCTTTCCTATTTTCTTAAGGTGGACTATATCATTTATTTGAGAACTCCCTTCTAATGTAGTCATTTTGTAAGTTTCCTTATAATTACTATGGTAGCAGCATTCCTCACATTTTGATATACTGTGTATTTGTTTCATCTAATACAGAATCATTTTAAAAATGGACTGAAAAAGTTCTGGCTTTATTTTGAGTATCTGGCTTTGACACTTGGCTAAGATGAGGGCCATATATTTATTATGTGTTGCTTAATACTCCAAATTTCTGATTACACCTAGTCCCTGTTTGGTTTGGCATAATAGTCAGATAGTCTAACACTTGACTGTGTTACCAAAAAGGCATAAAAGCTCTTACTGGTATCTTCTGACTCTGTAAACCAGGGTTTATCACTCAAATATTCGTGGCTTACTCTGGGAGTGAATCACAAGAGTGTGTGAATAAGAATCTGGGAAACTACCTGGGTGTTTGACCCCCAATATGCTTTTAAGAGAACCTTACATGAGTGTGCCCTGTGGAGTATTGCAAGTATTTTCAATTACAATGTGTGAAATGTTTGCAGTTGGTAATGAGGATGGGATATTTGATATGATTCCAATTCAAATAATAATGACTTAAGAGGGGAGTCCCTGGATGGATCAGTTGGTAGACCATGTGACTTGATCTTGGGGTCGTGAGTTCAATCACCACATTGGATGTGGAGCCTACTTTTAAAAAATGACTAAGTGGTTATTGCACAGGAAGAAAGACGACAGAGGCAGGTAAGAGGATTTTTATTAACAGGCTGGTTTCCAGCCCATCCCTGAGTTGAGTATGCATCAGTGCTATACTCAAAAACTGGAGGAAAAACAAGTGAGAACTGAAGTTGTAGGTCCATGCTAAATGGATTGCAAGTCAAATACAAACTAAGAGGATGTCAGCCAAGAATATGGGTCCTTTGCTGCCCCTCCCGCATTATTCTAGCAAAAATAAATGGCATCAGAGAAACAGCTAGAGGCTCTTAAAGCTTAGATTACAGCCTGTGGTTCACTATACCATACCTTGTATCTCCATCCCTGTGAGCCAGCTGGTGATCGACATCAAGATAAAAGGGGAGACAAGGGGCACCTGGAGGGCTCAGTCGGTTAAGAGTCCGACTCTTGGTTTTCAGCTCAGGTTATGATCTCCTAGTTTGCAAGTTTGAGCCCTGTGTCCAGCTTCACTCTGACAGTGCAGAGCCCGCTTGGGGTTCTCTCTATCCCTCTCACACTGCCCCTCCCTGGTTGCTCTCTCTGTCTCTCTCTCAAAAATAAATAAACTTAAAACTTAAAAAAAAAAGGTGTGGGGGGGAGACAATATGATGCGAGGCATGGTGTTATATATCTCTTTGTTCAGCTCTCTTGAGTGGGCTTAATGCTGGGGAAAAGATAAGGATTATTCAGAAGAAAGGTAACAATATAAAAGAGATGGAAGAAATTTCAGAATAACTGAATCAGATAAAGATGTTCAGGTAGTTGATTAAAATTGACACTAGGCACCTAGGTGGCTCAGTTGGTTAAGCAGCCAACTCTTAATTTTGGCTCAGGTCACGATCTCATGGTTTGTGAGATTGAGCCCCACCTTGGGGTCTATGCTCACAGCATGAACCTGCTTCTCTGTCTCCTCTCTGTACCCTTCCCCTACCTGCATGTGCTCTCTCAAAATAAACATTAAAAAAAGACTATTAAAAAATGCCATTAAAAAGGAGAAGGTAGGTGGGATCGTTACTAAAATTTTGATGGAGCACTATAAGAAATTGGTACTCTGTTCAAAAAACTGGGACGAATTCTTTCAATTGATCCTAGTTATAATAAACTTTAAGATATTAAGGTTATAGGGGCAACTGGGTGGCTCAGTTGGTTAAGCATCCGACTTCAGTTCAGGCCATGAGTTCACAGTTCATGAGTTCGAGGCCCACATTGGGCTCTGTGCTGATGACTCAGAGCCTGGAGCCTGCTTCGGATTCCGTGTCTCCCCCTCTCTGCCCCTCCCCTGCTCTCTCTCTCAAAAATAAATAAAACCATTAAAAATTTAAATATTAAGATAATTTAAAAAAAGAGGCCTCTATAATCTTCTGAGGACCTGTTCTGATGATAACCAGGCAAGGAAATGCAGAGGATTATGATTGAATGATGGGCAGGCCAGGGTCTCATGATCTTTTAACAGGGACCCCAAGTCTACTTTCATTGGTATTGGTATTGGCCTGAGAACAGCAAAAATTTAGTTGTTAGGCTTGTTAATCTATGTGTTGTTATAACTTCAAAGTCAAATAAAAACTGTGAGGGCAGTGTTAGAGGAATGTGATGATACTATAGAAGGCTTGCAGGTGAAAGCATAGTCCATAAATGAATTTCTGGGTAGAAACCATGTATGGTTGTTGCCTCCTCCTGGCCATGGAGCATTATTGCAATGGATATGATGTCATATAAACCTACTTAGTCCTTGTTTTAAAAGTAAGCTCTATGCCCAACGTGGGGCTTGAACTGAGGACCCCAAGATCAAGAGTTCCATGCTCTGCCAGGTGAGCTAGCCAGGCACCCCTAGTTAAGGATATTTTTTTTAAAAAAGTTTTTATTTATTTAACTAATCTCTATACCAGTGTAGGGATTGAACTCAGGACCCCAAGATCAAGAGTTGCATTTTCTTCCAACTGAGCCAGCCAGGCTCCCCAAGCATTTTTCATTTTATTCTTTTGTTTTGTTTATTTATTATGAGAGAGAGAAAAGAGAGAGAGAGAGAGAGAGAGAGAGAGAGAGAGAGAGAGAGAAAGCACGAGAGTGAGCAAGCAAGTGACAGGAAGAGAGGGAGAGAATCCCAAGCAGGTTCCATGCTATCAGCATAGAGCTCAATATGGTGTTGAGTTCCGTGACCCTAGGATCATGACCTGAGCAAAAATCAAGAGTCAGATGCTTGACTGACTGAGCCACCCAGGCGCCCCCAAGGATCTTTTAGGTGCAGCTCTGTTAGTATTTACAAATTCCCATTTAACGGTTTCATGGTGTGTAAGGAAAGCTGATGGATCTGAGAGGTTAACTATAGAGTTTGGAGGGCTTGATAAGTTGTAACCCACACCCTCACCTCAAATCGGCAGTTGTATTTGATACAGTATCAACAATTAAAGCTCAGGGACATTAGTATTTTGTTCTGGGTTTGGCTAATGCCTTCTTTTCCATTAGGAAGCCAAAGCACTCATTAGGGATAGACCCCAGTATGCAGATACTGTTCCCTCACAAGAACATTTTCAATAATCCGGCTGACACTTGGCCCTTGATTTAAACTCCTTTCTATGACAATATTTAGTATATGGGCAATGGCCACTTTTGGAGGGTAAGGCCAAGAAAATACTATTTTAAATCTGACTTATTTTGTAATGACCTTGTCTAATTCATAATGTAATTGTTATTTGGTATAACACTGGTAAGATCAATTTAAGAGGTTCTAACAAAACCTGTGGTAATACTGATATAGGTGATAAAGTATATTGGTAAACCGAATTAGAACCTCTACAGGGTGCTCTCTCAATGGAATATGTTTGGGCAGAAGAGGGACTAGAATTAATAATAATATAATTTCAAATTTAATTAATCTACTGATACCTTTAATTAATTTACTAAAAATATTTTAAAAATAAAATTCCATGGGTGCCTGGGTGGCTCAGTCGGTTGAGCGTCCGACTTCGGCTCAGGTCATGATCTCGCGGTCTGTGAGTTCGAGCCCCGTGTTGGGCTCTGTGTTGACAGCTCAGAGCCTGGAGCCTGCTTCACATTCTGTGTCTCCCTCTTGCTCTGCCCCTCCCCCACTCATGCTCTGTCTCTCTCTGTCTCAAAATTAAATAAACATCAAAAAAAATTTAAAATAAAATTCCAGTGTAATTAATGTACAGTGTTATATTGGTTTTAAGCATTAATACAGTAAACAATTCTATATATTACTCAGTGTTCATCATGATAAGTGTACTCTTAATCCTCTTCACCTTTTTTGTCCAGCCTCCCACCCACCTCCCCTCTGGTAATCTTCACTTTGTTCTCTGTATTTAAGAGTCTGTTTTCTTTTGTCTCATTTTTTTCCTTGTTTTGTTTCTTAAATTCCACATATGACTGAAATCATATGGTATTTGTCTTTCTCTAACTGACTTACTTCACTTAGCTTAACACCCTCTAGGTTCATCCTTGTTGTTACAAATAGCAAGATTTCATTCTTTTTTATGGCTGAGTAATATTTCATTGTGTATGTATATATACCACATCTTCTTTATCCCTTCATCTATCAATGGACAGATGTCGCTTCCTAATTTGGCTACTGTAATGCTGCAGTAAGCATAGGGTACATATATCTTTTTGAATTAGGGTTTTCCTACTCTCTGGTAAATACCCAGTGGTAGAATTACTAGATCATATGGTAATTCTATTTTTATACTGATACCTTTCTTAAAGTTCCAGTCTTGGTGATAAAGAGGTATAATAGTTACCAATCTTGTATATGGTTACAAACACCTTTGTGGCTGGAATATATATTTTTTTATATATTTTTTAAATCAATAGCCACACCTCATATGAAGCACACATATATATTGGCAGCTATCTTTTTGCAATGATGCAGACAAAGGATTGAGAACGTGTGATTTAAAATTTTTTTTTAACATTTATTCATTTTTGAGAGAGAGAGAGAGAGAACGCACCAGAGTGGCAGGGGCAGAGAGAGAGGGAGACATAGAATCTGAAGCAGGCTCTAGGCTCTGAGCTGTCAGCACAGAGCCTGATGTGGGGCTCGAACCCGCGAACTGTGAGATCATGACCTGAGATGAAGTCAGACCGCTTAGCTGACTGAGACTCCCCGGCGCCCCGAGAATATGTGATTTATAATTAAAAACATGTAACCAACAGAAGGATAACTATGAAGGATAGAGATAGTTTTGTGCTTATCTCTGAAGACATCTGGATATCCGGTTTGACTCCTTGTTATGAAAAACGCAGTGGGAATACAATGTACTCTTTAAACTCTCCCAAGGTTAGTTTCTTTCCTGATGGCTCTCACCTGGCATACATGGTTAGACATGATGGCTCAGGTCATGGAACCAGAGGGGCATTAAAAGTTCCTCCTGGAACTTCTGCCATCGGCTCTCCTAAAGTCAAGCTCTATCATCACACAGATCTTAGTGGTTCAATCCAAAGATGAAGCACTTCCATTTGTGAATAAGGATCCTGAAGGTTTTCTGACTAGATGTGTCTTTAGCCCTCAAGGTTGGACTGCCCTGTCTTTGTCTAAAATTATCCTATACTTGGCACTTAAATAAAAGCCCTAAGGGAGAGTGATGAGGCTCACAAGGCCAAAGATAGATGTGATATCTCTATAGGTATAATTACACTTAAATCAATATATGTACAAAGCTATACATGTGTACTTAATTCTAGGCCTCCACTTTGAAAGGACCTAACAATCAATGACTTACCAGTAGAAGGGAATACAACTAGCACTCAACTGTTTATTACAAATACCATTTTCTTTTTTTAAAAATTTTTTATGTTTATTTTTGAGAGAGAGACAGAGCTTGAGCAGAGGAGGGACAGAGAGAGAGGGAGACAAAGAATCTGAAGCAGGCTCCAGGCTCTGAGCTGTCAGCACAGAGCCGAACATGGGGCTCGAATCACAGACCACGACGAGATCATGACCTGAGCTGAAGTCAGGTGCTTAACTGGCTGAGCCACCCAGGCACCTGTATAAATAACATTTTCTAGCGAAAGGAGCCAGAACTCCTTGGTGAAGCTGATTCCACATTGAGACAGAAATATTCTTTTTTTAAAAAGTTTATTTATTCATGAGAGTGGGGTTGAGGGGGGGAGAGAGAGAGAGCATGCATGGGAGAGGCAGAGAGAGAGGGAGACAGAGAACCCCAAGCAGGTTCCAAGCCATCAGCACAGAGCCCAATGCAGGGTTCAATCTCATGAACCCTGAGATCATGACCTGAGCCTAAATCAAGAATTGGATGCTGAACCAACTGAGCCACCCAGGTGCCCCACATGCCTGAAAATATTCTTGGCATTTGCAAACAAATAGCAAAGCAAATAACAAAGCAAAGATTTGAATAGCAAAGAATAACACACACACAAACACACACACAGGCTATAGCTTTAAGGTGTTCCCACTGGCCAAATCTGGGACAATTTTAGCATAAAAATAAATATTGACAGCAATTAATTATAAACCATTGAATATATTAAGAATCAGAGCTCAATTTCTTTCTCAAGCAGTGATTCACAAAACGTCCAAGTTTCCTTCCCTCACTTCACAACTAGAAAATCAAGCAAAATATATGATGTAGTTCAAGATGTCTCCAAAACTACCCTGAGGCCCAATATTTCACTAAAAGAATAACAGAACTCAGCAAAGCTGTTGTATTCGTGGTTACAGTGTATTACAGTAAAAGATCCAGTTTAAAACCAGCGATAGAAAAAGGTCCATAGGGCAGGGTCTAGGAAAGACCTGGCACTGACCTTCCAGTCATTGTACTTCCAATACATGGAGTATTGCCAAGCTCACTCAAGCTTTGGTGTCCAGACTTTTCATTGAAGGTTGATAATGCAGACTTGTCTGATCCTCTTGTAGCTGACCTTAGTCTCTAGCTCCTCTGGAGGTAGAGCTGATAACTGTGGGCCAAGGTTCCACCCATCTGGTCAAGTGATCATAGGGTCCAGGAGCTCCACATGTGTTTCCAAAATTGGCCCTAAGGGAAAAGAGGCGACCTGCTTGTGAATCCAGAGTACCTCCGTGGATTCCCCTGGTAGCACATTCCTGCACAAATCATTTCTGTTTTGTTAGGGAACACTTCTGGGTACTGCCTTCCTTATTAGAGCATTTCTCTGACATCTCCTGAATCATTATGGGTATTTCAGGTATCAGAATTACTTCATGTTTTTCAGTACTATGAGCAGTTTCCAATCCCAATAGCCAGGCAGTAATCGTATCTCAAATGGAAATTTTCTGGTGCAACATCCTAGCAGTTGCCCCTGGGGAGTGTTCAGAGACTTTTCCCATAGGCCCCAATCTGGATTCCACATAAGGCTATCACAGAATGGTAGAGCTACTATGTGCCATCAGAACTCCAGCTTCTAACATGTCGTTAAAGTGGTAATCACTTTGTCCACCCGGTATCTTCACTGTTTCATATGAACAACCGGTGTGGGCTCAGGGATCTTACTGGTACTCATTTGGCATGTCCAGTCAACATTGTTTGAAGGCCAAGTTTACATGCATCCATTTTACAGTACCAGATAAGGGAAAGTAGGAGTCATTTTTCCCACATGCATATTTCAGTGTAATCTTTTTCACAAATCAAATGACTGTATAAGGACATTATTCTATTTCTTTATTTGTGCCACAACCATACTGTCTCAATTTGTATAGTCTTTTTTTAAGTTTATTTATTATTATGTTTATTTATTTTGAGAGAGAGAGAGAGAGGGAGAAGGGAGAGAAGGAGGGGGGCAGAGAGAGAGAGAGAGAGAGAGAGAAAGAACCCCAAGCAGGCTCCCTAAGGTCAGCACAGAACCCGATGTGGGGCTTGAGCCCATGAACCATGAGATCATGACCTGAGCCAAACAAAATCAAGAGTTGGATGCTTAACCGACTGAGCCGCCCAGTCTCCCCTGCGGTAATTTTATCTAACAGATTTCCCATTCTTTATGTTTAGATCTAGCACTTATTTATTTTTCGCTAATATTAAAACTAGAAATGTTTCCTGTGAGTTTTAACTAAATCTCCAATATTTTATTTTTTCAATAATTTAAAATATAGTAATTTCTGTTAACTAAATTCCTTTTCCCCATGAATTCATCATTTACTTTTATCACATATAAGTGCCTATAAATATATCCTAGGTATATAATAGTAAATATTGATTCTTCTATTCTTTTTTGCTTTTACTAATAAAAATATGTGGTAGTAATATTTTATATATTGTAATGCAGTTATTTTCATCCAACATATTTACTTGTTTAGATACTTCTTTAAACTTTTGTGTGCTTTTGGTAACAGCAGAGGACATCATAAATGTTTATATTTCTATTGGAATTTTATCAGTAAGGTACTTATTTTTGTGAATTTAATTATTGCAAATGGAAACGTTTTCCTGTAAGGCAACAGTTTTCTGTTATTATTTAAAATGGATATTATTAATTAAATGCAATTTTTAGTTTTTTTCAACATTCCCTCATATTTCTTACTTTTATTGTTGTATTGCACAATTTTGGTTATGTTTCATTTGTATCTTTTTCCTTAGAGATTTAAGGAGAATGTTGCCTGTATAAATGGAAAAGTTTGACTCTCTGACATACGTGATGATTCTAAAGTACACAATTGATTCTAATAATATTTCATAAGTTTCTGTAGTATTTCTCAAGTGTACACTTGTAGTTCTCAATCATGGGAATTTAAATCTATCTTACAGCTATTATTTTGCCCTATTGAAAGGATTCTGCCTGGAAACTTGATACGGGGATATCCAGCATGGTGTTTTTCTTCCTTCTCAATTTGGGAAAGTGCCCATATTTCACCATCTAATACTGATATATATATATTTTTTAAGTAGGCTTCACACCCAGAGTGGAGCCCAATGCAGGTCTTGAACTCAGGACCCTTATATCAAGACCTGAGCTGACATCAAGAGTCAGATGTTTAACCAACTGAGCTACCCAGGTGTCCCATCTAATACTGAGTAATCAGTGAATTTTGGAAAGAAAAAATGTGTTCCTCATATGCAAATGTTCCCTAAAATGTTGATGAAATTTTTTCTTTTTATTATTCTGTTTTGTATCTTTGCACTCTTATCCATCATGAAACAGATCTCATCCAAGATCAACTTTGTGTATTTGTTTGGAATTTTCTCAAATGTGAATTCATTTCTTTTTCTTTTTTTTATTTTACTTTCGAGAGACAGAGCATGAGCAGGGGAAGGGCAGAGAGAGAGAGAGGCAGATGCAGAATCTGAAGCAGGCTCCAGGCTCTGAGCCATCAGCACAGAGCCCATCGCGGGGCTCGAACTCACAGACTGAGATCATGACCTGAGCTGAAGTCTGCCACTTAACCAACTGAGCCACCCAGACGCCCCGTGAATTCATTTTCTAGTTGTAACAATTGGGGGACTCCTATCACAATCTAGATTCCTTCCCTACTCTTACAAATGTGTAACTGGGTACCCTGTGTCTTTAATTGACCAAAGTTTATTGGCCGCTCCAGGGTAAGCATGTTATGTGTTCTACTGTTCATACAGTACCCCAGAAGGCTGGCATTCATCATTCATTTAGACAATATGAGGAATAGCATTATTTGAATATTGAGAAACAATTCAAAATACAGAAAGAAAATAAGACTTTTACATAATACCATTAAATGAAAGGCTAAATAAATACATAAATACATTTCTTAGAAAAAATATTGTAGTAAAGAGAATTCTCAAAATTAGTTATAGAAGGATACATTTTTAAAAGATTCTAGAAGAGAAATGTAAAAATATTTACCAAAATGGGAAGAATACATTAATGAGGACTGTGATATATCATATAGACTAAGCATTTACTTACATGAGTATTTTACAGCAACCCTTAATTATAAAATTTTATTCAAATACAATTAGGTATGTATTTTTAAAAGGTAAACAGTTTATTTCATTAAGAACTAAGATATTTTTATTGTACCAACAATAATAATATAAAATTATCATCAAGTGTCTATGTCATTTTTTTCCCTTTACACTGGTATTTCTCAATGTTTTCAAGAATGAAGATAATCTCATTTTGGAAGCAAAATGATTAGTGACCTGAGTAGTCAGATGTCCAGATTAATTCTATATCTTCTCAGATTTCACAGCTAAAGTTTTTCTAAAGTCTTAATTTTTTTCATCATCAACTGCTGTTTTTGCAGAGATGTCTGCCACCACCTTTGAATCA
The DNA here is from genome assembly GCA_030068075.1 of Paguma larvata. NCBI lineage: Eukaryota > Metazoa > Chordata > Mammalia > Carnivora > Viverridae > Paguma > Paguma larvata. The sequence continues at coordinate 6,205,272 of CM057841.1, read as the reverse complement.
CTACATAGTCATTGTTTTTCTTTCAAGTTTTTATTTAACTTCCAGTTAGTTTACCTACAATGTAGAATTTAGTGATTCATCACTTACATACAACAGCCAGTGCTCATCACACCAAATGCCGTCCTTAATACCCATCACTCATTTAACCCATCCTTCCCCTCCTACCCCCCACCTCCCTTCCAGCGACCCTCAGTTTGTTCTCTATAGTTAAGAGTATGTTTTCTGGTTTGCCTCTCTTTTTCCCCTCTATGTTTGTCTATTTTGTTTCCTAAATTCCATATATGAGTGAATCATATGGTACTTGCCTTTCTCTGACTGATTTATCTCACTTAGCATAATACTCTATTTCCATCCACATCTTCGCTAATGACAAGATTTCATTCTTTTTATGGCTGAATAATATTCCGTTGTATATATACACCACATCTTCTTTATCCATTCATCAGTTGATAGACCTATGGGCTCTTTCCATAATTGGCTATTGTTGATAATGCTGCTATAAACATTAGGGTGCATGTATCCCTTTGAATCAGCATCTTTGAATGCTTTAGGTAAATACTTAGGAGTCCAATTGCTGGATCCTAGGGTAGTTCTATTTTAACTTTTAAAAAATATTTATTTATTTATTTTGAGAGAGAGACTGTGTGCACTAGTGGGGGAGGGGCAGAGAGAGAGGGAGAGCGAGAATCCAAGCAGATCCATGCTCAGCACTGAGCCCAGCATGAAGATCAAACCCACAACTGTGAGATCACGACCTAAGCTGATATCAGGAGTCAAATGGTCAACCAACTAGGCCAACACCGGTGCCCCTATTTTTAACTTTTTGAGGGACCTCCATACTGTTTTCCAGAGTGCTGCAGCAGTTAGCATTCCCACCAACAGTGTAAGAGAGTTCCCCGTTTTACACATCCTCACCAACACCAGTTGTTTCCTGTGTTGTTAATTTTAGCCATTCTAACTGGTATGAGGTGATTTCTCACTTTTGTTTTGATTTGTATTTCTCTGATGATGAGTGATATTGAGCATCTTTTCATGTGTCCATTAGCCATTTGTATGTCTTCTTTGGAAACATGTCTATTAATGTCTTCTGCCCATTTCATAAGTAGGTTATTTGTTTTTTTTTTTTTTTAGTGTTGAGTTTTATAAGTTCTGTATATCTTTTGGATACTAACCCTTTATCAGGATTGTCATTTGCAAATATCTTCTCCCATTCTGAGGGTTGCCTTTTAGTTTTGTTGATTGTTTTTCCGCTGTGCAGAAAATAACTTTTTATCTTGATGAGTTCCCAATAGCTTACTTTAGTTTTTGCCTTGCCTCAGGAGACATATCTAATAAGAAGTTTTTAAGGCTGATGACAAAGAAGTTACTGCCTGTGTTCTCCTTGAGGATTTTGATGGTTTCCTGTCTCACATTTGGGTCTTCCATCCATGTTGAATTTATTTTTTGTATATGGTGTAAGAAAGTGGTCTACTTTGATTGTTTTGCATGTTGCTATCCAGTTTTCCCAACACCATTTGTTGAGCAGACTATCTTCCTTCTATTGGATATTCTTTCCTGCTCTGTGGAAGATTAGTTGACCATATAGTTGTGGATTCATTTCTGAGTTTTCTATTCTTTTCCATTGATCTATGTGTCTGTTTTTGTGCTGGTACCATACTGTGTTGATCACTACAGCTTTAAAATATAACTTGAATTCTGGAATTGTGATGCTACCAGCTTTGCTTTTTGGTTTTAAGATTGCTTTGGCTCTTCGTGTGATTTTGTGGTTCCATATAAATTTTAGGATTGTTTCTTCTAGCTCTGTGAAAAATGCTGGTGGTGTTTTGGTAGGTATTGCATTAAATGTGTAGATTGCTTTGGGTAATATAGACATTTTGATAATATTTGTTCTTCCAGTTCATGAGCATGGAATGTTTTTCCATTTTTCTGTGTCATCTTCAATTTCTTTTACCCATGTTTTATAGTTTTCAAAGTACAGCTCTTTTACCTCTTTAGTTAGGTTTAGTGTAGGTATCCTATGGCTTTTGTTGTCATTGTAAATGGGATTGATACCTTGATTACTTTTACTGCAGTTTAGTTATTGGTGTACAGAAATGCAATACATTTCTGTGCATTGATTTTGTATCCTGCACCTTTACTGAATTCATGTATCAGATGTAGCAATTTTTTGGTGGAGTCTTTAGAGTATCACGTCATCTGCAAATAGTGAAAGTTTGACTTCTTTCTTGCCAATTGGGATGTCTTTTATTTTGATTTGTTGTCTGATTCCTGAGGCTAAGACTTCCAGTACTATGTTAAATAGTAACAGTGATGAGAGTGGACATTCCTGTCCTCTTCCTGACCTTAGAGGAAGAGCTCTCAGTTTTTCCCCACTGAGGAAGATATTAGCTGTGGATTTTTCACATATGGCATTTATTATTTTGATGTATGTTCCTTCTATCCCTACTTTGTTGAGGGTTTTTATCATGAATGGATGTTGTCCTTTGTCAAATGCTTCTTGTGCTTTTATTGAAAGGATCCTATGGTTCTTATTCTTTTTTTAATTAATGTCGTGCATCACATTGATTGATTTGCAAATATTGAACTACCTGTGCAGTCAGGAAGAAACCCCACTTAATCATGGTGAATAATTCTTTTAATGCACTGTTGGATTTGATTTGCTGTTATTTTGTTGATAATTTTTGCATCTATATGCCTTTGTTTTTCTCAGGGATGTTGGCCTGTAGTTCTCTTTTTAAGTGGAGTCTTTGGCTTTGAATCAGGGTAATTCTGGCCTCATAGAAGAGTTTGGAAATTTTCCTTCCATTTCTACAATTTAGAACAGTTTGAGAAGAATAGATATTAACTCTTCTTTAAAGGTTTGGTAGAATTCCCTCTGGGAAGCCATGTGGCCCTAGATTTTTGTTGTTGGGAGATTTTTGATTACTGATTCAATTTCTTTGCTGGTTGTCAGTTCGCTCAAGTTTTCTATTTTTTCCTGTTTTGGTTTTAGTATTTTATATGTTTCTAGGAATTTATCCATTTCTTCCAGATCATCCAATTTTTTGGCATATGGTTTTTCAAAATTTTCCATTATACTTGTTTGCATTTCTGTGGTGTTGGTTGTTATTTTTTCTCTCTCATTTGTGATTTTATTTATTTTGGTCCTTTCTCTTTTCTTTTTGATAAGTCTGGCTAGGAGTTTATCAATTTTATTAATTTTTTCAAATAACCATTTCTTTGTTTCATTGATATCTTGTATTCTTTTAGTTTTTGTATCATTTATTTCTGCTCTAATCTTTATTATTTCTCATCTTCTGCTGGCTTTAGGCTTGATTTGTTGTTCTTTTTTTAGCTCCTTTAGGTATAAGGTTAGTTTGTTCATTTGAGATTTTTCTGGCTTTTGAGGTAGGCCTGTTTTGCTATATACATCCCTCTTAGGACCACTTTTGTTGCATCGCAAAGGTTTTGGATAGTTGTGTTTTCATTTTCATTTGTTTCCATGTATTTTTTAAAATTTTATTGATTTCCTGGTTGAGCCATTCATTTTTAGTAGCATGTTGCTTAGCCTCCATTTATTTGTGGTCTTCCCAGTTTTTTTCTTGCCGATGACTTCAAGCTTCATAGTGTTGTGGTGGGAAATATGCGTGGTATGATCTCAGTCTTTTTGTACTAGTTGAGGCCTGATTTGTGATCTAGTGTGTGATCTATGCCGGACAATGTCCAACACACACTTGAAAAGAATGTGTATTCTGCTGCTTTAGGATGGAATCTTGTGAATGTATTTAAGTCCATCTGATCCAGTGTGCCAATGAAAACCATTGTTTCCATGTTAATTTTCTGCTTAGATGATCCATCCATTGTTGTAAGTGGGGTGTCAAAGTCCCCTATTTTTATTGTATTATTATCAATTAGTTCTGTTATGTTTGCTATTGTTTTATATATTTATGTACTTTCAAGTTGGAGGCAAATATATTTACAATTGTTAGATCTTCTTGTTGGATAGTCCCCTTTATTATGATATAGAGCCTTTCTTCATCTCTTGTGACAGGCTTTGGTTTAAAATCTAGTTTTTCTAGAGCATTGGGTGGCTCGTCAGTTGAGTGTCCAACTCTTGATTTTGGCTTAGGTTATAATCCCAGGGTTGTGGGATTGAGCCCCATGTAGAGGCTTAAGCCCCACTTAAGATTTTATCTCTCTCTCTCTCTCTCTAACCCTCTGCCCCTTTCTCCTGCTCAAGACTTTCTCCCCTCCCTCAAATTAAAAAATAAAATAATATTTAGTTTGTCTGTTATAATTATTGCTACTTCAGCTTTCTTTCAATGTCCATTAAGAAGATAAATGGTTCTGCATCTCCTCATTTTCAATCTGCAGTTGTCTTTAGATCTGAAATGAGTCTCTTATAGGCAGCATTGAGATGGGTCTTGTTTCCTCTTTGTTTTTTGTTTTGTTTTGTTTGGGGGGGTCTTGCTTTTTAACCATTCAGATACACTGTTTTTTTATTAGAGCATTTAGTATATTTACAATCAGAGTGATTACCGATAGATATCCATTTAGTGCCATTTTGTTACTTATTTTATTACTGTTTCTGAAGATTTTCCCTGTTCCTTTCCTGTCTTTGTCCCTTCTGGTCTTTCCTTCCCACTTAGAGAGTCCCCTTTAATATTTCTTGCAAGGCTGGGTTAGTGGCCATGAACTCCTTTCATTTTTGTTTGTCTGGGAAACTCTTTTATCTTTCCTTCCATTCTGAATGACAGTCTTGCTGGAGAGAGTATTCTCAGCTGCAGATTTTTATGATTCAGCACACTGAATACATCATGTCATTCCCTTCTGGCCTGCCAAGTTTCTATGGAGAGATCTGCCGCTATTCTTATGGGTCTTCTCTTGTAAGTTAGGGACTTCTTTTGTCTTGCTCTTTTTAGGATTTTTGCTTTATCACTATATTTTGCAAATTTAACTCCCACATGTCTTGATGCTGGCCTGATTTTTTTTTAATTTTGATGAGAGTTCTCTGTGCTTCCTGGATTTGGATGTCAGTTTCCTTCCCCAGATAAGGGAAGTTTTCAGCTATGATTTCCTCAAATGAATCTTCTGCCTGCTTTTCTCTTTCTTCTTCTTCTGGGTCTCCTATGATATGAAGGTTATTACATTTGATGGAGTCACCGAGTTCCCTAATTCTACCCTCGTGATCCATTAGTCTTCTTTCTCTCTTTTGTTCAGCTTCATTATTTTCTCTACTTCTATCTTCTGTATCATTTGTTTGTTTCTCTGCTTCTTCTACCCTTGTGGTCATTATATCCACTCTCTTTCAAATGTCACTTAATGCATTTTTCATTTCTGCTTGATTGTTTTTTAACTCTTTTATTTCTATGGTAGGAACCTCCCTTAAGTCTTCCATTTTTTCTTAAGCCCAGTGAGTATCATCATGATTGCTGCTTTAAATTCTTTGTCAGGCATATTACTTATGTCTGTTTCAATTAGATCTCTGTCCATGACCTTATCATTATCTTTCTTTTGGGAAGAATTGCTCCATCTTGGCATCTTGTTTAGGTCTCTGTCTTCTGTGTGTTAGGGAAGCCTATTAGGTGTCCTGATCCTGTGAGTAATGACTTTATGAGACAGGTCATATAGTGTCCAGGGCCTGGCACTTCAGGGAGTGTCTCTGGTGTGTGCTGCATGCATTCTGCTGCTGTGTTTTGGCTGCTCTATCCTTAAGGCCAGTTGACTGCAGAGGCTCTACATGCCTGCAGTGGGCAGTGTTTGGATGTTGGCCAAAGTGTGATGAGTTTTAAGTAGGTGTGCTCTAGCCTGCTTGTTAAATGAGACCTGATGCTACTTCCACTAGATTTGAAGCCTTGTAAAGCTCTCTGGTCAGGAGAGGTGGTGTGGTTAGGGCTTTCTGCTGGTCTTCTGGGGAAGGGGCCTACTGCACTGACACTTAAGCACACTTGCCCCAAAAGGGCAGTACTGACAGAGTGCAGGTGGGTGGGACTTTGTGTATGCAGGTTAGGCAGCCTGTGTCCACCACTGTGCTGTTTACTGAAACTGGTTTATGCTGATGGGTGGGGGAGGGAAATGAGGCCTCCAGCTCTTTTGTTCCCAGAGAGGAGTGTCCTTACTTCCTGCTCTCAGGGAAGCACTCCCAGAAGAGTGAATTATCTCTTGTTGCTTCCCAGGCATTTTTCAGGCCATTGTTTACATTGTCTTTCTTCAGGTTGTTTGCCTGCCAGAAGCAGTGTGGTGCAATTTAGGCTTTATCCCAGACAAGCCTGCTGACTTTTAAAACTCAAAAATTTGGGGATGTGCTATGGGAGGGGCCTGAGGTGGTGTTCTGGGGAAGGGTCTTGTTGTGCTGGGACTTATGCAGGTTTGACTCAGAAAGGCAGTTGCACCAGCACACAGGGGCTCGAGATTTGTAGCACGCAGGCTAGGCAGCCAGTGTCAGGATAAACTGCCCTCAGCACAAGATTTCAGCAACTATGCTAAGGGGCAAGGGAGGAAAATGGCACCTGCTGGGATTTTTCTTCTCAGAGAGTCATCTCTGCCACCTCTCACAGAGGGGCTCCGAGAAGAGTGAATATTGTCTTCCCAGTGAGCCTTAGACATTCTTCAGATTGTGCCTTCTTCCACCAGGTGGCTTGCCTGCCTTCTTTCCAGGAATAGGGCAGTTCCCTCAGACCTCTATTTGAGTCAACACACCAAACTTTAAAACTGCATTCTTTGAGCCCTACTGGTTGCAAAGTTTCAGGAAAATCAACCCACTTGTTTTCCCAGCCAATGGCTTTGGGGAAGTTTTCTGTTCTTCTGATCCCCTGTGCTCTCCTCTCTCTTTCTCAGTGACCCAGGCTCTCTCCCTTCAGCAACACCCAAGATCTGTTTCTCCTCAAGCCATGTCTCCACACTTCTTAACATTCCTCAGTGTGGCCTCTTTTCTCTCTCTAGTTGTGCAGTTTGTTCTGTCAGACCTCATGTTGATTTTATGAGTATTCAGAATGGTACGACAGTTATCCTGTTGTGTTTGAGGGAAGAGATGATCTAGGATCCTCCTACTATTCCACCATGTTAGTATCAACCCCCCCCCCCCCGCAAGAGTGAAGATTCTAATGGACACCTCCTGAGCATCTCTGCAGTGAGCCAAGCAAGTAGGGCTAGAGTCCCAGGGTGTCCCTACTGCCAAGGAATCCACACACTAAAGCCATCTAGCCACCTGCTTCTTTTGCTTGGAACTATAAGTCAAGAAGGCCATTATAGGGACACCTGGGTGGCTCAGTCAGTTAAGCGGCTGACTTCAGCTCAGGTCATGACCTCGCAGTTTGTGAGTTGGAGTCCCACGTCAGACCCTGTGCTGACAGCTTAGAGCCTGGAGCCTTCTTCGGATTTTGTGTCTCCCCCTCTCTCTGCCCCTCCCCAGCTGGCACTCGGTCTCTCTCAAAAATAAATAAACATCAAAAAAAGTTTTAATGAATGAATGAATGAATGAATAAATAAATAAATATATAAATAAATAAATAAAAAAGAAGGCCATTATACTCAGGAGGCTCCATTGCCCTAGCTGCCTACATAAGCAAACAGAAACCTATTTTCAAGCAAACTCTTGTAAATGCCTCAGCGGTAAGAAAACAATTCTAAGAACACCCAGTCTCAAGCTGCCAACTAACTGGTCTTTCCTAAATAAGGCAATTAATGAAGCTATAGCCAATCATATGACTTATTTGCTCTGTTTCCCCTTTTTGTCTACACAAGCCTTTCCCCTAGTTTGCTTCAGTGCTTCCTGATTGGATTTGCTGTATGCTCAAATATATTGTGAAATTTTAATGTACTTCAGTTTATCTTTTAACAGAGCTAATTAAAAAAACCCATAAGGCTCATCCTTGCTCAGTTCTGCTTTTATTTATTAATTTTAAAGATTTTATTAAAATTTTTAAAAGTTTATTTATTTTGAGAGGGGGGAGGGGAAGAGCAGAGAGAAAGAGAATTCCAAGCAGGTTCCACACTGTCAGCACAGAGCCTGATGCAAGGTTTGAACTCATGAACCATGAGATCATGACCTGAGCCAAAATCAAGAGTCAGATGCTCAACCAACTGAGCCACCCAGGCACCTCATAAAGGTTTTATTTTTAGAGGCACCTGGGTGACTCAGTCAGTTGAGCACCTGCCTTTGGCTCAGGTCATGATCTCATGGTTTGTGAGTTCAAGCTGTGCATCAGGCTCTGTGCTAATAACTCAGAGCCAGGAGCCTGCTTCAGATTCTGTGTCTCACTCCCTCTCTCTGCCCCTCCTCCACTCATGCTCTGTCTCTCTCTTTCTCTCAGAAATAAATAAACGTTAAAAACCATTTTTTTTTTATTTTTAAGTAATCTCTACAGCTAACGTGGGACATATACTTACCACCTAAAGATCAAGTTGCATGCTCTAGCAGCTGAGACAGCCAGGCACCCCGCAGTGGTGCTCTTATTAAGGAGGGCTTTCTTATGGCCAGGTGTAATATTACGTCCAACCTGCTATTCTCACAAAATCACCTCTCCTTGTTTCCATGGCACCTGATACATTCTAACATACAATATAACTTAGTATTTCTGCCTTCCTGTTTCCTGTGTTTTCCTTGAACATAACAAAAGTAACATGAAGACGGGACTGCTTTTCTTGTGCCTGCATTTCTCTCACGCAACTCCCAAAAGTTCCTGAAAACCCAGTATGTGCTCAATGCACATTTCTTAGAATAGTGAATAAACATGACATTTCAATTTCCCTCTTATTTTAACTATTCTTGGTAGCCTAAATGTTCCCTTTATGTCTCTCTCCAAAGTAGTGTGAAAATTAGTAAACGAAAACTCATTTAAAATGGACTCAGGAGGGGCACCTGGATGGCTCAGCTGAATTAGCGTCTATTGCCATTTCATGATCTCACAGATGGTGAGATCGAGCCCCATGTGGGGCTCTGCACTGACAGTGTGGAGACTGCTTGGGATTCTCTCTCTTTCTTCCTCTCTCTTTCTGCCCTTGCTGTGCTCTCTCTCTCTCTCTCTCTCTCTCTCTCAAATAAATGAACATTAAAAAATAGAGTGGACTCAGGAGGCCCTGAAGGCAGACATTTCACATAGGTAGGACATGAAAAATGAGCAGGAAAAAGAAAGAGAATTTAGATCTTAACAGGGAGGATGCTTTCCAGGTAAATTTAATCTTTAGGTTTACATAAAAGAAGGATGATTTCTCCTTGCTCTGGCAAGGACACACTTACCATGGCATGCAGTTAATGAAAAACTGCTGCAAACTCAAACTCTTGTTCTTCAATTGAAACCATTCCTCCCCAATTTCTTCCTAAAAGCTAGTATAAGCTGACTTTCCCTGTGTTTCTTCAGATTTGATAGTGATATGCCATGGTGTGCTTATCTCCAGTTGAAATTCCTGTTTTTCCTGAATAAACTCAGTTTGCTAATAAAATAACTGGCTGTTTGTTTTTAAGCCTGAAAGTAGTACTGCTCAATGTTTTTAAGAATGAAAAAGGGCACCTGGATGGCTTGGTTGGTTAAGTATCTGTATTCGGCTCAGCTCACGATCTCATGGTTCCCAAGTTCCAGTCCTGCATTGGGCGAGCTTGAGCCCCACTTCAGGTGAACATGAGCACCGCTTCAGGTGAGCCAGACTTCTTACTCGCTCTCTCTTCCATTCCCCCTCTCTCTCTCTGCCCCTTTCTTGCTTCTGCCCAGTCTCACTCAAAAAACTAAAAACGAAAACAAAAAAAACCCCACAAAAAATGAGTGAAGAAATCACATTTTGGAGATAAAACCTTCCTTCACAAGGACCAAGCACATTGGTCTAGCACAGTCACATGCTCTGTTTGATCCTATCTTTTCTCAGACTACTTACAGCCTGCTTCTAAAAGGTCTGTGAGTTTACAACGGTTTTTTAGTCTTTACTGATGTGTAGGGAGATGGAATGTAGGTTTGCCCCTAGTTATTTCTGCCACTGTCTGTAAACCACTAGAGAAACGTTGTGAACTGCTTTCTGAAATGAGCATTTCACATCTGATTTTCTAGGGTAGTTTCAATTCCTACTGCCAGAGCCTGAAGAAATGAGAATCACTTCCCAGCAAGTAGATGAGATCGCTGGGTTCAGATTCTCCCTTTGCATACTTGCTCCAACTGAAACTGGCAACATGTATTTGGTACCAAATATAGCATTATTTAAGTTGCTCTCTGAGATTAATGTCAGACTCCTAAAAAGAAATAGAGTATGATGAAGTTTGCAGGCAAGGGAAGTGGATCAGAGGTGATGACCAATAAAGAATTCTTGAAGACATCTTTGGGCAAAAAGGTGATTTTATTTAAGTTTGAGGACAGGACCCATGGGCAGGAAGAGCTGCCCCAGACCCTGTGGAGAGATTGGATATATATTTGGCAGTTGGGGGAGGTTAATCAAGGGGACGTTTCCAATGAGATTTTCATATGCTAAAGAAGAGTCACAGGATACTGGAGGCCCAGCTATTGTCAAGCTAAGATTGTTTTTTCCCTCTAGCAAAGCATTAGCATTAAGACAGTAGGGAGTTCCTGGAGAAACATTTTACTTTGCAGACCTCAAGTATCTGTCAATGGGCTGCAGGTTATAAGGGAATTTTTTTACCTGCCATTTCCTTCTTTCTGCCTTTGTTTCTTCATGTCTCTATTGAAGGGTGATGTTGGGGCTCAAGGAAACTGAGCCTATATGTTTCTGGAGATTAGGCTGTTCATAAGATTGCCTTTTTCTTGTGATTTACTAAGATATTTGCAAACTGATGGATACCCATGTCCTGTATGACTGTCATCTCTATCAGTTAGCCATTTATTTTCTTTCCTTTCCTTTGTCCTTGGGCAGGCAGGAGAGCCTGAGGAATGTCACACATATCCCACCTGGAGGCTTGTCTTATGCTCCCTCATCAAGGATATCTGAGAATATGGGGTAAAAATATATGCATAAAACTGTTCCTTAACAGATGGGACACAATCATGATACAGGAAAGTGTAGAACTGATGAAGTTTTTGGGGTGAAGGGGGGTTTGTGGGATCTGGAGCCGCTGGCCAAGAAAGAATTCTTGAAGATGTCTTTCATGCAAAAAGGTGATTTTATTAAAGCATGGGGACAGGATCCATGGGCAGGAAGAGCTGCACTGGGTTTGTGACAGGTAACTCATTTTATCCCCTCAGGTTGGGAGGGGGTCAGGGATGGAGTAAGTCTCTAAGGAGTTTTGGAAGCAAGGTTTCCAGGACCTTGAGGGGCTAGCTGTTGACAGGGAAACACCATTTATCACTGTTTAATAAAACCTCAGTCATGATACCCTGCAGATGAATATGCTGGGAGTACATAAGCTTGGAGTTTGATTGCCAGCATATATCTTGGGGCAGTTGAAATAAAGGAAGTTGACCTACAGGATCCTCAAGGTTGGAATAATGTTAAGCTAAGTTTCTCTTTTGCCCCCAGCAAAGTTTCATCCTTGGGGCAGCTGAAATCCTAAAAGGGAGGTCACTCTGCCGGTCTCAAGGACCTGTCAATGGGCTATAGGCAGTAAGGGAATTTAATTTTCCATTTGCCTTAGTTTCCCACATTACCATGGCAAGCACTTAAACTCATTTCATTTGTTGTTGGGTAGCCAGGGGTGTTTGAGGAATATCACAGATATTCCACCTGGTTAGGGAGGGGGCTACAGCCTGTATTTTGCCCCTCAGCCTGCCTCGTGCTCCCTCATCAGAACCAGTGGCTGACCTCGTCATTGTTCACCTAATTCAGGGTGGCCTATCATCCCTCTTCATTCTTCCCTGACACTGACCTGTATAGGGTGAGACAAAGAAAAAACCATAGGCCCCAGATGGAGTCACTTGTGCTAGGCCATGTCACCAAACCTGGGCATAATACCTAAGCCACTGTACTTTCAACCACCCCCAGAAACTTAGTTTCCACTGGTCAGTGAAGAATATTGTGGTCAATACCGAAAAGCTAATCAGTCACATGGATGGGTCCTTTCCCTCACCCAAAGGAAGATGAGGTATTCCCCTGATAAGACCTTTTTGTCCCATAACAAAGTGGCCTTGCCTGATATAATCCTTTTTTCTGTTTATGAAGTTGTTGTTCTATCTTTAAAAACCTTTCCCTTTCTGTAGCCCCTTGTTGCTTCCCTCTACTTGCTAGATGTGATGCTGCCCAATTCACAAAGGAATCGCTAATCCAAAAGACCTTTAAAATGCACTGGCTGAATTTTTATGATTTAACAGGGACTTTTCAATTGTTCCTAACCAATTACAAAAATGACTCTATTGCTTTGGGCTGCAAGCATTTGAAGAGCAACATCTTTCCAGCTGTGCACAGAATCATTTTGATGTGAGAAACAAAGGCAGGAGGAAATGGCAGATAGAATTAAATTTCCTTAAAACCTGCTGCCCATTGACAGATACTTGAGGCTGGCAGAGTAAATGTTTTTCCAGGAACTCCTCACTATCTTAATGCTAATGCTTTGCTAGAGGGAAAAACAACTTTAGCTTGACAATAGCTGGGCCTACAGTATCCAGTGACTCTTCTTTAGCATATGAAAATCTCATTGGAAACGTCCCCTTGATTTACCTCCCCCAACTCCCTAATACATATCCAGTTTCTCCACTTGGCTCCTGTCCCCGTGCTTTAATTAAATCACCTTTTGCACTAAAGATGGCTTCAAGAATTCTTTACTGGCATCAGTTCAAGGTCACCCCACTATCACCCCTCATCTTCATTAACTTGATTTCTGAAGTACTGTACACAACTGAATGATGTGTCCTTTCCATTAGGAAGAGGATTTGGGAGCATCTAAAATAATAATTTTCTCCTTTGGAAGCTGATTCAGCTTCATGGAGTGTGAAATTAGGGCTCTTCTCTGTCTTTTAACAAGCTGCAAAGCAGTTACTCGTCCGTAGGGGCAACACTTTCCAGCAACCCCCCGGATGCCTAGCGTCCAAAGATCGAGGGTACAAAACTCACTTCTGGTGGCAGCTAGTGCTCTGGAGGCAACAGTACCAGAAGAGTCTGGGCACAGGACACAGAGAGCAGCCAATCAAAACAAGAAAAGGGATTTGTAGGCGGGCGGAGCCGCTGGGGGCGGGACTTCCGGCCTCGCCCCCTCTGAAGATTTTTGGGCTTTCCTTAGGTTGCCACAGCCTCTAAGGTTGGGGAATGGAGTTTCGGCGTCGAGGTGAAAACTGAGAAAGCACGAGGGGAAGCGACGTCTCCCCGCACCCCCTGCCCCGGGCAGACTAGGGTCCATGATTACACGACGAAGCTCCCGGGCTACCCTGCGCCAGGGCCGGGCTATGAACGGCCGGCCCAGGAGCCCGCTCCCACCACAGGGTCCAAGGGCAGCGGCCCCGCCCAGGGACGCGGCTCAGGTAAACGCGCGGCCCCCGGGCCCTCTCCGCCCTCCTCCATCCAGACCCTCAAGGCCCCAGTGCCTGTCGCCGGCTCTCATCCCTATGGTCCAGGTCCCCGGGTCCGGGCCGGGGAGGCGCTCGTAGACGGGAGCCCGCGCCTGAGCGCCGGGGTGACGGGTGCGGGAGCGGGCTGCAGGGGAGGGACCGGCTAGTGCAGGGCTGCACGGGGGCCTGCGCCACCAGCGGGGTACAGCAGGTCTCCGTCCTTTCAGCGAACGCAAGGTGCAGCGGCGCCAGCGAGGCCTGTCACCTGGCTCCCTGAGCAGTCCATCCACTCCGGCGGTTACGACAGGGGGTGTAACCCAGGTGTGAATAGGCTTCCTCTGGCTGCGGGGGGCACAGACTGCGGGGGCAGCGAGGGGGCAGGGAGCGCAGGAGGAGGTAACCGCGCGAGTGTCCGTTGTCGTCGATGGACCAGAAAGGCCACCGCGAATGTCAGAGAAGCTGTTGAATTGTGGTCCGGTGTGCGAGAAGGGCCAAGCCGAATTCGTGGGGTGTTGCAGGTGGCGAGGGAGAGGGAGGAGTCCCGGAATACCTGAGGGCTTTTGATCCTGGAGCTTGAAGGTACAAACTGCCGGTTATTTGACGCGGGAAAGTGAGTGTCTGTGGGAATGCAAGAGAACTGCAGTCTGGCACAAACAAGCTGAGACCAAACAGTAGGCCAGTCTGGAGGGCAGAGAGCGGCAGGCTTTTTTAAAGGGGAAGGGGCAAATGTGGTCATTGGTGAGTCTCTGTGCCTGGCAGAGAGACCCTGAGGGCTGGGGTTTTCACACAGGTCGAGTGCAGAGCGGAGGGTTGTGACTGTTGAAGGGACCGCAGGGGCAGCACAGAAGTATTAGAGGGACTGTGAGCATCTGAAATTGACATGTGGCTGTGGGTGGTGTCCCTGAAGCCAGGACCCCAGGCAGCCGAGGGGGACTTCTCAGTGGCATTTGAGACTTTCCCTGAGTTGGATTCCCTGACAGTGCTGGGGTTGTAGTGGAACCTGTTTGAATTTGGCACCCATCCTTTGGATGTCATGCGACAGGTACAAGTGTGAGTCCAGGGGGCATCGTTAGGTGTGGGGCAGGCAGCTGTGGGGGCGCAGCTGTGGAGTCTGAAGGTGTGAGGGAGATGCAGACCCCAGAGTCATGTTTACGTAGAGGGGGAGGGGGAGTGTGAGCTTTGAGCCTCAGGGGCCTGGTATTGAAGACGGACCGGTCAAGGTGGGTCCATCATTGGCCGTGTGTGAGGGCACGTTCTGGGAGACTCCCCGGGAATGTCCAGGCAGAAAGGATGGCGCTGACAGGCCAAACCCAGACCGCAGACTGCGTCTGTGCACCCCCCTCCTGTTATTGCTGAGGACTGAACACAGCGATTGGTGGGAAGGGGAGGAGACAGCGGCAGTAATGACACCAGGACCTGGTATTTATTCTGAGGTAGGAGCTGGGGAGCCCGGGGAGAATGGGGTGTACGTGTGAGGGTTTGGATTGTGTGTTCTCAGAGAGAGACTGTTCGTGGTGTCGTCTGTCCCTTTCATGACAGGGTGGTGTGACCTTTGAGGACATTGCCATCTACTTCTCTTCGAAGGAATGGAGCCTTCTTGATGAGGCTCAGAGACGGCTGTACTACGATGTGATGCTGGAGAACTTTACACTTATATCCTCCCTGGGTAAGGCCCTCCCCCTCCCCAGTGACCGGGACTGGGCTCTGTGTTCCCACTTCAGCCCCCAACCACCCAATGCACAGGGGATGCTTTGTCCTTCTCAGGTGTGGACTGTGGGAACCGCCTGCTTCCCCAGCTCTTGGCAGTTGCTTTTGTTGTAAGGCTGGCTTGTCGGTATGCCCTTTTGTGTCCCCTGCCCTCCCAGTACCTCTCTGCTTAACCCTCGTAGGGTAAAATAGTGGTCCTACAGTGACCCTCTGCAGGCTGGGTCTCTGTTCAGATCCATTCCTTTTCTATGGCTGCTGTTTTGATGTCTTCTTTTGGCTGATGTTGCCTTGTGCCTGCCTGTGCCGGAAATTGCAGGCATTTACTTGGTCATACTCAGGTGGACTCTGGGCTGCTTCTCAAGACTGTCTTGTATGCTTCTTTTGGTGGTGTTTACATCTCTTCTACTGTCCCCATCCCTTCCGTTTTGTTGAGGTATGTCTGACAAAGAAGGTTACACTAAGAAGTGTACTAATGAGGGTTTGATGTACTTACATTATGATGTTGGTTCCAAAATGAAGGTAATCAACACACTGATTACTTGACCTAATTACCTGTTTGTGGTTAGTGAGAAGCTTTATATCTACTCCCTTAGCAAATTCCACATGTACAGTACTGTATTCACAAGTGTAGTCATCATGGTATCTGTTAGGTCCTTAGAACTTAGTCATTTTTTTTTTTTAATGTTTTTTTATTTATTTCGAGAGAGAGAGAAAGTGTGAGCAGGGGAGGGCCGGAGGGAGAGAGAAAAAGAGAATCCCAAGCAGACTTCATGCTCAGCATTGAGCCTGACTTGATACCATGTCCTGAACCGAAATCAAGATTTAGATGCTTATCAGACTGGGCCCCCAGGTGCCTGGAACATACTCCTCTTGTAAATGGAAATGTGTTCCCTTAACCAGTATCTCTCTATGTCTCCCATTCATTAGCTTTTAGCTTTCTACTTTCTGGGAGTTTGATTTTTTTTTTTTTTTTAGTTTTTATTTATTTATTTTGAGAGAGAGAGAGGGAGAACCAGA
This sequence comes from Paguma larvata, assembly GCA_030068075.1. Classification (NCBI taxonomy): domain Eukaryota; kingdom Metazoa; phylum Chordata; class Mammalia; order Carnivora; family Viverridae; genus Paguma; species Paguma larvata. The sequence continues at coordinate 6,189,157 of CM057841.1, read as the reverse complement.
AGGGAATGGGCAGAGAGGGAGACAGGATCCAAAGTGGGCTCTGATGATGGCAAGGAGCCTGATGCAAGGCTGAGCTCATAAACCCTGAGATCTAAACTTCAGCTGAAATCAGATACTTAACTTAGGCATCCAGGCGCCCTTGATTTTTTTTTCTTTTTTTTTTAAAGAGCATCTGTGGGGCACCTGAGTGGCTCAGTTAGTTAAGCATGTGAGTTCGGCTCAGGTCTTGATCTCTTGGTTTGTGGGTTTGGGCCCCCCATAGGGGTCTGTGCTGACAACTCAGAGCCTGGAGCCTGCTTCAGGTTCTGTGCCTCTCTCCATCTTTCTGCCCCTTCCCCGCTCACAGTCTGTCTCTCATAAATAAACATTAAAAAACTCACCACATTTAACATTATTTCCATATATAGGCTATTGGGAATAATACTGCAGTGGATGTGCAAGGGCAAGTAATTTGTGGAGTTCTGATTTTGTTTCCTTGCTGTACACACCTAGGAATAGCAATGGTGGGCCATATGGTGGTTCTGATTTTAATTTTGTTTGGATCCTCCCTAATGTTTTCCATAACTTGCCTATTTATATTCCCAGCAACGATGTTCAAGGGTTTTTTTCTTCCACATCCTCACTAACATGTTACCTCTTGTCTTTATTTATTTATTTTTAAATTTTTTTAATGTTTATATATTTTTGAGAGACAGAGAGACAGAGTGTGAGCAGGGGAGGGGCAGAGAGAGAGGGAGACACAGAATCCAAAGCAGAATCCGGCTTTGAGCCATCAGCACAGAGCCCGATGTGGGGCTCGAACTCACACACTGTGAGATCATGACCTGAGCCAAAGTCGGCCGCTTAATCGACTGAGCCACCCAGGCGCCCCACTCTTGTCTTTTTTTAATAGCCATTGTAACAGGTATGAGGTGATATATTGTGGTTATGATTTGCATTTCCCTGATGATTAATGATTGACAGCACAGTGTAGTCACTCGTATGTACTTTTCACTCTCTTGTGTATTTCTTTGGCTCTGCTGCAACTTTTCAGTTAGGTACAGTGGTACTTGTTTTTGCCTTTTGTGTATGCTTTTGATGTCCTAATCGAAAAATCATTGACAGGAATAAAGTTAGTAGGATTTTCCAGACGTTTTACCTACGAATTTTAGGTTTTGATGTCCTAAGTCTTTATTCAATTTAAAGTTCATTTCCACAAGTGCTAGAAGATGGAGTTCCATTTTCATTGTTTTGTCATTTGAATATTCAGATTTCTGAGAAGAGGGTATTCTTTCCCCAGTGTATTCTTGGCATAATCGTCAAGGAGTAATTGATTGTATATGGGTGGATTTCCTTCTGGGCTTTGTATTCCATTGCACTGGTCTGTTTTCATGCTTTAGTGCCGTTTTATGTTTTAGTACCATATTGTTTTGATTACTACAGCTTCGTAATAGAGTTTGGAATCAGAAATGTGCTGCCTTCAGCTGGAACTTTCTTTCTCAAGAGTGCTTTGGCCCTGAGGATTTGGTTAACTCGGTGCCAGTGTCCTCTGTGAAGCAGGCAGCTGGAGTCTCTTCTGCGCAGTAGCACGTGCCCTGTGGCTCATAGAGATGCCCCAGCTCTTGTTTCCTACCCACTTTCACGTGTCTCTGATAATGTCTCCAGCCGTCCTTTCTTCGTGCTTCTGCTCTCTTTTATGCTGCACCGTGTAGCAGTCCATCTTAATTGGGCCCTTGAGCCCTAAGTGTCTAATGCCATCCATAGACAGCTGTTGAATTGATTTTTGTTGGTGTGAAGGATGGCATCTCCTGTTCTACCATCCTGTCCACATCAGTCACATAGGATGCTTTTGAGTCTGCTGTGTGCAGGGTAGCTGTGGAATACTCTTGGCCATCTACTTCTTTTCCTACAATATTTCTACCCTCCCTGTGCCTTGTAGTTGCTCACCTAGGGCTTACAGGAAAGAGTCCTCTGTGTAGCACAGGATGGACGTGATACAGACATGACGGGGACTCACGGGGCCTTTTTCCAGTGAGTGACAGCTGGGGAAGGTGTGATATCAAGACTTTGTTCAGATCTCACTAGACACCTTTGTTCAACTAGACTTTAGTGCCATTGCCAGTGGCCACACTTAGTTCCTATCTTTCTTTCTTCACTGTTGACAGTTTGTGTACTTGTGGGTTCTACTCCTTTTGTACTCCTGTGATTTCCAGCGTAGGGGTATTTGCTGTTTCTCAGGCCTCCACATCTTATGCATTTCTCTTACTGCTCCTCCTGTGAACTCCAAAATTCACCTTTGGCCATTTTGCTAGGAAATGTTCGTGTATCCTTAACTGACCTTGAACAACCACAGATTTCTTGTGATTGAATTTTTTGCAGCTTCCTACTCAGCCAGATGTCTAGAGCAGAAGAAAACCCCGTGGATACTGTGGGCAGAGAAACAAGTTGTAGACCCTGGCTCTCTTCCTTCCATCAAACCTTGGGTTTCTGTCCTTTCAATGAGCTGTCCATAATGCTTTGACTTTAGGGGCCTAGTAATGTAGAGTGGGTACTCCTTTACCTGAATTCCATCTCCCATGTCTGTAAAAGCATCTAATCCACTGGTGCCTACTTGGCACATGTGCCTATCTGTGATGGGCTTACCCCCACTGTAGTCACCACATGTTTCATCAGAGTTTCTTTGCGTTCAGGTTGCTGCTGTGGAACAGAGGATGCAGAGGCACCCCATGAACAGAGGGTTTCTGTAGGTGTGTCACAGGCCAGCGCACCCAAAGCAGCTCTGTCTTCCCGGAAGACCCACCCCTGTGAGATGTGTGTTCCAGTCCTGAGAGACATTTTCCGCTTGACTGAGCACCAGGGACCATCAAGCAGCCAGAAACTGTTGAGGTGTGGGGCATGTGCAAAACGATTTTATTTCAGTGTAAACTTTCAGCAGCAGCTGGAGCAGCACACGGGAGAGAAACCGTTCAGAAGTGGTGTGGGCAAGGCCTCTTTTTTGAAGAGCTGTGGATTCCATGATTCAGGAAAGCCTTTTACCTGTACTGAATTTCAGAAGGATTTCACGCCTGGCTCAGGACACCTCCAGGAAGAGGCCACTCCTGCTGGAGAGAAGCCCAACACAATCAGCCAGTGCAGGTCAATTTTACAGAGCAGTAAAGGGCACTGCACTTGGGGAGAAGGCAAGGAAGTGTTTGGTCCCAAACATACACATATTCAGGATCAGAGTGTCCGACCTGGGAAATCGTGTTTTGTGTGCAGTGAATGTGGGAAAACATTCAAGTACAAATCTTTATTTGCCATACACCAGAGATTCCATACTGCAGAAAGAAATGAGTTTGGCAAAGGTGGAATATCCATTACGCAAAGGTCTATCCTGAGTAAAAATGGAAAGACTCACACTGGGTCCAGACAATACACATGCTGCAAATGTGGGAAATCCTTAAGCCACAAATCTGTGCTCATACATCCCCAGACAGAGCACAGTGGACAAAATGATTTTGTTTGCAGCAGTTGTGCAAAATCTTTTAGCCATAGTTCAGGTTTGATTACTCAGAAGTTTCAACCTAGAGAGAAGCCTCATAAGTGTGGTGACTGTGCAAAATGTTTTACCACTATCTCTGCTCTCGGATATCATCAGAGATCTCACACAGGGGAAAGACCTTATCAGTGCATGGAATGTGGGAAGTCTTATAGCTCCAGTACTGGTCTCCGTTATCATCACAGAATTCACACTGGAGAAAGGCCTTATGAGTGCCATGAATGTGGCAAATCTTTTATTTCTAGTTCTGTCCTTCATTATCATAGGAGAATTCACACTGGAGAAAGGCCTTATCAGTGCCATGAATGTGGCAAATCTTTTATTTCTACTTCTGTCCTCCATTATCATAAGAGAATTCACATTGTAGTAAAGCCTTATCAGTGCAATGAATGTGGCAAGTCCTTTGTCCGAAGAGAGAGCCTCAATGAACATGTGAAGGTTCACTCAAATGAAAAGCCTTATAAGTGTAATGAATGTGGGAAATCTTTGAAGTGGAAGTCAGCGTTCATTAAACACCAAAGAGTTCATAGAGGAGAAAGACCTTATGAGTGCAGTGAATGTGGAAAATCTTTTACTTCTAGTTCTGCCCTCCAGTATCATCAAAGAGTTCACACTGGAGAAAGGCCTTATGAGTGCAGTGAATGTGGGAAATCTTTTATCACTAGTTCTGTCCTCCATGAACACAGGAGAGTTCACACAGGAGAAAGGCCTTATGAATGCAGTAAATGTGGGAAATCTTTTACCGCTGCTTCTGCCCTTCGTTATCACCAGAGAGTTCACATTACAGAGAGGCCTTACGAGTGCAATGAATGTGGCAAGTCTTACTTCCGTGGGTCTGAACTCGAGTATCACCAGAGAGTTCACACTGGAGAAAGGCCTTATAAATGCATTGAATGTGGTAAGTCCTTTACCCGAAGTAATAGCCTCAATCTACACATAAAAGTTCACTCAGGTGAAAGGCCTTATAAATGTAATGAATGTGGGAAATCTCTGCACTATAAGTCGACCTTCCTTCAACACCAGAGAATTCACACGGGAGAAAAGCCTTATCTGTGCAATGAATGTGGAATGTCTTTTAGTCATAATCGTGCCCTCCGGTTTCATCTTCGCTGTCACCTTGATGGAAATCCTTACGAGTGTAGTGAATGTGGGAAATCTTTTACTACTAATTCTTCCTTCCTTTCACACCAGAGAATTCACACTGGAGAAAAACCTTATGAGTGCAGTGAATGTGGGAAGTCTTTTACTTCTCGTTCTCTCCTCCGTTCTCATGAGATTGTTCATACTGAAGAAAAGCCTTATGAGTGCAGTGAATGTGGCAAGTCCTTCCCCCGAAGAACTACCCTCAATTTGCATATAAAGGTTCACTCAGCTGAACGGCCTTATAAGTGTAATGAATGTGGGAAATTGTTGAAGTATAGATCGACATTCATAAAACACCAGAGAATTCACACAGGAGAAAGGCCTTATGAGTGCAGCGAATGTGAGAAATCTTTTATCAGTCATCCTGCTCTTAGTTACCATCGCAAGAGCGCACACAGGAGAAAGGCCTTGGACGTGCTGTGAATGCAGGAACTCTTTCAGCTAAATCTCCAAACTCTAACATGAGAAACTACACAGTACATAAAGACTTTATTGGTGACATTATGACCTGAATGCTCATGTTCACTAAAATTCCTATGTCGAATACCCATTCTAATGCAATAGTGTTAGCAGGTGATGTCTTTGGGAGGTATTTCGAATTAGAAAATGGCTCATGAGCATGGAAAACGCATGAATGGCCTTAATATAAGATTTTAAAGCGAACTTCTTTCTATCAGTCACACGAGGACCTTTTGAGAAGATGACCTATAAATCAGGAAGCTGGTCCACAGTCACAGAACCAGGCATATGTGGAATGTTAGGTCAGATATACAGCCTCCAGAATTGAGAAATTTCTTGTGTTTACAAGCCCCCGTCCCTTGTGACATTTTGTTAGAGCAGCCTGACTTAGACGAATGGGAAGAATATGGGTGATCTTTTGACCAAAGATACAGTTTCATAATCCGAATTCGCCCTGGAGCAAGGCCTCATGGGTGAGGTCCAAGACTGTTCCTTTAGTCAGTGATCTGTCTTCATTCCACACTCAGGGGTCACACTGCAGAAAGGCTTTAAAGTAGCAGAGAAGGTGATCTTTCCTTGCTTTGTATAGTCACAGTGGAAGAGAACCTTTGTGAGGCAGACTTACCTGAGTTGAACTTTCTTCATCTGAATGACCACAGGGGAATGACTTCCCATAATTTGAAGCTATTTCAGAAAAATTCAGAAGCAACATCGTGCTTCTGATGTGTCCCGAGTCATTGCTGGAATGAAATCGCTGCCAGTTTCTGTAGCAGAAGTCACTTCACTCCTGCCACTTGGCAGGTTCCCATGGTGTGTGCCAGTCACCACCCACCGTGCTCAAGGATACTGACCTCTGCTTTGTCACTGGCGATGGACATTGTGGGTGACTGGAACTCCTCATTCCCTTCTAGGTCAGGACGTGGATGTGACCCGGTGCTGACCCTCATACCTGACCTGAGTTTGGGGTGGTGTCTTGCAGAAAGAGGCTAAATCTCTTAGGACGTTGTTGGTCTCATGACGTTTGTGATGAATCTGCAGCGTCCAAGTCACCAGCACAGGAATTTGGTGCCATGTTTTGCTCTGGTTTATGCATTAATACACCTTACTCTTTCGTGTTGTATTCACTCGAAGCGGATGTTTGAGAGCAGAATTGGCCCGTGCCAGCATGAAGAAGTGAACAGATATCATTGCATCCCAAACTTACTGTGTCTTGGATTATTGTAAATAAAAAATAATTACAACTTACATACTGTGCAGCTTGGATGTGAGTTCGTATTATGACCCAGGACCATTGTTAAGGGGCTGAATCCTGTACCCAATATTCCTATGTTGAGGTTGTGACCCCCAGTATGTCACAATGTGACTATATTTAGACTTAGCATGTTTAAAGAGTGAAATTGAAGTTTAAAGAGGATGAGGCTATTAGGATGGACTCTTAGTATGACTGGTGTCCTTATAAAAAGAGGAGCTGAGGATAGAGTTACAGAAGGATGACCATTCGAAGATAGGGCAGTCCCCAGCTCCAAGCAAGGAGAAGGCCTCAGAAGAAACTGACCCTGCTGATACCTTATGTCCAATTTCTAGACTCCAGCTTTGTGGAGAAGTAAATTTCTGTTGTCTAATCACCTCGTGCGTTGGACATTGTTATGGCAGTTCTGGATAGTACAGTCCCCTGGGTTCCATATCTGGCTGCTGTGGGCTGGACGCCAGGAATTTTCCTGTGCTCAGAGGTCACCCTGAAGAGGGAGCATCTCCAGTGGTTGTGGAAACAAGATGAATGTTTTGCTTGTCCACAGCTGAGATCACATACTGCCAGGCACTGTTGAGTGGAATGTCTACCCCAAATGCTCCAAAGGAGCTATGTGGCCTGATGTACACTATTCACACATTACACCACAGGGGCAGGGGAACTGTAATTGGTAATCTAGAAGAGGGGCTCATGAGGGAGTAGAGGAGACATCAGCCACTTAATGAGGCTTCTGTCTTATACACATGTATCCACAGATGTTCTAGCGACTGGCTGGGCAGGATCGGTGTGCGCAGACATTCTTCACTATCAGACACGTGTCCTGTGTAACAGAAGTCACTGTCATAAAATAACCCAAAGGTGTCTGAATTGTCACATCCTCTCTGGTGTTTACATCTCAAGGCCATTGTGTGTGAGAGGAAAAGGATGCAAGACAAGGGTGGTTTCATAGTCCAGGGATGGAGTTTTTCGACACGCTTAGCCAGCATTGTTGTTGGTACCAGATGTGACTGTAGCAGTCACTTATTCTGAAGCATTCACCTCCCAGGGACTCCCCAGCCTACTTGGCTATAAAAACTCGTCTTCCTGGAGGTGGTGGTACAAGGACCAACTCCTCTTATGCTTCTGTCCCTGCGTCCATAAATTGTTTCTTGTCAAGTTGGACTTCTCAGTCTTTTCTTAAGTCTTATTTTTTGGAGGTGGTTTTGCATATACGTCTGTTCCGGGCAACAGTACTATTTTCTTCTCTGGAAATATACCACTACATATCCATTCATCTGTTTGGAGCATTTGGGTTACTCACAGTTCTGGCCTTTGTAAATGAAGTGCTGTAAACATTTTCATTACAGCTCTTCATGTGTATAGAGGTTTTCTTTGTCTTGTGGTATACTTCAGAGCACAATGCCTCTCACTGGTAGATAGTGTTAGTATTTTTAAGAAACTGTCAAGATATGATCTAAACTTCAGTTCTACATTCCCACCAAGCATGTATGAGAGTTCCAGTACCTCCAGTCTCTGCCAATACTCGCTAATGGCAGTCCATAATGTCAGCCGATTTTGTTAGTGCATAGTGCTCCATTGCCATTGTATTTCCTAGGATGTTGATTGTGAATATTTTTTCATGTATTTACTTACCTCCTGTAAATCTTCTTTGATACAATTTCTGTTCATATCATTTACCCATTATTTTTTCCATGAGTCATGACTATTTCCATTTTCATTTACAAATTAGAAACTGATACAACTATGGTATTTATTAGAATGTTCCTCATTCTTAAATGGAGTAACATTTAGCTCTATGAAGTTATAGTAACACTGTTAGCCTATTTCTTCATTATTTTTACTCAGATTCTTTTGTGTCCTGCACACATCATGGCCTAAAACACCATACATGTGTCAGTTTAGTGTGAATTCATACCATTATATCTCCACTTTCTTAAGTCCAGGCATTCGGAAATACAAAACTACAGCCCTGCTTTGTAGGGCTTTGCCAATTTCCAAAGCACAAATTCTTCCATCATGAGAGTGGGATATGCTCAGACAAGGCGCTGAAAATTTCCACTTGGGTGTTTGGTGGAAAACTAAACTTGGGTGTGTTTCAAAGGGACGTTACAGGCCCGGGCTGACAGCAGCTGGGTTGGGGGTGGAGGTGGGGGTGCTGTGATCTAACCTCAGTTCTGCACAAGCCTCAGGGGCAGGAGATTTTAATCCTGACTGGCCAGAAGGGAGAGTCCTCCCTAAACACCCTGACGGGTGAGTGAAAATAGGCTGGCCTCACTTTAGTGGTGACCAGGTCATCAGGCAAACCCACTGCGTTCAGATTGCTTCCTCGGATCCCACCCAGTACTTTGAAAGAATTTCTTACTGTCTAGTGATCGCTTCCACGTTGTTTAACTCTGTCATAGTTGACAGCATTCCCCGAAGATGTAAGCCTTGGGTGCACCTCATCCTGGCTCTCGGCTCCCTTACTGGTGCTCTCACTCTGGGGTACACTGGGAGTGCTATGACCATTTTCAGCTAACACCTCTCCAGGGAGGACTGGGAGCCAGTGGGCTAGGGCCTCACCTTGATAAAGGATCTGTGCAGGCATCCTCTCTACCCAGAGAAAAAGAGACTAAGCAGAGGAGGACATCTCCCAGAAGGAGAGATCTAGCACCTTAGTGTAGGAATTCCGAGACCTTTTTTCCACGGACCCATGCGTGATTGTGGTCTCCTGTCAGAGGATAAGCCAGGAAGGAGCCTGCAGGGAGACCGTGGGAGGGCAGGAGTTGCGAGGGGACAGAGGAGACCCCTGTAGGGAGGTAGCACCCCATGGACACGATTTCAGAAGGACCTGCTGTGTTCAGTTCCCGCCTGTCCTGTGGGGTCTAAGGTCTCATCCTTGGTCTTTAATGCAATACCTTTCCCCTAGCCCTGGCCATTCTTTATCTGGTAGGCGCCTGAATGACACAGCACAGTCCTCAGGTGAGTTGATTTCCTTCCGTACGCACAATCGTGACTGCTCTGGCGCCTCCTGGTGGCAACGGGGTGTGAGGTCTAGGCTAATCTCAATTGGATTAGGTTGTCCACGATTGTATTAAGAGAAAAAACCCTAGTCGCAGGTTGGTCAACAAATATGAGTTTGTGGTACTGTCAGCGAACAGAGGTGTAAGTGCGTCCAGCCTGGGGTTCCCAAGCAGACTAGGTTTTGTCACCCGGTGGTGACAAAATCCCAAGGGATTGCATTTAATGTGTAGCTCAATTTGGGTAACATAGATATTCTAATAATATTCTTCCAACTCATGAACATGGGATGTGTTTCCAATTTTTTGCATATCTTCAGTACTTTCATTAGTGCTGTATAGTTTTCAGAGTACAGATTTTTTACCTCTGTGGTTAGGTTTACTCCTAAGTATCTTGTGGATTTTGTTGCAATTGTAAAAGGGATTGATTCCTTGATTGCTCTTTCAGCTGTTTTATTATTGGCATATAGAAATGGAACAGAGTTCTGTACATTGCTTTTGTATCCTGGAACTTTACTGAATTCAGGTATCAGTTCTAGCAATTTTTTGGTGGACCCATGCAGGTTTTCTACACGGCGTGTCATGTCATTTGCAAGTAGTATACATTTGACTTCTTCCTTGCCAATTTGGATGCCTTTTATTTCTTTTCATTGTCTGATTCCTGAGGCTAGGACTTCTGGTACAATGTTAAATAACAATGGTGAGAGTGGACATCCCTGTCTTGTTCCTGAATGTAGAGGAAGAGCTCATGTTTTCCCCATTGAGGATTATATTAGCCTTGGCTCTTTCATATTTGGCCTTATGATGTTGAGATATGTTCCCTCTATTCCTACTTTTTGAGGGTTTTTCTCAAGCATGAATGCTGTACTTTGTCAAATGTTTTTCTTCATCTGTTGAGAGGATCCTATTTCTTATCTTTTTTTAAAAGTATTATTAATGTGGTGTATCACGTTGATTGATATGTGAATATTGAACCATTTTTTCAACCTATTAACAAATTCTACTTGGTCATGGTGAATGATTGTTTTAAAATATTTTTGATTTGATTTGCTAGTATTTTGTGGAGAATTTTTTCATCCACGTTAATCAGGGATATTGGCCTGTAATTCTTTTTTCTAGTGTAGCCTTTGTCTGGTTCTGGAATCAAGGTATGCTGACATAATAGAATGAGTTGTGATGTTTTCCTTCCACTTCTACTTTTCGGAACAGTTTGGAAAAAATTGGTATTAACTTTTCTTTAAATTTTTTTGTAGAATTCCCCTGGGAAGCCATGTGGCTCTAGAGATTTTTTTCTTGGTATGTTTTCGACTACTGATACAATTTATTTGCTAGTTATTAGTCTGTTCAGATTTTCTATTTTTTCCTGTTTCAGTATTGTTAGTTTATATGTGTCTAGGGATTTTTTTTTCATTTCATCAAGATTGCCTAATTTGTCGGTATGTAGTTTTTTGTAATATTCTCTTACATTTGTATTTCTGTATTGTTGGTTGTGATCTCTCCTATTCATTTGTGATTTGATTTATTTGGGTCCTATGTCTTTCATTTGTCATAAGTCTGGCTAGGTGTTTATCCTGTTTATTAAGTCTTCAAAGAACAAGCTCCTAGTTTCATTCATCTTTTCTTCTGTTTGTTTGCTTCATTTGTTTCTATGTCACTTATTTCTGCTCTAGTCTTTATTATTTTCCTTCTGCTGGCCATAGACTTCATTTCTTCTTTTTCTAGCTTCTTTAGGTGTAAGGTTAGGTTTGCCTTTCTTCTTTTTGAGGTAGGCCTGTATTGCCATATACTTATCTCTTAGGGCCACTTTTGCTGCATCGCAAAGTTAAAAAAATTTTTTTTAATGTTTATTTATATGTGAGAGAAAGGGGGGTGGGAGGGGCAGAGAGAGAAGGAGACACAGAATGCAAAGCCAGCTCTAGACTCTGGAGTGTCAGCACAGAGCCTGACGCAGGGCTCGAACTCAAGAGCCATGAGATTATGATTGAGCCCAAGTCTGACGTGTCAATGACTGAGCCACCCAGGCACCCCCACATCGCAATGGCTTTGTACCATCATGTTTTCATTTTCATTTGTTTCCATGAAATTTTTTTTTCTTTCATTTCCTGGTTGACTCTTTCCTACTTTAGGAAGTAGGATGTACTTTAATCTCCATGTATTTGTGGTCTTTCCAAACTTTTTCTTGTGGTTGACTTGAAGTTCCATAGTGTCATTGTGGGAAATGTGCATCATATAGTCTTTGTACTTGTTGAAGCCTGAATTGTGACCCACTGTGTAATAATATTCTAGAGAATGTCCCATGTGCCCTTGATAAGAATGTGTATTCTGCTGATTTAGGATAAAATGTTGTGAATATATTTGTTAAGCACATCTGGTCCAGTGTGTCATTCACAGCCATTGTTTCCTTGTTGATTCTCTGCTTAGATGATCTGTGGATTGCTGTAAATGGAGTATTAAAGCCATCTACTTTTATTGTATTATTATCACTGAGTTTCATTATGTTAGTTATTAATTGATTTATATATTTGGATATGCCAAGTTGGGGGGGCATTAATATTTACAATTGTTAGATCTTCTAGGCAGATAGACCCCTTTATTTTGATATAGCGCCCTTCTTATCTCTTGTTAGTCTATGGTTTAAAATGTAGTTTGTCTGATATAAGTATGGCTACTCTGGCTTTCCTTTGACATCCATTAACAAGATAAATGTTTCTCCATCCCCTTTAAATCTGCAGATGCTTTAGATCTAAAGTGAATATCTTGGGATGCCTAGGTGGCTCAGTTGATTAGGTGACCGACTTCAGCTAGGTAATGATCTTGTAGTTTGTGGGTTCAAGGCCTGTGTCGGGCTCTGTGTTGATACATCAGAGTTTGGAGACTGCTTGGGATTTTGTGTTCCCACTCTTCTTTTACCTCCCCCACTGGCTCTCTCACTCTGTCTCTCTCAAAAACGTTAACATTTAAAAAATTTTAAATCTAAAAAAATAAAGTGAATGTCTTGTAGATCGGATGTAGGTAGGTCCTTTATTTTCATCCGTTCTAACACACTAATTCTTTTGATTGGAACATTTAATCCATTTACATTAGAGTTATTATATTTTTTTAATTTTTTTTAATGTTTATTTATTTTTGAGACAGAAACAGAGCATGAGTGGGGGAGGGGCACAGAGAGGAGACACAGAATCCAAAGCAGGCTCCAGGCTCTGAGCTGTCAGCACAGGGCCTGACGCAGGGCTCAAACTCAGAGACTGTGAGATAATGACCTGAGCCAAAGTCGGGCGCTCAACCAACTGAGCCACACAGGCGCCCCTAGAGTGATTACTGATAGTTATGAATTTAGTGCTATTGTATTACTTGTTAGGTCATTGCTTCTGGACATTTTCTCTGTTCCTGTTTAATATTTGTCACTTTTGGTCTTTCTTTCCCACTCAAAGAGTTCTTTTTAATATTTTTTGCAGGTCTCCTTTGGTGGTCACGAACTCCTTAATTTTTGTTTGTCTGGGAAGCTCTTTATGCTTCCTTCTCTTCTGAATGACAGTTGCTGGACAGAGTATTCTTGGCTGCAGTTTTTTTCCCATTCAGCACAGTGATTCATGCCACTCCCTTCAGGTCCTCCAGGTCGTTATGTAAAGATCTAACCTTATTTGTCTTCCCTTGTAAGTTATGGATTTCATTTCCCTTTTTGCTTTTAGGATTTTTTCTTATCTCTATATTTTGTAAATTTTACTATGATAATGTGCTGGTATTGGCCTGCTTTTGTTCATTTGGATGGGAGTTCTCTCTGCTTCTTGGATTTGGATGTCTGTTTCCTTCCCCAGAGGAGGGAAGTTTTAAGCTATAATTTCTTCAGATAAATCTGCCCCCTTTTCCCCTCACTTCTTTCTTTGAGACTCCTATGATATGAATGTTATTACATTTTATAGAGTCTCTAAATTCCCTATGTCTACATTCATAATCCAATATTTTTCTTTCCCTCTTCTTTCCAGTTTCATGATTTTCATACTTTTATCTTCTATATCACTTATTCATTCAATTGCTTCTTCCATCCTTGTGGTCATTACAATCTATCAGTTTCACATCATGGTTATATAGCATATTTTCTTTAAGGCTGACTAGTTTTTTCTTCTTTTATTTTTAGGAAAGGAAACCGCTGATGTCTTCTGTGCTTCTCTCAAGCAGTCCTTATGACTGCTGCCTTAAATCCTAGATCAGGCATATTACTTATACCTCTTTTGGTATCCTCACGCCCAGGTAGTATCCTTATGGTTACTGCCTCATAGTCTAGATCAGGCATATTACTCATACCTCTTTTGATTAGATCACAGTCTGTGAACTTTTCTTGCTTTCTTTTGGGATAAATGCCTCCCTCTTGTATTTTGTCTAGGTCTCTGTCGTCTTCTTTGTCTTAGGAAAGCCTTTTATGTTCCCTGACTCTGAGAGTAATGGCTTTGCTAAAGACAGGTCAGATACTGTCCAGGGCCTTGGTGCTTCAGGCACCAGGGATATACTGTGTGTATGCTATGTGGATCCTGCTGCTGTTTCCCTCAGGTCAGTCCTCAGCAGAGTTTCTCCACTTCATCAGTGGGGAGTGTTTGGACCTTGTCCAGAGTGTGATGAGTTGACTTTGTCCATAGTGTGGTGAGTTTTAACTAGCTGTCCTCTCATCTACTTGATAAAAGAGCCCTGATGCTATTCCCAGTTAGCTGAAGCTTTGTAGCCCTCTGTGGTGAGTAGTCTTGTATGTGCGGAGTGTCTGTGTTGGTCTTCGGTGGGAGGGGCATACTGCTCTGGTTCTCAGGCACGCTTGCCCTAGTAAAGAGGCACTGGGAGAGTGCAAGTTTGTGGGGCTTGCTGTAGCAGTTCTGGCCTCCACTGTTGGTGTTGTGCTGCTCCCTGAAGTCAGTCCATGCTGATGGGTAGGGGAGGAAAATGGCACCAGCCTTCTCTCTCATTCTTAGAGAGGGAAGTTCATGCCTGCTGCTGTCTGGGAGCCCCCAGAGATGAGTGAATCATCTCCGTGCATGTGTCCCAGGTGTCCCACAGATCCCTGCCTTCGCCGTGTCTGTGTCCAGGCCATCTGCCCATCTGGCAGTGCCGTGCTCCCATGCTATATCCCAGGCAGGCTGGTTGAGTTTTAAAACTCCAAACTTTAGGGACCTATCATATTGTAGACCCACACTAATCCTCTGGAGTGGGGGGTGTCTTGCATGCTGGTGCTGATGCAGGTTTGTTCCAGAAAGACAGTTGCACCAATGCACAGGAGCTTGGAGTTTGGGGTAAAGTGCAGCAAACACCGGTGTCTAGGTTAGCTGCCCTCAGCAGGTGTCTCTGCCCCAATGCTAAGAGGTGGGGGTGCACAATGGCACCTGCCAAATGTTTGGTCCAGGGAGAGGCATTGTCACCTCTGCCAGATGCACTCCAAGAAGGGGGAAACATCTCTCTCAGTGCATCCTGGGGGATCATGAGATCATGCTGTGTGCTCTAGGGCCGTGCCCTTTTTTTCCACATGAGCACTAGGCACCCACCAGGCTCCACACCAGCCAAAATGAGGACCTCTAAACCTCCAGTCTTTGAGCTCCACTGGTTCTAAAAATTCACAATAATCAGCCCCTCTTGTTTTTCCCGTGAAAGGCTTTAGGAAGTGTTTTCCTTGTGCAATCCCCCGCGTGCTGCGTGCTTTCTTTCCCTCTCCATCTCCCTATTCATCTCTCTCTCCCTCTTCCCTCTCCCCTTTCCTTCACCCTCTCTTCCTCTCCCTCTCCCTCTCCCTCCCCTTCCCCTTCCCCTTCCCTTTCCCTTTACTTTTCTCTGTGTCTCTCACCTCCCCGTGTTTCATGGCTCTCTGTGTTCTGCAGCACATGTGATCTTTTTCCCCACCAAATCATGTATGCACTCCTCTTAACTTTCACGGTGTGGACGCTAGTCTCTTCCCTAGTCGTGCAGTTTGTCATGTCTGTCTTCCGATTGATTTCCTGGTGTTCAGAATGATTTGATATTTTTCTAGCTGCGGTCAAGAGATGAAAAAATATAGGGCCCTTCTACTACTCCACCACCATAGCTCTGTTTAGATTTGTTATTTATTGTTTTATGTATTTGGGTGCTCTCGTATTCAGGCATAAGTATTTAGAATTGCTAGATCTTACTGTTGGATCGGTCTCCTTATTATGATATAGTGTCCTCTTTAACTCTTGTTATAGTCTTTGTTTTAAAATCTCGTAATATATGAGTATTGCTACTCTGCCGGGTTCATCCTTAGAGGAGGCCAGCTCCTACTTCAGGGCTTCCGGCTGGTCCAGGGTTTCACCTACATAAGGGTTGGCTTGGCGCGAGAGAAGATGCGGAGTCAGTATCTTATTTGGACAGCTCTGGAGACAGCCTCTTATCCGGACTGCTCAAAATTTATTTTTTCTTCATGGTTTTTATGCATTTTTTCTAAGCACAGCAAGTATACATCTTGTAAAGATTGACAGGATGAAATCATTCCAATTTCTCAAGGTTCTTATTAAAATAAAAAAAATGCTTGTTTCTCAAGGTTCCTAGTAAAAAACTGATTAAAACATGCTTGTTTTTCAAAGTTACATAGAATGTTTAAACAATTAGTATATGAGGGTAAAAAACAGCTCACATGCAATCAAAGTATAACTAACAAATACATTCTGGTAAATATTATGGGTTGGAAAGATAAGAACAAAGTATACAGATATCAATTAAAGGCTCTTGCTACAGTTGAAAGATTATGTTTAAAACACATTTTCTCTAAAGTTACTCTCTAAGATAATTTATTATCTACTGACCATTTTAGTATCTTAACCCGAAACCTGCAGCAATTACTACATTCCTGAGGGACGGGCTGCACTCTTGAGTACAGTGAGAAAAGATTAGGAATTATATTTTATGTTATTACTATTGAATGATTTTATTTCTATGATAATCAACACTATACGTCTCTAAGGCTTATAACACTAAATAAACAGGTCAGAACCTATTCTGGCTCGGGGAGGAGGGCCGTTGGAGCCCTTTTGCTTCACCCTGCAGCCATCACAGCAGGGGCTTGTTCTTGAGAGTTCTTCTTTAGACGAGGTTAACGATATTGCCTAGGCCCTGCACAGATTTTCCTGCTAGCCCCATAGCAACTGTGCCTGTCTTAGGTTGTTCCTCCTCTGAGGAATCTTACCCGTCTTTGGCTAACCAGCCATCCTCTGGGGACAAACAGGACAACTGGGATAGGAAACCATAGCTCCATGGCTTCCCTGCCCAGTAATGGTCTGTAGACACCTTTGCCTTCAGGCAAGGTCCAGGTTCTGGGCAAATGGCCTTTGAACCTTAGGTCTTAATCCTGGGCATCGCCATCAGGGCTATTGTCTTCTGGTCTCCAGCACTACTCCAGCTTTTTTTTAATGTCCATTTGCATGATACATGTTTCTCCATACCCTTACTTTCAATCTTCAGGTGTCTTTAGGGTGTTAAATGAGTCTTCTTGTAGGCAGCATATAGAATGGTTTTGCTTTTTGCTGAAACTTTGGGGCAGGTGAGACGTCATTTCTTAGGCATTATAACACCCTATGTCTTTTGATTGGGGCATTTAGTCCATTTACATTCAGAATATTTTTTTTAAGTTTATCCATTTATTTTGAGAGACACTGAGAGAGAGGGAGAGAGAGAAACTGAGAGAGAGGGAGAGAGAATGCAGGAGGAGCAAAGAGAGAGAGAGAGAGTATCCAAGGCAGGCTCCACACTGTCAGGACAGAGCCCAATGTGGGGTTTGAACTCATAGACCGTGAAATCATGACCTGAGCCAAAACCAGGAGTTGGTCAGTTAACTGACTGAGACACTCAGGTGCCTGCAGAGTAATTTTGTTTTTAATTTTTAAACAGTGTTTATTTACTTTTGAGAGAGAGACAGAGTGAGAGTGGGAGAGGAGCAGAGAGAGAGGGAGACACAGAGAGAAGCTGGCTCCAGGCTCTAAGCTGTCAGAACAGAGCCTTACACGGGGCTTGAACTCACAAACCAGGAGATCATGACCTGAGCCGAAGTTGGATGCTTAACCAACTGCGCCACCCAGGCGCCCCTAATTTTTTTTTAAAGTAGGCTACATGCCCCGCACAGAGCCCAATGCAGGGGTCAAGCTCATACCCAGAGATCAAGACCTGAGCTGACAGATTAATTATTGATAGCTATGAATTTAGTGCCACTTTATTACTTGTTTTGTCATTGTTTCTGGAGATTTTCTCTTTTCCTTCCAGTCTCTACTGCTTTTGGTCTTTCCTTCTCACTCTGAGTGTCCCTTTAATATTTTTTGCAGGGCTGGTATAGTAGTCATGAACTGCTTCCATTTTTGTTTGTCTGGGAAACTCTTTATCTTTCCTTCCATCTGAATGACACTATTGCTGGTCAGAGTATTCTTGGCTGCATATTTTTGCCCTTCTGCACATTGAATATATATCACTACCTTCTGCCCTGCCACATTTCTGTGAAGAGGTCTGCAGCTATTCTGATGGGTCTTCCCTTGTAAGTTAGGGACTTCTTTTGTCTTGCTGCTTTTAGGATTTTTGCTTTAGCAGTATATTATGCAAATTTAATTCTAATATGTATGGTGCTGGCCTTGCTTTTCTTGATTTGGATGGGAGTTCTTTTTGCCTCCTGGACTTGGATATCTATTTACTCTACCAGATAAGGGAAGTTTTCAGCTATACTTGCCTGAAATAAACTTTCTGTCCCTTTTTCCCTCTCTAATTCTTCTGGGACTCCTATGGTACGAATGTTACTATGTTTGATGGGAGTCACTGAGTTCCCTAAGTCTACCCTCATGATCATTGTTCTTCTTTCTCTCTTTTGTTCAGCTTCATTATTTTCCCTAATTCTATCTTCTATATCATTTATTTGTTCCTCTGCTTCTTCCATCCTTGTCATTACATCCAGTCTATTTCAAATATCAGTTACTACATTTTTCATTTCTGCCTGATTGTTTTTTAACTGTTTTGTTTCTCTGGTGAAGGCCTCCCTTATGTCTTCCATTCTTTTCTCAAGCCCAGCAAGTATCCTCATGATCCTTGCTTTAAATTCTCCATCTCTGAATCTACCACACATTTACTCCAGGATCAATTCGTGGCTAAATTCATTTCATGTATAATTACACCCATATTCTCCAGGAACTACTTAAAAGCAAATCCTAGAAGCCATATAATTGTATCTCTAAATACATCACTTTAAAAGACAAAGACACTTGGGATACTTGGGTGGCTCAGTCAGCAGAGCATCTGACTCTTGATCTTGGGGTCATTAAGTAGACGTGGAGCCTACTTAACAAAAATTTAAAAAAAGACAAAAACTCTTTTTCCCTATTTACAGTATGTTTCCATCCATAAACATATTAATTTTCAATACCATGAAGTACCAAATCATTATTCAGAAAGAGGTAATTTATCATTTAGAATTCACCTTATTCTATGTTGACTTCTGATGTGACTCTCTGCCCTGTAATTCCTTTTACAGATAGTTATTCTACGTAATTTGACATTCTATCTCTATCTCTATCTCTATCTCCTGTCTCTCTCATCTCCCAGAGCCCTCAGCCCTCTGCAGCAACTCCAGTCTGTTTCCTGCCCAAACCATATCTCTGCACTTCCTGCTTCTCTTGATGTGACATCTTCTCTCCCTCTAATTGTTCAGTTTGTTCTGTTGACCTCAGGTTGATTTATGGGTATTCAGAATGATTTGATAGTTATTTAGTCTTGTTTAAGGGAAGAGACAAGCCTAGGTTCCTCCTACTGTGCCACTATATTCGATTCCGCTGCCCTGCCTGTTTCTAAGATGTCTGAGGGACTCCTCCTGAGTTTCTCTGCAGTGAGCCAACCAATCTAAAGTCTTAAAGGGCTGGTGTCCCAGGTCTCCAATGTCGAGGAGTCCACACTGAAGCCACCTAGCAACCTGTTTCTTTTGCTGGAAATTGTACATCAACAAGAAGTCCATCAGGCTCAGGTGGCTCCAATGCCTTAGCCCCCTACAGAAGCAACAGAAACCTAACTTCAAGCAAATTCTTGAAAAATGCCTCAAGTGAAGGGTAAGAAATGAAAACCCAGAATACCCAGTCTCTAACAGGTAACTAGGCTTTCTCAAACAAGGTAGTTTCTTAAGCTATAGCCAGTCATTTATCCTCTTTCCTTTCATTCTCTTTTGGTTTACAAAAGCCTTTCCCCTAGTTTGGTTTGGGGCTGACTGATTAGATTTGGTGTTTCCTCAAAAAAGCTCTTTGAAATTTTAATGTACCTCACTTAATCTAAACAGACGAATGAAAGTAAAAACCACAGGACTCATATTTGCTCATGGTGCTCTTAAAATTTTTTTTAATGTTTATTTATTTTTGGGAGAGAGAGAGAGAGAGAGAGAGAGAGAGAGAGAGAGATGGCATGAGCAGAGGAGGGGCAGAGAGAGGGAGACACAGAATATGAAGCAGGCTCCAGGGTCTGAGCTGGCATCACAGAGCCTGACGCAGGGTTCAAACCCACGAGTTGTGAGATCATGACCTGCGCCGAGGTTGGACGCTTAACGACTGAGCCACCAAGGCGCCCCTCATGGTGTACTTAGTAAGAAGTGATGCCTCACTGCTCAGTGTAATATTACATCAATGTCCTCTTCTGAGAAAATCACCTCTCCTTGTTTCCATCTTGTCTGCCACATTCTAACATACAATATAGATTAGCATTTCTGCTTTCATGTTTCCTGTGTTTCTCTTGCACAAATTAAAGCCACATGAAGTCAAGACTGCTTCTCTTGTACATGTATTTTTCCCATGCATCTACCAAATTTCTTGAAAACACATCATGTGTTCAGTGCATATATTTTAGAACCATGAATAAACATGACATTTCAATCTTGCTCTCATTTTAACTATTCTGGGTACCCTAAATGTCCTCTTTAACTCTCTCCAAATTAGTGTGAAAATTAGTAAATGAAATCCTATTAGAATGGAGTCAGAAGGCCCTGGAGGGAGAGCTCTCACACAGACATAACACACATAAAGAGCAGGAGGTAGGAAGATAATTTTTGTCTTGACAGGGGAAGACACATTCCCGTAGGAAATTAATCTCCTGTCTTTCACAAAAAGAAGGATGATCTCTCCTTCCCCATCAAGGAAACACTAACCACGGAATGCAGCCAATGAAAACCTGCCACAACCTCAAACTTTTGTTCTTCAATGACCATTCGTTGAAGCAGTTCTCCCCAATCTCCACCTAAAACCTAGTAAAACCTGACTTTTGTAGTGCCTGAGTGACTCACTTGGCTGAATGTCCAACTTCAGCTCAAGCCATTTTGTCATGGTTCATGAGTTAGAGTCCCACGTCAGGCTAGCGGCTGACCTTACAGAGCCCGCGTTGGATCCTCTGTCCCCTTCTCTCTCTGCCTCTCTACCACGTGTGCACCATGATTGATGTCAGACTCCTGAAAGGAATTGAGTATATCTGAGAATATGGAGTAAGCAATACGTGGATAAAAATGTTCCTCAAAAGATGGGACAACAATCACTATACAGGCACGTGAGGTTTTGGGTGGAACCAGAGGCTGACTTCGTCATTGTCCACCTAATTCAGGGTGACCTACCATCCCTGTTCCTTCTTCCCTGTCATGGACTTGTATAGGGTGTGACAAAGGAAACCACAGGCCCCAGATGGAGTCACTTCTGCTAAGGTCATGTCACCAAACCAGGGCACAATACCTAAGCTCTTCAGCATTCCCCAGAAATTTAGTTTCCACTGGTCAGTGAAATTTTGTGGTCAGCACCAAAAAGGTAATCAGCCACATGGATGGGTCCTTTCCCTCGCCCAAAGGAAGATGAGGTATTCCCGATTAGACCTTCATGTCCCATAAAAAAACGACCTCACCTGACATAATCCTTTTTTATGTTTATGAAGTTCTTGTCCTACCTTTAAAAACCTTTCCCTTTCTGTAGCCCTTTGTTACTTCTCTCTACTTGCTAGGTGTGATGCTGCCCAATTCACAAGTGAATGGCTAATCCCAAAGACCTTTAAAATACACTCGGCTTAATTTTTATAACCGGGACTTCTCTATTGTTCCTGACCAATTACAAAACTGACTCTAACGCTTCAGGCTGCAAGCATTTGAAGAGCAACAACATCCTTCCAGCCGTGCACAGACGCCTTAGATTTCTCAAGTGCTGTACACGTTTGAATGTGTCATTTATCTCAGGAAGAGGATGTGGAGCAACTGAAATCCTAGTTTAATCCTTTGGACTTTAAAAACCAACAAAGCCGCTCCCTGCAGCACTTTCCACCAACTCTCAGGATGACAAGTGGCCTAAACGCTGGTAGTCCCGAGTGGAGACACCCTTCAGTGGCCGCTGGAGTTCTGAGAGCTAAGGTACCCGGAAAAGCGAGAGGGGTAGAGACGCAGCAAGGAGCCAATGACAGAGCAAGAGGAGGCATTTCTGGGCATGCGCGTCGCTTGCGGGTGGGATTTCCGGGCTCTTAGCTGTGGACGACTTTTTCCTGAGTTTCGGGAGCGCTGGTTCGGTCGTGGGGACAAACTGGCAAAGCACAGGGCAGTCGACGTCCACCTAGTCCCCTCGCGCGCAGACTGGGGTCCATGGCTCCACGACGCCGCGCCCGGGCTGCCCAGCGCCGGGGCCAGGACAGGGACCGACGCCCCGAGTGTCTGCGCCTGCACGAGTGTCGGCTACGCCCACAGAGTCCGATGGCGGAGGCCGGGCCCAGGGACCTGGCCCAGGTAAACGCGCGGCCCCCGGGCCCTGTGCGCCATCCCCCCCACCCAGACCCTCAGTGCCCCAGTGCCGGTGGCCGGCTCGCGTCCTTGCGGCCCAGGTCCCCGGGTCCGGGCCGGGGAGGCGCTCGTAGACGGGAGCCCGCGCCTGAGCGCCGGGGTGACGGGTGCGGGAGCGGGCTGCAGGGGAGGGACCGGCTAGTGCAGGGCTGCACGGGGGCCTGCGCCACCAGCGGAGTACAGCAGGTCTCCGTCCTTTCAGCGAACGCAAGGTGCAGCGGCGCCAGCGAGGCCTGTCACCTGGCTCCCTGAGCAGTCCATCCACTCCGGCGGTTACGACAGGGGGTGTAACCCAGGTGTGAATAGGCTTCCTCTGGCCGCGGAGAGCACAGACTGCGGGGGCAGCGAGGGGGCAGGGAGCGCAGGAGGAGGTAACCGCGCGAGTGTCCGTTGTCGTCGATGGACCAGAAAGGCCACCGCGAATGTCAGAGAAGCTGTTGAATTGTGGTCCGGTGTGCGAGAAGGGCCAAGCCGAATTCGTGGGGTGTTGCAGGTGGCGAGGGAGAGGGAGGAGTCCCGGAATACCTGAGGGCTTTTGATCCTGGAACTTGAAGGTACAAACTGCCGGTTATTTGACGCGGAAAAGTGAGTGTCTGTGGGAATGCAAGAGAACTGCAGTCTGGCACAAACAAGCTGAGGCCAAACAGTAGGCCAGTCTGGAGGGCAGAGAGCGGTAGGCTTTTTTAAAGGGGAAGGGGCAAATGTGGTCATTGGTGAGTCTGTGCCTGGCAGAGAGACCCTGAGGGCTGGGGTTTTCACACAGGTCGAGTGCAGAGCGGAGGGTTGTGACTGTTGAAGGGACCGCAGGGGCAGCACAGAAGTATTAGAGGGACTGTGAGCATCTGAAATTGACATGTGGCTGTGGGTGGTGTCTCTGAAGCCAGGACCCCAGGCAGCCGAGGGGGACTTCTCAGTGGCATTTGAGACTTTCCCTGAGTTGGATTCCCTGACAGTGCTGGGGTTGTAGTGGAACCTGTTTGAATTTGGCACCCATCCTTTGGATGTCATGGGACAGGTACAAGTGTGAGTCCAGGGGGCATTGTTAGGTGTGGGGCAGGCAACTGTGGGGGCGCAGCTGTGGAGTCTGAAGGTGTGAGGGAGATGCAGACCCCAGAGTCATGTTTACGTCGAGGGGGAGGGGGAGTGTGAGCTTTGAGCCTCAGGGGCCTGGTATTGAAGACGGACCGGAAAAGGTGGGTCCATCATTGGCTGTGTGTGAGGGCACGTTCTGGGAGACTCCCCGGGAATGTCCAGGCAGAAAGGATGGCGCTGACAGGCCAAACCCAGACCGCAGACTGCGTCTGTGCACCCCCCTCCTGTTATTGCTGAGGACTGAACACAGCGATTGGTGGGAAGGGGAGGAGACAGCGGCAGTAATGACACCAGGACCTGGTATTTATTCTGAGGTAGGAGCTGGGGAGCCCGGGGAGAATGGGGTGTACGTGTGAGGGTTTGGATTGTGTGTTCTCAGAGAGAGACTGTTCGTGGTGTCGTCTGTCCCTTTCATGACAGGGTGGTGTGACCTTTGAGGACATTGCCATCTACTTCTCTTCGAAGGAATGGAGCCTTCTTGATGAGGCTCAGAGACGGCTGTACTACGATGTGATGCTGGAGAACTTTACACTTATATCCTCCCTGGGTAAGGCCCTCCCCCTCCCCAGTGACCGGGACTGGGCTCTGTGTTCCCACTTCAGCCCCCAACCACCCAATGCACAGGGGATGCTTTGTCCTTCTCAGGTGTGGACTGTGGGAACCGCCTGCTTCCCCAGCTCTTGGCAGTTGCTTTTGTTGTAAGGCTGGGTTGTCGGTGTGCCCTTTTGTGTCCCCTGCCCTCCCAGTACCTCTCTGCTTAACCCTCGTAGGGTAAAATAGTGGTCCTACAGTGACCCTCTGCAGGCTGGGTCTCTGTTCAGATCCATTCCTTTTCTATGGCTGCTGTTTTGATGTCTTCTTTTGGCTGATGTTGCCTTGTGCCTGCCTGTGCCGGAAATTGCAGGCATTTACTTGGTCATACTCAGGTGGACTCTGGGCTGCTTCTCAAGACTGTCTTGTATGCTTCTTTTGGTGGTGTTTACATCTCTTCTACTGCCCCCATCCCTTCCGTTTTGTTGAGGTATGTCTGACAAAGAAGGTTACACTAAGAAGTGTACTAATGAGGGTTTGATGTACTTACATTATGATGTTGGTTCCAAAATGAAGGTAATCAACACACTGATTACTTGACCTAATTACCTGTTTGTGGTTAGTGAGAAGCTTTATATCTACTCCCTTAGCAAATTCCACATGTACAGTACTGTATTCACAAGTGTAGTCATCATGGTATCTGTTAGGTCCTTAGAACTTAGTCATTTTTTTTTTTAATGTTTTTTATTTATTTCGAGAGAGAGAGAAAGTGTGAGCAGGGGAGGGCCGGAGGGAGAGAGAAAAAGAGAATCCCAAGCAGACTTCATGCTCAGCATTGAGCCTGACTTGATACCATGTCCTGAACCGAAATCAAGATTTAGATGCTTATCAGACTGGGCCCCTAGGTGCCCGGAACATACTCCTCTTGTAAATGGAAATGTGTTCCCTTAACCAGTATCTCTCTATGTCTCCCATTCATTAGCTTTTACCTTTCTACTTTCTGGGAGTTTGATTTTTTTTTTTTTTTAAGTTTTTATTTATTTATTTTGAGAGAGAGAGAGCGAGAACCAGAAGGGGATGGGCAGAGAGAGAGGGAGACAGGATCCAAAGTGGGCTCTGATGATGGCAAGGAGCCTGATGCAAGGCTGAGCTCATAAACCCTGAGATCTAAACTTCAGCTGAAATCAGATACTTAACTTAGGCATCCAGGCGCCCTTGATTTTTTTTTCTTTTTTTTTAAAGAGCATCTGTGGGGCACCTGAGTGGCTCAGTTAGTTAAGCATGTGAGTTCGGCTCAGGTCTTGATCTCTTGGTTTGTGGGTTTGGGCCCCCCATAGGGGTCTGTGCTGACAACTCAGAGCCTGGAGCCTGCTTCAGGTTCTGTGCCTCTCTCCATCTTTCTGCCCCTTCCCCGCTCACAGTCTGTCTCTCATAAATAAACATTAAAAAACTCACCACATTTAACATTATTTCCATATATAGGCTATTGGGAATAATACTGCAGTGGATGTGCAAGGGCAAGTAATTTGTGGAGTTCTGATTTTGTTTCCTTGCTGTACACACCTAGGAATAGCAATGGTGGGCCATATGGTGATTCTGATTTTAATTTTGTTTGGATCCTCCCTAATGTTTTCCATAACTTGCCTATTTATATTCCCAGCAACGATGTTCAAGGGTTTTTTTCTTCCACATCCTCACTAACATGTTACCTCTTGTCTTTATTTATTTTTTAATTTTTTTAATGTTTATATATTTTTGAGAGACAAGAGAGACAGAGTGTGAGCAGGGGAGGGGCAGAGAGAGAGGGAGACACAGAATCCAAAGCAGAATCCGGCTTTGAGCCATCAGCACAGAGCCCGATGTGGGGCTCGAACTCACACACTGTGAGATCATGACCTGAGCCAAAGTCGGCCGCTTAATCGACTGAGCCACCCAGGCGCCCCACTCTTGTCTTTTTTTAATAGCCATTGTAACAGGTATGAGGTGATATATTGTGGTTATGATTTGCATTTCCCTGATGATTAATGAATGACAGCACAGTGTAGTCACTCGTATGTACTTTTCACTCTCTTGTGTATTTCTTTGGCTCTGCTGCAACTTTTCAGTTAGGTACAGTGGTACTTGTTTTTGCCTTTTGTGTATGCTTTTGATGTCCTAATCAAAAAATCATTGACAGGAATAAAGTTAGTAGGATTTTCCAGACGTTTTACCTAGGAATTTTAGGTTTTGATGTCCTAAGTCTTTATTCAATTTAAAGTTCATTTCCACAAGTGCTAGAAGACGGGGTTCCTGTTTCATTGTTTTGTCATTTGGATATTCAGATTTCTGAGAAGAGGGTATTCTTTCCCCAGTGTATTCTTGGCATAATCGTCAAGGAGTAATTGATTGTATGTGGGTGGATTTCCTTCTGGGCTTTGTATTCCATTGCACTGGTCGGTTTTCATGCTTTAGTGCCGTTTTATGTTTTAGTACCATATTGTTTTGATTACTACAGCTTCGTAATAGAGTTTGGAATCAGAAATGTGCTGCCTTCAGCTTGGGACTTCTTTCTCAAGAGTGCTTTGGCGCTGAGGATTTGGTTAACTCGGTGCCAGTGTCCTCTGTGAAGCAGGCAGCTGGAGTCTCTTCTGCGCAGTAGCACGTGCCCTGTGGCTCATAGAGATGCCCCAGCTCTTGTTTCCTACCCACTTTCACGTGTCTCTGATAATGTCTCCAGCGTCCTTTCTTCGTGCTTCTGCTCTCTTTTATGCTGCACCGTGTAGCAGTCCATCTTAATTGGGCCCTTGAGCCCTAAGCGTCTAATGCCATCCATAGACAGCTGTTGAATTGATTTTTGTTGGTGTGAAGGATGGCATCTCCTGCCCACATCAGTCACATAGGATGCTTTTCTGAGTCTGCTGTGTGCAGGGTAGCTGTGGAATACTCTTGGCCATCTACTTCTTTTCCTACAATATTTCTACCCTCCCTGTGCCTTGTAGTTGCTCACCTTAGGGCTTACAGGAAAGAGTCCTCTGTGTAGCACAGGATGGACGTGATACAGACATGACGGGGACTCACGGGGCCTTTTTCCAGTGAGTGACAGCTGGGGAAGGTGTGATATCAAGACTTCGTTCAGATCTCACTAGGCACCTTTGTTTGTTCAACTAGACTTTGGTTTCATTGTGGAAGGCCACACCTCATTCCTGTCTTCTTTGCTGTTAACTGTGCAGTTGTAGGTTATACTGCATTTGTAGTTCTGTAACTTTTAGTACAGGGGTAATCACTCCTTGAGCCTCCACGTCTCACCCATTTCCCTCCCTGGACATTCTGTTTAGAGTAAAATTCACCCCTGAACATTTTGCCATGAGATGTTCATGGTCCTTAAACTGACCTTGAATAGCAGCAAATGTCTTGTGAATGGCTTTTTCTCAAACTCTTCTATTAAGCAAAACATCAACAGCAGGAGAGGTCCCACACAAAGCTGATGGAAGAGAAGTAAGGATTAGATTCTGGCTCTGTTCCTTGAGTCATATCCTTAGTTTGTGTCCTTCTAGTGATATGTCCACAATGCTTTGATTTTTAGGGGCCCAGTTATGCAGAGTGGGTGGTACTCCATCTGAATTCCAACTCCCGTGTCTGGAAAAGCATCTAATCAACGTGCCTACATGAGAAGGGTGCCTCTGTGTGTTGGGCTTACCCCCTCACTGTAGTCACCACGTATTTCATCAGAGTTTCTTTGCGTTCAGGTTGCTGCTGTGGAGCAGAGGATGCGGAGGGAGCCCATGAACAGAGCGTTTCTGTAAGTGTGTCACAGGCCAGCGCACCCAAGGCAGCTCTGTCTTCCCGGAAGATCCACCCCTGTGAGATGTGTGGTCCGGTCTTGAGAGACATTTTCCACTTGGCTGAGCACCAGGGAAAACCAAGCAGCAAGAAACTGTTGAGGTGTGGGGCATGCGCAAAACGATTTTATTTCAACGTAAACTTTCAGCAGCAGCTGGAGCAACACACGGGAATGAAACCATTCAGAAGCAGTGTGGACAGGGCCTCTCCTGTGAAGGGATATGGATTCCATGAGTCAGGAAAGCCCCTTACCTGTACTGAGGTTCAGAAGGAACCTGGCTCAGGAATTCTACAGGAAGAGGCTCTTCATACTAGGGAGAAGCCAAACACAATCAGCCAGTGCAGGGCTACTTTACAGAGCAGTAAAGGGCTTCACACTTGGGGAGAATGCAAGGAAGCCTTTGGTCCCGTACGTACATATGTTCAGAATCAGGGTGTCCAACCTAGAAGACCATATTTCATGTGCAGTGAATGTGGGAAAACATTCAGGTACAAATCTTTATTTGCTATCCACCAGAGATTCCATACTGCAGAAAGACATCATGAGTTTAGCAAATGTGGAAAATTGCTAAGGCAAATTTCAAGTCACACGGCACATGAGAAAACTCACACTGGGTCCAGGCAATACACATGCTGCAAATGTGGGAAATCCTTAAGCCACAAATCTGTGCTCATTCATCCCCAGACAGGGCACAGTGGAGAAAATGATTATGTTTGCAGTGGTTGTGCAAAATCTTTTAGCCATAGTTCAGTTATAATTAGTCAGAAGGTTCAACCTAGAAAAAAGCCTCATAAGTGTGGTGACTGTGCAAAATGTTTTACCTCTATCTCTGTTCTCAGATATCATCAGAGATCTCACACAGGGGAAAGACCTTATCAGTGCAGGGAGTGTGGGAAGTCTTATATATCCAGTACCGGCCTCCGTTATCATCGCAGAGTTCACACTGGAGAAAGGCCTTATAAGTGTCATGAATGTGACAAATCTTTTTTCTCTATGTCTGACCTCCATTATCATGACAGAGTACACACTGCAGAAAAGCCTTATCAGTGCAGTGAATGTGGCAAGTCCTTTCTCCGAAAAAACATCCTCAATGCACACATAAAGATTCATTCAAGTGAAAGACCTTATAACTGTAATGAATGTGGGAAGTCTTTTAAGTGTAAGGCAACATTCATTAAACACCAGAGAGTTCACACAGGAGAAAGGCCTTATGAATGCAGTGAATGTGGAAAATCTTTTAGTACAAGTTCTGTCCTTCGTTCTCACCAGAGAATTCACACTGGGGAAAGGCCTTATGAATGTAGGGAATGTGGAAAATCTTTTACCACTAGTTTTGTCCTCCATAATCACCAGAGAGTTCACACTGGTGAGAGGCCTTATGAGTGCAGTGAATGTGGCAAATCTTTTACTGCTAGTTCAGCCCTCCATTATCACCAGAGAGTTCACACTGGAGAGAAGCCTTATGAGTGCAGTGAATGTGGCAAATCTTTTACCACTAGTTCTGCCCTCCAGATTCATCAGAGAGTTCACACTGGCGAAAGGCCTTATGAGTGCAGTGAATGTGGGAAATCTTTTACCACTAGTTCTGTCCTCCATGAACACAGGAG
The DNA here is from genome assembly GCA_030068075.1 of Paguma larvata. Classification (NCBI taxonomy): domain Eukaryota; kingdom Metazoa; phylum Chordata; class Mammalia; order Carnivora; family Viverridae; genus Paguma; species Paguma larvata. The sequence continues at coordinate 6,159,947 of CM057841.1, read as the reverse complement.
AGTTCACACAGGAGAAAGGCCTTATGAATGCAGTAAATGTGGGAAATCTTTTACCGCTACTTCTGCTCTCCGTTATCACCAGAGAGTTCACACTACAGAGAGGCCTTACGAGTGCAGTGAATGTGGCAAGTCTTTTTTCTCTGGGTCTGATCTCCAGTGTCACCAGAGAATTCACACTGGAGAAAGGCCTTATAAATGCATTGAATGTGGCAAGTCCTTTCTCCGAAGAAATAGCCTCAATGTACACATAAAAGTTCACTCAGGTGAAAGGCCTTATAAATGTAATGAATGTGGGAAATCTCTGAACTATAAGTCGACCTTCATTCAACACCAGAGAATTCACACGGGAGAAAAGCCTTATCTGTGCAATGAATGTGGAATGTCTTTTAGTCATAGTCGTGCCCTCCGGATTCATCGTCACTGTCACCTTGCAAGAAGTCCTTATGAGTGTAGTCAATGTGGGAAATCATTTACTTCTAATTCTTCCTTCCTTTCACACCAGAGAATTCACACTGGAGAAAAGCCTTATGAGTGCAGTGAATGTGGAAAGTCTTTTACTGCTCGTTCTCTCCTCCGTTCTCACCAGATTGTTCATACTGAAGAAAAGCCTTATGAGTGCAGTGAATGTGGCAAGTCCTTCCCCCGAAGAACTACCCTCAATGCACACATAAAGGTTCACTCAGCCGAACGGCCTTATAAGTGTAATGAATGTGGGAAATTGTTGAAGTATAGATCGACATTCATAAAACACCAGAGAATTCACACAGGAGAAAGGCCTTATGAGTGCAGCGAATGTGGGAAATCTTTTATCAGTCATCCTGCTCTTATTTACCATCGCAAGAGCGCACACAGGAGAAAGGCCTTGGACGTGCTGTGAATGCAGGAACTCTTTCAGCTAAATCTCCAAACTCCTTTAACATGAGAAACTACTCAGTAGATAAAGTCTTTATTGGTGACATTATGACCTGCTTTATTGGTGACATATGACCTGAATGCTCATGTTCACTAAAATTCCTATGTCGAATACCCATTCTAATGCAATAGTGTTAGCAGGTGATGTCTTTGGGAGGTATTTCGAATTAGAAAATGGCTCATGAGCATGGAAAACTCATGAATGGCGTTAATATAAGATTTTAAAGCGAGCTTCTTTCTATCAGTCATACAAGGCCCTTTTGAGAAGATGACCTATAAATCAGAAGCTGGTCCACAGTCACAGAACCAGGCATATGTGGAATGTTAGGTCAGATATACAGCCTCCAGAATTGAGAAATTTCTTGTGTTTACAAGCCCCCTCCCTTGTGACATTTTGTTAGAGCAGCCTGACTTAGACGAATGGGAAGAATATGGGTGATCTTTTGACCAAAGATACAGTTTCATAATCCGAATTCGCCCTGGAGCAAGGCCTCATGGGTGAGGTCCAAGACTGTTCCTTTAGTCAGTGATCTGTCTTCATTCCACACTCAGGGGTCACACTGCAGAAAGGCTTTAAAGTAGCAGAGAAGGTGATCTTTCCTTGCTTTGTATAGTCACAGTGGAAGAGAACCTTTGTGAGGCAGACTTACCTGAGTTGAACTTTCTTCATCTGAATGACCACAGGGGAATGACTTCCCATAATTTGAAGCTATTTCAGAAAAATTCGGAAGCAACATTGTGCTTCTGATGTGTCCCGAGTCATTGCTGGAATGAAATCGCTGCCAGTTTCTGTAGCAGAAGTCACTTCACTCCTGCCACTTGGCAGGTTCCCATGGTGTGTGCCAGTCACCACCCACCGTGCTCAAGGATACTGACCTCTGCTTTGTCACTGGCGATGGACATTGTGGGTGACTGGAACTCCTCATTCCCTTCTAGGTCAGGACGTGGATGCGACCCGGTGCTGACCCTCATACCTGACCTGAGTTTGGGGTGGTGTCTTGCAGAGAGAGGCTAAATCTCTTAGGACGTTGTTGGTCTCATGATGTTTGTGATGAATCTGCAGCGTCCAAGTCACCAGCACAGGAATTTGGTGCCATGTTTTGCTCTGGTTTATGCATTAATACACCTTACTCTTTCGTGTTGTATTCACTCGAAGCGGATGTTTGAGAGCAGAATTGGCCTGTGCCAGCATGAAGAAGTGAACAGGTATCATTGCATCCCAAACTTACTGTGTCTTGGATTATTGTAAATAAAAAATAATTACAACTTACATACTGTGCAGCTTGGATGTGAGTTCGTATTATGACCCAGCACCTTTGTTAAGGGGCTGAATCCTGTACCCAATATTCCTATGTTGAAGTTGTGACCCCCAGTATGTCACAATGTGACTATATTTAGACTTAGCATGTTTAAAGAGTGAAATTGAAGTTTAAAGAGGATGAGGCTATTAGGATGGACTCTTAGTATGACTGGTGTCCTTATAAAAAGAGGAGCTGAGGATAGAGTTACAGAAGGATGACCATTCGAAGATAGGGCAGTCCCCAGCTCCAAGCAAGGAGAAGGCCTCAGAAGAAACTGACCCTGCTGATACCTTATGTCCAATTTCTAGACTCCAGCTTTGTGGAGTAGTAAATTTCTGTTGTCTAATCACCTCGTGCGTTGGACATTGTTATGGCAGTTCTGGATAGTATAGCCCCCTGGGTTCCATATCTGGCTGCTGTGGGCTGGACGCCAGGAATTTTCCTGTGCTCAGAGGTCACCCTGAAGAGGGAGCATCTCCAGTGGTTGTGGAAACAAGATGAATGTTTTGCTTGTCCACAGCTGAGATCACATACTGCCAGGCACTGTTGAGTGGAATGTCTACCCCAAATGCTCCAAAGGAGCCATGTGGCCTGATGTACACTATTCACACGTTACACCACAGGGGCAGGGGAACTGTAATTGGTAATCTAGAAGAGGGGCTCATGAGGGAGTAGAGGAGACATCAGCCAGTTAATGGGGCTTCTGTCTTACACACATGTATCCACAGATGTTCTAGCGACTGGCTGGGCAGGATCGGTGTGCGCAGACATTCTTCACTATCAGACACGTGTCCTGTGTAACAGAGGTCACTGTCATAAAATAACCCAAAGGTGTCTGAATTGTCACATCCTCTCTGGTGTTTACATCTCAAGGCCATTGTGTGTGAGAGGTAAAGGATGCAAGACAAGGGTGGTTTCATAGTCCAGGGATAGAGTTTTTCGACACGCTTAGCCAGCATTGTTGTTGGTACCAGATGTGACTATGGCAGTCGCTTGTTCTGTAATATTCACTTCTCTGGTAGGCTCCCAGGTACCCCCACCCCACCTCCTTGACTATAAAAACTGGTCTTCCAGAGGTGGTGTTGTGGGGACCAACTCCTCTTATGGTTGCCAAAGTCATACTTCCGTTCCTGAGTCCCTAAATAAACCATTTCTCCTCAGACTGGACTTCTCAGCCTTTTCCTTTAGTCTTATTGTTTGGAGGTGGTTTTGCATATATGTCCATTCCGGCAACAGTACTATTTTCTTCTCTGGAAATACACCACTATTTATCCATTCATCTGTTTAGAGCATTTGGGTTACTCACAGTTTTGGCCTTTGTAAACAATGTGCTCTAAACATTTTCGTTACAGCTCTTTATGTGGATAGAAGTTTCCTTTCTCTTGTGGTATAACCCAAAGCGCAGTGCCCGTCACAGGTAGGTAAGTGTTAATATTTTTAAGAAACTGCCAGAATATTTTCTGAACTTGAGCTCTGCATTCCCGCCAGGCATACATGAGAGTTCCAGTACCTCCAGTCTGTAATGTTAACCCATTTTGTAAGTGCGTAGTACTCTCTTGCCATTGCATTTCCTAGGGATGTTGACATCCCTATTTTTTCATGTGTTTACTTATCAGCTGTATGTCTTCTTTGGTGCAATTTCTGTTGCTATGAGTTATGGCTATTTCCATTTTCATTTACAAATAAGAAACTGATACAACTATGGTATTTATTAGAATGTTCCTCATTCTTAAATGGTGTAACATTTAGCTCTATGAAGTCATAGTAACGCTGTTAGCCTATTTCTTCATTATTTTTACTCAGATTTTTTTTGTGTCCTGCACACATCATGGCCTAAAACACCATACACGTGTAAGTTTAGCGTGAATTCGTACCGTTATGCCTCCACTTTCTTAAGTCTAGGCATTTGGAAATACAAAACTGCAGCCCTGCTTTGTAGGGCTTTGCCAATTTCCAAAGTGCAAATTCTTCCATCTTGGGAGTTTGCTCAGAGAAGGTGCTGAAAATTTCCACTTGGGTGTTTGGTGGAAAACTAAACTTGGGTGTGTGCCAAGGGGACGTTACAGGCCCAGGCTGACAGCAGCTGGGTTGGGGGTGGAGGTGGGGGTGCTGTGATCTAACCTCAGTTCTGCACAAGCCTCAGGGGCAGGAGATTTTAATCCTGACTGGCCAGAAGGGAGGGACCTCCCTAAACACCCTGACGGGTGAGTGAAAATAGGCTGGCCTCACTTTAGTGGTGACCAGGTCATCGGGCAAACCCACTGCGTTCAGATTGCTTCCTCGGATCCCACCCAGTACTTTGGAAGGACTTCTCACCCTCTAGTGTTCGCCTCCACGTGATTTAACTCTTTCTGTCATAGTTGACTGCATTCCCCAGAGATGTATGCCTTGGGTGCCTCTCATCCTGGCTCTAGGCTCCCTTACCAGTGATCCCATCAGGGGAAGATTGGAAGGGTGCTTTGGCCATTTTCGGCTTCTGCCTCCCCAGGGAGGACTGGAGGGCAGTGAGGCAGGGCCTTACCTTGATCAAGCCTGTATGTAGGCATCCCTCTCCATCAGAAGAACAAGAGACCAGGCAGAGGAGGGCATTTCCCAGAAAGAGAGATCTAGAGCCTTAGTATAGGAACCCCCTGAGACCTTTTTTCCGCGGACCCATGCGTGATTGTGGTCTTGTCTCAGAGGATCAGCCAGGAAGGGGCCTGTAGGAGGATCACAGGGCTGGGTGGGAGGGCAGGTGTGGCATGGGAACAGAGGAGACCCCTGGAGGGAGTTGGCACCCCGTGGAGTCGATTTCAGAAGGACCTGCTGTGTTCAGCCCCCAGCTGTCCTGCGGAGCCCAAGGCGCCACCATCTATCCTTAAGGCAACGCCTTTCCGCAAGCACTGGCCATTCTTGACCCGGGAGGCACCTGAGCCGACACACTCAGTTCTTGATTCCTTTCCACATGCACGATTCTGACCGTTCTGGCGCCTCCTGGTGGCGATGGGGTGTGACATTCTGGGTAAACGCATGAATTAGGTTTTCCAAGATTGTATTAAGGGAAAAAACCTCGGATGCAGGTTGGCCAACAAATTATGAGTTTGTTGTACTGTCAGGGCACAGAGTTGTAAGAGCATCTAGCCCAGGGGTCCCACGCTGACTCGGTTTGGACCCTCGGCCAAGAAATGATTGGGGTGAAAAAAGAAAGGAATCTCTTTTAAGGAGGCAACATAGAAAACACAGTGGACTAACGTCTCAAAGACTGATTCTTAAATGGTGAAAACACTTCCAGGTTTATATAAGAAAAATGTGGGGCAAAGATGGGTGGGTACATGCAGGGAGGCAGTGAAAGTCAAGTAGCGCGTTGTTAGGGAGTCACTCATGGGTGGGGTCTTGCTGTTCAGGGCACTCTTTATTGGTCGAAGGGATTGTTTTGATTCTTTATTGGTTGAAGGGGTTGTTTTGATTCTCATTTGGGAATGCTTGCCATCGGGATCTTCCTTCTTAGCCAAGAGACAAGCTGGAAAGAACCCAACGAGAAATTTTGAGGTCAAAATGGAGGCAGCTGAGGTCCTCTTTTTAGTACTAACAAAAATAGTATGTAGGGCTGTAGCCACCTCAGGCCCTACAGCCAATCCAGTAATCTTGAAGATTTACCAAGTACCCTCTGTCCTCATGATTTCTCTGTGGGTATTTCTCTATAGGTCAGGCATTCTCTCCTAGAAGGGCAGAGCAGTTCTGCATGCCTCAACACAAAGCAGACTGGACCCTCTTGCACAACCCGAAGGCACTAAGGAACCAGATCCTCTAGTAAAACCTTTGATCGCTGTGATAACATTTGTAGCTAGCACCAGAAGAGTCTGCATGGAGTCAAGAGATGTTCCAGACTTCTGTGCTCTCTTTTCTGGTTAACTGCCCTCAACTGCTTTAAAAACCCTTGGGGGAGGCAGAGACCTTGGATTTGGCCTTTGTGCAAAAGTCCACCTTCTTTTCATTGAACACTTTTCACCTTCTTTTCAGTTCCTTTTCATTGAACACTTGTCCCTTGAGTATTGGATTTTTGAGCAATGGGCAGCCGAACTTGGCTTTTGGTAACGTAGGAATGTATTTGAACATAGACACACAGATTTGCGTCCAAGTGCCAAAGCAATTCTAATAGAATACCATCCTGCAAATATTGTTTTTCTGCATGAGGTAGTGTGATTGGAGGCTTTTCACTTTGTATGGTCATAAAGGAGTAGCAATCCATTAATAAACAATAGAAAATCTGCTGGAGTCCATCCTGAGGGAGGCCAGCTCCTGCTTCAGGAATTCCGGCTGGTCCAGGGTTCCCTGTGTGAGGGCTGGTCTAGGACAAGAGACCTGGAGCCAGTCTCGTGTCAGGACTGCCCGAAGTTTATTATTCTTTTAGGGTTTTAATACCTTTTTTCTAAGCACAGCAAGTATACATTTTGTAAAGATAGACAGAATGAGATCATTCCAACTTCTCAAGGTTCCCAGTAAAAAAACTGACTAAAACGACCTTCACACTTCATAGGACTACAAAAGATACTTGTTTTTTAGATTACATAGAATGTTTAAACAATCAGTATATGAAGGAAAAAATAACTCACATGTAGTCAAAGCATAACTAATGGATACATTCTGGTAAATATCATGGGTTGAAAGAATAAAAACAAGGTATACAGATATCAATTAAAGGTTTTAGCTAGAGTCGATGGACTATGTGAAAAACATGATTTTCTCTGAAGTTACTCCCTAAGATCATTTTGTCTACTGTCTGTTGATAATGTCTTAACCCGAAAACTACAGCAATCATCACATTCCCAAGGGTCAGGCTGCACTCTTGAGTATAGTGAGAAAAGCTTAGGAATTATACTTCATGTTATTGCTACTGAATGGCTTTCTTTTTATTTCTACAACAATCAACGTTGTATGTCTCTAAGGCTTGTAACACTAAATAAACAGGTCAGAACCTATTCCGGCTCGGGGAGGGGGGACCACTGGAGCCCTTTTACTTCACCCTGCAGCCATCACAGCAGGGGCTTGTTCTTGAGAGTTCTTCTTAGACCCAGGCTAACGATATTGCTTAGGCCCTGCACAGATTTTCCTGCTAGCCCCATAGCAACTGTGCCTATCTTAGGTTGTTCCTCCTCTGAGTAATCTTACCCATCACTGGCTAACCAGCCATCCTCTGGGATCAAACAGGGCAACTTGGATTGGAAACCATAACTCCGTGGCTTCCCTGCCCAGCACCGGCCTGTAGACACCCTTGCCTTCCGGCAGGGTCCAGGCTCTGGGCAAACGGTCTTTGAACCTTAGGTCTTTATCCTGGGCATCACCATCAGGGCTATTGTCTTCTGGTCTCCGGCAGAGAAATTTTAGACCTTACTGTTTTTAGTGAAGGAAACGTGTGTGCTGATACGTTTTGCAGCCTTGATTCTCAAATCCTGCAGCCTTAGAAGAGATTCATGATAAACACAAGAATATCCAGCTGTCTTTAGGAACAAGTGGAGGGAATGCTTTACTCTGTGTCTCTTTCACCCGGAGTCTTCTTAAAACACTACTCTTTAGTGGTGCCTGCACGGCTCAATTGGTTGAACGTTTGGCTTAGGCTCAGGTCATGATCTCATGGTTTGTGAGTTTAAGTCCTGCATCAGGCTCTCAGCTCTCAGCACAGAGCCGGCTTCTGATCCTCTGCTCCTCCCTCACTCACACTCTCTTTCTCAAAAATAAATAAACATTAAAAAAACAAAACACTGCTTCTTGGAATTACTCCAAAAGTGTCTGAGTAAATAAGTCTAGGTTATGGGCTGAGAATGAGCTTTTCTAGTGAGTTGGTAGGTGATGCTAATGGAGAAGGTCGGTGCAGAAATCAAACTGTGAAAACAAACATTTAGGGAAGGCCAGGCTCCCTCCCTGCCAGCTGAAGTCCATGGGGACTGTAGCTCTGTATTCTCAGAGAGCAGCAGAATAAGGTTTCTTTTTATCCTCCAAGTATTTATTTAAATTCCAGCTGGTTAAAATACAGTCCAATATTAGTTTCAGAGTGTAGAATTTAGTGGTTCATTACATACAACAACTGGTGCTCATCGCAAGAAGTGCACTCCTTGATAGCCATTGCCTGTTAACCCATCCCCCACCCATCCACCTACCCTCAAGTAACCATGAGTTCTGTTTCTTGGGGAGCCTGGGGGATCATTTGGTTAAGTATCCAGCACTTGATTTCAACTCATGTTATGATCTCGCAGTTGGTGGGTTCGAGCCCTGGATCGGGCTCTGCACTGACAGCACAGAGCCTGCCTGGGACTCTCTCTCCCTCTCTCTCTGCCCCTCCTTCACCCTCAAAAAAAAAAAAAAAACTAACAAGAGTCTATTTCTTGCTGCCTCTCTCTACCCCACGGCATGTTCATTCGCTTTGTTTTTAAGTTCCACATATGAGTGAAATCCTAAGGTATTTGTGTTTCTCTGACTTATTTCACTTACCGTAATACTCTCTGGCTCCATCCATGTCATTGGAAAGACAAGACTGCATTCTGTTTGGTGACTGAGTAGTAGTATTCCATTATACACACACACACACACGTACACATACCACATCTTTATCCATTTATCAGTCGATGGAAATCTGGGCTTTTTCCATAATTTAGCTATTGTTTATAGTGCTGCTGTAAACATTGGGGGTGCATATATTCCTTTGCATCAATACTTTTGTATCATTTGGGTATACACCTAGTAGTGAAATTGCTGGATTGTAGGGTAGTAGTATTTTTCACTTTTTGAAGAACCCCCATGCTGCTTCCTGAGTGGCTGCAGTAGTTTTCATTCCCACCAACAACATAAGAGGGTCAGCCTCTTTCTACATCCTCACCAACATCTGTTGTTTCCTGTGATGTTAATTGTAGACATTGTGACTTGTGTGATGTGGTATCTCATTGTAGTTTTGGTTTGTATTTCCCTGATGCTGAGTGATGTTGAGTATCTTTTCATATTTCTGTTAGCCATCTGTATGTCTTCTTTAGAAATATGTCTGTTCATGTCTTCTGCCCATTCTTCTGCATGTTATGAGTTGTTTACAATTTGGATATTAACCCTTTCTCAGATACGTCATTTGAAAATACCTTCTCCTGTTCAGTAGGTTACTTTTTAGTTTGGTTCATTGTTTCCTTTGCCATGCAGAAGTTTTTTTTATCTTGATGAAATTCCAATAGTCTCCTTTAGCTTTTATTTCTCTTGCCTCAGGAGACATATCTAGTAAGAACTCATTCAGGCCATTGTCAAAGAGGTTACTGCTTATGTTCTCTAAGGTTTTCATGGTTTCTTCTCTCACCTTTAGGGCTTTCGTCCATTTAAAATTTTTTTTTAAATGTTTATTTATTTACTTAGAGATCCATTTAAAATGTTTTTTAAATATTTATTTATTTATTTAGGGAGAGTGTATGTGTGGATGCATGCATTAGCAGGGGAGGGCAGAGGGAGAGGGAGAGAGAGAATCCCAAGCAGGCTCCATGCTGTCAGTGCAGAGCCCAACAGGGGGCTTGAACTTACAAACTGTGAGATCATGATCTGAGCTGAAATCAAGAGTTGGACACTTAATTGAGCCACCCAGGCACCCCTCTTACATCCATTGAATTAATTTTTTGTGTATGGTGTAAGGAAGTGGTCCACTTTGATTCTTTTCCATGTTGCTGTCCAGTTTTCCCATCACTTTGTTGAAGAGACTGTCTTTTTTCTATTAGATATTCTTTCCTGCTTTGTAGGAGATTAATTGACCATATAGGTGTGGGTTCATTTCTGAGTTTTCTACTCTGTTCCATTGATCTATGTATCTTCTTTTTGTGCAAGTACCATACTGTGTTGATCACTACAGCTTTGTAACATAACTTGAATTCTGGAATTGTGCCTCCAGCTTTGATTTTCGTTTTCAGGATTGCTCTGGCCATTTGGGGTCTTATGTGTTTTCATACAAATTTTAGGATTGTTTGTTCTAGCTCTGTGAAAAATGGTGGTGGTATTTTGATAGAGATTGCATTAAATGTGTAGATCGATTTGGGTAATATAGACATTTTAACAATATTTGTTCTTCCAACCCATGAACAATGGGATATGTTTCCATTTCTTTGTGCCATCTTCAGGTTCTTTCATAAGTGCTGTATAGTTTTCAGAGTACAGATTTTTTACCTCTGTGGTTAGGTTTACTTCTAAGTATCTGATGGGTTTTTTTGTAATTGTAAGAGGGATTGATTCCTTGATTTCTCTTTCAGCTATTTTGTTATTGGCATATAGAAATGGAACAGAGTTCTGTATATTGCTTTTGTATCCTGGAACTTTACTGAATTCAGGTATCGGTTCTACAATATTTTGGTAGGCCCATTCAGGTTTTCTACATGGAGTGTCATGTCATTTGCAAGTAGTATACATTTGACTTCTTCCTTGCCAATTTGGATGCCTTTTATTTATTTTTGTTGTCTGATTGCTGAGGCTAGGACTTCTGGTACAATGTTAAATAACAATGGTGAGAGTGGACATCCCTGTCTTATTCCTGAATGTGGAGGAAGAGCTTATTTTTTCCGTGTTGAGGATTATATTAACCTTGGCTCTTTCATATTTGGCCTTATGATGTTGAGATATGTTCCCTCTATTCCTACTTTTAGAGGGTTTTTCTCAAGCATAGATGCTGTACTTTGTCAAATGTTTTTTCTGTATCTGTTGAGAGGCTCCTATTTCTTATCCTTTATTATTATTATTGTGTATCACGTTGATTGATTTGTGAATATTGAACCATCTTTGCAACCCAGGAATAAATCCTACTTGATCATGGTGACTGATTCTTATAATATATTGTTTGATTTTATTTGCTAGTATTTTGTGGATAATTTTTTCATCCATGTTAATCAGGGATATTGCCTGTAATTGTTTTTTCTAGTGTGGTCTTTGTCTGGTTCTCAAATCAAGGTAATGCTGGTGTCATAGAATGAGTTTGGAAGTATTCCTTCCATTTCTATTTTTTGGAACAGTTTAAAAAGAATATGTATTAACTCTTCTTTAAATTTTTGGTAGAATTCCCCTGGGAAGGCATGTGGCCCTAGAGATTTACGTTGGGAGATTTTTGACCTTGGATACAATTTCTTGGTTGGTTATCAGTCTTCAAATTTTCTGTTTTTTCCTGTTTCAATGTTGGTAGTTTATATGTGTCTAGGGATTTTTTCATTTCATCAAGATTGCCTGATTTGTTGGTATATAGTTTCTTGTAATATTCTCTTATATTTGTATATCTGTGTTGTTGGTTATGGTCTCTCCTTTCCCATTTGTGATTCAATTTATTTGGATCCTTTCTCTTTTGTTTTTCATATGTTTGGCTAGGTGTTTATCCCTTTTATTATGTCTTTCATAGAACAAGTTCCTAGTTTCATTGATCTGTTCTTCTGGGGTTTTTTTTGTTTGTTTTGTTTTTGTTTCTATTTCACTTAATTTCTGCTCTAATCTTTATTATTTTCCTTCTGCTGTCTATAGGCTTCATTTCTTCTTTTTCTAGCTTCTTCAGGTATAAGGTTATGATAGCCTTTCTTCTTTTTGAGGTAGGCCTGTATTGCCATATACTTATCTCTTAGGGCCACTTTTGCTGCATCACAAAGTTTAAAAATTTTTTTTAATTGTTTATTTGTTTGTGAGAGAGGGGGTGGAGATGGGAGGGGCAGAAAGAAAAGGAAATACAGAATGCAAACCAGGCTCCAGGCTCTGGGCTGTCAGCACAGAGCCCGACACGGCGCTCTAACTCATGAGCCATGAGATCATGATTGAGCCCAAGTCTGAACCTCACCAGCTGAGTCACCCAGGGACCCCACATCTCAACGGTTTTGTACCATCATGTTTTCATTTTAATTTGTTTCCATGAATTTTTTTTTCTTTCATATGCTGGTTAACTTATTCCTACTTTGATAGGATGTACTTTAATCTTCACATATTTGTGGTCTTTCCAAATTTTTTCTTGTGGTTAACTTGAACCTTCATAGTGTCATGGTGGGAAATATGCATTATATAGTCTCAATGTTTTTGTATTTGGTGAAGCCTGAATTGTGACCCACTACATAATAATATTCTAGAGAATGTCTCATGTGCCCTTGATAAGAATGTTTATTCTGCTGCTTTAGGATGAAATGTTGTGAATATATCTGTTAAGTGCATTCAGTGTGTCATTCAAAGCCATTGTTTCCTTATTGATTTTCTGCTTAGATGATCTGTGGATTGCTGTAAATGGAGTATTAAAGCCATCTACTTTTATTGTATTATTATCACTGAGTTTCACTATGTTAGTTGTTAACTAATTTATATATTTAGGTATGCCAAGTTGGGGGTATGAATATTTACAATTGTTAGATCTTCTTGACAGATAGACCCCTTTATTTTGATATAGCGCCCTTCTTATCTCGTTAGTCTTTGGTTTAAAATCTAGTTTGTCTGATATAAGTATGGCTACTCTGGCTTTCCTTTGACATCCATTAACAAGATAAATGTTTCTTCATCCCCTCACTTTCAGTCCATAAGTGCTTTAAGTCTAAAGTGAATCTCTTGGGGCACCTGGGTAGCTCAGTCGGTTAGGTGACTGACTTCAGCTTAGGTCATGATCTTGAAGTTTATGGGTTCAAGCCCGTGTTGGGCTCTGTGCTGGCAACCCAGAGCCTGGAGCCTCCTTAGGATTCTGTGTCTCCCTCTTTCTTCATACCTCCCCCACTAGCTCTTTGTCTCTCTCAAAAAAATAACATTTAAAAAATTAAATAAAAATAAAATGAGTGTCTTGTAGACAGGATGTAGGTGGGTCCTTTATTTTCATCCATTCTGATACACTAAGTCTTTTGGTTGGAACATTTAGTCCATTTAAGTTAGAGTGATTATTGATAGTTATGGATTTGGTGCCATTATATTACTTGTTAAGTCATTGTTTCTGGAAATTTCCTCTGTTCCTGTTTAATCTTTGTCACTTTTGGTCTTTCTTTCCTTCTCAAAGAGTTTTCTTTAATATTTTTTGCAGATCTCATTTGGTGGTCACAAACTCCTCAATTTTTGTTAGTCTGGGAAGCTCTTTATGCTTCCTTCTCTTCTGAATGACAGTCTTGCTGGACAGAGTATTCTTGGCTGCAGTTTTTTCTCATTCAGCACAGTGATTAATGCCACTGCCTTCAGGTCTGCCAGGTCTTTGTGTAAAGACCTTATTTTTCATCCCTGGTAAGTTATGGATTTCTTTTCCCTTTTTGCTTTTAGGATTTTTTCCTTATCTCTATATTTTGCAGATTTTACTATGATATATCCCGGTGTTGGCCTGCTTTTGTTCATTTTGATGGGAGTTCTCTCTGCTTCTTGGATTTGGATGTTTGTTTCCTTCCCCCAGATTAGGGAAGTTTTCAGCCATAATTTCTTCAGATAAACCTGCCCCTTTCCCCCTCTCTTCTTTCTCTGGGACTCCTATGCTATGATTGTTATTGCATTTTATGGAGTCACTAAGTTCCTTGTCTGCATTCATAATCCAATATTTTTCTTTCCCTCTTCTTTTCAGCTTCATTATTTTCCATACTTTTATCTTATATATCACTTATTCATTCCATTGCTTCTTCCATCCTTGTGGTCATTACAATCTGTCAGTTTCACATCTCAGTTATAGCATTTTTTATTTCAGGGTGACTACCATTTTGTGGAGAATAAGCTTAGAAATTTCCCAGGCTTGTAACCAATGGGCTACAGGCATAAAGAATTACAAAGCCATAGGATGCTCTCACTCAAGCTTGGGTTAACAAGATTAGGTCCCCAGGATAGAGTGGGGGAGCAAAGGGTCCCAGGATAGAGTAGGGGCGGGGCCAAGCCTCCCAGGATAGAGGGGAGAGGCAAAGTCCCCCAGAATAGATAGGAGAGCAAAGGCCCCAATACAAATGTATATGAGATAAGGAAGATTAGGCATTCAGGGTAAAAGCACCTCCCAATTTAGTACTATAGCAGAAAGCTGCTTTCACGGGAAGGAAGGATCAAATTAGGAAAACAGGTAAATAGGGCTATAGACCACTGTGCTGCTGGTGATGCTGCCCAGAGTGGAGCTGATTAACAAAAGATGCCTTGTTAACCCTGAGGTTACTTGCCCTTTCTGTCTTATCCCCTAGGCTACCTAAGATAAACAGACTCAGTGCCTTCTATCTGCCGTTAACAACCATCTGCCCATCTGCCCGGCACACAAAACCCAAACACTGTATATCTTCAAAACCCCCTTTCCCTCATGCCCATGAGTTAATGTGGACAGATTCATTGTCTCTCTGTGCATGCCCATTCGTTTGTAAGCCTTCTCATCTTAATAAATACAGAGCCCTTATTCAGGGCTCCTATCTTTTCCTGGACATTAGCCATCTCTCACTTTTATTATTTTTTTTTAATTAAAAATTTTTTTGTGTGTGTTTATTTGAGGGAGAGAGAGAGAGAGAGAGAAGAGAGAGAGAGAGAGAGAGAGAATATGAGCAGTAGAGGGGCAGAGAGAAAGGGAGACACAGAATACAAAGCAGGCTCCAGGCTCTGAGCTGTCAGCATAGAGCCCGTCCAGGGCTTGAACTCACAGACTGTAATATCATGACCTGAGCTGAAGTCAGACACTTACCCAACTGAGCCATGCAGGTGCCCCAGCCATCTCTCACTTTTAATGCTGTGTCCACTCTCTTGCAGATCAAGAGGGAACTTTAGACTTAGAGTCTATGACCTGTTTTGTTCTTTTATTTCTGTGGTAAGGAAGTCCCTGGTGTCTTCTGTGCTTTTCTCAAGCCCAGGTAGTATCCTTATGATTGTTGCCTTAAATTCTGGATCAGGCATATTACTTATACCTCTTTTGGCTTTCTCATGCTCGGGTAGTATCCTTATGGTTATTGCCTCATAGTCTAGATCAGGCATATTACTCATACCTCCTTTGATTAGATCCCAGTCTGTGACCTTTTCTTGCTTTCTTTTGGGATGAATGCCTCCCTCTTGTATTTTGTCTAGGTCTCTGTCGTCTTCTCTGTCTTAGGAAAGCCTGTTATGTTCCCTGACTCTGAGAGTAATGGCTTTGCTAAAGACAGGTCAGATACTGTCAGGGCCTTGGTGCTTCAGGCACCAGGGATATGCTGTGTGTATGCTGTGTGGATCCTGCTGCTGTTTCCCTCAGGTCAGTCCTCAGCAGAGTTTCTCCACTTCATCAGTGGGGAGTGTTTGGACCTTGCCCAGAGTGTGGTGAGTTGACTTTGTCCATAGTGTGGTGAGTTTTAACTAGCTGTCCTCTCATCTACTTGATAAAAGAGCCCTGATGCTATTCCCAGTTAGCTGAAGCTTTGTAGCCCTCTGTGGTGAGTAGTCTTGTATGTGCGGAGTGTCTGTGTTGGTCTTCGGTGGGAGGGGCATGCTGCTCTGGTTCTCAGGCACGCTTGCCCTAGTAAAGAGGCACTGGGAGAGTGCAAGTTTGTGGGGCTTGCTGTAGCAGTTCTGGCCTCCACTGTTGGTGTTGTGCTGCTCCCTGAAGTCAGTCCATGCTGATGGGTAGGGGAGGAAAATGGCACCAGCCTTCTCTCTCATTCTTAGAGAGGGAAGTTCATGCCCGCTGCTGTCTGGGAGCCCCCAGAGATGAGTGAATCATCTCCGTGCATGTGTCCCAGGTGTCCCACAGATCCCTGCCTTCGCCGTGTCTGTGTCCAGGCCATCTGCCCATCTGGCAGTGCCGTGCACCCATGCTATATCCCAGGCAGGCTGGTTGAGTTTTAAAACTCCAAACTTTAGGGACCTATCATATTGTAGACCCACACTAATCCTCTGGAGTGGGGGGTGTCTTGCCATGCTGGTGCTGATGCAGGTTTGTTCCAGAAAGGCAGTTGCACCAATGCACAGGAGCTTGGAGTTTGGGGTAAAGTGCAGCAAACACCAGTGTCTAAGTTAGCTGCCCTCAGCAGGTGTCTCTGCCCCAATGCTAAGAGGTGGGGGTGCACAATGGCACCTGCCAAATGTTTGGTCCAGGGAGAGGCATTGTCACCTCTGCCAGATGCACTCCAAGAAGGGGGAAAACATCTCTCTCAGTGCATCCTGGGGGATCATGAGATCATGCTGTGTGCTCTAGGGCCGTGCCCTTTTTTTCCACATGAGCACTAGGCACCCACCAGGCTCCACACCAGCCAAAATGAGGACCTCTAAACCTCCAGTCTTTGAGCTCCACTGGTTCTAAAAATTCACAATAATCGGCCCCTCTGGTTTTCCCTGTGAAACGCTTTAGTAAGTGTTTTCCTTGTGCAATCCCCTGCGTGCTGCTGCGTGCTTTCTTTCCCTCTCCATCTCCCTATTCATCTCTCTCTCCCTCTTCCCTCTCCCCTTTCCTTCACCCTCTCTTCCTCTCTTCCTCTCCCTCTCCCTCTCCCTCCCCTTCCCCTTCCCCTTCCCTTTCCCTTTACTTTTCTCTGTGTCTCTCACCTCTCCGTGTCCCTGTGTTCTGCAGCACATGTGATCTTTTTCCCCACCAAATCATGTATGCACTCCTCTTAACTTTCACGGTGTGGACGCTAGTCTCTCCCTAGTCGTGCAGTTTGTCATGTCTGTCTTCCGATTGATTTCCTGGTGTTCAGAATGATTTGATATTTTTCTAGCTGTGGTCAAGAGATGAAAAAATATAGGACCCTTCTACTACTCCACCACCATAGGCTCTGTTTAGATTTGTTATTTATTGTTTTATGTATTTGGGACTCACATATTCAGGCATAAGTATTTACAATTGCTAGATCTTACTGTTGGATCAGTCTCCTTATTATGATATAGTGTCCTCTTTAACTCTTGTTATAGTCTTTGTTTTAAAATCTCGTATGATATGAGTATTGCTACTCCGGCTTTTTTTGATGTCCATTTGCATGATACATGTTTCTTCATCCCCTCACTTTCAATCTTCAGGTGTCTTTGGAGTGTTAAATGAGTCTTCTTGTAGGCAGCATATAGAATGGTTTCGTCTTTTGCTGAAACTTTGAGGGGGCGAGACGTAATTTCTTAGGCATTGTAACACCCTATGTCTTTTGATTGGGGCATTAGTCCATTTACATTCAAAGTAATTTTTTTAAGTTTATCCATTTATTTTGAGAGAGACTGAGAGAGAGAGAGAGAGAATATGCAGGAGGAGCAGAGAAAAAGAGTATCCAAGGCAGGCTCCACACTGTTAGAGCCCAATGTGGGGTTTGAACTCATAAACTGTGAAATCATGACCTGAGCCAAAACCAGGAGTTGGTCAGTTAACTGAAACACCCAGGTGCTTGCAGAGTATTTTTTTTTAATTTTTTAAAATGTTTATTTATTTTTGAGAGAGAGACAGAGTGAGAGTGGGAGAGGAGCAGAGAGAGAGGGAAGCTGGCTCCAGGCTCTAAGCTGTCAGAACAGAGCCTTACACGGGGCTTGAACTCACAAACCAGGAGATCATGACCTGAGCCGAAGTTGGATGCTTAACCAACTGCACCACCCAGGCGCCCCTAATTTTTTTTTTAAAGTAGGCTACATGCCCCGCACAGAGCCCAATGCAGGGGTCAAGCTCATACCCAGAGATCAAGACCTGAGCTGACAGATTAATTATTGATAGCTATGAATTTAGTGCCACTTTATTACTTGTTTTGTCATTGTTTCTGGAGATTTTCTCTTTTCCTTCCAGTCTCTAATGCTTTTGGTCTTTCCTTCTCACTCTGAGTGTCCCTTTAATATTTTTTGCAGGGCTGGTATAGTAGTCATGAACTGCTTTCATTTTTGTTTGTCTGGGAAACTCTTTATCTTTCCTTCCATCTGAATGACACTGTTGCTGGTCAGAGTATTCTTGGCTGCATATTTTTGCCCTTCTGCACATTGAATATATCATGCCACTCACTACCTTCTGCCCTGCCACATTTCTGTGAAGAGGTCTGCAGCTATTCTGATGGGTCTTCCCTTGTAAGTTAGGGACTTCTTTTGTCTTGCTGCTTTTAGGATTTTTGCTTTAGCAGTATATTATGCAAATTTAATTCTAATATGTATGGTGCTGGCCTTGCTTTTCTTGATTTGGATGGGAGTTCTTTTTGCCTCCTGGACTTGGATATCTATTTACTTTACCAGATAAGGGAAGTTTTCAGCTATACTTGCCTGAAATAAACTTTCTATCCCTTTTTCCCTCTCTAATTCTTCTGGGACTCCTATGGTACGAATGTTACTATGTTTGATGGGAGTCACTGAGTTCCCTAAGTCTACCCTCATGATCATTGTTCTTCTTTCTCTCTTTTGTTCAGCTTCATTATTTTCCCTAATTCTATCTTCTATATCATTTATTTGTTCCTCTGCTTCTTCCATCCTTGTCATTACATCCAGTCTATTTCAAATATCAGTTACTACATTTTTCATTTCTGCCTGATTGTTTTTTAACTGTTTTGTTTCTCTGGTGAAGGCCTCCCTTATGTCTTCCATTCTTTTCTCAAGCCCAGCAAGTATCCTTATGATCCTTGCTTTAAATTCTCCATCAGTGTATTTATTAGATCTGTGTTAATGAGATCTCTGGCTGTGATTTCTTCTTCTGCTGCTGCTGTTGCTTCTTCCTCTTCTCCTTCTTTCTTTTTCTTCTTCTTCCTTCTTCTTCTTCCTTTTTTGAAGTATATTTATCTATTTTGAGAGATTGAGAGAGTGTGACCAGGGATGGGCAGAGAGAGAGGGAGAGTGAAAATGCCAAGCAGGCTTCTCACTGTAATCACAGAACCTGATATAAGCCTGAATCTCATGATCCATGAGATCATGAACTGAGCCAAAATTCAGGAGTTGGATGCTGAAACTGACTGAGCCATCCAGGTGCTCTGGCTGTGATCTTTCTTGTTCTTCCTTTTGGGAAGAATTTCTCCATGTTGGCACTTGGTTTAGGTCTCTGTCTTCTTTTGTATATTAGAGTATCTTGTCAAATTTTCTTTTCCTGAGAGTAATGACTTTATAAAGAAGTCATGTAGTGTCCATGGCCTGGTACTTAAGGGAGTGTCTATTGTGTGTGTGTTGGGAGCCCTTTTGGGCTCACAGGTTGAGAAGTAACCTTAAAGTCGTATCCTAGTGATGTGTTGCACCTCCCCCATTGTAGTTGGAAGTATAGTCCTCAAAACAACGCCCTGATTTCTCTTGTTTACAGATAATTAACATTAAGGCCTTAAAGGAAACACCCTGTTCTCTCCCCCCACCCTAAATTTATATGTTAATTATCCTGAAACCAACATAAAGGATTAAGGAAGTTGTCACCTTGCTGGTAAAAACGGATTATTGTTAAACAGATCAAACTATGGAATGTCACTCATTGCTGTAATGTAACTCACTACCTTTTAAATAAAGACACTGAGACCTGCAGGGCAGAGACACCAGAACTGAGGAGGTGCCAGAATGGCGGAGACGCCAGAATTGCCAGGGCTGCCTGCTTGGTCATCAGACTACATCTCTCTCATGGCTCTCTCATTTCCTTTCGCCTGACTGTCCGTCCTTCGTGGACCCCTAGATTCGCCAGAACAAGGACCCCGGCATGTGTGCTCTGTGTACTCTACTGCCATGATTACTGCTTTATCCTTCAGACCAGTTGCTTGCAAAAGTTCTCCTTGCCCGCAGTGGGCACTGTTTGGTCCTTGGCCTGAATGTGGCAAATTTTAAGTAGGTGTGCTCAGGCCTGCTTGTTAAATGAGACCTGATGCTACTTCCATTAGAACTGAAGCCTTGCAGAACTCTCTGGTCAGGAGATGTGTTGCATGTGTGGGCATCTGCTGGTCATCTGAGGAATGGGCTCGAAGCCTTGGGACTTAAGTACACGTGACCCAGAGGACAGTGCTCACAGAGTGCAGGTGGATGGCCCAGAAGGACAGTGCTCACAGAGTGCAGGTGGGTGGGACTTCGTGTATGCAGATAGGAAATCAGTGTTAGTCCTAGGCTGTTTATTGGAGCTGGTTTGTGCTGAGAGACAGTAGAGGAAATGTCACCAGTCAACTCCTTTGTTCCTGGAGAGGGGTCCTTGTTTCCATCACACCTGCCACATTCTAACATACAATATAATTTAGTATTTCTGCTTTCGTGTTTCCTGTGTTTTCTTGCATATATTAAAAGCCACATGAAGACCAGACTGCTTCTCTTGTACATGTATTTTTCCCATGCATCTACCAAATTTCTTGAAAACACATCATGTGCTCAGTGCATATTTTTTAGAACCATGAATAAACATGACATTTCAATCTTGCTCTCATTTTAACTATTCTGGGTACCCTAAATGTCCTCTTTAACTCTCTCCAAATTAGTGTGAAAATTAGTAAATGAAATCCTATTAGAATGGAGTCAGAAGGCCCTGGAGGGAGAGCTCTCACACAGACATAACACACATAAAGAGCAGGAGGTAGGAAGATAATTTTTGTCTTGACAGGGGAAGACACATTCCCATAGGAAATTAATCTCCTGTCTTTCACAAAAAGAAGGATGATCTCTCCTTCCCCATCAAGGAAACACTAACCACGGAATGCAGCCAATGAAAACCTGCCACAACCTCAAACTTTTGTTCTTCAATGACCATTCGTTGAAGCAGTTCTCCCCAGTCTCCACCTAAAACCTAGTAAAACCTGACTTTTGTAGTGCCTGAGTGGCTCACTTAGTGGAGCCTCCAACTTCAGCTCAAGCCATTTTGTCATGGTTCATGAGTTAGAGTCCCACGTCAGGCTAGCGGCTGACCTTACAGAGCCCGCGTTGGATCCTCTGTCCCCTTCTCTCTCTGCCTCTCTACCACGTGTGCACCATGATTGATGTCAGACTCCTGAAAGGAATTGAGTATATCTGAGAATATGGAGTAAGCAATACGTGGATAAAAATGTTCCTCAAAAGATGGGACAACAATCACTATACAGGCACGTGAGGTTTTGGGTGGAACCAGAGGCTGACTTCGTCATTGTCCACCTAATTCAGGGTGACCTACCATCCCTGTTCCTTCTTCCCTGTCATGGACTTGTATAGGGTGTGACAAAGGAAACCACAGGCCCCAGATGGAGTCACTTCTGCTAGGTCATGTCACCAAAACAGGGCACAATACCTAAGCTCTTCAGCATTCCCCAGAAATTTAGTTTCCACTGGTCAGTGAAGAATTTTGTGGTCAGCACCAAAAAGGTAATCGACCACAAGGATGGGTCCTTTCCCTCGCCCAAAGGAAGATGAGGTATTCCCCTGATTAGAACTTTGTGTCCCATAAAAAAGCGACTTCACCTGATATGACTCTTTTTTATGTTTTTTAAGTTTATGTTTTATGTTTATGAAGTTCTTGTCCTACCTTTAAAAACTTTTCCCTTTCTGTAGCCCTTTGTTATTTCTATCTACTTGCTAGGTGTGATGCTGCCCAATTCACAAGTGAATGGCTAATCCCAAAGACCTTTAAAATGTACTGGGCTTAAATTTTATAACCGGGACTTCTCTATTGTTCCTGACCAATTACAAAACTGACTCTAACGCTTCAGGCTGCAAGCATTTGAAGAGCAACAACATCCTTCCAGCCGTGCACAGACGCCTTAGATTTCTCAAGTGCTGTACACATTTGAATGTGTCATTTACCTCAGGAAGAGGATGTGGGAGCAACTGAAATCCTAGTTTAATCCTTTGGACTTTAAAAACCAACAAAGCCGCTCCCTGCAGCACTTTCCACCAACTCTCAGGGTGCCAAGTGGCCTAAACGCTGGTAGTCCAGAGTGGAGAACACCCTTCCGTGGTCGCTGGAGTTCTGAGAGCTAAGGTACCCGGAAAAGCGAGAGGGGTAGAGACGCAGCAAGGAGCCAATGACGGAGCAAGAGGAGGCATTTCTGGGCATGCGCATCGCGAGAGGGCGGGATTTCCGGCCTCTTCTAGGTGGAAGATTTTTGGCTTAGGTTTATTTACTCTCAGAGGTTCCAGACCGCAGATTCCTGGTCGCCGTGACAAACTGACACAGTGCAAAGGGTGGCGCTGTGTTCCCGCACAGACTGCCGTCGACAGGTCTCCGATTCCGCTTGTGCTGCCCCGCGCCTGCTTTGCCCGGATATTCCGATGGCAGCAGCCGTCCCCAGGGACCCGGCTCAGGTAAACGCGCGGCCCCCGGGCCCTATGCGCCATCCCCCCCACCCAGACCCTCAGTGCCCCAGTGCCGGTGGCCGGCTCGCGTCCTTGCGGCCCAGGTCCCCGGGTCCTGGCCGGGGAGGCGCTCGTAGACGGGAGCCCGCGCCTGAGCGCCGGGGTGACGGGTGCGGGAGCGGGCTGCAGGGGAGGGACCGGCTAGTGCAGGGCTGCACGGGGGCCTGCGCCACCAGCGGGGTACAGCAGGTCTCCGTCCTTTCAGCGAACGCAAGGTGCAGCGGCGCCAGCGAGGCCTGTCACCTGGCTCCCTGAGCAGTCCATCCACTCCGGCGATTACGACAGGGGGTGTAACCCAGGTGTGAATAGGCTTCCTCTGGCTGCGGGGGGCACGGACTGCGGGGGCAGCGAGGGGGCAGGGAGCGCAGGAGGAGGTAACCGCGCGAGTGTCCGTTGTCGTCGATGGACCAGAAAGGCCACCGCGAATGTCAGAGAAGCTGTTGAATTGTGGTCCGGTGTGCGAGAAGGGCCAAGCCGAATTCGTGGGGTGTTGCAGGTGGCGAGGGAGAGGGAGGAGTCCCGGAATACCTGAGGGCTTTTGATCCTGGAACTTGAAGGTACAAACTGCCGGTTATTTGACGCGGAAGTGAGTGTCTGTGGGAATGCAAGAGAACTGCAGTCTGGCACAAACAAGCTGAGGCCAAACAGTAGGCCAGTCTGGAGAGCAGAGAGCGGCAGGCTTTTTTAAAGGGGAAGGGGCAAATGTGGTCATTGGTGAGTCTCTGTGCCTGGCAGAGAGACCCTTAGGGCTGGGGTTTTCACACAGGTCGAGTGCAGAGCGGAGGGTTGTGACTGTTGAAGGGACCGCAGGGGCAGCACAGAAGTATTAGAGGGACTGTGAGCATCTGAAATTGACATGTGGCTGTGGGTGGTGTCCCTGAAGCCAGGACCCCAGGCAGCCGAGGGGGACTTCTCAGTGGCATTTGAGACTTTCCCTGAGTTGGATTCCCTGACAGTGCTGGGGTTGTAGTGGAACCTGTTTGAATTTGGCACCCATCCTTTGGATGTCATGCGACAGGTACAAGTGTGAGTCCAGGGGGCATCGTTAGGTGTGGGGCAGGCAGCTGTGGGGGCGCAGCTGTGGAGTCTGAAGGTGTGAGGGAGATGCAGACCCCAGAGTCATGTTTACGTAGAGGGGGAGGGGGAGTGTGAGCTTTGAGCCTCAGGGGCCTGGTATTGAAAACGGACCAGAAAAGGTGGCTCCATCATTGGCCGTGTTTGAGGGCACGTTCTGGGAGACTCCCCGGGAATGTCCAGGCAGAAAGGATGGCGCTGACAGGCCAAACCCAGACCGCAGATTGCGTCTGTGCACCCCCCTCCTGTTATTGCTGAGGACTGAACACAGCGATTGGTGGGAAGGGGAGGAGACAGCGGCAGTAATGACACCAGGACCTGGTATTTATTCTGAGGTAGGAGCTGGGGAGCCCGGGGAGAATGGGGTGTACGTGTGAGGGTTTGGATTGTGTGTTCTCAGAGAGAGACTGTTCGTGGTGTCGTCTGTCCCTTTCATGACAGGGTGGTGTGACCTTTGAGGACATTGCCATCTACTTCTCTTCGAAGGAATGGAGCCTTCTTGATGAGGCTCAGAGACGGCTGTACTACGATGTGATGCTGGAGAACTTTACACTTATATCCTCCCTGGGTAAGGCCCTCCCCCTCCCCAGTGACCGGGACTGGGCTCTGTGTTCCCACTTCAGCCCCCAACCACCCAATGCACAGGGGATGCTTTGTCCTTCTCAGGTGTGGACTGTGGGAACCGCCTGCTTCCCCAGCTCTTGGCAGTTGCTTTTGTTGTAAGGCTGGGTTGTCGGTGTGCCCTTTTGTGTCCCCTGCCGTCCCAGTACCCTCTCTGCTTAACTAACCTTCCTAGGGTAAGATTCGATCGAGGACAGTAGTCATTATTTAAGACCGACGGATTGTGCCTTGCTTGCCCTCTGCTCGGCTGGGTCAGTGTTTCAGATCTGTGCCATTTCTGTGGCCCAGGTTTTAATCTCTTCCCTTCGGAGCTGTGTTCTTGTGCCTGCCTGTGTGGGAAATTGCAGGCATTGGCTTGGTCAGTACTTAAGTGGACTAGGGGCTGCTTCTCAAGACTATCCTGTGTGGTTCTTCTGATAGTGTTTGCATTTCTTCTTCTACCTGCCCTTCTCCATTCAGCTCTGTTGAGCTTTGATTGACAAAGAAAATTGTATATTGAAAGTATATTAGAAGATGAATTGATATACTGAAACATAAGGAAATTATTACCAAAATGAAGGCGATCAACACACTGATTACTGAACATAATTACCTTTTTCAGGCTGGTGGTGAGAAAGCTTACATCTACTCTCAGCAAATTTTAAGTTACAGTACAGTATTAACACCTGTAGTCAACATGCTATCCTTTAGACCTCAAACTTACTCATCTTGTAAATGAAAGTGTGTACCCGTAACCATCATCTCCTCATTTCCCCCAGTCCTGAGCTTCTGGCATTCTACTTTCTGTCTCTATGAGTTCAAATATTTTGAAAGAATATCCAAATAAAACGCCATGCAGTTTTTGTCTTGTCCTGTGTGGTTTATTTCACTTAGAGTAAGATTTTCTGCGTTCATCCGTGTCATGGTAAGTGCCCGTTTTGCCTTCTTTTTTATGGCTGAATATTCTTCCCTTGTGTGTGATCTAAGTGTTGTCACTTATCGGCTCATGCACACTTACTCATGTTTCCCTGTATTGGGTGTTGTGAATAATACTGCAGTGGATGTGGATGTGCAGACACTTTGTGTAGATTCTGATTTTGTTTCCTTGGGATACAGACCTAGACATGGCAATGGTGGGCCATATGGTGGTTCCATTTTACATTTTTTTCAGTCCTCCCTATTATTTTCCATAATGACTTCCCCGATTTACATTCCCGGCAACTGTGTTCAGGGCTTCTTTTTTCTCCACATCCTCACCAACGTGTTACATCTTATCTTTATGGTAAAAGCCCTTTTAACAGGTATAAAATGATATCTTCTGGGGTGTTTTGTTTTGTTTTATTTTGTTTTTTGGAGAGAGAGAGAGAGTGACAGAGATAGCACAGCAAACAGGGAGAGAGAGAATCCTAAGCAGTCTCGCACTGGTGGTTGAGCAGAAATCAGGAGTAAGACTCCTAAAACGACTGAGCCTCTCGGGGCACCCCATATAGATTGATTTTGATTTGTGTTTCCTGACGATTAGTGCTCCGAGCTCTTGTTGGCCAATTGTATCTCCTTTTCACTGTCTTCTGTGTCTCTGGTTCTGCTGCTACTTTTCAATTTGGTATACTCCTGCTTGTTTCTTTTTGACTTTGTTGTGTGTGCTTTTGATGTCATATTAAAAAGGAAAAAAAACATTGGCAAAAGTAAGGTTAAGGAGACTTTTCCCTATATTTTTTCTAAGAGTTTTATGGTCTGATGTCATATGTTGAAATTTGTAATTAATTTCAAGTTTATTTCCATGAGTGCCCTAAGATGGAGGTCCTGTAAATTATTTTTTCATTTGGATATTCAGATTTCACAACAGCATTAAAGAGATTATTTTTTCTGCAGGGTACTCTTGGCATAATTGCCAAAAAGCAGTTAATTATATGTGTGTAGTTTGACTTTTGCGCTCTTTATTACGTTGCACTGGTCTTTTTTTATGCTAGTGCCATATTGTTTTGATAACTATAGCTTTGTAATATTGTTTGAAGTCAGAAATGTGCTGCCTTCAGTTTTGAGTTCTGTTTTCAAGATTTCTTTGCTTCCTGTTTTGGGAGACTCAATGGCAGGGGTGCCAGTGTCCTCTGTGGAGCAGGCAGCAGGAGTCTCTGCTTAGCAGGGACCACAGTAGTACCCACCTAGTGGCTGATAGAGATGCCCCAGCCCCTTTTTCCTACCCATCCTCCCCTGTCTCACTAATACCGTCTCCAACTGTCCTTTCTGTGTGCTTGTCCTCTGTTTTAAGCTTCACGGTGTATTAGCCAGTCTTAGTTGGTCTCTCGAGCCCTCTGAGGCTACCGTCATTCATGAATAGCTGTTGAATTGATTTTTGTTGGGGTGAAGGATGGGATCCCTCATTCTACCATCCTGCTGACATCAGTCACATAGGATGCTTTTCAGAGTCTGTTGTGTGCTGAATAGCTCTGGGCCACTCCCGGCCATCCACGTGGCCAATTTTCTTCAGTATTTTGACCCTCCCTATGCCCTGTAGTTGCTCAGCTGGAGCTTACAGGGAAGAGTCCGTTGTCTATCATACTATGGACGTGATCCAGACGTGAACAGGTGGGCTCACAGAGGGCCTTTTTCCAGTAAATGGCAGCTGGGAAGGTGTGATATCAGTACTTTGTGCAGATCACGATAGACACTTTTGTTCAACTAGACTTTGGTGCCATTGCCAATGGCCAACCTCGTTCCTGTCCTCTTCACTGTTGACAGTTTGTGTACTTGTGGGTTTCACTCCTTTGGTAGCCCTGTGACTTCCAGCACAGGGGTAATTGCTGTTTCTCGGGCCTCCACATCTTAAGCATTTCTCTCAGTACTCTTCTTGTGTACTCCAACATTCGCCTCACCCATTTTCCAGGAAATGTTCATGTATCCTTAAACTGACCTTGAACAACCACAGGTTTCTTGTGATTGGATTTTTCTGCAGCCTCCTACTCAGCCAAATGTCAATAGCTGAAAAAAACCTCATGGATGCTGTGGGCAGAGAAACAAGTTGTGACCTTGGCTCTCTTCCTTCCATCAAACCCTGGCGTGCTGTCCTTCCAATGAGCTGTCCACAGTGCTTTGACCTTAAGGGCCCAGTAATCCAGAGGGGGTACTCCTTTACCTGAATTTAACTCCCATGTCTGGAAAAGCATCTAATCAATGTGCCTACATGAGAAGGGTGCCTATGTGTGATGGGCTTACCCCCTCACTGTAGTCACCACGTATTTCATCAGAGTTTCTTTGCATTCAGGTTGCTGCTGTGGAACAGAGGATGCAGAGGGACCCCATGAACAGAGTGTTTCTGTAGATGTGTCGCAGGACAGCGCACCCAAGGCAGCTCTGTCTTCCCGGAAGACCCACCCCTGTGAGATGTGTGGTCCCGTCTTGAGAGACATTTTCCGCTTGTCCGAGATCCAGGGAAAACCAAGCAGCCAGAAACTCTTGAGGTGTGGAGCATGCGCGAAACTATTTTATTTCAGCTTACTCTTTGAGCATCAGCTGGAGCAGCACATGGGAGAGAAACCATTCAGAAGTAGTTTGGACACTGTTTGTTCTGTGAAGGGATATGGATTCCATGATTCAGGAAAGCCCTTTACGTGTAGAGAGGTTCAGAAGGACTTCCAATCTGGCTCGGGGTATGTGCAGCAGGATGCCATTCATTCTGGAGAGAATCCAAACACAATCAGCCCGTGCAGGACAACTTTACAGATCAGGAAACGGCATTACACTTGGGGAGAATGCAAGGAAGTCTTCGGTCCCAAATCTACACATGTTCAGGATCAGGGTGTCGGACCTGGAAGACTGTGTTTTGTGTGCAGTGAATGTGGGAAAACATTCAGGTACCAATCTTTATTTGCTATCCACCAGAGATCCCATACTGCAGAAAGACATCATGAATTTGGTGAAGATGAAAAATCTATTGGGCCAAGGTCAACTCACAGTTCATACAGAAAGACTCACACAGGGTCCAGGCAATACACGTGCAACAAATGTGGGAAATCCTTAAGCCACAAATCAGTACTTATTCATCCCCAGAGATGGTATAGTGGAGAAAGTGATTATGTTTGCAGTGGATGTGCAACATCTATTAACCATAACCACGTGTTGATTACACGTTCTGTTCCAACCTTGGAAAGGCCTTATAATTGTGGTGACTGTGCAAAATGTTTTACCTCTATCTCTGCCCTCAGTTATCATCAAAGATCTCACACAGGGGAAAGACCTTATGAGTGCAGCGAATGTGGGAAGTCATTTATCTCCAGTACTGGCTTCCGTTCTCACCAGAGTGTTCACACTGGAGAAAAGCCTTATGAGTGTAGTGAATGTGGTAAATCATTTTTCTCTAGGTCTGACCTCCATTGTCATCACAGAGTTCACACTGGGGAAAGGCCTTATGAGTGCAGTGAATGTGGCAAGTCCTTTCACCGAAGAAATAACCTCAATGTACACATAAAGGTTCACTCAAGTGAGAGGCCTTACGAATGTAATGAATGTGGAAAATCTTTGAAGTGTAAGTCATCATTCATTCAACATCAAAGAATTCACACAGGAGAAAGGCCTTATGAGTGCAGCGAATGTGGGAAATCTTTTACCACTAGTTTTGTCCTTCGTTCTCACCAGAGAGTCCACACTGGAGAAAGGCCTTATGAGTGCAGTGAATGTGGGAAATCTTTTACAGCCAGCTCTGTCCTCCATAATCATCAGAGAGTTCACACTGGAGAAAGACCTTATGAGTGCAGTGAATGTGGGAAAACTTTTACCACTAGTTCTGTCCTCCGTTACCACCAGAGGGTTCATACTGGAGAAAAGCCTTATGAGTGCAGGGAATGTGGCAAGTCCTTTCCCCGAAGAACTAACCTGAATGTACACATAAAGGTTCACTCAGGTGAAAGGCCTTACGAGTGTAATGAATGTGGGAAATCATTCAAGTGTAAGTCTAAACTCATTGAACACCAGAGAATTCACACAGGAGAAAAGCCTTATTTGTGTAGTAAATGTGGGAAATGTTTTAGTCGCAGCCATGCCCTCCAGTATCATCGTCAAAGTCACCTTGGAATAAGGCCTTATGAGTGTAATGAGTGTGGAAAATCTTTTGCTTGTAGTTCTTCCCTCCGATCTCACCAGAGAGTTCACACTGGAGCAAGACCTTTTGAGTGCAATCAATGTGGGAAATCTTTTACCGCTAGTTCTGTCCTTCGTGCTCACCAGAGAGTTCACACTGGAGAAAGACCTTATGAGTGCAGTGAATGTGGAAAGTCCTTTCTCCGAAGAAATAGCCTCAATGTACACATAAAGGTTCATTCAGGTGAAAGGCCTTATAAGTGTAATGAATGTGGGAAATCTTTTAAGTGGAAGGCAACATTTATTCAACACCAGAGAATTCACACAGGAGAAAGGCCTTATGAGTGCAATGAGTGTGGGAAATCTTTTATCAGTCATCCTGCTCTTAGTTATCATCAAAGAGTTCACACTGGAGAAAGGCCTTAGGAGTGCTGTGAATGTGGGCAGCCTTTCAGCCAAAGCTCCAATCTCACTCAACAACAGAAAGTCTGGTAGATGAAGCCCTCATGAGTGATATTGTGAATTGTTTATGTTCACTTGCAGTCATGTGTTCTATCCTCTATTCAGGATTAGCAGATGATGTCTTTGGAAGGTAATTTGAATCAGAATGGATCTCGAGTGTGGAGCCCTCATGAATGGGATTATTGTCCTCATACCAGTTCTAAGAGAGCTTGCTTCCTCTGTACCATGCCAGGATCCTTTGAGAAGATCATCTATAAATCAGGAAGCTGCTTCTCACTAGACACAGCACCACACCCAATAGGGAATGTTATGTGGGATATCCAATCTCCAGAAAGAAGTTTCTGTTTACAAGTCACCTAGATTATGGTACTTTGTTAGAGCAGCCCGAGCTAAGTCAAATGTGAAGAATGTGCACAATCTTTTGGCCAAAGATACAGTTTCATAAAAATTGGTAATTACCCTGGGGCAAGGCCTCATGAGTGAAGGGAATGACATAATTCCTTTAGCTAGTCATCTGTCTTCATTGCACACAGAGTTCACAGTGCAGAAAGGCTTTAAAGTAGCAGAGGAGGTGATATTTCCTTGAGTAGTGTAATCACAACACAGGCCATGTGGCCCAGAGATTCTTGCACCACAAAGTGGCTTTTGTGAAGCAGCCACTTTCCTGGAACTAACCTTGTTCACTTGAATGTCCACAGTGGAGTGACTTCCCATAAGTTCCAGCTATTTGGGAAAACTCAGGAACTGCATTGTGCTTCTGATGTGTCCAGAGTCATTGCTAGATTGAATTCGCTGCCAGTTTGTGTAATAATTTAGTCCACCTCTGCTCCCTGGTGGGTCCCCATAATGTGTATAAGTCACCAACTACATGCTCAAGCATGTTGACCTTTGCACATTGTCATTGGGGTTGGACATTATGGGTAATTGAAACTTCACATTCCATTCTAAGTTAGACATGGATGTGATGCAGTGTTTATCCACAGTACCTGATCTTAGTTTTGGATAGTGTCTTGCAGACAAAAATAATGTCTTAGGATGTTATTGGTCTTGTGATGCTTGTGATAAATCTGTGCAGCGTCCAAGTCCCCAACAGAGGTATATGTGCCACATGTTGCTCTGGTTTATGCATTAATAAATGCTTTTTTTGTTTAATTGCTAATCTTAGGTGTTGTATTCTAATGGGTTATTTGAAAGCAGGATTAGACTCTTCCAGCACGAAGGAGTGAACAGATTTCATTGCATCCCAAACATACCGTGCCTTGGAGAGGAATATTGCAAATAAATAATATGTACGTACATACTCTCCAGCTTGGGTGTGAGTTTGCATTATGACCCACGGCCTTTGTTATGAGCTGAATTGTGAATCCAAACTACCTATGTTGAAGTTGTGGCCCCCAGTATGTCATAATGTGACTATAGTTAGACTTAGCATGTTTAAAGAGATAATAAAGTTGAAATGAGGTTATTAGGATGGACTCTTAGTAGGACTAGTGTCTTTATAAGAAGAGGACCTGAGGATAGAGGCCCAGAAGGATGACCATTTGAAGACAGGGAAATCCCCATCTCCAAGCGAGGGATAGAGGATTAGAAGAAACTAACCCTGCTGTTACCTTATGTCCAGTTTCTGGACTCCAGCTTTGTGGAGAAGTAAATTTCCTTTGTCGAATCACCCAGTGTGTGGTATGTTATTAGGGCAGTTCTAGCTACTACAGCCCCCTGGGTTCTATATCTGTCTTCTGTGGCTGGATGCCAGGAATTTTCCTGTACTCAGAGGTCACCCTGAAGAGGGAGCATCTCCAGTGGTTATGAAACCATCTCCAGTGGTTGTGGAAACAACATGAATGTTTTGCTTGTCCACAGCTGAGATCACATACTGCCAGGCACTGTTGAGTGGAATGTCTACCCCAAATGCTCCAAAGGAGCCATGTGACCTGATGTACACTATTCACACGTTACACCACAGGGGCAGGGGAACTGTAATTGGTAATCTAGAAGAGGGGCTCATGAGGGAGTAGAGGAGACATCAGCCACTTAATGGGGCTTCTGTCTTATACACATGTATCCACAGATGTTCTAGCGACTGGCTGGGCAGGATCGGCGTGCGCAGACATTCTTCACTATCAGACACGTGTCCTGTGTAACAGAGGTCATTGTCATAAAATAACCCAAAGGTGTCTGAATTGTCATATCCTCTCTGGTGTTTACATCTCAAGGCCATTGTGTGTGAGAGGTAAAGGACGCAAGACAAGGGTGGTTCCATAGTCCAGGGATGGAGCTATTCGACGCGCTTAGCCAGCATTGTTGTTGGTACAGATGTGACTATGACAGTCGCTTGTTCTGTAATATTCACCTCCCAGGTAGTCTCCCAGGGACTCCCCAGCCTCCTTGGCTATAAAAACTGGTCTTCCAGAGGTGGTGTTGTGGGGACCAACTCCTCTTATGGTTGCCAAAGTCATACTTTTTCCCATACTGTGTCCCTAAATAAACCATTTCTCCTCAAGCTGAACTTCTCAGCCTTTTCCTTTAGTCTTATTGTTTGGAGGTGGTTTTGCATATACATCTGTTCCAGGAAACAGTACTATTTTCTTTGGAAATACACCACTATTTATCCATTCATCTGTTTGGAGCATTTGGGTTACTCACAGTTTTGGCCTTTGTAAACAAAGTGCTATAAACATTTTCGTTACAGCTCTTTATGTGGATAGAAGTTTCCTTTCTCTTGTGGTATAACCCAAAGCGCAGTGCCTGTCACAGGTAGGTAAGTGTTAATATTTTTAAGAAACTGCCAAAATATTATCTAAACTTCAGTTCTGCATTCCCACCAGGCATGTATGAGAGTTCCAGTACCTCCAGTCTATAATGTCAACCCATTCGTAAGTGTGTAGTGCTCTGTTACCATTGCATATCCTAGGGATGTTGATTGTGAGGTTTTTTTCATGTGTTTACTTATCACCTGTATATCTTCTTTGGTACAATTTCTGTTCATATCATTTGACCATTATCTTTCCTATGAGTTATGGCTATTTCCATTTTCATTTACAAATAAGAAACTGATACAACAATGGTGTGTATTAGAATGTTCCTCATTCTTAAATGGTGTGACATTTTGCTCTATGCAGTTATAGTAACGCTGTTAGCCTATTTCTTCATTATTTTTACTCAGATTCTTTTGTGTCCTGCACACATCATGGTCAAAAACACCATACACGTGTAAGTTTAGTGTGAATTCTTATCATTATGTCTTCACTTTCTTAAGTCCAGGCACTTGGAAATACAAAACTGCAGCCCTGCTTTGTAGTGCTTACCAATTTCCAAAGTGCAAATTCTCCCATCATGAGAGTGGGATATGCTCAGAGAAGGCGCTGAAAATTTCCACTTGGGTGTTTGGTGGAAAACTAAACTTTGGTGTATGCAGGAGACTTTATAAGCCCAGGTCGACAGCAGCTGGGGTGGAGGGGTGGGGGTTGGAATGGATGGAGGTGGGGGTGCTGTGATCTAACCTCAGTTCTGCACAAGCCTCAGGGGCAGGAGACTTTAATCCTGACTGGTCAGAGGGGAGGGACCTCCCTAAACACCCTGACGGGTGAGTGAAAATAGGCTGGCCTCACTTTAGCGGTGACCAGTCCGTCAGGCAAACCCACTGCGTTCAGATTGCTTCCTCGGATCCCACCCAGTACTTTGGAAGGACTTCTCACCCTCTAGTGATCGCCTCCATGTGATTTAACTCTTTCTTTCTGTCATAGTTGACTGCATTCCCCAAAGATGTATGCCTTGGGTGCATCTCATCCTGGCTCTAGGCTGCCTTATCAGTGCTCTCACTCGGGGGAAGACTGGGGGATGGGGCACTGCGGCCATTTTCGGCTTCCGCCTCTCCGAGGCAGAATGGGAGCCAGCGGGACAGGGCCTCACCTGGATCAACTGTCTGTGCAGGCATCCCTCTTTGAGTGGAAAGTCTACCCCAAATGCTCCAAAGGAGCCATGTGACCTGATGTACACTATTCACACGTTACACCACAGGGGCAGGGGAGGACATCTCCCATAAGGAGAGGTCTGGCGCCTTAGTGTAGGAACCCCCTGAGACCTTTTTTCCATGGATACATGCGTGATTGTGGTCTCATCTCGGAGGATCAGGCAGGAAGGGGCCTATAGGGGGACCATGGGGCTGATGGGAGAGCAGGAGTGGTGCGGGGACAGAGGAGACACCTGGAGGGAGGCGGCACCCAGTGGAGGTGATTTCGGAAGGACCTGACGGGTTGAGTTTCTGTATGTTCTGTGGAGTCCAAGGTCCCACCATTGATCCTTAAGGCAATGCCTTTTCCTGAGCTGTGGCCATTCTTGACCCAGGAGATACCTGAGGGACACAGCTCAGTCCCCAGGTGAGTTCTTGATTCTTTCCACTTGCACAGTTGTGACCGCTCTGGCAGCCACTGGGTGTGAAGTCTGGGTTAAACTCATTGGATTAAGTTGTCCATATGTTAAGGGAAAAAACCTCAGGCACAGGTTGGCCAACAAATTATGAGTTTATTGTACTGTAGGGTACAGGGATGTACGAGCATCTAGTCTAGGGGTCCCAAGCAGACTAAGTTTGGCCCCTCGGCGGTGACAAAATCCCAAAGCAAAGAGAAATGAGTGGGGGTGAAACAGAAAGGTATCTCTTTCAAGGAGACAATACAGGGAACACAGTGGACTAATCTCAAAGACTGACTACAAAGTGGCGAAAACACTTCCGGATTTATAAAAGAAAAATGTGGGGGAAAGGTGGGTGGGTACATGCAGGGAGGCAGTGAGAGTCAAGTAGATCATTGTCATGGACTCACTCGTGGGTGGGGTCTTGCCGGTTAGGGACACTCTATTGCTTGAAGGGGTCATTTTGGCTCCTACCAGGGAATGTTTTCCATCAACATCTCCCTTCTTAGCCAAGAGACAAGCTGGAAAGAATGCAAGGAGAAAGTTTGACATCAAAAGTGGGGCAGCCAAGTTCCTCTTTCAGTACTAAAATGCAGTTATGTACAGGGAAGCTACCTTGGGCCCTCCTGGCAACCTAGTAATCTTGAAGATTTAACAAATACCTTTAGCCCAAGTGATTGCTTAAACTTTCTCTGTTTATCCAAAGATTCAGCATTCTCTCATGCAAATAACTGAGCACTTCTACCTGTCACAAAACAAATCTGACCCTCTAGCACAACCTCTAGGCACTAAGTCACCAGACCTCTTTCATAACCTTCGAAGCAATGTGAAAACATCTATAGTTATAACTATTAAGTCTGCATGCAGTCAAGAAATGTTATGGACCACTGTGCTCCCTTTACTGTTTAACTGCTCTAAACTGTTAAAAACCCCTGGGCTACACACAAACCTTGGACGTGGCCTTTGTACAAAAGTCCACCTTCTTCCCAGGTGTTGTCCCTCTTGGATAAAGCTCATATTCTTTTCCATTGAACACTTGTCTCTTGAGTATTGGCTTTTGGAGAAATGCACAGCTGAACTTGGCCTTTGGTAGCGTGGGAACAGAAATTAACAGACACACAGACACATGATGGGGTTTTGGAGTAGTGGGGGTCTGGAGGTCATAGCCAAGAAATAATTCTTGAGATGACTTTGGTGCAAAAATTGATTTTATTATTGCATGGGGATAGGACTCAGGGGCAGAAAGAGCTGTACTGGGGTTGTGAAGAGAGTTACTAGTTATATACTGTGGACTAGGGGAGATAAAGTCATGAGGACGTTTCTAATGGGATTTTCATATGCTAAAGAAGACTCACAGATTGATGGAGGCCCAGCTACCCTTTAGCAGAACATTAACATTAAGACAATAAGGAGTTCGTGAGAAATGTTACACTCTGTATTTGCCTCAAGTATTTGTTTTTTTTTTTAAATTTTTTTTTAATGTTTATTTATTTTTGAGAGACATAGAGGCACACTGTGAACAGGGGAAGGGCAGAGAGAGAGGGAGACACAGAATCGGAAGCAGGCTCCAGGCTCCAAGCCATCAGCACAGAGCCCGACGCGGGGCTCGAACTCACAGACCGCGAGATCATGACCTGAGCTGAAGTCGGCCGCCCAACTGACTGAGCCACCCAGGCGCCCCTTGCCTCAAGTATTTGTTAATGGACTGCTGGTTATAAGGAAATTTAATTTTATCTGCCATTTTCTTCTTGTCTTTGTTCCCCACATCACTATGGAGGGGAGAGTGATGTTGGAGCTAGAGATTTCTGGAGATTAGGCTATTGAGAAGATTGTCTTTTTCTTGTAATATACTAAGATATTTGTAAACTGATGGAGACTCCTATCTTGCATGACTGTGATATCTATCAGTTAACCATTTGTTTTTCCCCTTTCCCTTGTTCTTGGGCAGCCAGGAGTGCTTGAGGAATGTCACATATAACCCACTAGGGTATGGTGGGGTACTGTTAGCCTGTACTTTGCCCTAAACTTGCCCCATGCTCCCTCATCATATCCCCCCAAACAATTTTGATCCTGAAATCTTCAAGGTTGTTGAAGATGGAAGGTCTCATCTTTTGTAGCTTCTTCCTGCTGAGTAGGGGTGTAGATATGTCCCTACCTATGGTTCAGTATTGATCAGGCAGGGAACGTATGGGGGAGTTACGAAAGGTGAAGGTAGCTGAATCCAACGTGGACAACATGTATGAACCTCCTTGGGGAGGAGAAAGATAATCCGTTGGCTTGAAGTTATTGCAGTGCTGGACTCTGGGCACCAGGCAGAGATATATTGGAGAAAACAATTAGAACAACAAGAAAGATTAGCCCAAATAAAAGTCCTTTGGTAGTTGACAAAAATCCTCCAGTCCAGGAAGTTAACCAATCACTAAAGGAAAGAAAGGGATTGTTTAAAGCACCAGTTTGAGTATTCATGTCAGTTAGAAATCCAGAAATATTTTTGTGGTAATCTGGAATGCACAGACAGCATTGTTTCTGTGAGAGCACAACTTCCACTTTATGCAGCAGCTTATTTTGTAGAACTGTCTTATGCATTTGAGTTATTTTAGCATTTAATAATACAATGTTATTTTAAGAGTCATTTAAGACCTTAACTATGTAACAGGTGGTGTTTAGCTAACAGGTGCTTACTTGTTTAGTAATTAGGTAATTAATAAAAGGCATTTTTATAATGACAAGAACAATATAGGTTAATGGATAGAGAACATTACAAACCCAGTGTCTGCCAGTGCCGCCAGTGAGATTTTAAATTGTCAGCCTTACAGCATCCTCAGATGTGAGTGGGACCAGGCAGCAGGAATCAGATTGTTCTTTCCGGTTTGTAACTCAAATGTCTGTGGTGATCCTTTTGAATGGCCCATTGTAAGAAGGAATTGTTAGGATAAATTGGGGAAAGGAGAATGAAAAAGAAAGGTACAACCATCATAAGAGAAGTTTGACACTTACAGGAATGAGAACGCACCTTAGTTTGCTCATTGATTTTTTGTAAAGGGGTACAGATTTTATTTTAGATATAGGAGCCTGTGAAGAGTGCCCCTCCAATTTACTGCAATGGGAATACTCACTATGACCTCGTAGGGGCCCTTCCATTTTGGTGTTAAATCCCCTGCTGTATTAGACTTCCAATCTTTTTAATAAGCCAGGTCTTTTGGGTTTCAATGGTGTGTCTTTCTAGTAGCTGTCAGATCAGATTTAGGGAGGATATAGTTTGCACATTCACTTAAAGATTTATGAATTAACCCAGCCTCAAGTGAATAATTTAATAAAATACTATAGTCTTTATCTATTGGTAGGCTTACAGTGATAAAAGTCTTCACATACAATTTTTGGGGGAATCCAACCCACTTTCCAGTTTAAATAATCATATGTCCACGGGGTCTTATTATTACCCCCACAGAGCAAGAAGCAAAAAGATTGTCCATACCTGTGCTATTATGACCATTTTTCTGAAGTTTACCTCAAGTTGTCTAGTTCAGGCAAACATCATTTAGAGACAATCAGAACTAGAATTTAACATCCATAAAGGTGCATTATTGAAACATAGTTTTTCTCTTTTAAAACCCTCATTTCCAGAGATGCCAAACCAAGATTAGTTTGTTTGTAGAACAAGTCTAGTTTTAACAAACTTGCCCTAATTATTTACATAAGCTCTGCAAGAACAGCAATTGATCATGTAGATCTTTTAAAGTTTGCTTTGCTAGAAACTTGTTTAAGGAATCTGCAGATTGAACTTTTAGTAGTCTCTCCAGATCAGAAACCCAGACAAGTACTTGCCATCAGACATGCCTGCAGTACCTGTAGAATTGTACAGATTCCTCCTCACGAGGTCCCCAAGATATCCTAAGGCTCCTGAACCTGCCAGGAAGTGACATTCTTTACTCACCGGTAAGGCTGCTGGGAATTCTGTAAGCAAGGTATCAGGCTAACATTTCCAAATTTATGGCTCCATGTTTCATAAAGTGAACTTTGGTTCCTTAGAGCTGTTTGGTCATATCTGAGTCTCTGCATATCTCCCAAATATGGCATTCCAGTCAAAACCTTGGTAAAATAACCAGTATTTCCAATGGTATCTTGTTACAAGATGAACAGATTCTTATTGAACTTATGCAAATAAGTATGATTGCCATGGACGAAGGAACACTCACTGAATTTGTAAATTTCAGAGGGTTTAGGTAGAAAAGTTCAATACTTTGTTGACAAATTAATACTTTATCACATTCCCATATATCATAAATATCTTAAGAGAAAGTTTCCTTAATCTGGATGAGCCAACATTAGAGATCCAACAATATTTCCAACAAGAGTCACAAAACTCATCTTCATCAGTTCATTTAGTCCTATGTTCCTAATTCTTGTTCAGTTTAAATGCAGCTTTTTCATTCTGGAAATTCTTACCCATTTTAGTTTTAGGTTTTTAAAGATGTCAAATACTTTTGTCCTAAAAGTCCTTTTTATGAATCTTCTTGAAGATGAAATATGTTTTGTGAGAGAATGAGAACAATTATAAATAACAAAATCTCAGAAATGGACATTGCTATAGATCTGATGAGAGTTCATTATGCAATTGACAAGGAAATTTGGTGATTTCTGTGACACATAACATTTTATAATAAGAATATCAAGTGATTACCTTATTACCAAAACATATTAAAACTTTAGGAATTGCATATGCATTTGAGCACTTATAGCATTTACTTATGCAATACAACCTAAGGTTTACCATTATTTGATAGTTCTTTTTCCAAGTAACTTAACATACCAAATAAGTCTGATTGGTCAAAAGGACTTCATTTACAATTTAAATCCTAGGAAGTTTGTTAAAACCTTAGAAAGTTATAAAACACATCCTAAATATGATTACAGATCATTACAAATCTTAATTATTTATTTAGCCAAGGTGGCAATAAGAGATTCCAAAGGCAAATGTGCAGGGTTATATAGTTGTTAGCAAAACTTTGCTGGTTTAACATTGAGAAGTTTTAACTTTAAGTAATCAAAGACCTGATAAAGACAAAACATAAAGCTTTGGTTTTCCTAGCAGACAAAAGAGAAAAAGTCATTGTTTACATTATTCTTATCAAGACCAGATTAACAGTCCAAGAAAATTTTGTCTTTTAAACAGACAAAAAAAGCAGAATTTTAATCTTATACCAGTGTACTTTTAAAATCCATCCATTGGAATTTTAGTCCATTCTGACCACCATAAAATTCCTTTTCAAAGATTTCCCTTCATGGACCTTCTAAAACTTTCCTTTGCCTTCAGGTTTGTCCCAAGCCATTTCTCTCCAAACAACCAATCTCACTTAGGAGAAAATTACTTTCTTTTACCTTCGACAAAACTGTATTTCCATTTTACAGACAGAATTGCTTTTCTTATTTCCATTAGTCTTAATTGCATTCCACAGAATTTTATCTTTTAGAAACCTTAGTCTCCAGTGAAAACAGTAACCAATTGTAAACTGTTACACCAGAATTCTTTAGATGACAAATTTATGAACCACTTAAGCACAAACCATGCTTACCAACAGATCCAAATAGCCTTAGTTTCTCTGCAATAAGTCAAAAGCACAAACCTACGTTTAGTAATCAGTGCTTTAATATTTTATCTCATTAGATATCCAATGAATTCAATTCCATTTAATGTGTGTGAGTGAAACTGAAACGTTTGGGACAGACAAAATTAACCATTATTTTAAGTCATCTTTTTGCTAACAAATTCCAATGGAGGTAATATGAGTTTACTTGACCTTTGGCAAACATAGATGGATGAGTTCCATATTTAATGCTGATAACTATAAAGACAGGCCTATCTTAATTAAACCAACGAACTTAAATTAGTTTACTGAATATGTTTCACTTGAGTCCAGTTAAGACAAAATTTTCCCCCTTGTCAATTTTTTACCTGGAACACTAGTGGGAAAATCTAAAGTGGGCGGTCCATGGGGATGCTCTTCCTCCTTGACCTTGAGGGTGGGAGGAAGAGCCGATGGTGCCCGAGATACTGAGGATGGTATAGGAACCAGTTATGCAGGCCACACCCAAAGTGGTGCAGAAAGGGAAGGAGGGGGAGGGGAAGGAAGAAGAAGCGAGATGCCAGCAGATGGCAGACAAAGAGAATTCCCAGCCTGAACTTCATTAGTTTGGACAGATGAGCAGATGCCACATCTCTCTCTCTCTCTTTCTCTCTCCTTCCCACCCCCCTAACTATTGGAATTAGGCAGTCCATATCAGGCTGGAGAAGACAGGGAATTTCCCTGAAACAAATGGAGTTTTAGCAGCTGCTAGGGAATATTCCTTAAAGTCCCCGTCCCAATGCAGACTAACCACAGTTGGTTCCAATTACAGCCGTTAACTCAGGAAATGATAGAGAGAGAGGCCTTCACATTTGTTAGGAGGAGGAACAGAGAGAGTAGGTGACCCCTTCTTTAGGGATGTCCTGTGTTTCCTC
Organism: Paguma larvata; assembly: GCA_030068075.1. Lineage (NCBI taxonomy): Eukaryota > Metazoa > Chordata > Mammalia > Carnivora > Viverridae > Paguma > Paguma larvata. The sequence goes on along the minus strand of CM057841.1, from coordinate 6,119,507 downwards.
CAGCAACTGAGGTCTATCAGGAGGAGGTCTGTTTAGACATCCAGTTTGTCAGGAGGGAGTTTAGTAGCCAAACACATTTGGGCAAACACACTCCGCAAGAAGACTTTTTGGTCTGGGTCCTGATGTAGAGCCGTGAGGACCTGGACCTAGGGTACCTCCCTTGATTTGCCCTGTTGCCTACAGCAGAGATCTAACTGTTAGATCCTACTAAGGCCATGCAGTGTTACAGGAGATTAGTCCTTTCCTAAATTATTTCCAGTGGATTAAAAAGGCATCCCAAGGGAGAGTCCTTGGGGATGGAAGAGAAGCTCTCAGGCTCCTCCTAGAGAGAGAAGAGTAAAGAAGGTCCATTACCATGAAGATCTCCCCTGACTCCCAGGTGGTGTCCCATGCACAGGATATGTCAGAGGTTCCTGGTGTCAAAAAGAACTGAGGCATCTGTCAAATGAAATCACTATGATCACCGACCATCCAACCGAGGGCCCCTGAAGAAGAGATGCTAGCATCTCCCTGCTTCCCCATTGCATCCTAGTCTACATTAGGTTTCGATTTGGGTGCCGGCATATGGACCAAGTTTGCCTTGCTGAAAAGGCCAATAAACCACTGTTTTTAACCCCTTGAAAATATTGGAAAAATATTACATGGAGAATTACCCAATTTTGTAATTTAAGTAGTAGTTACTAGAAGACATTGACCAAAAACAGTAAAGACAGAAATCCATCCTGATCTAAGCAACATTCCAACACATATAATCTTTACAGCTAATTTCCTAGGAAATGGTCCCTAGCTGGGTTTTAAATTCAATTGGGTACTGGTTTCAGGCCGGATCCCAGTGGAGGGCATGCTACCAGAAGTGGCTAGACCAGGGATGTGGAGGGGATCACGTTAGACTGATGAGGAGGAAACCTTACATGGGAATCTTTAGATTGGCAGCCATCCTAGTGACTTGGGTGGCTGTCCTGTGCCCAAGACATACAACTTTGTATAAAGACAGGAAAAAGAGAGGGCATCAAGTTTCTGGGTCTTATTACCATTCCAGCCAGGGTACTAACTTCTAGCCAAAGGCAGGCTTTTTCCTCCACATAGAATAGCCACATGGGCTAGAGGATTGCAGCCTGAGCAATTGACAAGAAAATCTTCAAATAAGACCATACTCCTCAAAAGGCCCTCAAAATGAGAGTAAAGGAAGAAAAGTGCTCACCAAGTTTGCATCGAAGCTCAGAGTCCAGTTGAAAAGCCCCAAATGTTGGGCACCATATGATGAGGTTTTGGGGTGATGGTGGGGTTCATGGGGTGCAGAGTCAATGGCCAAGAAAGAATTTTTGAAGACATCTTTGGTGCAAAAAGGTGCTTTTATCAAAGCATGGGGACAGGACCCATGGGTGGAAAGACCTGCACTAGGGTTGTGTAGAATATACTCTGGAGTTTGGGGAGGGGGGTAAAATCAAAAGGGAAGTTTCCAAAGAGACTTTCATAGGCTAAAGACTCACACGATACTGGAGGCCTAGCTATTGTCAAGCTAAGGTTGCTTTTCCTCCTATCACAGTATTAACATTAAGATAATAGGGAGTTCTTGGAGAAACATTTTACTCTGCTGGCTTCAAGTATCTGTCAGTGGGCTGCAGGTTATAAGGAGATTTGATTTTATTTGCCATTTCCTTTTTGCCTTTGTTCCCCACATCACTATGGAGGGGAGGGTGTTATTAGGGCTCCAGGAAACTGAGTTTATAGGTTTCTGGAGATTAGGCTATTGATAAGATTCCCTTTTTCTTATAATTTACAAAGATATTTGTAAACTGATGGAGACTCTATCAGTTTAACCATTTGTTTTCTGTCCTTTCCTTTGTCCCTCAGTAATCAGGAGTGCCTGAGGAATGTCACACATATCCCACCTGGTGGGGTGGTGGTGGTGCTGTTAGCTTGTATTTTGCCCTCAGCTTGCCCCACACTCCCTCATCACCCTAGCCATCCATATAAACAAACTGAAATCTAACCTCAAGCAAATCTTGTAAATGCTCCTAGGGTAAGAAATCGAAACCTAAGAACACCCAATCACAAATAGCTAACTAGGCTTTCCCAAATAAGGCAATTCCTTAAGCTATAGCCAATCATGCAACTTCTTTGCTTTGCTTTCCATTTTTGTCTACAAAAGCCTTTCCCGTAAGTTTGGTTTGATGCTGCCCAAATGTATTTGCTGTTTGCTCAAATGCGGTCTTCAAAATTTCGATGTACATCAATTTGATGAGGGAGCCAAAGGCAAGTAGAGGGCAAAGCATAAGCCAGCAACCTGCCCCTCCACCCCCCATTGGGATATATGTGACACTCCTCAGGCATTCCTGACTGCCATAAGCTAAGAGAAAGAGACAACAAATGGCTAACTGATAGAGATGATAGTCATGCAGGATGTGAGTCTTCATCAATTTACAAATGTCTGAGTCAATTACAAGAAAAAGGCAATCTTATCAATAGACCAGCCTCCAGAAATCCATAGACTCAGGTTCCTGGAGCCCTGACATCACCCTACCTTTCATAGCGATGTGGGGAACAAAGGTAAGAAAGAGGTGGCAAATAAAATTAAATTTCTTTATAACCTGCACCCATTGACAAAGACTTGAGACAGGCAGAGTAAAGCATTCCTACAGGGACTGCCTACTGTCTTTATGTTAATGCCTTACTGAGGAAAGAACAACCTTAGCCTGACGATAGCTAGGGTTCTCTTATGAGTCACCTTTAGCATATGAAAGTTCTTCTGGAAAACTCCCTTGCCTTTACCTCCCCCCAACTCTACACTATATAACTAGTCACTCCTCACAAACCCAGTGCAGCTCTTTCTGCCCACAGGCCCTGTCCCCATGCTTTCATAAAGTCACCTTTTTGCACCAAAGACATCTCAAGGATTCTTTCTTGGCCATTGGGTCTGGACCCTCACCACCACTCCAAAACCATATCAACTTTATCTTTCAAAAGAACTAAAAAAAAAAATAAAACCTGCATGACTCATCCTTGCTTAGTGGTGGTCTTATTAAGAAGGGGTTCCTTGCATCAGACGCCTTGCCTGTGCATTTGGCTGTTGATTTTGGCTCAGGTCATGGCCTCTGTTGGGCTTGGGCAGAGGGAAGGCTCCATACAATGAAAACCGACCCAAGATGGCCGACATTCCCGCCACAATCCTGAAGGAGGGACCCAAGATGGCCGACATTCCCGCCACCACCCTAAAGGAAGGACATGTCACTCTCAGGAATCCGGAACCTGACAGGGACCTGAACCCCCACCCCAAACTCTGACGGACCAATAGGACCTTGGCAAGCAGACAGAATCTCCTAAAAAGGAAAAATATGTAGCCAACTTCAGCGTCACCCCCAAACCCCTTAAAAACCCCTAACCCCTAATCTTGGGGGCGACTTCCCCGACTCCTCTCTTGCGAGTCGCGGAACCTCGCCCAAGGGTGCTTGCAATAAAGTGTACTCTCAGACCTCACTTTGCCTTGGCAGTCTTACTTTTATCCATCAGCGACTCATAACCTTACAGTCTCATGGTTTGTGGGTTTGAGACCCAAGTCTGTCAGTGCAGAGCCTGCTTGGGATTCTCTTCTCTCTGTCTTGTTTTCTCTTCTCATTCTTTCTCTCTCTCAAAATGAATAGCTTTTAAAAAAAAAAAAAAAAGGGCTTCCTCACTGCCCAATATAATATTACATCCAATCCCCTCTTTTCACAAAATCACCTCTCCTTTTTTCATCGCATCTACCACATTCTAACATACAATATAACTTAGTATTTCTGTTTTTGAGTTTCCTGTGTTTTCCTTGAACCTAATAAAAGCCACATGAAGACAGGACTGCTTGTCTCCTCTCTGCATTTCTCCCATGCATCTACCAAAATTTCCTGAAAACCCAGAATGTGCACAATGCAAATTTGTTAAGGCAGTGAATAAAGATGACAATTTTTAAAGTTGATTTATTTATTTTGAGAGAGATGACAGAGCAAGCAGAGCAGAGATAGAGAGACGGAAAAAGAAAATCCCAAGCAGCCTTTGCACTGTCAGTGCAGAGTCCAGTGCGGGGCTCAATCTCATGAACCCTGAGATTATGATCTGAGCTGAAATCAGAAGTCTGATGCTTAACTGACTGATCCACCCAGGTGACCCTAAACATGACATTTCAAGTTCTTTCCCATTTTAACTATTCTGGGTACCCTAAATGACCTCTTTAAGTCTCTCTCCAAAGTAGTGTGAAAGTTAGTAAAGGAAATCTCTTTAAAAATGGAGTCAGGAGGCCAAAATGAGGGAGCTCTCACGCTGGTAGGACATAATCTGCAGGGGGAAGGAATATAATTTTTGTATTGACAAAGGAGGATGCATTCTGGGTAAGAATTAAGCCTCCTGCCTTTAATAAAAAGAAGGATGGTCTTTACTTGCCCCACCAAGGACACACTAACAAAAGCATGCAGCCAATGAATGTTTGCCACAGCCTCACACTGTTTTTACTCAGTGAACTTTCACTGAAAGCAATACGCCCCAATCTCCTCCGAAAACCTCATAAAAACTGACTTTACCTGCATCTCTTGACACTTGCCTGTGGACACTTGCCAGTTGAAATTCCTCTGTTATCCTAAATAAACTCAGTTTGCTAGTAAGATAACTGGCTATTTATTTATAAGGTGGACAGTAGTATTGTTCAACGTTTGCAGAGATGAAAATGTCACACTCTGGAGATAAAAGCCTCACAAAGACCAACCACATTGGTCTGGCACAGTCACATGCTCTGTTTGATTCTATCCTTTCTCAGACTACTTAGAGCCTTCTTCTAAAATTTCTGTGAGTTCCAAGGCTCACTCGTTAGAGTGTCCAAATTCAGCTCAGGTCATGATCTTGCAGTTCCTGAGTTCCAGCCCCACATTGCACTCACTGCTGTCAGGACAGCCTGCTTCAGATCCCTGATGCCCTCTCTATCCCTCACCTGGTTGTGCTTTCAAAAATAAATAAGCATTAAAAAAATAAAAATTCTGTGAATTCCTACTGTTTTTTGGTCTTGACTGATGTGTAGGCATATGGAATGTGGGTATGCCCATAGGTATTTCTGCCACTGTCCTTAAACCACTAGATAAACGTTATAAACTGCTTTCTGAAATGGGCATTTCCATCTCATTTTCTAAGATAATTTCAATTCCTACTGCCAGTGCCTGAAGAAATGAGAATCACTTCCCAGCAAGGAGATAAGATCATTGGGTTCAGATTCTCCCTTTGCACACTGGCTCCAACTGAAAATGGCAACATGTGTTTAGTATCAAAAATAGTAACAATTAAGTTGCTCTCTGTTAGATATTAATGTAGGAATCCTATAAGGAATTGAGTATATCTGAGAACATGGAGTAAGAAATATATGGATAAAAGTGTTCCTAAGTAGATGGGACACAATCACTATATAGGCAGGTGAAGGTTTGTGTGGAACCACAGGCTGACTTTCTCATTGTCCACCTAATTCGGGGTGGCCTACTGTTCATCTTCCTTCTTTCCTGTCACAGAACTGTATGGGGAAACCATAGGCCCCAGATGGAGTCACTTCTGCTAGGTCATGTCAACAAACCTGGGCATAATACCTAAATTCATTATAGTTTCAACCACCCCCAGAAATTTAGTTTCCACTCGTCAGTGAGGAATTTTGTGGTCAGCACCAAAAAGGTAATCAGCCACATGGATAGGTCCTCTCCATCGCCCAAAGGAAGATGAGATATTCTTCTAATAAGACCCATTTGTCCCTCAATTAAGATGACTTCAAATGACACAATCATTTTTTCTGTTCATGGTGTTTTTGTCCTACCTTTAAAACATTTTCCCTTCTGTGGCCCTTTGGAGCCTCCCCCTACTTGCTAGATGTGATGCTGCCCAATTCACAAATCAATGAATAAAGGCAAAAGACCATTAAAATGCCCTGGGCTGAATTTTTGTTTTTTAATGGAACTTTTCTATTGTTCCCGACCAATTACAAGACTGACCCTAACGCTTCAGGCTGTAACCATTTGAAAACCAACATCTTTCTAGCTATGCACAGACACCTTTGATTTCTGAAGTGCTGTACACATTTGAATGATGTTTCATTTACCTCAGGAAGAGGATTTGGGAGCGTTTAAAATAATTTTCTCCTTTGGAAGCTGATTGAGCTTCATGGAGTGTGAAATTAGGGCTCTTCATTGTCATTAACAAGGTGCAAAGCAGTTCCTCGAACGTAGGAGCGGCACTTTTCAACAACCCTCGCGGTGCCTAGCGTCCAAAGCTCTAGGGTGCAGAACCCACTGGTGGCAGCAGTTAGTGCTCTGGGAGCAACGCTACCCGGAAGAGTCTGGGCACAGACGACACAGCAAGGAGCCAATGAAGGAACAAGAAAAGGGATTTCTAGGTGTGCGCATCCGCTGGGGGCGGGACTTCCGGCCTCACCACCTCGGACGACTTTTGGCCTCAGGTTGCTACGGTCTGTAAGGTTGGGGAGCGGAGTATCGGTGTTGAAGTGACAAACCAAGAAGGCTCGAGAGGAGGCAACATCCCCGCCACATAGACTGGGGGTCGCGACTCGCTGACGCACCTGGCTGTTCGTGCTGGGGCCGGAACTGGACCGCGGGCCCGAGAGTCCCTTCTCCCGCATCGTCCGATGGCTGCGGCCGAGTCCAGGGTCGCGGCTCAGGTAAACGCGCGGCCCTAGAGCCCTCTCCGCCTCCTCCACCCAGACCCTCAGTGCCCCAGTGCCGGTGGCCGGCTCGCGTCCTTGCGGCCCAGGTCCCCGGGTCCGGGCCGGGGAGGCGCTCGTAGACGGGAGCCCGCGCCTGAGCGCCGGGGTGACGGGTGCGGGAGCGGGCTGCAGGGGAGGGACCGGCTAGTGCAGGGCTGCACGGGGGCCTGCGCCACCAGCGGGGTACAGCAGGTCTCCGTCCTTTCAGCGAACGCAAGGTGCAGCGGCGCCAGCGAGGCCTGTCACCTGGCTCCCTGAGCAGTCCATCCACTCCGGCGGTTACGACAGGGGGTGTAACCCAGGTGTGAATAGGCTTCCTCTGGCTGCGGGGGGCACAGACTGCGGGGGCAGCGAGGGGGCAGGGAGCGCAGGAGGAGGTAACCGCGCGAGTGTCCGTTGTCGTCGATGGACCAGAAAGGCCACCGCGAATGTCAGAGAAGCTGTTGAATTGTGGTCCGGTGTGCGAGAAGGGCCAAGCCGAATTCGTGGGGTGTTGCAGGTGGCGAGGGAGAGGGAGGAGTCCCGGAATACCTGAGGGCTTTTGATCCTGGAACTTGAAGGTACAAACTGCCGGTTATTTGACGCGGAAAAGTGAGTGTCTGTGGGAATGCAAGAGAACTGCAGTCTGGCACAAACAAGCTGAGGCCAAACAGTAGGCCAGTCTGGAGGGCAGAGAGCGGTAGGCTTTTTTAAAGGGGAAGGGGCAAATGTGGTCATTGGTGAGTCTCTGTGCCTGGCAGAGAGACCTTGAGGACTAGGGTTTTCACACAGGTCGAGTGCAGAGCGGAGGGTTGTGACTGTTGAAGGGACCGCAGGGGCAGCACAGAAGTATTAGAGGGACTGTGAGCATCTGAAATTGACATGTGGCTGTGGGTGGTGTCCCTGAAGCCAGGACCCCAGGCAGCCGAGGGGGACTTCTCAGTGGCATTTGAGACTTTCCCTGAGTTGGATTCCCTGACAGTGCTGGGGTTGTAGTGGAACCTGTTTGAATTTGGCACCCATCCTTTGGATGTCATGCAACAGGTACAAGTGTGAGTCCAGGGGGCATCGTTAGGTGTGGGGCAGGCAACTGTGGGGGCGCAGCTGTGGAGTCTGAAGGTGTGAGGGAGATGCAGACCCCAGAGTCATGTTTACGTCGAGGGGGAGGGGGAGGGGGAGCTTTGAGCCTCAGGGGCCTGGTATTGAAGACGGACCGGTCAAGGTGGGTCCATCATTGGCCGTGTGTGAGGGCACGTTCTGGGAGACTCCCCGGGAATGTCCAGGCAGAAAGGATGGCGCTGACAGGCCAAACCCAGACCGCAGACTGCGTCTGTGCACCCCCCTCCTGTTATTGCTGAGGACTGAACACAGCGATTGGTGGGAAGGGGAGGAGACAGCGGCAGTAATGACACCAGGACCTGGTATTTATTCTGAGGTAGGAGCTGGGGAGCCCGGGGAGAATGGGGTGTACGTGTGAGGGTTTGGATTGTGTGTTCTCAGAGAGAGACTGTTCGTGGTGTCGTCTGTCCCTTTCATGACAGGGTGGTGTGACCTTTGAGGACATTGCCATCTACTTCTCTTCGAAGGAATGGAGCCTTCTTGATGAGGCTCGGAGACGGCTGTACTACGATGTGATGCTGGAGAACTTTACACTTATATCCTCCCTGGGTAAGGCCCTCCCCCTCCCCAGTGACCGGGACTGGGCTCTGTGTTCCCACTTCAGCCCCCAACCACCCAATGCACAGGGGATGCTTTGTCCTTCTCAGGTGTGGACTGTGGGAACCGCCTGCTTCCCCAGCTCTTGGCAGTTGCTTTTGTTGTAAGGCTGGCTTGTCGGTGTGCCCTTTTGTCTCCCCTGCCGTCCCAGTACCCTCTCTGCTTAACTAACCTTCCTAGGGTAAGATTCGATCGAGGACAGTAGTCATTATTTAAGACCGACGGATTGTGCCTTGCTTGCCCTCTGCTCGGCTGGGTCAGTGTTTCAGATCTGTGCCATTTCTGTGGCCCAGGTTTTAATCTCTTCCCTTCGGAGCTGTGTTCTTGTGCCTGCCTGTGTGGGAAATTGCAGGCATTGGCTTGGTCAGTACTTAAGTGGACTAGGGGCTGCTTCTCAAGACTATCCTGTGTGGTTCTTCTGATAGTGTTTGCATTTCTTCTTCTACCTGCCCTTCTCCATTCAGCTCTGTTGAGCTTTGATTGACAAAGAAAATTGTATATTGAAAGTATATTAGAAGATGAATTGATATACTGAAACATAAGGAAATTATTACCAAAATGAAGGTGATCAACACACTGATTACTGAGCATAATTACCTTTTTCAGGCTGGTGGTGAGAAAGCTTACATCTACTCTCAGCAAATTTTAAGTTACAGTACAGTATTAACACCTGTAGTCAACATGCTATCCTTTAGACCTCAAACTTACTCATCTTGTAAATGAAAGTGTGTACCCGTAACCATCATCTCCTCATTTCCCCCAGTCCTGAGCTTCTGGCATTCTACTTTCTGTCTCTATGAGTTCAAATATTTTGAAAGAATATCCAAATAAAACGCCATGCAGTTTTTGTCTTGTCCTGTGTGGTTTATTTCACTTAGAGTAAGACTTTCTGCGTTCATCTATGTCGTGGTAAGTGCCCGTTTTGCCTTCTTTTTTATGGCTGAATATTCTTCCCTTGTGTGTGATCTAAGTGTTGTCACTTATCGGCTCATGCACACTTACTCATGTTTCCCTGTATTGGGTGTTGTGAATAATACTGCAGTGGATGTGGATGTGCAGACACTTTGTGTAGATTCTGATTTTGTTTCCTTGGGATACAGACCTAGACATGGCAATGGTGGGCCATATGGTGGTTCCATTTTACATTTTTTTCAGTCCTCCCTATTATTTTCCATAATGACTTCCCCGATTTACATTCCCAGCAACTGTGTTCAGGGCTTCTTTTTTCTCCACATCCTCACCAACGTGTTACATCTTATCTTTATGGTAAAAGCCCTTTTAACAGGTATAAAAATATCTTCTGGGGTGTTTTGTTTTGTTTTGTTTTGTTTTTTGGAGAGAGAGAGAGTGACAGAGATAGCACAGCAAACAGGGAGAGAGAATCTTAAGCAGTCTCCGCACTGGTGGTTGAGCAGAAATCAGGAGTAAGACTCCTAAAACGACTGAGCCTCTCGGGGCACCCCATATAGATTGATTTTGATTTGTGTTTCCTGATGATTAGTGCTCCGAGCTCTTGTTGGCCAATTGTATCTCCTTTTCCTTTTTTTTTTTTTTTAAATTTTTTTTCTTAACATTTATTTATCTTTGAGAGACATAGAGACAGAGTGTGAGCAGGGGAAGGGCAGAAAGAGAGGGAGATACAGAATCCGAAGCAGGCTCCAGGCTCTGAGTCGTCAGCCCAGAGCCTGACGTGGGGCTTGAACTCACAGACTGTGAGATCATGACCTGAGCCGAAGTCGGCCGCTTAACCAACTGAGCCACCCAGGCGCCCATGTATCTCCCTTTCACTATCTTCTGTGTCTCTGGTTCTGCTGCTACTTTTCAATTTGGTATACTCCTGCTTGTTTCTTTTTGACTTTGTTGTGTGTGCTTTTGATGTCATATTAAAAAGGAAAAAAAAACTGGCAAAAGTAAGGTTAAGGAGACTTTTCCCTATATTTTTTCTAAGAGTTTTATGGTTTGATGTCATATGTTGAAATTTGTAATTAATTTCAGGTTTATTTCCATGAGTGCCCTAAGATGGAGGTCCTGTAAATTATTTTTTCATTTGGATATTCAGATTTCACAACAGCATTAAAGAGATTATTTTTTCTGCAGGGTACTCTTGGCATAATTGCCAAAAAGCAGTTAATTATATGTGTGTAGTTTGACTTTTGCGCTCTTTATTACGTTGCACTGGTCTTTTTTTATGCCAGTGCCATATTGTTTTGATAACTATAGCTTTGTAATATTGTTTGAAGTCAGAAATGTGCTGCCTTCAGTTTTGAGTTCTGTTTTCAAGATTTCTTTGCTTCCTGTTTTGGGAGACTCAATGGCAGGGGTGCCAGTGTCCTCTGTGGAGCAGGCAGCAGGAGTCTCTGCTTAGCAGGGACCACAGTAGTACCCACCTAGTGGCTGATAGAGATGCCCCAGCCCCTTTTTCCTACCCATCCTCCCCTGTCTCACTAATACCGTCTCCAACTGTCCTTTCTGTGTGCTTGTCCTCTGTTTTAAGCTTCACGGTGTATTAGCCAGTCTTAGTTGGTCTCTCGAGCCCTCTGAGGCTACCGTCATTCATGAATAGCTGTTGAATTGATTTTTGTTGGGGTGAAGGATGGGATCCCTCATTCTACCATCCTGCTGACATCAGTCACATAGGATGCTTTTCAGAGTCTGTTGTGTGCTGAATAGCTCTGGGCCACTCCCGGCCATCCACGTGGCCAATTTTCTTCAGTATTTTGACCCTCCCTATGCCCTGTAGTTGCTCAGCTGGAGCTTACAGGGAAGAGTCCGTTGTCTATCATACTATGGACGTGATCCAGACGTGAACAGGTGGGCTCACAGGGGGCCTTTTTCCAGTAAATGGCAGCTGGGAAGGTGTGATATCAGTACTTTGTGCAGATCACGATAGACACTTTTGTTCAACTAGACTTTGGTGCCATTGCCAATGGCCAACCTCGTTCCTGTCCTCTTCACTGTTGAGTTTGTGTACTTGTGGGTTTCACTCCTTTGGTAGCCCTGTGACTTCCAGCACAGGGGTAATTGCTGTTTCTCGGGCCTCCACATCTTAAGCATTTCTCTCAGTACTCTTCTTGTGTACTCCAACATTCGCCTCACCCATTTTCCAGGAAATGTTCATGTATCCTTAAACTGACCTTGAACAACCACAGGTTTCTTGTGATTGGATTTTTCTGCAGCCTCCTACTCAGCCAAATGTCAATAGCTGAAAAAAAACCTCACGGATACTGTGGGCAGAGAAACAAGTTGTGACCCTGGCTCTCTTCCTTCCATCAAACCCTGGCGTGCTGTCCTTCCAATGAGCTGTCCACAATGCTTTGACCTTAAGGGCCCAGTAATCCAGAGGGAGTACTCTTTTACCTGAATTCCAACTCCCATGTCTGGAAAAGCATCTAATCAATGTGCCTACATGAGAAGGGTGCCTATGTGTGATGGGCTTACCCCCTCACTGTAGTCACCACGTATTTCATCAGAGTTTCTTTGCATTCAGGTTGCTGCTGTGGAGCAGAGGATGCGGAGGGAGCCCACGAACAGAGTGTTTCTGTAGATGTGTCACAGGACAGCGCACCCAAGGCAGCTCTGTCTTCTCGGAAGACCCACCCCTGTGAGATGTGTGGTCCAGTCCTGAGAGACACTTTCCACTTGGACGAGCTCCTAGGAAAACCAAGCAACCAGAAACTGTTGAGGTGTGGGGCATGTGCAAAACGATTTTATTTCAGTGTAAACTTTCAGCATCAGCCGGAGCAGCACATGGGAGAGAAACCATTCAGAAGCAGTGTGGGCAAGGCCTCTTTTGTGAAGAGCTGTGGACTCCATGAGTCAGGAAAGCCCCTTACCTGTACTGAGGTTCAGAAGGATTTTGTGCCTGGTTCCGGGCATCTACAGGAAGAGGCCACTCATACCGGAGAGAAGCCAAACACAATCAGCCCGTGCAGGGCAACTTTACAGAACAATAAAGGGCATTACACTTGGGGAGAATGCAAGGAAGCATTTGGTCACGTACATACACATGTTCATGATCAGGGTGCCCAAGATGGGCAATCGTGTTTTGTGTGCAGTGAATGTGGGAAAACATTCAGGTACCAATCTTTATTTGCTATCCACCAGAGATTCCATACTACGGAGAGACATCATGAGTTAAGCAAATGTGGAAAATCGCTAAGGCAAATGTCAACTCACATGGCACACGGGAAGACTCACACTGGGTCCAGGCAATACACCTGCAGCAAATGTGGGAAATCCTTAAGCCACAAATCTGTGCCCATTCATCCCAAGACAGGGCACAGTGGAGAAAATGATTATGTTTGCAATCGATGTGCAAAATCTTTTAGCCATAGTTCAGTTTCAAATATACATTCTGTTCAAACCTCAGAAAGGCCTTATAAATGTGGTGACTGTGCAAAATGTTTTACCTCTATCTCTGCCCTCACTTATCATCAGAGATCTCACACAGGGGAAAGACCTTATGGTTGCAGTGAATGTGGGAAATCTTTTACCTCCAGGACTGGCCTACATTACCATTACATAGTTCACTCTGGAGAGAGGCCTTATGAATGCAGTAAATGTGGGAAGGCTTTTATTTCTAGAACTGGCCTCCGTTACCATTACAGAGTTCACACTGGAGAGAGGCCTTATGAATGCAGAGAATGTGGGAAATCTTTTACTGATACTTCTGCCCTCCGATATCATCAGAGAGTTCACACCGGAGAAAAGCCTTATGAGTGCAGTGAATGTGGGAAATCTTTTACTACTCCTTCTGCCCTCCGTTGTCATCAGAGAGTTCACACTGGAGAAAGGCCTTATGAATGCAGCGAATGTGGGAAATCTTTTACTACTCCTTCTGCCCTCCGTTCTCACCAGAGGGTTCACACTGGAGAAAGGCCTTATGAGTGCAGCGAATGTGGGAAATCTTTTACTCATACTTCTGCCCTTCGTTATCACCAGAGAGTTCACACTGGAGAAAAGCCTTATGACTGCAATGAATGTGGGAAATCTTTTACTACTCCTTTTGCTCTCCGTTCTCACCAGAGAGTTCACACTGGAGAAAGGCCTTATGAGTGCAATCAATGTGGGAAAGCTTTTTTCTCTAAGTCTGACCTCCATTATCATCAGAGAGTTCACACCGGAGAAAGGCCTTATGAGTGCAGTGAATGTGGCAAGTCCTTTCTCCGAAGAAATAACCTCAATGTACATGCCAAGGTTCACTCAGATGAAAGGCCTTACAAGTGTAATGAATGTGGGAAATCTTTTAAGTGTAAGTCAGCATGCATTCAACACCAGAGAGTTCACACTGGAGAAAGGCCTTATGAGTGCAGTGAATGTGGGAAATCTTTTACCACTAGTTCTGGCCTTCGTTATCACCAGAGATTTCACACTGGAGAAAGGCCTTATGAGTGCAGCGAATGTGGGAAATCTTTTGCTGACACTTCTGCTCTCCATTATCACCAGAGAGTTCACACTGGAGAAAGGCCTTATGAGTGCAGCGAATGTGGGAAATCTTTTTTTTCTAGGTCTGACCTCCATTATCATCATAGAGTTCACACTGGGGAAAGGCCTTATGAGTGCAGTGAATGTGGAAAGTCCTTTTCCCGAAGAAATAACCTCAATGTACACCTAAAGGTTCACTCAGATGAAAAGCCTTACAAGTGTAACGAATGTGGGAAATCTTTTAAGTGTAAGTCATCATTCATTGAACATCAAAGAATTCACACAGGAGAAAGGCCTTATGAGTGCAGTGAATGTGGGAAACCTTTTTCCACTAGTTCTGTGCTTCGTTCTCACCAGAGAGTTCACACAGGAGAAAGACCTTATGAGTGCAGTGAATGTGGGAAATCTTTTACTGCTAGCTCTATCCTCCGTAATCACAAGAGAGTTCACACTGGAGAAAGACCTTATGAGTGCAGTGAATGTGGGAAAACTTTTACCACTAGGTCTGTGCTCCTTTATCACCAGAGAGTTCATAGTGGAGAAAGGCCTTATGAATGCAGTGAATGTGGCAAGTCCTTTATCCAAAGAAATAGCCTCAAAGTACACAGAAAGGTTCATTCTGGTGAAATGCCTTATAAGTGCAATGAATGTGTGAAATCTTTCACCTGCAAGTCAAAACTCCTTGAACACCAGAGAATTCACACAGGAGAAAAACCTTATCTGTGCAATAAATGTGGGAAATCTTTTAGTCGTAGCCACGCCCTCCAGTATCATCATCAAAGTCACCTTGGAATAAGGCCTTATAAGTGTAATGAGTGTGGGAAATCTTTTGCTTGTAGTTATTCTCTCCGATCTCACCAGAGAGTTCACACTGGAGAAAGGCCTTATGAGTGCAATCAATGTGGGAAAGCTTTTACCGCTAGTTCTGTCCTACATGCTCACCAGAGAGTGCACACTGGAGAAAGACCTTATGAGTGCAGTGAATGTGGAAAGTCCTTTCTCCGAAGAAATAGCCTCAATGTACACATAAAGGTTCATTCAGGTGAAAGGCCTTACAATTGTAATAAATGTGGGAAATCTTTTAAGTGGAAGGCAACATTCATTCAACACCAGAGAATTCACACAGGAGAAAGGCCTTATGAGTGCAGCAAATGTGGGAAATCTTTTATCAGTCATCCTGCTCTTAGTTATCATCAAAGAGTTCACACTGGAGAAAGGCCTTAGGAGTGCTGTGAATGTGGGCAGCCTTTCAGCCAAAGCTCCAATCTCACTCAACAACAGAAAGTCTGGTAGATGAAGCCCTCATGAGTGATATTGTGAATTGTTTATGTTCACTTGCAGTCATGTGTTCTATCCTCTATTCAGGATTAGCAGATGATGTCTTTGGAAGGTAATTTGAATCAGAATGGATCTCGAGTGTGGAGCCCTCATGAATGGGATTATTGTCCTCATACCAGTTCTAAGAGAGCTTGCTTCCTCTGTACCATGCCAGGATCCTTTGAGAAGATCATCTATAAATCAGGAAGCTGCTTCTCACTAGACACAGCACCACACCCAATAGGGAATGTTATGTGGGATATCCAATCTCCAGAAAGAAGTTTCTGTTTACAAGTCACCTAGATTATGGTACTTTGTTAGAGCAGCCCGAGCTAAGTCAGATGTGAAGAATGTGCACAATCTTTTGGCCAAAGATACAGTTTCATAAAAATTGGTAATTACCCTGGGGCAAGGCCTCATGAGTGAAGGGAATGACATAATTCCTTTAGCTAGTCATCTGTCTTCATTGCACACAGAGTTCACAGTGCAGAAAGGCTTTAAAGTAGCAGAGGAGGTGATATTTCCTTGAGTAGTGTAATCACAACACAGGCCATGTGGCCCAGAGATTCTTGCACCACAAAGTGGCTTTTGTGAAGCAGCCACTTTCCTGGAACTAACCTTGTTCACTTGAATGTCCACAGTGGAGTGACTTCCCATAAGTTCCAGCTATTTGGGAAAACTCAGGAACTGCATTGTGCTTCTGATGTGTCCAGAGTCATTGCTAGATTGAAGTCACTGCCAGTTCGTGTAGCAGAAGTCACTTTTCTTCTCACACTTGGCAGGTTCTCACAATGTATATCAGTCACCACTCCAATGTGCTATGGCAAGCTGACCTCCGTTGTTTGTTGTTGCTGATAGGAATTACTGGTTGTTGGAACCTCTCATCCCCTTCTAAGTTAGGACATGGATATGACCCAGTGTTTATCCATAGTACCAGATCTGAGTTCTGGGTGGTGTCTTGCAGAGAAAGACTCATCCTACGGATGTTACAGTCTTGTAATGCTCAACTGGTCATGTGGGGGAGGGTCTCGTCCAGAAGGAAGAGGCAGGAGGTAGTGTTCTGTGCAACAACATGGTGAGGTCTTTTCCTTAGCAGACCCTGGTGTGAGTGTAGTCACATCTCAGAGAGGACTTTGAGGAAGTGATTGATCCTTGTGGACAGCAGCATGGGCATGCCACGGGACCACTGTACCAGGTTGGAGCGCTGGGTTGGCATGCAGGGAGTGGGGGAGGCACTTGAAAGGGGGTGGACACCCAGCAATACTTTTTAGGTAGGAGTCTATGGACTGAGTCTCCCTTTTTCTTCTGGACGTGTATTTCCCACTGTGGGTCCCTAAGACAGTGACCTGCCTAGAGCTCTAGACACTCTTTTCCCAGTAGGTCCTTGAGGGACACAACACAGGCCATGTGGCCCAGAGATCCTTGACCCAACCCACACATGCTGTGCAATGGCATGTACAAGTCTGTGGTGCCAATTAGGGACTCAATCTCCATAATGATTATATTTTTCAAAATAAGTTGTTAAGGACAAATTAATATCAGGTAGTGAACCACAGGTCCAGAAATTAGAGTACACTAAACAAGATAAAAAAAAAAAAAAAGACCTACATGTAGGTGTTTTATTTTCAACTTACTTGAAATCATAGATACAGATTTTAAAGAATCCTGAGGGAAGAAAATACCTTAGCTCCAGAAGAACAAAGACTTATATCCATCCTCTCAGAAATCATGCAAGCAAGACGGGAGAGAAATGAAATATATAGTGTTGAGAGAAAATCTCAACAGGCTAGAATTCTCTACCTGGCAAAATTATCCTTCAACAGTGCAGGGCAAACAGCATTTCTGAAAGAAAACCTAGGGAATTTTTCTTTTTTTTGCCAGCAAACCTGCCATCTTATTCCATTTTGGGTGATATAACAAAATACTATATCCTGGGTAATTTGTAGAAAGATAAACATTCATTTCTCATAGTTCCAGAGAGTGGGAAGTCCAAGGTAAAGGTGCCAGCATAGGTGAGTTCTCTGGTCAAGATCCTCCTCCTGGTTCCTAGTTAGTTTTTCTTGCTATGTCCTTCTATGATTGAAGAAATTAGGGATTTCTTTTTTTTTTCAGTAGGCTCCTGGTCCAGGATGGAGCCCAATGCTGGACTTTAACTCTCAACTCTGAGATAAAGAGTTGGATGCTTAACTGATTGAGCCACCCAGGCGCCCCAGAAATAAGGGATCTTTGTGGAGCCCCTTTTATAAAGGAGGTAAGCCCATTCATAAGGGCTCCAATCTTGTAACCTAAGCACCTCCCAAAGGTGTCAATTAGGGTTTAGGATTTTATCATGAATTTGGGGAAGGGGTGTGACCATAGGATCTTGCTTGTAAGAATTGTAAAAAGAACTTTAGAGATAAGGGAAGTGATACAGGTCATAAACTTGGATCTACATAAAGAAAGGAAGAGTATTACAAGAGAAATAACAAAAAATATTTTTCTTTTATAATTTTTATTATTATGTTTTTAATTTTAAGTATGCTCCACACCCAACGCGGGGCCTAAATTCATGGCCCTGAGATTAAGAGTCGCATGCTCTGCCAACTGAGCCAAACCGTTGTTACACCAACAATATATTCTGTTATTTATGATTATCTTAATGTGTGTGCAGATATTAGGCTATCATATTTGTGGAGTGAATGACATCAATGAACAAAGGGACTGAAAGGAGGAATTGAGGTTATTTTGTTATGATAAGGTACAGTATCCATGAAGTGGTATAGTGTTTGAAAATAGATTTGGAGGGGTGCCTGGGTGACTCAGTCTATTAACCGTCTGACTTTGACTCAAGTCACCATCTTACAGTTCGTTGGTTTGAGTCCTGTAGTCATTGCAGAGCCTGCTTTACGTCCTCTGTCTCCTTCTCTTTCTGCCCCTTCTCTTCTTGGGTGTGTCTCTCTCTCTTTCTCTCAAAAATAAAATCAACGTTAGATTTGGATTAGTTGTCAATGTTTATTGCAAATTCTAGGACAACAAATTAAAAAGGTAACAAGAATTATGTCTGACACGCTAAGAGACCAAAGAAGATAGAGTCTCATAAAATGCTCAATTAAAACCATAAAAAGCAGGAAAAGAGTGGAAGACAAATTGGGACATAGAACAAGGGTGATGAATAGAAATTAGTAGCAAATGTGGTATATGTTAATCTTTATCAATAATCACTTTGAATGGTAAAAAACTAATTAGAAGATTTTCAGAGTGGGCCCAAAATGATGATTCTACTGTCTACAGAAACTGTGCAATAATACATATGCAGTGTTTTAAGCCTCTGAGTTTGTAGTAATCTGTTAGAGGAACAATAGCAAATGGATAGAGGAACAGGCCTGCAGAGAAATGAAGTGATTGAGAAAGACATAGAGGGAGGCAGTGAGGGCTCGCTTTGTGAAGGTTCTCCCTCTGTGTGACATGGTAGAATCAGTGTTGGTAAGTAAACTGCTTTATTTACTGTGGCTTCATTGGTTAAAAGTATCCATTAACTGTCATCAGGCAAAGCTATAACTTTATATTGATGTTTTCATAATAAAATTATGCAGGTATGACTGAGTCAGAAATGACCTTAGAATTATAGGGTATTAAGTCAGTTGGTGACCTGTTTAGCTAGTTAGAAAACATTCAAGTCATTGTCCTTTAATGAAACACACTTTATCTGAATTTGAAGGTTCTGTGAATGGGGGGGGGGGTATTGGAAGGATACAGGTTCATCACAGAATATTGTATGAAGTTAACATGATAAACAGTGTATAGAATTTTATAAATATGAAATCATACTCCAAGAATATGAGAGTTTGGAATTAAGCAAGCCTTTAAATCTCATTATTGGCATAGAAACACATAAATATCAATGCAACAGAATAGAGGACCCGGAAATAAACTCATGTATTTATAAGGACAAAGGAGCCAATACTATACAATTCAGAAAGGATAGTCTTCAAAAACCTATATTGACAAAACTGGGCAATCACATGCAAAAGAATGAATCTGGACACCAGTCTTATATCAGAAACTAAAGTCAGTTCTAAATGGATGCAAGATTTGAATGTATGACCTGTAACAATAAATCTAGAAGAACACAGGAGCCATCTTGAAACTGGTCTTGGTAATATTTTTTTTTATTTGACACCAAATATATGATGGTGGAGACACAAATGCAAACATTTGTCAAAACTCAATGAAGTGTATATTTTATTATTTTTTTAAGTTTATTATTTTGAGAGAAGGGGAGAGAGAGAGAATCCCAAGCAGATTCCGTGCTGTCAGCATAGAGCCTGAGGCAGGGCTTGAACTCATGAACCATGAGATCATGACCTGAGCTGAAATCAAGAGTCAAACACTTAACCGACTGAGCCACTTAGGTGCCCCAATCGTATATTTTAAATGGGTACATTTTTAACACTTTTAAATTGTGCTTCAATGAAGTGTGAAAAAACTAGCTTGTTTAAATCGTCACTAGGATCAGCAACCTAGTGTACAAAATGGGACACAGAGAGGTATACCTTTCTCTGGCGGAATGGGGAAAGGGACTTTCCCAATGTCATACAAATTACATCAGGCCTGAGGCCAGAATGCAGGCTGCCTGACACACAAGCAGGGTTTCTTTCACACCCCTGTCTTCCACATAAAGATTCTGTCTGGGCCCCCTGGGCGGTTCACTCAGTTGGGCATCCACCTTCAGCTCAGGTCATGATCTCTTGGTTCACAAGTTAGAGCCCCGTGTCGGGCTCTGTGCTGACAGTTTAGAGCCTGGAACCTGCTTCGGATTCTGTCTCCCTCTCTCTCTGCCCCTCCCCCTCTCTTGCTCAGTCTCTCTCTCAAAAATAAATAAACATTAAAAATAAAAATAAAAAGGCTCTGTCTGACTTCCCTGGATGAACATGGGCACATCTCTCAAAAGACAGGTCCTGGGTCAGAGACCAAGGACAGCTATTCACTTTCACCTCCAGGTGATCATGATATATGAACTGCTGGTTGACTTGTCCAGTAGTTTGTGTCTTGAGGATAAACTGTGCCTGCCAGGGTGGGGAGGAAAGGACAGTCATCCCCCAGGATTCTTTTACCTGGCCCCTGGGCTGGTCTCCAATCACTCAGATAGAGAGAGTCTTAAATATATTCAAAGATCTTGAGATCTAAGGGGGCACTGAAAAGAGGAGAGTTCAAACATCTTCATTTCTCCAAGTTAGAATATTTCTTTCCTCTTGATTTATTAAGGAGAGAACCTCACCTTTTAGATAAGTTCTTCATTTTTTGTGAGTTCTTTGGACCATGACAGACCCCAAGAGGGAAGAATGAGTATGTGAAAGAACTTAGACATAGAGGGTGGGACTTCCACTTGTCCATGGAGGAAGCTAATAATTAGGTGGGTGAAAAGAATTAATACTTTTGCAGGTGTTTTTTATTGCATAAAAACATGACACTAAACTTAAGTGGTTTAAAATAGCAAATAATAGGGGCACCTGGGTGGCTCAGTCAGACGTCTAACTCTTGATTTTGGCTCAGATCATGGTCTCAGGGTTCATGAGATCAAGCCCCATATAGAGCTTTGTGCTGACAGCACAGAACCTGCTTGGGATTCTCTCTCCCCGTCTCTTGCCCCTCTTCTGCTCGCATACACACACTCTCTCAAAATAAATAAACTTAAAAATGCATTAATTCACAATTTTAGGTATCAGAAAACTGAACAGATTTCAGTTGGGTAATCCTCTTCAATGTATCAAAGGAAATTACTTAGAGATATTCAGGGAGTGGATGGGTTGGTTTTAAGGGTCTGGGATGACTTCACTCACATTCCTATGCTGTCTTAATAGATGGCTGGAAAGTTGGACTCAGCAGGAACTTTGAATTAGAGCATTCACATACACATGGTCAGATTTCTTATACGGAAGTCCAGAGTGTATCAAGAAGCCCATAGAGAAACTGCAAACTCTTTATGTCTTGTTCTCAGAGATGAAAAATAATTACATCCACTAGTTCTTTTGGTCAAACAAATCATCCAGTTTCAAGATAAGGTGAAATAGAGTCACTTTTCAATGGGGGTGGGTGGGAATAGCAAGGAATTTGCTGTTTTCCTTAATGTACCATGAACACTGGAGGCGCCTAAGTGGCTCAGTCCGTTAAGCGTCCAACTTCAGCTCAGGTCATGATCTTGTGGTTTGTGGGTTCAAGACCTGCCTCTGGCTCTGAGCTAACAGCCAGAGCCCAGAGCTTGCTTTGGATTCTGTGTACCCCTGTCTCTCTGCCCCTTCCCTGCTCATGCTCTGTCTCTCTCAAAAATAAATAAACATTAAAAAAAAATTCCACTAACACCTTACTGGGAATTCTGTGGCAATGGGGACCTGATGTATTGGCCAAAGCCCAGCAGGTTGGAAGGCCAAAGTAATTCTTGTACGATGCCACACTAAATGATAAAGATTGGAATGTTATGAGAACAATGAGGTCAAACAAGGGTTAGTGAAGCTGTTGGGTATTAGGAAAGGGTCCTCAGAGGTCACCTTGAAGGATAGGTGAGATGCTTCAGTGAAGAATCAAGGACAGGCATCAGTATCATGATACTTACCTCTTCCTCTAGCAGCCAAGGTCCATTTGAGCAAAGGCTCTGTGTCTGTACCGCCCATACTGCACCCACAGAGCTTCACACAGTGTGTCATTTGTTCACTAAGTGTTCATGAGAAAAGCAGTTATGAAGATGCACAAAAGTACAAATATATAGAATATTCCTTGAAGGTGAGTAGATCTATGAGGCTGAAAGTTTCTGTGTAGGGAGGAGGTTAATGAGGGCTGAAGCTGCAGACAACATTTGTACATTTTCTAAACTCACAAATATTAATAATAATTCATTTTTCCATTTACTATTGCCTATTTATTTAGCAAGTATTCAACTGTATTATCTCCACCAGTTAAAAGATAAATTTGTGATTGCCAAGAAATTCAGTATTGTTATACTTTTGCCTTATCTTTGCTAGAGATATGGATTTCAGCTTTGTCATATTTCTGAAAATTTTTTCATATGTTGCTAGTTATAACCACTCTAATAATAATAAAGGGTGCTCTTTAATATGGAAAAAATAAAATCATACAAGAGGCAGTGCTCTCTTAATAAACCACTGCTCCATACATTCCTGCGGTCTGGAAGTACGGGTCAGGAAGTCTCACCCAAACAATAGACATATTTGTTTGAGTGCTTTGATTTTTTTAAAAGATTTCATTATTTTATTTTATTTTTTTAAGTTAATTTATTGTGAGAGGGACAGAGACAGCACAAGTGGGGACGGACAAAGAGAGAGACGGTGAGAGAAAGAGAACCTCAAGCAGACTTAACGCTGCCAGTGCAGAGCCCAACACAGGGCTTAAGCTCACGAAACTGTGAGATCATGGCCTGAGCTGAAACCAAGAGTCAGACACTTAATCAACTGGGCCACCTAGGCACCCGTAAGACTTTATTTTTACGTCATCTCTACAACAAACGTGGGACTTGAACTCACAACCTGGAGATCAAAGAGTTGTATGCACCACTGACTGAGTCAAGTGTTTTGGCTTTTAATTGGATATCTGTTTTTTGGTAAAAATTAAGGCTGTATTTTTAGAAACAGGTTATATTTGATGACACTGGAACACAAATGTCAAAAAAAAAATTAGAACTGGGAAATGGCAGCCCATTTCCCTGGATATCATATTCTCCATATTCCACTTCCATCCATGACTGGCCTCTTTCCTTTGATGTGACTCTGAACAGTTAAGGCATTACAGTTTTTTAATCTGACTTTAGAAAAACAATAGAAATAGAGTAAGATAAAGAGACTTCTGAAAATTGAGGCCAGTTGATATAAAGTGAAAAAATTACAGCGCCCAGGAGAAAAATTAAATGTTGCCCCAATAGAAAACAAATTCTAATATTCAAATAGGTTTTTGAAACATTAATATATGAATTTCCAGACATCTACAAAAGATGAGAGGCAATATAATAGACCATGTGAATCTACCACATATCTACTCCAGGATCAATTTGTGGCTAAATTCATTTCATGTATAAGTACACCCATATTCTCCAGGAACTACTTAAAAGCAAATCCTAGAAGCCATATAATTGTATCTCTAAATACATCACTTTAAAAGACAAAGACACCTGGGATACTTGGCTGGCTCAGTCAGCAGAGCATCTGACTCTTGATCTTGGGGTCATTAAGTAGATGTGGAACCTACTTAATAAAAATTAAAAAAAAAAGACAAAAACCCTTTTCCCTATTTACAGTATCTTTCCATCCATAAACATATTAATTCTTCAATGCCATGAAGTACCAAATCATTATTCAGAAAGAGGTAATTTATTATGTAGAATTCACCTTATTCTAAATTGACTTCTGATGTGACTCTCTGCCCTGTAATTCCTTTTACAGATAGTTATTCTATCTAATTTGACATTCAGGTAGACTCATTCATAGGTGTTCATGTCTACCTCTGTCTATTTCTTTTTGCATCACATGAAAATATTCTACATTTCTGGGGCACTGGGTGGCTCAGTTGATTGAGCATCCAACTTTGGCTGTCATGATCTCACATTTTGTGAGTTCAAGTCCCACAGCGGGCTGTCTGCTGTCAGTGCAGAGCTGGCTTTGGATCCTCTGTCTCCTCTCTCTCTGTCTCTCTCCCTCTTGCGCACGCACATGCACATACACACACTCTAAAAAATAAACATTAAAAAAATACATTAGAAAAAGAAAATATTCTGGGACACCTGGGTGGCTCAGTCTGTTAAGCATCCAACTTCGTCTCAGGTCATGATCTAACAGTTCGTGAGTTCGAGCCCCGTGTCGGGCTCTGTGCTGACACCTCAGAGCATGGAGCCTGCTTCAGATTCTGTGTCTCCTTCTCTCTCTGCCCTTCCCCTGCTCAAGCCCCCCCCCTCAAAAACAAACATTAAAAGAAGAAAAAATATTCTATATTCTTGTCTACTTTTGTGACATTGTTATTTTGTTAGATCAATTGAATAAGAAAAATAATAGTTTTAATTTTACTTTCACTATTCCTTTGATACTCTTTATTTCTTTGTCAATCTGAGTTTCTGAACTTACTTTCTTTTTCTGTAAAGAGTATCTTGTGACATTTCTTGGCAAGGTAGGTCTAAAAGCAAGAAATTCCCTCAATTTTTATTTGTCTGAGAATGTATTTCTCTTTTACTTTTGAAGGATAATTTCACAGGGTACAAAATTCTAGTTTGGTGAGGATTTTCTCTCAAAACTTTCAATATTTCACTCATGTTTTGATTACATGGTTTCTAAAGAAAAGTTGTAGTTCTGCTATCGGTGAGGTCTTTTTCACTCTGGCATTTTTCAGGGTTTTTTGTTTGTTTGTTTGTTTGTTTACTTATCTTTGGCTTTACATAATTTGAAAATTATATGCCTACTAGTCGTGTTTCTTTTGTTGGTGGTGGTGGTAGTGGTGGTTTGTTTTTGTTTTGTTTTTTGTTTTATTTTGTTTTGTTATTGTCCTGTTTGGTGTTCTCTGAGCTTCCTGGATCTGTGGTTTGGTGTCTGACATTAATTTGGGGGAAATTTTTGGTCATTATTGTTTCAAAAATTTCTTCTGTTCTTCTCTTTCTTGTCCTTCTGGTCTTTCCATTGTGCATATGTTACACCTTTTCTGGTTGCCTCTCAGTCCTTGGATATTCTTTCCCTTTTTTTCAATCTTTGTTCTCCTTACATTTTAGTTTTTGAAGTTTGTATTGATATATTTTTGTAATGTTTTATTTATTTTTTTTGAGAGAGAGAGAGCACGAGCAGGGTACGGGCAGAGAGAGGGGTACAGAGAATTTGAAGTGGGCTCTGTGCTGACAGCAGCGAGCCCGATGTGGAGCTTCAACTCATGAACCTCGAAATCATGACCTAAGCCAAAGTTGGATGCTCAACTAACTGATCCACTCAGATGCCCCACTATCAATATATTTTGAAGCCCAAAGAATCTTCTCTCGACTGTGTCCAATATCCCAATAAGCACACCGAAGGCATTCTTCATTTATGTAACAGTGTTTTTGATCTCCAGCATTTATTTTTGTTTCTTTCCTAGGATTTCCATCTCTCTGTTTACATTGCTCATGAGTTCTTGCATACTGTCCACTTTATGCATGAGAACCTTTAGCATATTAATCACAGTTGTTTTACATTCTGGGTCTGATAATTCTAACATCCTTTCTATGTCTGGATCTGATGCTTGCTCTGTCTCTTCAAATTGTGTTTTTTGCCTTTTATACCTTGTAATTTGTTTCTTGATAGCCAGACATGATGCATGGGTAAAAGGAACTACTGTATTTAGTCCTTTTGTAGTGTGATAGTGAGATGTGGAGGAGGGGAAGTCCTAAGATTAGGTCTCAATCTTCTAATGAGCCTGTGCTTCTGGACTATTTTCTTCACAAGTGTTTCTATATTTTTCTCTTCCCTTAGGTGGGACAGGATGGCTAGAGTGGGCTGGAATTGGGTATTTGCCTTTCCTGGGGTTAATTAGGCTCTGATAATACCCAGCAAGTCAGGTTCCGCTTAACTACTTTCCCCTGAGAGCAGGCCTTGTTGACAAGAATGAACTGTTCTGGATTATTTCAGAAGGGTTCCTTTTCCCCTCCTCCTGCAGGAATCTTGAGATTGATGGTTTTTTGTTGGTTGTTGTTGTTGTCGTTGTTTTTCAGTATTCACTGTGTGAATTTGGCCAAGCTCCTGGGAATAATTTCATGATATTATGGGATCCAGCTATGACTTGGTCCCCTGGAGTTTTCAGCTCTCAGAGTTGTCCACACTGTGTGTCCAGCAATTCATCAATTATGGTGTGGGTTTTCCTACCCAAGCACTGGTTCTCGTGGTGGTTCCTGCTTATGAGTGCCTTTGCTCCAGCGAGGGGTGACTTCCTATATTCACCTGTCTGTCTCTCTGATCTAGGGCACCAGTTTATCCTGTGCCCCTCCCCTTATGGATCCAAAAAGAGTTATTAGTTTTTCAGCCTGTTCAGCTTTTTATTTGAGGTGAGGTTGTAGTGGTGACTTCCAATTTTCTTATGGGTTTAACCAGAAACTAGAAGTCATTCATGATATTCATATTCTCTTGGAAAAATGGTGTTTTTGTTTTGTTTTGTTTTTGAGGAAAGACACTTTCTGGATGTAATTAGGGTAACCAAATTTCCTCTTTCAGTCTCCATATTCCTCTGATTCAAATGAAATCAAACTGCAACATCTTCTCTGAATGGATGGATTGATTTCTATTAAACTTAAATTAGGGTCTTACCTTCCTAACTCAGATTGTTGTTGGAATCCTTGGAAATTATTCACTTCTTTATCTTTAAATTTTTTTTGATGTTTATTTATTTTTGAGAGACATAGAGACAGAGCATGAGTAGGGGAAGGGCAGAGAGAGAGGGAGACACAGAATCTGAATCAGGCTCCAGGCTCTGATGAGCTGTTTGTCTTTATAATGTTATGTTGCTCAGTGCACAGGTCTTGAGACCCACAGACTTGATTCTTAACCAACTGGTCTTAGCTAACATCTTGGTTCTTTTCTCTAAAGGGATCCCTCAGACACTGACAGTTTTTGGATTAAAATCTTTCCTGGATGACAGAAGCAAAGGAATTTACATTCTTCTCAAATGCACATGGTACATTTTCCAAGATAGACCACATTTTGAGGCACAAGGAAGCGCTGAATAAGTATAAAAAAATTGAGATCATACCATGCACAATTTCAGACCACAATGCTTTGAAACTTGAAATCAACCACAGGAAAATGTCTGGGAAACCCCCACAAACATGGAGGCTAAAGAACAACCTACTAAAAGATGTATGGGTCAACCAAGCAATCAGAGAAGAAATTAAAAAATACATGGAAACAAATGTACAAATACATCCAAACACTTTGGGATGCAGCAAAGGCAGTCCTGAGAGGGAAATATATTGCAACCCAGGCCCATCTCAAGAAACAAGAAAAATTCCTAACACAAATTCTAACAGCACACATAAAGGAACTAGAAGCAGAACAGCTAAGACAGCCCAAACGTAGCAGAAAGAGAGAAATAACAAAGATTAGGACACAAATTAATCATATGGAAACAGAAAAAGTAGTGGAACAGATCAATGAAACCAAGAGCTGGTTCTTTGAAAAAATAAACAAAATTGATAAACCTCTAGTCAGGCTCCTCAAAAAGAAAAGAGAGAGAAACCAAATCAATAAAATCACGATAGAAAATGGAGTGATTACAACCAATCCCTCAGAAATACAAGCAATCATCAGGGAATATTATGAAAAACTCTATGCCGTCAAATTGAACAACCTGAAAGAAATGGACAAATTCCTAAACAGCCACATGCTACCAAAACTCAAACGGGAAGAAATAGAAAACTTGAACAGACCCATAACTAGTGAAGAAATTGAATCAGTTATCAAAAATCTCCCAGCAAATAAAAGTCTAGGGCCAGATGGCTTCCCTGCGGAATTTTACCAGACATTTAAAACAGAGTTAATACCTATCCTCCTCAAGCTGTTCCAAAAAAATTGAGACGGAAAGAAAACTCCCGGACTCATTCTATGAAGCCAGCATCACTTTGATTCCCAAACCAGATAGAGACCCAGCAAATAAAGAGAACTACAGGCCGATATCCTTGATGAATATGGATGCAAAAATTCTTAACAAGGTATTAGCAAATAGAATCCAACAGCATATAAAAAGAATTATCCACCACGATCAAGTAGGATTCATCCCTGGGTTGCAGGGATGGTTCAACATTCGTAAATCAATCAACGTGATACATCACATCAACAAAAGAAAAGATAAGAACCATATGATCCTGTCGATAGATGCAGAAAAAGCATTTGACAAAATACAGCATCCCTTCTTAATAAAAACTCTTGAGAAAGTCGGGATAGAAGGAACATACTTAGGCATCATAAAAGCCATTTATGAAAAGCCCACAGCTAATATCATCCTCAATGGGGAAAAACTGAGAGCCTTCCCCCTGAGATCAGGAACACGACAGGGCTGTCCACTCTCACCACTGCTATTTAACATAGTGTTGAAGGTCCTAGCATCAGCAATCAGACAAGAAAGCAAAATAAAAGGCATCAGGATAGGCAAGGATGAAGTCAAACTTTCACTTTTTGCAGACGACATGATACTTTACATGGAAAACCCAAAAGAATCCACCGAAAGCCTACTAGAACTGATCCATGAATTTGGCAAAGTTGCAGGATACAAAATCAATGTACAGAAATCGGTTACTTTCCTTTACACCAACAATGAAGCAATGGAAAGAGAAATAAAGAAGCGAATCCCATTCACAATTGTACCAAAAACCATCAAATACCTAGGAATAAACCTAACCAAAGATGTAAAAGACCTTTACGTGGAAAACTATAAAAAACTTATGAAGGAAATTGAGGAAGACACAAGGAAATGGAAAAACATCCCATGCTCATGGATCGGAAGAATAAATATCGTTTAAATGGCAATACTTTTATTTACAAAAATATTATTTACAAAA
Organism: Paguma larvata; assembly: GCA_030068075.1. NCBI lineage: Eukaryota > Metazoa > Chordata > Mammalia > Carnivora > Viverridae > Paguma > Paguma larvata. The sequence continues at coordinate 6,090,813 of CM057841.1, read as the reverse complement.
AAATACTTATAAAAGTATTTACATACATTTCAAAGAGCAGAGGAAGAATTCGCAATTACAAGTTTTCTAAAGCAAATACTCTAAGAAAAGTGATGGATAGATGGAGTCTCTTTCTCTTCTTGCCTTGGTGATTTTTTTTCTTTTTTTAGATTTATATTTACCCTTACAAACTCACTGCTAATCTGAACTTTAAACTAATGACCAAAATTTATTTGCATTTCTAGGCATATAGGGTGAAGGTCATGTAAAATGGAGAGAAAAGTCATGGAAATATTTAGATCGTGGAGGCTTATAAAGACTTCAGAAAACCTGAAGAGAGTTTAAGAAGTATGTGTGTGCATACAAGACAAAGCAGAGGAAGTACTGATCATTTCTTCTGTTAGGTCTTGATGGATATGCCAGAGATGAGAAACTTTACAGAGGAGACATGATGGGTCACGGAGCATTTATTTGCGTAGGTGAAATGATCAGATTTCTTTAAAAATTCTTTTGAAATAAATTTACTTTATGACTATTACATTCAACCACCAATAAGCCAGGAAAAATACTAAAGGAATATTTTGGAATTTTTTATTAAATGAAAACAACTTTTATAAATAATTGGCAACACTGGCACATAATGGTAACTTTCAAAGAGCTGAATTTTCATTTCCTCATTATCCATATGTCATAACCATTTGTCTTTTATTTATTAAAAAAATTTAGTATGTATGTATTTATTTATTTACTTTTTGAGAGAGAGATTGAGAGAGAGAGAGAGAGAGCACAAGCAGAGCAGAGGCAGAGAGAGAGGGAGAATCTGAAGCAGGCTCCAGGCTCTGAGCTGTTAGCGCAGAGCCCAATGCAGGGATCAAACTCATGGACCAATGAGATCATGACCCGAGCTGAAGTCAGATGCTTAGCCAACTGAACCACCCAGGTGCCACCTATTTGTCTTTATTATGACTAACACAAAAATAATACTTGGTCCTTGAAAAATAATCTTATCTGTGGCTAAATGTAGTTGTGATGTTTGCTTTAAAAAATTGATTTGAAAATTAATTTTGTTTGAATTTAATTACTGTTTAATGTAAGTAAATGTGAAGCACACGTTTGCCTAAATAGCACTTTAATCCAATATATTTAAGTAATGTGGATGTTATAAATGAAAAATCATGGTTATTTAAGTTATATTTCTTATTTTTCATAAACTCAATAGCAATGCTTTTTTCCATAGGAAGAGTTGTTTCTTTTCAACATTAGTCTATATTCTAATAGAAAATAAGAAACTGCATGATTTTCTTGAAGCTTTTTTTTTTGAGGTTTTTACTTTGATGTTTTAATAGTTTTCACAGTCTAAGAATTTTTAGTAAATGCTCAGTGGCTTACCTAGATGTCATCTGAATGAGATGCAATTATTTGAAATGTTGAATCTTTCCATTGTTTTCACAAATAGTGACTTTGAAATCTGGCCTAATGCAAGATACTCAAATGACATGTTGTTCATGTATTGCATTTTTCTTTTTTTATGTTTTTATTTATTTGTGTATTTATTTATTTAAAAAATTTTTTTTGAGAGACAGAAAGGGCACAAGCTGGGGAGGGATAGAGAGAGGGAGACACAGAATCCAAAGCAGGCTCCAGGATCTGAGCTGTCAGCACAGAGCCCGATGCGGGGCTTGAACTCGTGAACCAGTGAGATCATGACCTGGGCCACGTCAGGCGCTCAACCAGCTAAGCCACCCAGGTGTCCCTGTATTGCACTTTTCAAAAGCAAATATATTATATAAGGGTTTTTGTGCGTATGCACCTTGTCTGTTAGATTCCAAAACATGGGGCATCTGTTTGGCTCAGTCGGTAGAGCATGGGACTCTTGATCTCATGAGTTCAAGCCCCACATTAGATGTAGAGATTACTTAGAGGATAGAGTTACAGGATCTGAATCACACCCTGCACAGTGGAGAGCAGATTATGAATGAGGTTAAGAGTGGAGGGAGGGAGGCCAGAAGGAGGCTACTGCAATAGTCCAGGCCAGTGTTGTTTAACCAGAGTGGTGGCTGTAGACGTGAGAGAAGTCGTTGGATTCTGGGTCCATTTTATTATTTATTTATTTATTTATTTATTTATTTATTTATTTATTTCACACTATTGGAAAGGGAGAAGGAGAGAGAATGGGTCCAGTTTTAAAGAAAGGTCAAGTAGACTTTTTGATGTTGTAGGTAAGGGAAAAAAGGGAGGAGTCAGAAAAGACCTCAGGGTTTTGGTCCTAGCAGCTGAAGCAATGGAAGCTCCATCAAGTAGGATGATGAAGTTGGTGTTTTATTGGTGTCGAAGTTAATTTTTATTAGGACTATCAGGAGTTTTGTTTGGCTCTGTTAAGATCTATGATGTTTCATAGAATGGTGAGCGAAGTCACCATGTGGGCAGCTGGACACACAGGACTAAAAATCTGGGGAGCAGTTTAAGAGCGAGACCTCCAAAAGTGGTGAACCAGGGTGGAGCTTTGGATCACATGTAGGAGACGGAAATTCATGTTATGCTGGTGATGCTCTAATAAGTTAAGAAGATGATACCCAGGGTTTGGCACCATGGTTGAGTGTGGAGGGCACAAAGATGAGGAGAGGATGGTCTGGCAGGTGACCAAGGATTCCCTGGCATGAGTGGATGTGAGATGGATGTAAAGGCAGAATAGTAACTGGGTCAAGATGACACTGAAGGCAAAGTTCCTGTTTATTATTACTACTGTACAGAAGCAGAAAAATTTTGTTGTGAGCTTTGGTGGGGTCTGGGGTTTTTCAGTCTTGCTGGTGGATAAGATCTGGAGCAAAGGTTGTCATCTGTGAGATTTATTATGCCTGGCATGGGGGGCTAGTGATGCTGGGATTTTAATGAAAACTTTGTAGAGAATGGTAGGTAATGGCTGCTAAGGGGATAGCAGTGCAGCACAGAAGTGGAAGTGAACCATGCTTATCTCAAACTCACTTGCAATTCTGGGTGGTTAATATTGAAGAAAGGTTTGGTGTCAGGCTGTGAGGCCTTCAAAGCAGCGTTCAGGACTTTCCCTGACTGTGGGATCCATCAGAGGTCTGGAGTTGTGCTGGATCATGTTTGAATTGGTCAAGCACTCTTTGGATGCCATGTGCCCAGTATATGGGTGAGTCCAGGGAGATGTCTGTGAAGTGGGGCAGGGAGGTGGTGGCGACTATGGTGTCTGGAGATGTGAGAGTACGGTCTACAGAATGATAGGCATATAGAGGGGAAGCGTGACCTGATGGCTCTAGGGTCTTGGTATGGGGACTGAAGGTAGAGTTGTGAAGCCAGGTTTGGTTGTATCTGGGGGCCATGATCTTGGGGGCCCCAGGGTTATTGCTTGGCAGGTGGGTTTGCACCCTGCAGGCCAGGCCCACTGCTTATATGGGATCTATCTGCCCACCTGCCTGTTGTTAGTGAGGTCTGAGCAGAATATTAGTATGACCAAGAGGAGAGCATAGGCATCAGTGAGACCAAGGACTGGTATCTCCTCTGAGATGTGGATCTCTGGAGGAAGATGAGTTTGTATTGTTGGATCTCAGAGAGGTTACTCCTGAATTCATCTGTCCCTATCATGACAGACACTGTGACATTTGAGGACATGCTTTTGCATCTGTGGGATGAGACGGGGTTCCTGGATGAGTTTCAGAGATGCCTGTACCACAATGTGAATCTGAAGAACTTTGCATTTATATACTCATATCCTCACCGGGCAAGGCACTCATGCCCTCCCCAGTGCCCTGGTCTAAGCTTTGCATCCCCACTCTCCAACCCTGCTTTCCCCAGATGGTGCTCTGTCCTTCTCACATCAGAACCATGGACACTGCTTCTGTCCCCAGTTCCTGAGCACGTGCTGTGGTTGATAGGGCTGGACTGTTTGCACTGATCTCTTCCTTCCTCGTGCTCCAACATCTGCCTTACAGGGCAAGATTTAGTACTTTTACAGTGAGCCTAAGGATCTACCTTGCTTGCCCTCTCCCTAGCCAGTTACTGTGTTTAGGTCCATAGCATCTCTGTACCTTAGGTTTTACTCCTTATTTTAACTGATATTTCCTTGTGCTGGGCCGTGCCAGGAATTACTTGCATCCTCATGGCCTCTACTTACCTGGACTATGAGCTGTTTTTCAAGCCTCCTGCTCAGTTCTCTTTATAGCTTTTAGATCTCTCCTGTGGTCTGTTGTGTGCTGAATTGCCCTGGCCTAGTAGTGACCACTCACCTGGAAGTTTTCCCCTTCAATGCTTGTATCCTCCATGTAATTGCTCACCTAGAGGTTTGGAAGAGTCCGTTCTGCACCACAGGAGGGACATGACCTTAGCCATGGCATGGTGGGCTCAGAGGGAGGCTGGCCCTTGTGGATGGCATCTGGGGAGTGTGTGATATCAGCGCTATGTTCACATCACATCAGCAACCTGTCCTTTCCAACCAGGGTTTTGGTGCCATTGCCAGTGGCCATTGCCACATCCTACCCATATCTCTTAACACTCATTCTGAAGTTCTCTGCCACACCTACCTGCCTATGTTTTGCCCCAAGGTGGACAGTATCCTGACAATGACCTTGGACTCCCACTCGTTTGTTGCCATTGGATTTTCCTGGGCTTTCATATGCCTCTGCATGGCCTTAAATGTCACTGGAAGACAAGTTCCTGCTGAAAGCCTTTGTGGAAGAAGTTGTACATCTGCTTTGCTTCCCTGTGCCACACCCTGTCCTGTGTCCTCCTGGTGCAGCCTCTACTACTCTGTGACCTTATGGTTTCAGTAATATTCAGCAGCCACATCTGCAACAAGAATCCCACTCCCATTTATTGAAAAGCATCCCCTGGACTTATTTCTTGTTGTGATTCAATTTAGTAATTCAACTGGATGTGATTCAGTGAGTCAATGTAGACACATTCCTCCAATAATGTCAACACATACTTCACTGTTACTTCTTTGCTTTAAGGTTACTGGTGCAGAACAGAGAACCAAGAGGTACCTTATGAACAGAGTGTTTCTTAGGAGTAGCACATATCAGGATTCCCAAGGCAGGTCCCTTCACCCAGTGATATGTGTATCCCTATAGATAGTGATATGTGTATCCCTATCTTGAAACACATTTTACAGTTGTCTAAGCACCATGGAAAACATCTTGGACAGAAACTGTTTACAAGAGAACAGCATGTACCAAACAATTTTATTTTAGTGCAAACCCTTAGTGTCACCAGGAGCAGCATTTTGGTGAAAAATTTCAGAAGCAACATGGAAAGGGCCTTGTGCGTAAAGAGCTGCAAGTTCCATGTGTTAAGGAAGCCCTTTTCCTGTGAGGAAGTTAGGAAGGACTGCCTGGCCATCTCAAACTATTTTTATAAGTAGGGCACTTATATCAGGGAAAGGGCAAACAAAACTATCAAGTGTGGGTTGGTAGAAAAAGTCATTACAACTGGGAAGAATGCAAGAGAGCCTTCAGCTACACAGACCCACTTGCTCAGAATCAGGGTATTTACACTAGAGAAAATCCTTAGAGTACAGTGAATATAGGACATCTTTTGGTTATAGCCTCACCTTCAATTATCAATGGAGAGTTCACACTGGAGAAAGACCATAATTGTGGAGGAAATGTGAAATTTACTTGTTCAGTATAACATAAATGGATCAAAGCCTCTGTGAGTAGCCATCTGCCTGATTTGAATCTCATACATCTACACCTCCATAGAGGGAAGATTCCCCATAAATTTCATTTATGTGGGAAGCATGCATGGCTATGTTGCACTTTCTAACCAGCCCAGGGTTCTTTCCAGACTCATCTCACTGCCAATTTCTGTGGCCAAACCACTTTATCTCAACCACCTGACACGTTCCCCTCAGGGAAGCAGGCATCTGTTCTGCCATGTATTGGAGCAAAGCAGGAGTAGCCTGAGCCCTTAGGAGGTCCTTATCCCCTTCTCTCTGTCTAGTTGGCATGGACCTCATCTACTGTTGGCCCAGAGGAAACCAAATGAATTCTACTGGCAGCTTGCCAAGAAGCTACCTTTTTCAGGCACGTTTGTCTCACGTGATACTTATGATGAAATTTTCCCACTCCCAAGTCTACAACCGGGGGACTGCCTATCACATATTGCTTTGGTTTGTACCATAAGAAAGGCCTTATTGTTTAAATACTTTCTAAATTTGGGGTTTCTAGCTTCTATACAGTGGTATATAAGAGATTTGGGCTTTGCAAGCATTACAATTTTTGTAGAGTTCCAAACTCTGTGTGCCTCTAAGGGAACTCTCTAAGCGTACGGGAGAATATGGCACCTCAGTGTTGGGCAAATTTGCATTGCTGCCCTTGGCCTTTTGGTAAAGATTTGTTATTCTAATTCATGGACTGGACACCTGGGTGATTAGTCTCCAGATATCCGCATATGGCCTCCTTAAAAAAGGGCAGTCGAGCCTCGGCCCTTGAACAGGGGCCTTCCATTTCCCAGGGCGCTTATCGGTAAATCTTGGCCTTTTCTCCTGGAGTCAAGAGGATCCCCTTTCCTAGGCCTTGGGAATCTGTGGGATCTAAATTTCCCAGAACGCCCAGCGTTGAAGACAGCACCGCTGAGCCAATGAAGGCTTAGAAAAGAGGTATTTCCGTTTGAGCACAAAGGGTTGGGGCGGGACTTCCGACGTCCAGTCCGTGGCCATCGTTTTGGCTGTTGGCAGGATTCTTCGCGTTGTGAGACGTTCAGGAGGGCCTGGCAGCGCGCGAAAGGAGGCTTTGTACCCGCTGTAGGGAGGCGAGTCTGGGGTCGGGAACCTCGTCGCCAGCGAGATCGGCTTCAAGACCTCTGTGACTGCGACCACCCTGTTCGCTCAGCTGTCATCCTTTCACTCCGCCCACAGAGTCCGATGGCGGCGGCTGTGCCCAGGGGCCCGGCTCAGGTAAATGCGCGGCCTCTGCGCTCTCCCGGCACCCAGACCCTCGAGGCCCCAGCGCGGCCCAGTTCCCGGGCGGGGGCCCCGTGTCTGACCGCCGGCGTGAGGGGGTGCGGGAGCGGGCTGCAGGAGAGGGGCCGGCCGATGCAGGGGCTGGATGGGGGGGCCCAAGGCGGGAGGATTCGGAGGTGTGGGGTCCACCTTCTGCCCTCGGGGGAGACAGGGTGCGCGGCGGGGTCACGGGGAGGGGAGGACTGGCGGGCTAGAGGGTCGTCCCTTCGTATGAGGACTCTAGACGTCAAGGAGAGTTCTGGCCACAAGAGGGACACGATCTCCGTGGGGCTTGAAGGGTAATGAAGACCTTGAGATCCTGGGAGGTTGAGTCTTTGTTGAAGGTCACACCTGGTTAATGGCAAAACTGAGTACTCAGGCACAAAGAATAGAAGCCAGCCTGAGGTCAACTGGCCGGAGTCTTAAGTCCATGTCAGAGGTTATTATGCAGATAATGGTTTTCTGGCAACCATTGTAAACAGGTGTGGAAGGTTAACCCAGGACCGAGTACCAAGATGTGCCAGTGCCTAGAGGTAAAACTGAAGTCAGGAATGTTCAAAACCCACAGGTCTTTCAAGTAGGGAATGAATAGCAAGTGTATAGGTGTCATAAGAGTGCCTGCCCGAGATGTTTGGTGTGTGTTCTAGAAGTAAGAGAGGTTTCGATCACAGGCAGGAGATGATGTTACCAAGGTCTTAGAAGGCTTCATCTGGCTTCAGAGTGGAAAACAGACTATGGGCTTGAGAGAGCAAGAAGGACAATCGTTGTGGTGGTTACTGCTGTCCAGGTGAGGGGTAATGGACCAGGGTTGTTGCTTGGAAAATGATTGTATTCTGGCTGTGTGTTAAAAAAAAATTTTTTTTTTAGTGTTTTATTTTTGAAGGAGAGAGAAAGAGAGACAGAGCATGAGTGGGGGAGGGACAGAGAGAGAGGGAGATACAGAATCAGAAGGAGGCGCCACGCTCTGAGCTGTCAGCACAGAGCCTGATGCTGGGCTTGAACTCAGGAAGTGTGAGATCATGACCTAAGCCAAAGTTGGTCACTTGACAGACTGAGCCACCCTGGTACCCCTGTCTGTGTGTTTTTAAAAGGGGCAACTTGACTTTCTGATGTGGACAGGGAGAAAATGAAAGAGATAATCAGTGCTGACCTCAGAGATTTTGGTTTTAGCAGCTGTAGGAATAGAAGCTGCATCAATGTGTTACCAGACTCCAGTCTTTGGACCCAGTGACAGTGGAAATGAGCCTGGACCCACAATTAAAAAATACAGACAAGCCTTTATTTGGGCAACAGCTGTAACTGAAGGGAGACACAGTCACAACAAAGGTGTTAGGCTGGCTCTCCAAAAAATGGGAATTTTAAAGGACCCAGGGTGGAAAAGAAGTGACATGTAAGCATGTAGGGGTGGGGAAATACAAGGAATTGGGCGCGCAGGCACAGTTGACAGAATATGCTTCTTCATACATTGGGTGTTTCGTTTGCAGTTAAGCCTCCACCTCTGGGCGTGATTTTTAGTTTTGTAATGAGGTAAAGGTAGCTCTTGGTCACTCCATAATCCATCTGCACAGGCGCAAGTCGGGGGTTAAGCTCCAACTGGTCTGGGCCGCAAGAGCTCTTCCTCCAGGCAGTCGTGATTGCTTGATGGGTAGTTTTAGTTTCCATCATGGGATGCTATGCCTCTTGGGTCTCTGGCCTGAATTATGAGATAAGCTGGAAAGAAGAGCCTAAGAAAAATGTGGGACAAAGGTCGGTGGTTACAGACAGGTGAGAAGTAAAGGTCGGGTCTTGGGATCTAGCTAGTGGCACAAATGAGCAAGGTGGTATTCATGAGGATATCTGGAGCTTTGTTTTGACCATGTTAAGAGTCTGAAGTGTTTGAAAAATCACTGACTGGAGGCATCAAATGAACAGCTTACAGGTCAGAAAATTTGGGAAGGGATTCAGGTTAGAAACATCCAAAATGTGGAAACTATAGTGTGGAGTGAGGTGGTGTGGTGAGTGAGTGAGTGGTGGGTCATATTTAAGCAAACTTGAGGTTGTGATGGCAAAACTATTTGGGGGCCAGGTGTGGAGGGTGAGGACCAGGACTGGGTCTCTTCTTGGATACCTGGGTGATGGTCTCGGGCTGCACAAATGCAGGTAAGTGGATGTGAAGGTTTGATGTATCAGACAGAATGGTCTGGTAGATGGCCAAAGCTTCCAAGTGAAGAGTGGATTTGCAGTGGATGCAGAGATGAGGGGTAATGGACGAAAGATGACGCCCCGGTCAGAACTGGTATTTATTAGCCACTTTTTAGACTTAGCAAGATTTCGTGAGGACTTTGGTGGGGCCTGGTGTGTTTCATTCAGCCTGGTCAGGAAAAATAGGGTCACCTGTGAGAATCACTAGGCCTGGGATGGGGAATCAATGGGATTGGTCTTGAAGGTTAGGGGGACAGAGAAAATTTGTATTTGCTGAGGTAATAGCAAGTGCATCAAGGAAATAGGATAGGTCTATGGATACGTGAGATCTGCCCATGGTTCTGTGTTTCTAAGTCTGAGGCAAGGATCAGACCTGCAGGATGAGGCCTTCATAAAATGATTTGGAATAACATTGCTGTTGGGACCCATATGAGGTCAGTGGTCTTATGGGATCCTGTTTGAATTTGCCACATGTATTGTGGGTGTTGTGTGCCAAATTGTGGCATAAGACCTAAACCCTGTATCATATGCTTCCTTGATGTGTGCTGAGTGCTCTCAGATGGCCTGAGTGTAAATTCTCCTTCCCACATTGCTTCGTGGGATAATATCTCCTAGCCTAACACCGTTTTCATAAAGGGACCAGGGCACGGTTCCTGCTCATCTCTTTGTAGCAGGTTTCAGTCCCCTACCAGCCCACAGACTTATTCAGACAAGCCAGTCAGCATCCTTTTATGGCATTCAGAGGGCTTCCAACCTTTTCATCCTACAAGGATAGCATCTCGCAGCCCCTGTTTTTTTCACTCTTTTCCAGGATGCAGCCCCCATGTGGGCCTTATTGGTAAGTGGTATCCTCTGTTCTCCGAGGGTAAATTTGTGATAAAGTGCTGTCAGTTGCATCTGTCTAGTCTCAAGTTTTATGTGTTTGGCCATCACCATATTCTAAGGGTAGGGTTAGGAGGAAGCAGTTTAAATATAGGTAACTTCTGGGCAGGTCAGGGAGCTTCTTATGGAGTGGGACAGTGACGTGGTGGCAGCTGCAGTAATTTGGCTGTGGGTTATGGGGACCGAGGGATGTGCAGTCTAAAGAATGATGTGGGCTTGGAGAGGGAGCATGTCAGATGGTCCCCGGGCCCTGCATTGCTAATTATGTGACAATGACCATACCAAGGGCATTGCTTGTCAGGAGGTTGTGGATCCCTGTATGCCAGGCCCACGGCTTAGATATGTATTTGTCCACCTATCTCTTATTGCTGGTGATTGAACCCAGTGGCCGATGGGACGGTGAGGAGACAACAACCCCAGTGGTACCAGGGCCTGATTTCTCCTCTAAGTTGGGAGGCTTGAGAGTTGGATGGTCATAGAGAAATGTGTGGGGGAAGGGATTGTAGCTTCTCAAAAGTAGACTGTGGTTTCATCTGTCATCATGCGGGGCAGTGTAACCTTTGAAGATGTAGCTTATAGTTGTGTACCCTATAAGCAAGTTGAAGCAAATTTACTATCAGCGTTACTGAATTTTGAATCAAAACATCCTGGAAGACGAAATGACATGACATGTGAACTTACAAATATGTACAGTTGATTAGGTAAATAGTGATGTGTTCTAGAGGGAACTTAAAGCCTAGAGACTGTACTTGGAACAATTATTTTTCTTGCCCAGCAGGAAAAGCAGGACTGAGAGACCCACATGTCCCTGTCAAAGAACATGAAGGTATGAATGTCAGGGAGCCTGAGGAGACCAGCATACAGGTGTTCATCAGACCATGTTGTAGGTTCATAATCAGGGTTACTCAAAAAGATAAAGTAGAAGAATGTAAAAGGCGACTGACATATTCATCAGGATGAGATCTGGCTCTTGTCTCACTGAGATGAGAATAGAGCTCAGGGCTTTGGTTTCACAGGAAGGTCTGGGGGAAAGGCCATGGCTGTGAATGTGGTAGGTTTGTTACTTGCGCCTGAGCAGGACAAGGACATGGAGCTACTTGCTAGATGAGGCCAGAGCACGTGCCAGTGGAGGACAACATGCATACGTGCAGTGAGACGGTATTTCTGGAATATCCATTGAATACCACTATATACTGTTTTAGTAGTTTTTGTTTATTTTGGGGCCATTTACTTTCATAGCAGTAAAGTTATTTAATGGAGATGTAGGCTGCAGGAGAAGAAACCAGTGATACTTTGGGGACACCTTTCTAAGCTCTCTCCACTACAGAGTATTGTGGCAAAGCTTAACGTTCTGAAAGCCACTCAGAAAGCAGGTAATTCTGAGAAAAACCTTCTGCCCCTTCTGTGAAAATAAAGACAAGTTAATATCCAACATCATTCCAGAAAATATTTCCATCCAAAAGCTGCCATTGACTGAGAAATCTTATTAGAGAGTAGCTTTATTGAGTTTAAAGATAAGTTGGTTGAAATTCAAGTCTGTCAATAGCACCTTCTGTGCTGTGAGCAAAGTAAAATTATAAAGATAATATAAGTAAAGCATCTCCAAGGATCCCACATCCAGTATGGTTGAGGAAGATAGTATCCAAATTTTAGTAGAAACCATTTTATCAATTTAGAGGACTTGGGGGTTCGATTTTTCTTGAATCAGAGAAATATGCAAACTTTAAAATAAAATTGGATTGGGGCCCCTGGCAGTTAGTGGAGCATGTGACTCTTGATCTCAGGGTTGTGAGTTTGAGACCCACATTGGGTATAGAGCTTCCTTCCTAAGTAAATAAATAAGGCTTATTATCATTACACTCAGAAGTGATTTTCACATTACTGACTTTTCCAACTCAATATAATAACATAAACATTAACATCAGGTCTTTCATACACATAAATTTAGTTTTTGTTTTTGTTTTTAATTTTCATGTTTATTTATTTTGAAAGAGAGAGAGGAAGGGAGAGAGAAAGTGCATGCAGGAGGGGCAGAGGGAAAAGGAGAGAGAGAATCCCAAACAGGCTCCGTGCCGTCAGTGCATAGCCCCATACAGGACTCGATCTCATGAACCATGATCACAACCTGAGCTGGAATCCAGAGTCGGATGCTTAACTGACTGAGTCACCCATGCCCCTGGAGGGTATTTTTTTTTTATACTAACAAAGATTGAAACTAATCTGATGTCTGTCAACGGATGATTGAATAAATCATGACACATACCAAAATGGAGCATTAGCTGTGGAGGAAGTTCTTTCAACTGCTACAGCTCCAGAACATACTGTTAGATGAAAAAGGAGAGGAAGAATATTTTGTGCAGGTAGCTTTATTTTTCTAAGAATGGAGGAAAATTTATTTTTATGTTTCTCTTGAGCGTCATTGTGAGCTGATTGGCTGATACTATAAGAACCTACTGAATATATTTATGTTGACTTGACAAAAATAGAGATAAGGAGATATTATGTTTTTTGGAATGTCATATAGAGAAAAGTAGCTCCATATGAATGGCAATGACTCCATATGAATAATTCTACCCAAGTACCAAATCTAACTTTGATCCCACCAAGAGTCCTTTTAAGTGACTCTTTAAAGGAGCAACGGGGCATTGAGGATTATATTAAAATATATTATGAGTAAGCAGTAAGCCAAATTAATATATGTGAAATTCTATAAGATATAGGAACCTTTTCATAAAATGTAATATGTTAAGATAAAAGGGATAGGATATCTGTAGAATATAATAAAATCTAGAGAACATATAAATATGATACAATGGTCAGAAAAATATTTGAATGCTGATTCCAACAAACAGTTCTAAATATTTAATCACATCAGAATTTGAATACTGACTTGGTATTTGATGACTTTAAGCAACTATTATTTAATTTACATGTAATAAAAATACTGTATGTTTTATAAAATATTCTTTTATAAAAAACATTCTTTGATAAATATTCACAGAAGTGTTTAGAGGCACAATTATATGGCTTCTTAAATTATCCTTAACACGCATTGGCTTTGGAGGGACGTTGGGTGGGTTTATAAATGAAATGAGTTTGGCAGTGGATAGGTCTTGTGAAACTATGTTGTGGGTTCACATGGTTCATTTTATTAACCCTTTCTCTTTTGTAGATATCAGAAAATTTAAAGTTATTGTTAAAATGTCATTATTTCATTAATTAACAAATACAGATAAAAATATTTTTTCTCTTTTTGCTAAAATGATTATTTTCTAGGGTACCATTCATCCTTATATTACATTATTTAGCCTTCAGTTTTGAGAGTATTACATTGAAGTCTCTATAACTCTGTTTCTCATCATTTTTCCTAAGCAAGAATCAATAATTTATATGCTTTCCACTTTGGGAGGAGAGGTCAGCGAAAGGAGTAAAGTCAGCCATGTGGGTAGAACTTGCATGCTGGAGAAGAGAAGACCCAACTAAGTTGGCTGTTATTTTGTATTTATGATCAATTTTTAACTTGTTAAACATGTCATCAAATTCAGATTATTTTTTTTAACTAGACTTTATGATTTTAGGGCAGTTTTAGGGTCACAGCAAAATTGAGTGGAAGCTACAGAGGTTTCCCGTATACACCCTCCCCCCACAAAAGCACACACTTCCGTGTTGTCAATATCCCACATCAGAGTGGTATATTTGTTAACAATCTGTGAATCTGCGCTGACACATCATTTTTACTTAAAGTCCACAGTTAACATTGGGGTTCACTCTTGGTGTTGTGCATTCTGTGGATTTTTACTATCTCCATAGTTCGACCTTTTCCAGAACGTCATATACTTGCAGTCCTACAGTATGTACCCTTTTCAGATTGGTTTCTTTCACTTAGTGATACGCATATAGGTTTCCTCTATGCCTTTTCATGACTTGTTAATGTCTTTTTATTTTTTAATAATTTTTAAAAAATATTTATTTTGAGGCGAGAGAGTGAGAGAGAGCACATGTGCATGAGCAGGGGAGGGGCAGAAAGAGGGAGAGAGAATCCCAAACAGACCCCATGCTGTCCACGCAGAGTCTGATGTGGGGCCCAGTCTCACAAATCATGAGATCATGACTTGAACCGAAGTCAAGAATCTGATGCTTATCCAACTGATCATCCAGGCACCCCTTGATGACTTCTTTTTAGTGCTGAGTAATATCCCATTGTCTGGATAGACCACAGTTTATCCATTCACCTCTTTTTTTCTTTTTTTAATAATTTTTTTATTTATTTTTGAGACCGAGAGAGAGACCGAGCATGAGTGGGGGAGGGGCAGAGAGAGAGGGAGACAGACTCCGAAGCAGGCTCCAGGCTCTGAGCTGTCAGCACAGAGCCCAACGCGGGGCTCGAACCCACGGACCGCGAGATCATGACCTGAGCCGAAGTCGGACGCTCAACTGACTGAGCCACCCAGGCGCCCCTATCCATTCACCTCTTGAAGGACACCTTGGTTGCTTCCTAGTTTTGGATAAAACAGCTAAAAAAAAATGTCTATCTTCAGGTTTTCATGTGGACATACATTTTCAGCTGCTTTGGAGAAATACCAAGGAGCACAATGCCAGGTTGTATGATAAGAGTATGATTAGTTTTGTAAGAAACCACCAAATCATCTTCCAAAGTGGCCATACCATTTTGCATTTCTGCCAGTAATGAATGAGAGTTTCTATTGCTCCGTATCCTTGTCAATATTTGTCATCATCAGTATTCTGGATTTTGGCCATTTCTGTTAGTTATTTAATGATCTCTCATTGTTGTATTTTGCAATTCCTAATAATAAAATAATGTTGAGCGTCTTTTCATATGCTTGCTTGCCATCCATCAGTCTTCTTTGGTGAGGTATCTGTTCACGTTTATGTTAAAAAAAATTTTTATGAGCTACATTTAAGTTAACAACACAACACCTAAACCATCCAAATTTGAGATCCTCCCAGAGAATTCAAATTAGGATTCATCATGGCATCACTTACTTCAAATCCATAATAATATTTTACTTGTTTACACTAATAGACCATAAGTTATTAAATAACAATTATTAATTGGAATTAGACTCTAGGGACCATCGGACTGTAGATTAGTTACCGCGAATATATGCTGACAAATAAAAAGTATTTCTGGAGGGATCCACAGCAATTGATGACAGAACTTAACTTCTGCATTATAGGAGATAGAGAGTGGAGTAGGAGAAAGAAGAAATACCAGTTATTGTATGTATATGTACATAAATCTCAAAATTTTATAAACAAAAAGATTGTATACGTATTGAAAAAATAGTAAGGAAAACATAAACCAGAACAAAGTGAATGTGTGTGTGTGAAATTAATAAATACAAATAACAGAAAATTATAGAGGAATTATAATAAAAAGTATGAAATGAATTTAAGTAATAATCAAATGTAACATTTAAGGGAGGGAGTCAGAACCACAAGATTTGAGTAAATAAAGAGATCACAAAAGATTTTGACTCCTGGACCAGTTCTGGTTACTTGTCTCACCCACATTAAGAACTGTAGTCATTTGTGAAAAAAATCAAGCACGCCTCCTATCTTTTTGACACAGTTTCTGTAGAAGGACACTTAGGGACTAAATTGGCACATCTTATTTTCAGGGGAAGTGGTAGGAGAATCCCCACCTCACAGCTCTGTGGCTTAAAGTTTGGAGGTCAGATCAGACTAAGTTGTCACTGCTCAAAGGACGACTGGGGCAGCTGCTTTAAAAATCCTCTCAGATCTAGAGCAGGTGCTGATGTTCAGGGGCCGTGAAGGCACTTTCATGTGTGCCAGAGAAACACTCGGACCTTGACACGGCAATATGCCTTCGTTATCCCTGCCCTCTGCGCTCTGTAATCTTTCACTCGTTCGTTCTCTTATCCAATGAGGTGTCTATTCTACGTGAGAAGCACACTTGTGACAGCACTCCAGCTGGTCTTAAAGGTTAACTTGCTTCGAGTTGACACACTCCTTACTTGCTGACCTGACATCCTTGGTCTATAACAGCTAATTTACTTTCTTTGAGATTTGCAGACCACTACCCTCGAGGAGTGAAGAACCAGAACTTTCCCAGGCCACAGAGGCCGGCAAGTCTGTTTGAAGCCACCTTGGCTTTCCGATTAGCCTAGCAATTTTTTTTTTTTAGCAAAACGTTTTCTTTTAGGTCACAGAAGCGTTTTTCCTGACTTCTCTTTGGGTATCTGTAGATCTTGCCCTCCTTTGCAGAAAGAACAGAGTCCCCCTGCATATCATGTAACCAGAATTGGACTCCGCCGCACAACTACCAAACACCAAGACAACATTTATAACTGGCACCATCGAGTTTGCCCGTGACCAAGAAATGTTGCAGGCCACTGCACTCCCTTTGCTGAGTAACTACCCTAAACCCCTTTACCAACCTCCGGGCCAGGTAGAAACCTCAGAGTTGACTTTTGGACAAGAGTCCACTTCTCCCCAGGTTGCCAGCCTCGTGAAAAAAGTTCAAATTCCTCTCCAATTAAAACCCATCTCTTGAGTAATCATCCTTCAGGCGATGGCAGCCGAACTTGAGTTCAGTAACACTTTCTTTGTGCTGATCCTAGAAATTTGCTATGGACATGAACTTACTGATGAAATAATGTGCACCCAGTTCCCCAGGACCAGAGTGAAGTACATGGGGTGCGGTTTTGTACTGGTCACAGAAAGTTTTCAAAGACTATTCATTCTTTGGGTTCTCCAGAGCAACAGAACCAATATACAGACAGGGAGAGAGAGAGAGAGACTTTATATTCATTTTTTCCTCGGTAATAATGGCTTAATGGAGACACAAGAGAGAAGGGGAGAGAGATTTTAAAGGAATTGTCTCACAAACATGTGGAGACTGGAAAGTCTAAGATCTTAGAGGCAAACTGGAGATCCAGGGAACAGTGGATGTTCAGCTATAGTCTGAAGCCAGTCTGGAGACAGAATTCTCTCTGTCTGTGGAATCCCTGACTGTGCCCTACTCATCTGAAAATATACTGCATGTTTTAACTATTTGTTTTGTCTGAAGTTTATCTTTCCCGACGATAACATTGGCTAACTAGAGGCAGGTTCTTTGCCAGGTATTTTCTTCTTCCTGCTTCTCATATACAAGACTAAGGTTTGACACACATTGTATGCTTAACATGTACCTATTGAAGCAGTGAATAAAGGTATACCTACTTTGTCCATGTTCATTTTTAAAACTGAAGTCTTTCCTACTTCTTTATTTTCGTCTTCTTCCATGCTGCAATGGTACACAAATAACAGAAATTTAACTTAAGATTTTTTTAGGTAAAACACTTGGGTTGGCCAGAAACACATCCCAGTAAATGCGTCTTTCGTCTTAGCTGTCTTCTCTCAACGATTAGACCTTGTCTTGCCTGTCATTTTTACCTGGTGTTTTCCAGGCATTTTAGATATGTTATGGGCTGGCTATTTCTCTCAAATTGTGTTTTTTTTTTAACTCTCTTATTTTTTAAATTTAATTATTTTTGAGAGACAGAGAGAGACAGAGCACGAGCAGGAGAGGGGCAGAGAGAGAGAGAGGGAGACACAGAATCCCAAGCAGGCTCCAGGCTCTGAGCTGTCAGCACAGAGCCCAACACGGGTCTGAAACTTATGAACTGTGAGATCACGACCTAAGCCGAAGTCAGACACCCAAACAACTGAGCCACCCAGGCGCCCCTCTCTCAATAGATTTTTTTTTAACGTTTATTTATTTTTGAGAGACATAGAGACAGAGTATGAGCAGGGGAAGAGCAGAGAGAGAGAGACACACAGAATCTGAAGCAGGCTCCAGGCTCTGAGCTGCCAGCACAGAGCGCGACACAGGGCTTGAACTCACAGACTGTGAAATCATGACCTGAGCCAAAGTCGGATGCTTCACCAACTGAGCCACCCAGGCGCCCCTGTCAATAAATTTCTTAATCACTTCTAATAGTTCTCAATAATGTGATCATTTTACAAGTGTCTCTGAGATCATCTCAAGTGCCCATAAACACACTGCCAAAGCATTTACATTTGAAGTAGTGTAATCTCTTCCCAGAAAGGAGATGACCTCATGTTGTCCCAAAACTTTATTTAAGGGATAAAGTGCTCCCTTTGCACATGTACAAAAATATGAATTTGGAAATTTTTGGCTTATAGTGGTATTTATGCCATGACATTGGAGGAGATTGCCAATAAAATATGTGTAGATTGTGAAGACAGAGATGACTAAAACTCGAGCCCTCAGGAATTCTATTACTATTGGATGAGAGAAAGTGAAGAATCAGCAAAAGTAAGTTAAATACAAAAATTATCAAGGGTGTCAAGACCTGGTGAGAGGAATTTTAACCAAAATCTTAAACGTCATTGTTCTGTTTAGAAGTTTGCTCATGACATTGGATCTGTCAAGATAAAATTGCAAATAGAATGAAAATTACATAGGAATTGAGATACAGAAAAAAAACACTCTTAAAGTTTTTTTCATGTTTATTTTTGAGGGAGAGAAAGAGAAAAGAGAGCACGCACACGAGAATGAGCAGGGGTGGGTGGGTGGGGGACGGCAGAAAGAGAGGGAGACACAGAATCCAAAGCAGGCTCCAGGTTCCGAGCTGTCAGCACAGAGCCCAATGCAGGGCTCCAACTCATCAGTCATGAGATCATGACCTGAGCCGAAGTCTGATGCTTAACAGACAGAGCCACCCAGGAGCCCCGAAAAAATACTCTTAAAAAGTTGAGTTGTAATGGGTGTGAGTGAGAAATGGTAGAATAGGAGATGTACTGGATGGAAGAGTGAAGTGTAATTGTGTTAAGGTGTCCAACAAAGTTATTGTTTTTAAGTTTTTATATAAGTCATCTCTACACACAATGTGGGGCTCAAATTCACGACCCCAAGATCAAGAGTCACATGCTCTTCCAAATGAGTCAGCCAGATGCCCCCAACATAGTTACTTTAAGAGATCCAAACCAACTGAAAAGCAGTGATGGGGAGAATATCTGTTAAGAGATGTGGTGAAACAACTTGTCTTTGCCAACTCTTTAGGGATTCTCTCTAAAGAGTTCCTTCAGACAGTGGGGGCATTGGAAGGAAGTATTCTCTAGGTGACGTTGGACATAAACTTGTCCTTTATTTTCACAGAGGGGCAGAGGGATCTGTCTCACACTACGTCCTCTCAAGTGGCTTCCAGGCCAATTAAGCTTTCGCCCCAGTATTTTGGGGTGGGTGGAGCTAAGAATGATGTCTCCAAAGTGCATTGGATTCTGCTCTTTCCTCTGGTGGGTCCTGTAACTCCTGCTAAATTTCTTTCTTCCTATGAATACATGGGAGCAGTAAAAAGGAAAAACAACTCCAGAAAAAAAAAATCATGGAAACTGTGACGCAGGCATTTCAGAAAGATGTATCATCCCAGTACATGAATTCATGTTGTTCTTCATTCACATTCTCACCTCCGGGTCTACAAGTGGCTCCAAGGGACTTCTGCACAGACAGTCACAGCAACTGCCTTTCCCCTAGATTTTTTAATAAGCAGCATTTTTATCCTGGTGAGACAAAAGCCACACTCACCATTCTCATCTGGTGAATACGTTTGTCACCTTTTACGCTCTTTTATCTTTTTGAAATATGAACCTCCGGCATGGTCTGATGAACAGCTCTACACTGATTTCTTCAGGCTCCCCGACACTCATTCCTTTGTGCTCCTTGGTAGTAACACCCAGGTCTCTTAGTTATACTTTGCTGGCTCGACAAGAAAAACAGATGGTCCAAGTGTAGTTTCTGGGCTCTGAGTTCTCTCTAGGACATCTCACCATTTTTTTCAATAAACATTATATATTTGTAGACCCAGATTTTATGTCATTTAATCTGAGATACTTTGATTCAAAGGTGAATAACAAAGGTCATAGCTCTGCTCCATATTGCTTATAGTGTAGAAAACACAAACGCTACTCATTCAAAAGTAATTTTCTAAAATTGTATGATGTTGTTCCCTAGAGGTTCAGGTAATTTTATGATCTAACATTGGGAATGTTCAGAATGTAGGAGTTGAGAGTATAAGACCACTTCTGATTAGAAATTTATGCTGACACTTAAAAGATTCTAATTAACTAAGCATAGTGGTGGGGGAGGGGAGGGTTTCGGAGAAAAATACTCTTGAGTTGGAAAGGCACGTGGAGTTCAAAGAACTGAAAGAAGATCAATGCATTTTTAGTACAATGTATGATGGGGACTGTGGTGAGAAAAGAAGCATAGTAAGTGGGTGAGGCATTTTCTACCAGGTATCAGAGGACGCCTGAACTGTATAAATGATCAGAACTTTGGGTAAGGCAGATGATGGTTTTGTGAGGGATTAATCAAATGGAATAAATAGTATTGTTAATGATAAAATATTTTTTAATGTTTATTTATTTTTGAGAGAGAGACAGACAGGGCATGAGCAGGCGAGGGGCACAGACAGAGAAGGAGACACAGAATCTGAAGCAGGCTCCAGGCTCTGAGCTGTCAGCACAGAGCCCGACGCGGGGCTCGAACCCACAAGGGTGAGATCATGACCTGAGCCGAAGTCGGATGCCCAACCGACTGAGCCACCCAGGCGCCCCCCTTTTTCTCTTTATAACATGTCTTTATAAGCCATTTACCTTTCATTACCACTAAAACAATTATTAATCTAATATTAATATTTGAAACCCTAAACCAGAATGTGTATTTGGAGAAATAGCATTCATAGAGGCAATTAAGGTTAAATGACATAATAAGGATGGGTACTTTATCAGGACTGATTTCTTTATAAGAGTAAACACCAGGAGTATGGTCACAGGGAGGAAAAGGCCCTGTGAGGCACAGCAAGATGGCCATCCACAAGCCAAGGAGAGAGGCCTTAGGAGAAACCTTCATTTTCAACTTGCAGCATCCAGAACAGTGAGAAAATAAATTCTGTTTAAGCTGCTTCAGTTCATAATACTTTGTTCTGGCAGTCCTAGTGGGCTACCACAATTGTCATTTAATGTGTTCTTCTCACCAAATAAA
The DNA here is from genome assembly GCA_030068075.1 of Paguma larvata. Lineage (NCBI taxonomy): Eukaryota > Metazoa > Chordata > Mammalia > Carnivora > Viverridae > Paguma > Paguma larvata. Next base: position 6,069,778 of record CM057841.1, on the reverse strand, counting down.
TAAGCTGGACATCCAGAAAGATAGGGGACACAATTGTCACAATTCTAAAAAGGCTACACCTGCCCTGGCTGGCTTTGTCGGTGGCACATGTGACTCTTGATCGCAGGAGGTTGTGGGTTCCAGCCCCACTTTGGATATAGAGGTTACTTAAGATTTTAAAAAAGCAAAAGCTACACAATTATAAATTAGCTGTTATAAAATTTAGAGGGTTTAGTATGGACCTTTCAATTTTACTTCCACTTCTTTCGATTTTTGCTTCCACTTCTCAAAATCACGTATAATACAGGTAAGGGAGAATTTGTCTGTGAGAGCCAGAAACGATTTGTCCACCTGCGTCAGGGTGGCATAATATGCCTTTTCTTGCTCTTCTGTTACGGCCCTGTATGGAGTCTTTTTTTTCTTCTTCCTGACAAACACAAAACTGAGTAATGCTTCAGGCCATATACATTTGAGGAACAATTCGGTAACGTTTTCAGCTATGTGTGAAGTCTTTTATGTCTGAATGACTGTATGGAATGAGATGCCATTTTACAAATTTATTTTTTATTTATTGAGAATAAGTGAGCACATGTGAGCGAGCCAGGGAACGGCAGAGGGAGAGAATCTCAAGCAGGCTCCATGCGTCCTGCAGACCCAGGCGCACGGCTCAATTTCACCACCCTGAGACCATGACCTGAGCTGAAATCAAGAGTGGGCCGCTTAACCCACTGAGCCCGCTAGAAGCCCCGCTGGGCGCCCTAAAGTTAATATTATTTGAGATGCGCCCAAATCTTTCGTCCAATTGACATCTCAGGGCACCTGGGTGGCTCAGTTGGTGGAGCATCCGACTCTTGATCCCAAGGTCGTGAGTTCAAGCCCCACGTCTGGCAAGGAGCCCATTTAAAATAATATTTTTATCCTCAGGGAGTAGGCTGCGCTTTATAGAGTCGAAATAATGTCTCTAAGCCACGTTTAACAAGGAGCAAAAACCCCTCCCCGTCACTGACGCTGGAGCATCACTAGCCTTGCCTGGGCGCCGCGTGATCGGCCGTAGAGACTGCGGCACTTTGCGGCTACTGCATTTCCCAGAAGATCTTGCGCTAGGCGGCCGCAGTCCGGAGTCAATAAGGGACCAAGACGAGGGGTTTCCGTGCGTGCGCGCCGTCTTGGGGCGGGACTTCCTGCCCTGTATCCTGGTCATCTTGGCTTCTCGCACGTTCTTTCACACGATCAGATTCTGGAGCTCGGGGTTCAGAGTGTGGGTGGACTGACCGAAAAGGGGCGGGAGGAGGCGCCATCCTCGGCGCGCCGACTGGGGTTCGCGGCTCGGCGACGCCGCCCGTTCTGCTACGCGCCGGGGCCGGGACAGGGACCGTCCACCCGGGTATCCCCTCCGCCCACAGAGTCCGATGGCGGCAGCCGCGTCCAGGGACCCTGCTCAGGTAAACGCTAGGCCCCCCGGGCCCTCCCCACCCACCTCCCACCTGGACCCTCAAGGCCCAAGCGCTGGGCATCTGCTCGCGTCCCTGCGGCCCAGGTACCCGGTGTCCGGGCTGGGGACGAGCTCGTGTGCTGGGGCCTCGTGTCTGAGCGCCGGGGTGACCGGGGTGCGGGAGCGGGCTGCAGGGGCGGGGCCGGCTGGTGCTGGGGCAGGAGGGGGCAGATTGGGATGTGTGGGGTCTGCCCTCAGGGAACAGAAGGTGTGCTGGCCGCCTGGGATGTGGTACCTTGGTTCTGAGAACGCCGGAGGGTCGCGAACCAAAGAGGGACACAGTCGGTGTTAGGGTGTGACTAGCTTTCCGAAAGTTGCTCAAGAGAAAGATGAAAGGGGATGATGAAGACAAGGAGGCACAGGGAGTGCAGTTCTTATCGAAGGTCCAAGAGCTGGTAGGAGGAGCACTGCGGACTGAGGCACAGGTTACTCAGTTAACAGGAGGTCACCGGGTCACAGGGGAAGCCCAGCTCACCCGGTTGCCTTCCTCTTCCCACAGTTTCTGGAGGTTGAAAAGGCACTCAAGGCCCCTACACAAGGAGCTAGAGGGTGTACCAGTCCTTCGCTTGCCCTGATACCACCCCTATAGTGTATGGGATGGTGGTGGCCTGAAACTTTAGTCTATTTTCCCAGCTGTTGGGTCGGGGACCTTCAACATACCCCCATTTCAGGGTCCTGAATGTTCCCGGTTTTGTCAGCCAAGGTGAACAGGTGTGGAAGGTTATCCCAGGAACAGATACCAGCTGGGGTAAATCCTTGGAAGCGGGCCTGAGTTGGAAACACGGTGTGGCAGGTCGCCATTTTTTTGTGTTAAGACCAAAGAGGAGGAGAGCAAGAATCAGGCCTGTAATGTGGGCTGCCTGAGAAGTTTGGCACCTGTTAGGGAAGTAATCAGAAGTTTGGATAGGAGGAAAGAGTTGGTGTTACCCAGGTTTAACAGGCTTCATCCGGCTGCACAATGGACAACAGATTATGGGGTTAAGGGAGGAGACCCGGAGCCCAGGAGGAAGCCATTGCTATAATCCAGGTTAGTGTTAGGTGTGGTGGCAGAGGAGATGGACGAAGGGGTTGGGGCTTTGTCTGTTTTTAAAGAAGGGCCAAGTAGGCTCATGTTGTAGGTGGGGGAGAGAAGGACGACAGGGTTTTGGTCCTAGCAGCGGAAGCTGTGGAAGCTGTCAGCTGGGATGAGGACGGTGGTGGTAGGCTAATTTTCACTGGGAATATCTTTAAGTTTTTTGACCCTGTTAAAAGTATGAGAAGTTTCAGAGAACTGAGTCAAAGCATCAAATGGGCCACTGGCCACACAGGTCTGGAATGTGGGGGAGCTCCAGGATGGCGACATCCTAGAGTTTTGGCTATTGTGTGGACCAAGGTGGAGCTTTGGATTACATATAGGAGAGTTACGCAGGTGGTGGTAGCGTGGTGGCAGTGCTGTTAGTGGGTTAGAAAGAAGGGGGTGCCTGCTGAAGGAGAAGTGCGATAGTGGGAAAGCGTGGGAGAGAGGATGATCGGGCAGGTGGCCAAGACTCCCTGGGAAGAGTGGACAGGACATGGCTGTGGAGGCAGAACTAGTATTGGAATCAGGATAAAAGTGAAGCCTGTTTGTTCGCTACTGTGCAGATTCACCAGAATTGTGGGGAGCTTTTATGGCGTCTGTGGTGTTTTCGTCTTACTGGTGGATAAGGTCTGGGGTAAGTCTGTTCATTTGTGAGGGCCAGTGTGCCTGGCATGGAGACCAGTGGAGTTTTGATGCACTTTTTTTTTTTTAAGTTTGTTTATTTTGAGAGAGAGCACAAGTAGGGCAGGAACAGAGAGAGAGGTAGAGAGAGAATCCCAAGCAGGCTCCGAGATGTCAGCACAGAGGCTGATAGAGGGGTCAATCTCATGACTGAGATAGGACTTAAGCCAAAATCAAGAGTCAGACCCTTAACCGACTGTGCCACCCAGGAATCCCTTGATGCACTTCTAATGAAAGTTAAGTGGAGAAAGTAGGGTTGTTGCTGCTGTGGGGACAGCAAGGGCAGCACAGAAGTAGAAGAGGGTCATGGGTATCTGAGACTAACTTTCGATTCTAGGTGACTAATATTGAAGCAGAGATCCCAGGTTAGAGAGATGGGAGCACTTGGGGCTTTCTTTGTCAAAGGGATCCCATCAAAGGCCGGGGGCTATACCAGATCATGTTTGAAATTTTCAAGCACTCTGGATGCTGTGTGCCCAGTACATGGGTGATTCCAAGGAGATGCCAGAGCTTAGGAGTGCAGTTGAGGGATCCATAGATGGGAGAGAGGTCTACTGAATGATTTGCACGTTAAGAGTAAGTATGAGCTGAAAGCCCTCTGGCCCTGTATTGGGGACCTCGGGGTGAAGCATGAGCCCACGTGGGCGTATCTTGTACGTACGATCTATGAGATGAGGGGAAATGCTTGGTAAGAGGGATGGGGCTCTGTGGGCCAGGCCCAGAGCTTACTTGGCATTCGTGTGCACTGCTGCCTGTTGTTGCTGAGAACCCCCGTCAGTGGCACTAGGGCCTGGTACCTCCTCTGGGATGGGGAGCTCTGGAGGAGGATGAATGTGGAGCAGATGTGTGACAGGTGGATTGAAGGTTCTCAGAGAAAGAATGTTCATGGTTTCATCTGTCCCATTCTTGACAGGGTGTGACCTTTGAGGATGTCGCCGTGCACTTCTCCCAGGAGGAGTGGAAGCTCCTTGATGAGACTCAGAAACGTTTGTACCACGATGTGATGCTGGAGACCTTTGCACTTATTTCCTCACTGGGTAAGGCCCTCCACAATGATGCAGACTAGGTTTTGCATTTCCCCATCCATACCCCTCTTTTCCTTTTTTTTTTTTTTTTTTATTTTTTTGTCCCTCTTTTCCTAGGGTCTTCTGTCCTTTTCAAAATGTGGACCAGAGGTATTGCTTGCTTTCCGAGTTTCCTGGGTAGTTGCTGTCCTAGGTAGGGCTGTGGTTTTTGCCCTGCCCTCTTCTCTCCCCATAGGCCCGGTATTGTCCATACTGAACTCTTCCAGGAAGAATTTGATTTCAGTAGTCTTGCAGTGAGGCTAATGGATGGCATCTTGTTTGTCTTCTCTGTGGCCAGGTCATCTTTCTAGGTCCATGGCACTTCTATGTCTTTGGTATTGTTTCCTTTTTTAATCTGAGATTTCACTGTGGTTGCCTTTGCTGGGAATTGCAGGCATTATCATGACCGTTATTTACATGGACCATGGTTCTATTTATAGTGTTCACACGACTTTTTTCTTTTTCCTTTTTTCCGGCTTTGTTGAGGTATCATTTACCAATAATTTTGTGCATATTTATATTTAAAGTGTAAAGTGTTACGACCTTGATACTCATGTACATTATGAAATGGTTGCTACAATCGATTTAACATGTATCCCTTTACATATTTTTTGTGTAAGAACTCGTAAGATCTATTCTCTTAGCAAATTGAAGTGTACAGCATAGCTTTTTAGTGATAATCACCGTGGTGCATATTAGATTCACAGAAGTCGATCAGCTTGTAACTGACCAACATCTCCTTTTTCCCATAACCTCCAGCCCTGGCATTCTACTCTTTGTTTCTATGGGTTGAACTCTTTTCTTTCTTTCTTTCTTTTTTGTTTTTTGATTCCACATAGAAGTGATACCATATAGTATTTGTCTTTGTCTGACTTATTTCACTTTGCATTATGCTCTCCAAGTTTATCCATGTTGTCATAAATGCATGATTTTCTTTTTCGTGACTGAACAATACTCCATTGTGTATATATGTATACACCGGGGTTTATTTATCCATTCATCCATAGATACTTAGGTTGTTCTCATACCTTGGCTATTGTGAACAGTGCTGCAACAAATACAGGGGTGCGAATACTTCTTTGAGATACTCATTTCCTCTTCTTTGGATATGTACATGGAAGTAGGATTGGTGAACCATAAGGTAGTTCTATTTTTAATTTTTTTGAGGTATAATTTATTTTTTAAAGTAATCTCTACACTCAGAGTGGAGCTTGCACTCACAACCCTGAGATCAAGAGTCTCATACTCTTTTTTTTTTTTTTTTAATTTTTTTAATGTTTATTAATTTTCGAGACAGACAGAAACAAAGTGTGAGTGGGGGAGGGGCAGAGAGGGAGACAGAATCTGAAGCAGGCTCCAGACTCTGAGCTGTCAGCACAGAGCCCGACGCGGGGCTCAAACTCACAAACCATGAGATCATGACCTGAGCTGAAGTCAGTCACTTAACCAACTGAGCCACCCAGGCATCCCAAGTCTCATGCTCTTCTAACTGAAACAGCTAGGTGCTGCTATTTTTTTTTTTTTTTGTATTTTTTTTAACATTTTTATTTATATTTGAGAGAGAGAAAGAGAGTGTGCATGTGCTAGCGGGGGAGGGGCAAAGAGAGAGGGAGACACAATCTGAAGCAGGCTCCAGGCTCTGTGCCTGGACATGGAGCTTGTACTCACGAGAGGGAGACGCTTAACGGACTGAGCCACCCAGGCATCCCTAGGTGCCGCTATTTTTAATTTTGAAAGCTCTTCTGTTCTGTACCAATGCGTGTGCCAATTTATCTTACCAACCGTGACGGTTTCCTTTTTTTTCACATTCCTCACCAACACTTATTATTTCTTGCATTTTGATAATAGCTGTCCTAGTAGGTGCGAGGTGATTTTTCATTATAACTTAGATTTGCATTTTTCTGTTATTAGTGATGTTGAGCACCTTTTCATATACCTGTTGGCCATTTGTATGCTTGGATAAATGTTTATTTGGGTCCTTTGCTCATTTTTAATCGAGTTATTTGGGTTTGTTGTTTTATGAATTCTTTATATATTCTGGATATTAATCTCTTGGCAGAGCTTTTGCAGATATTTTCTCTTAGTTCTTAGGTTGCCTTTTCATTTTCTTGATTATTTTCCTTGCTCTGCAGAAGTTTTGGTTTGATACAGTTCCACTTGTTTATTTTTGCTTTCGTTGCCTTTGCTGTTGGTGTTCATATCCAAAAATTCATTGGCAACACCAACGTCAAGGAGCTTTTTCCCTATGTTTTCTTCTAAAACTTATAATTTCAGGTCTTAGATTTCAAGTTTTTAAAAAAAATCCAATTCAAGTTAATTTTTGTGAGTGGTGTAAAATACAGGTCCAGTTTTTTCGTTTGTTTGTTTTGGTTTGGTTTGGTTTGGTTTGGTTTTTTTTGGTAGCACCAGGGTTTATTAAGCTGTGCCTTAGTATAGGCACTGGAGCTTGCCCATGGTGCTCTTAACATAGAAAGCCCAAGTGTTCTGCCAATTTTTCTTGAGTACTGACACCAGGAAATTAACAGCTAAGTGGATGTTGTCCACAAGCTCATCTGCCGTCATCTGCATATGGCCAATGGCTGCTGCTGTTCTTGGGTCAGCAAAGAACTTGTCAGCCTTATTCAGGCCTGGGCCCAGGATTTGTGGGATCTGCTTGATCAGAGATTCTGAAAACAAAAAGGCATCGTACTTCTTGACCAGCTTCTTGTCTGATTTTTTTTTTTTTTTTATTCTTGTTGAGTTTCTTCACCGCCTCAGTGTCCATGTAGAGAATATCCACAGCCTTGGCCTAATCACAGTGCTGCTGGGACCCCAGATTACATATGGAGAATTTGGGGTGGGGAGTGGACTTAAGCTCACCATGTCCACATTCACCAATAGCTAGTCTGGCTTCTGAAACCAGCTGACAGGCTTTGCCAAAGTCTCCCCGTGCCTCCCATCTTATTTTAAGACCCAAAGTGGAGGTCTTTTTTCTTTTTCCATATGGATGTCCATTTATTGAAGAGACTGTCCTTTCCACATTACTGAATTCATTAACTCTAACAGTGTTTTGGTGGATTCTTTGATTTTCTGTAAGTCAGATTATATCACCTGCAAACAGACCATTATACTATATTCCTCCAGTATCATTTGTGATGTTTCCACTTTCATTTCTGATTTTGAGTCTTCTCACATTTTTCTTAGTCTAACTAATGGTTTGTCAAATTGTTTATCATCTCAAAAACCCAACTTAGTTTCATTGGTCTTTCTATTTTTCTACTGTCTGTTTCATTTTTTTCTGCTCTAATCTTTATTCTTTCTTATAACTGATTTTCTTGCATTCCATAAGTTTTAATGTATTGTGTTTCCATTGTTATTTGTTTGAATATATTTTTTTTACTTATTCTTTGACCCATTGTTCAGGAAAATGTTAAGTTTCACGTATTTGTGATATTGTCCAGCTTTCCTTCCATTAATGATTTCTAGTTTTATGCCATGTAGTTGAAAAGATTTCTGGCATGTTTTCAGTCTTCTTAAGTGTTAAGAATTTTTTTGTGATCTACATGTGAGAGAGTCCTAGACTGTTGCATGTGTACTTAAGAAGAATATATAGTTTCCTACAGTTCGATGGCATCTTCTGTATACATCTGTTAGGTCCCTTGATGATATCAAGTGCAGTTCAAATCCAGCATTTCCTTATTGATTTTCTGTCTGGATAGTCTACTGATTGTTGATAATAAAGTATTGAAGTTCCCTACTGTTACAGCATTGCAGTCTATTTCTGCCTTCTGATCTGCATTTGCTTAATATATTAAAGTGCTTGGATATTGGGCATATATATACTTGTAATTAATTACTCTGTCCTCTTGATAAATTAACTGCTTTAGCGTTATACAAGACCTTTTTTGTCTCTTGTGGTAGGTTTTTTACTTAGTCTACTTTGTCTGACATAAGTATAGTTACCCTGCTCTTTTTTGGTTTTCATTTGCATGTTTGTAATTGGGTCTCCCTCTTCCAGTAAAGTCAGTGTGTACTTGACTAGTGTTTCTTTGCATTCAGGTTGCTGCTGTGGAGCAGAGGATGTGGAGGCATCCCTTGAACAGAGCGTTTCTTTAGATGTGTCACAGGCCAGCACGCCCAAGGCATCTCTGTCTTCCCGGAAGGCCCACCCCTGTGAGATGTGTGGTCCGGTCTTGAGAGACATTTTCCGCTTGTCAGAGCACCAGGGAAAACCAAGCAGCCAGAAACTATTCAAGCATGGGGCATGTGTGAAACAAATTGATTTCAGTGCAAACCTTGAAGAGCATGAGAAGCAGCAGCACATGAGAGAAAAACCCTCCAAAAGTAGTGTGGACAGGGCCCCATCTGTGAAGAGCAGCAATTTCCATGCTTCAGAAGAGCCCTTTACATGTAAGGAGGTTGAGAAGGACGTCCTGGCCACCTCAGAACATCTCCAACAAAAGGCCGCTCGCACTGGGGAGAAGAAAATCACCAAATGCGGGGTGACTTTTCAAAGCAAAGAAAGTCCTTACACCCGGGAAGAATGTAATACAGCCATTGGTCCCAAACACACCCTTGTTCAAGACAAGGGTATCCACAATGGAAGACAGTGTTTTGTGTGCCCCGAATGTGGGAAAACATTCAGGTACAAATCTTCACTTGCTATTCATCAGAAAATGCACGCTGGTGACACGCTTCACGTGTGTAATGACTGTGGCAAATCCTTTACGGGAAGCTCAACCCTCAGTCAACATCGAAGAATTCATACTGGGCCAAAGCAGTACAAGTGCAGCAAATGTGGGAAAACCTTTAGCCAAAAATTTGTCCTCCCTTATCCTCAGAGAAGTCACACTGAAGAAAATTGTTACGTGTGTCGTGGCTGTGCTCAGTCTGTTAGCCAGAACTCCATCATTATTCGACAACGTACAATTCACACTGGAGAAATGAGTTATGAGTGCACTGAATGTGAGAAATCGTTTAGACGAAAATCTGATCTTATTGAACACTGGAGAGTACACACAGGAGAAAGGCCTTATGAATGTAGCGAATGTGGGAAATCTTTTACTTCTAGCTCTGCCCTCCGTTATCATCAGAGAATTCATACTGGAGAAAAACCTTATAAATGCAGTGAATGTGGAAAGTCTTTTACCTCTAGCTCTGGCCTCCGTTATCATCAGAGAATTCACACAGGAGAAAGACCGTATGAGTGTAATGATTGTGGGAAATCTTTTACTCAAATAAATCACCTCATTATACACCGAAGAGTTCACACAGGAGAAAGGCCTTATGAGTGCAGCGAATGTGGGAAATCATTTAGCCACAAATCTTACCTCTCTCAACACCAGAGAGTTCACACCGGAGAAAGGCCTTATGAATGTAGTGAATGTGGAAAATCTTTTACCTCTGGCTCTGCCCTCTGTTATCATCAGAGAGTTCACACTGGAGAAAAACCTTATGAGTGTAGTGAATGTGGGAAATCTTTTACCAATGGACCAATACTTATTCGACACCGTAGGGTTCACACAGGAGAAAGGCCCTATGAGTGCAGTGAATGTGGGAAGTCCTTTACCCAAAGAAATCACCTCAATATACATCAGAGAGTTCACACAGGAGAAAGGCCTTATGAGTGCAAGGAATGTGGAAAATCCTTTACCTCTGGCTCTGCCCTTCGTTATCATCAAAAAGTTCACATTGGAGAAAGGCCTTATGAGTGCAAAGAATGTGACAAGTCTTTTACCTCTGCTTCTGCCCTCCGTTGTCATCAGAGAGTTCACACAGGAGAAAGGCCTTTTGACTGCAGCGAATGTGGGAAATCTTTTAGGGATAGTTCCCAGTTGAATCAACACCAGAGAGTTCACACTGGAGAAAAGCCTTATGAATGTAGTGATTGTGGGAGATCCTTTAGTCAGAACTCGTATCTCTCTAAACATCGGAGAGTCCACACTGGAGAAAGGCCTTATGAGTGCAGTGAATGTGGGAAATCTTTTACTTCCGTCTCTGCCCTTGGTTATCATCAGAGAGTTCACACTGGAGAAAGGCCTTATGAATGTAGTGAATGTGGGAAATCTTTTACCAATAGCTCCATACTGATTCGACATCGCAGGGTTCACACAGGAGAAAGGCCTCATGAGTGCAGTGAATGTGGAAAATCCTTTACCCAAAGAATTCACCTCATTATTCACCGGAGAGTTCACACAGGGGAAAGGCCTTTTGAGTGCAGTGAATGTGGGAAATCTTTTACCTCTCGTTCTACCCTCCATTATCATCAGAGGGTTCACACAGGAGAAAGGCCTTATGACTGCAGCGAATGTGGGAAATCTTTTAGCCGAAAATCGAACCTTTCTCAGCACCGGAGGGTTCACACCGGAGAAAGGCCTTAGATGGGTAGGAAGCGTACAGTTTCCTTGTTGGGCGTAATGATACTAGAGGCAACTCTTTGTGAGGCACCATTTGCCTGAATTCAATCTACTACATCCAAATGCCAGTAGTAGAGAGATTTCCCATAATTTCCAGCTATGTGGGAAGTATCTGTGGCTGTGTTGCAGTTTCTAAACTGCTGAGGGCTTTCTCCAGGTTTATTTTGCTGCCAGTCTGTGGCCAAAAGTAATTACTCCTACCCTGGCAAGTCTCTACAGTATGCGTCAATCATCACACCATTGCGCTCAGGAAAGCTGACATATGTTCTTATTGTTGGAGGAAATTAGGAGTAACCTGAGTCTTTGAAGGACTCACATTTCCTTCTTTCTGACTAATTGGCATAGACCTGGCCAATGTTGTCCTAGAGAACATCAGAGGAGTTCAGCTGGCAGCTTACAGAAAGGACCAGCATTTGCAGGGATGTGGTCTCCAGAGACATTCGCGATTCATTTTTCCAGCTTCCAAGTCACTCACCCAAGAACTGCTAGCTCCTGTGGCTTTGGTTCGTACATTAACAAAGTCCTTGTTTAAGTCCTTTTCAATCTCGCGTGTTTTATTTACGGTGATTTATAAACATTTTGCGATCTACAAGCATGAAGGGGTGAACAACTTTCATTGGGGAGGGTCTCAAATTTCTGTGCCTCGAGGGGACAGTATGGTGGCATAAATGAACTTACCAGTGTTTGCCAAATTTGCACTGCCCATGGCCTCCTAGGAAAGACTGCATAGCCTTCTGGTCCTCATTTGAAACTAGACGCTATGAATTTTGGGAACTCAGAGATCACCCTGAGGAGGGGCCGGTGTGAGAACCTCAGGTGCATCTGGGAACAACATGATTTTTTTTTTTCCCTTGTTCACAGGGGATAGCACAGGGAATGTCAGTCCACACTCTTGAGGGACACCTCTTCCCCAGGTCCTACAAAGAGCTATGTGCCCTGATGCCCACAATTCTGTAGGTCATTGGTTGTAAGGCCATAAGGATCAGGGGAGACCAGAACTGTTTCACTGACTTAATAGGGAGTGGAGGAGACCCCAGCCAACTAGATGGAATGTTCCTCTTCTGAAAGTGTGCGCACAAATACTTCTGCAGCAGAGGCTGTGCTGAGCCGGAGTGTGCACAAGTCCACGGACCTCCAGGTGGATGGATCTGGTGTAGCTTTACATCATTGCCATTGGAAATAACTAAAAGGCTTTGTGGATTCCTGTAGCCCTCGGTGATGTTCATCTCAAGGCCACTGCCACACAGGCAGGAAAACAGATCGAGAAAAGGGGATCCGTAGTACAGGAATGCGGCTTTTGTGACCCAGCCAGCAGTCCTCTTGACTCTCGTGGAGAGTCCTTTGTTGATTGCTATATTTGCTTTTACAGCAAAACTAGCCTCTGCAGGGTGAGAATGTGCATTGAATGTAGGGTTGCAAAAGTTATTTTCTAAAAAGAGTTGGACAGATTTTTTATCTTGAATTATTTAAGAAAGGTTTATTAAGGTATAATTTACATGTAATAAACTGTATATATTGGAAATATAGTCTTCAGTAGTTTTGACATACAAACCTCAGAAAACATTGTGGTCTTGATAGTGACCATATCAGTTATTGTATATTTGCCTCGTGTCCTTTAATAATCTCTCTACCTGCCTTCACAGCCCTCCAAGTACTTTACTTTCCATAAAAAAGCCTCTATTTTCTATAATTTATAAAGTGGGAATCAAAGCACTTTTTTTCCTACTTCTTTTTAAAGTTTTTTAAATTTTATTTATTTTGAGTGTGAGAGAGAGTGGGGGGTGGGGGGAGAGTAGGGAGGGAGACAGAAATTCAAGCAGGCTCTGGAATGTCAGCGCAGAGCCCAACGTGGGGCTTGAACTCCTGAACCATGAGACATGACCTGAGCCAAAATCAAGTTGATGCTTAACCAACTGAGCCACCCAGGTGATTATTTTTTTCCTGCTTTTGTGTTATATCAGTTTTGTAGATTGATCGATGCTAGTAGGTTATCTTTTTTTTTTTTTTTTTGGCTGAAAAGTATTCTTTGAGCATACCACTCTTAGTTTACCCATTAATTTGTTTACAGGCATTTGGGTATTTCTAATTTTTGTGTATGGAAAATAAAGTTGGTATAAACATTTGTGTGTAATTATTTATATGGATATGTATTTCACTTATTTTTTTGTCAGTAACTCAGAGTAGAAAGTCTGAGTTGTAGTGTAAATGTTTAACTTAGAGAATTTAACATATTGTGATCTAAATGGTTCTCTTTTGTACTCTTACCAGCAGTGTATGAGAGTTCTAATTCCTCCTAGTGAATTGTTTGGTCAGTCATTCTTAATTTCAACCCTTTTTATAAGCTTATAGTGCAGTCTCAGTGTTTTAACTGCATTTCCCTAAGGAGTCACGATGAGCATTTTTCAGATGTGTATTTGCTATCTATATTTTTGCTAAACTGTCCACATCTGCCTATTCTATGAATTTTGGTTATTTCCTTTTACAAAAGGATGTGAAACAACAGATGTATATTGGAATTTCATTTTGTGACTTTTACTTTGTGGGATAATTATTTTTAATACTGGAAGTATATGTTCTCATTGTTTTCAGTTTTTTTATGCTATGCATAATGGATACACATAAACACTTTTAATCTGCATTAACATATTCTCCTTCACCTTCTAAAGTCCAGACATTTAATAAGACAATAAAGCCTTGCTCTTAGTGTCCACCTGTTTTCCTAGTCTGTCATTATGGAGCTCGGTGGTTTGGAGCATGACTCTCGGGGCACCAGGTGGACTCAGGATGGAGAAGGTGTTTTTTTTTTTTTGTTTTTTTTTTTTTGAGTCCCAAAGCCCAACAGAGAGGAAATAAGGCACTGATCGGGATTCCTTAAGCCCCGGATTTGAATCCCAGATCCCCAAGACACCCCATCTTCTGTGGGCCTCAGGTTCCTCTTGTGTAAAAGGCATGTATATAAGGTGTGGGCTGCTCCTGAGCGTTTGGAGGTCAAGAGCTGAGGTACCCATTCACTGTGCAATGGCACCCGTGGCCTCTCTAGGCTTGAGCAACTCCAGCTTCCGCCTGCAGTGGCATGCCTGGGCCAGGCAATCTGCTTCCCCAATGCCCAAGAGCCCTCTACCCCTCGGTGGGTTTGAGAAAGAAATGGGGCCTCCCAGAACCTGCTGACCTACCTGCAGGGAAAGCAGAGCTTCACCTGGGAATCTGGGCAACTCATTATTGCTCCCTGAGCCTCAGCTCCCTGACTGACACAGAGGCGATGATGGTGCTTGCCTTGGCCCCTGTGAAAATTGCTAAGACTTGTACCCTGAGCCTTTGTCAGTGTTGGGACTCCTGGGCTTGCATTGTGAGCATCTCTCATTCTCACAGCAGCCTGAGGAGGTGGGAATGATTATTGTATTTCAGGGAAGTCCAGGGTCAGAAAGATGGAGTTGGTTCCCCAAGGTCATACAACAGACAGTGTCGGATTTGAGAGACTGGATTCAAACCTGAACGACCTGGGTATGTTTACACAGCCCAGTGAAGGTCTGACGGCAGCTGCTTCTGAGGTCCTGCCATCGGTTATCCGCTTGTCTCTTGGAGCCTGCAACACCGACATGGGACGTGGAGAACACCAGGCGACTCTGACAGCAGGAGGACAGCCCTCAGCCCAGGGCAGATGCATAGCAAGGACCAAGGAGGTGCTGCAGCTGCTGCTGTTCTCCTTGTTGGAACTGTCATGACCGCTTCCCACTTGCCCTCTGCCCCCACTGTCCTCATGGGGAAGCCATTGTCATCTCTGGTGGCCTCCCCCAGGGGAGGCTTTTCTCTCAGCCACAGTAGCATCATGTACATGGCTGCATCAGCCACCTCCTTGAGCCCACCGCAGAGTTCAAACTTTCAAGACACCTTGGCGATTCAGGGTTGAGTGTCTCCATCTTTATCAGCAATGGAGTGACAAGCTCTGATCCCACTCACCAACCAGAAGGTCTATATGATGCCTTAGTTTGACTTTCAGGTGTTCGTGGCCTTCACTCTGGTGGACTGGACACAGCCCAGAGGATCCAGTACCTGGAGGTGATGCTGGAGCCCTTTGGGCTCCTGGTCTTGCTACGTAAGGGCTCACCTCTCCAAGTGGCATCTCTCTCCACTGCTCCATCTCTACTCTTCCCAGAAGAGGCAGCACTGAGCTGTGGAAAGAGCCAGGTCCCAATGCGGCCTCTGTCTCCCTAGCTGTGTGATCTTGAGACACACACACACACACACACACACACACACACACACACAGCCCAGTGAAGGTCTGACGGCAGCTGCTTCTGAGGTCCTGCCATCGGTTATCCGCTTGTCTCTTGGAGCCTGCAACACCGACATGGGACGTGGAGAACACCAGGCGACTCTGACAGCAGGAGGACAGCCAGGGCGTAAAGTTGGAGGTTATAAAATACTGGCCTTCAGAAGAGCACAAGGGAGACTGCAGCGGGTAGTGGAACAGGCCCGCGCACCCCTCTGCCCCCGCCCCCACCGCCCTGCTGCTTGCTTGCCATGTGACCACGAGGAAGTTACTTAGCCCCTCATCCACCTGGTGGAGGTTATAACCTATGCCCCGCCCGCCTCACGTGGCCATTATGAGGAAGAGAAGATAATAGTTGCCAAAGTGCTAAACCGGTATTAGCTATTTTTGCTACAATTTTTAAGATCTGGTGCCTGACCCAAAGGAGTTCAAGAGAAGGGAAGGAAGAGGGAGAAGGGAGGGGGAACGGCCAAACTGCTTTCCATCGTGGTTACATGGTTCTCCGTCTCCACCAGTAGTATGACTGAGAATTAGATGGAAAAGAATTCTCGCTGCCACAGGAAAGAATTACAGGACAGCAAAATGAACGTAAAGCCGAGCAAAGTGTCACTAAAGTACACTCCAAAGGAGACAAAGCCCTCCCCACCCCGCTCCGCAAACTCCACCAACTGAGCATGTCCTTTCCCATGATGCATTGGAAATGCCTGCACGGGTGGGAAACCACATTACTTCTATTCTAGAGACACAGTCAGGTAAGGACAAGGGCTGCTATCTGCACACATACAACAAGACAGCTAACAGCTCTCCCCCTGCTGGGAGGTCATAGCCACACACCGACTGCTGGGTGGGTGGACTGGGGTGGTCCCAGGCGGCCTTCCGTTGAGGCTCCATCAGGTCCTCGAAGGTCCATCCTCCTGTCACGCGTGCCGAGCTTCCTGCCTAACAGTAGCCTATGAGAATTTCAGTTTCTTTAGATGCTCATCTTTAGAGGCTGTAATCTATCTTTTTAATGTTAGCCATTCCGATATTTGTCTCTTGGATCTCCTTACAAAAATGTGGAGCACTGCGCCTGGTAGACTTGTCTTTAAGAAGCAACACTTCCTCAACTAGAAACACTTCTCCTATGCCAGAGGATATAGAGGTCATGGACAGGGTCCTGTGGAAAAGAGCCGTGCAGCAGGTCTGGGCTGTTACGGGAGCAGTCCTGTCCACTGGGCCACAAGACTGAGCAGACCACCTGGTGGGAAACATGCAGTGTCGGGTTTGAGCAAGAGTCGGAGCCAAAGAATCATAAGACAGTCTCCTGGGTCTCTGGTGGAAGCCTCTGCCTTCTGTAGTACAGATTTATACATCATTTTGAAACAATTCTTATTAAGTCATTGTACTTAAATAAGAACAGAGCAGTGAATATGGGGCATTAAATATCTGTGCATCCAGAGCAACCCACTATGAGGAGAGTTCTCCTGGACCAACCAAATTATAAAGTCAAAGGACTCTGGTGTATTTCATTAGAAGGTAGAAATGTGCAGCCAGGATTGGGCCAGATCAGATTTGGCTTTGGATTTCCTTCATTACATAACTCATTTGTTCAATCCTTTGAAAATTACAAAGGTGAAGAAGTAGAGGGCTTTCTACCACCAGGCGATACATCTGCATTCACTGTTAAGCCTCAGTTTTGCCAGAGAGTTGAAAAGACTACTATCACCAGAAAATTATAATGGTTTAGGAGCTTTGCATCAGGAACCAGGGCAGATATATATTATTTCAGGTGTGAATGAGAAACAGTAGTTTTAGAAGTCATCAAGAAGTCACAGCCATCGGTTGAGCCAAGAGATGGGCCTGGGCAATCAGAGCCTCCTTAACCTCGCCCCTGTCCTTGGAATGTCCACTCTGCTTGCTTTCTCTGCACTAGAAGCTGTCCAAGGACACAGCCTTGTGATACGAAGTGTTGTTGCTACCCTCCAGGTGGTATATGCAACTGAACCCAGTGAAGGCTTTTACATAAATTTTAACATTCTGGCAGGCAGATGCAGAGATCTGCTCATCTTGCAAGTCACCCATGTTTCCTTGCTTAAACCTGCCACTTACCAATCTGGGGCAGTCTGCCTCTGTCCTCCATGTATAGGGGCCAGTTTCAGACGATACCCAGGAAGCTTCCCAAATTATGAGCTAACAGGTAGAAGCAAGAAATGTACCAGACGGAAGAGTGAAAGTATAATTGTTTCAACGTGTCCAAATTTTAAAGAGATATTTTAAAAAGAGACTGAATACCAGTGATGGGGAGGATATCTGTTAAGAGATGTGGTTAAACAACTTGTCTTTGCCATCTCCTTGGGGCTTCTCTCTAAGAGTTCCTTCAGACATTGGTGGCTTTGGAAGGAAATACTTTCTAGGTGATGTTGGACATAAACTTGTCCTTTATTTTCACAGAGGGGCAGAAGGATCTGTCTCAGCACTACATCTTCTCAAGTGGCTTTCAGGTCAGTAAGCTTTGCCTCAGTATTCTGAGGTGGGTGGAGCTAAGAATGATGTCTCCAAAGTGCATTCGATTCTGTTCTTTCCTCTGGTTGGTCCTGTAACTCCTGCTAAATTCTTCTCCTACTATGAATAGACTGGACCAAGAAAGAGGAAACACACTACAGAAAAAATTCATAGATATTGTCTTTCAGACATTCCAGAAAGATGTACTGTCCCAGTACACACATTCATGTTGTCCTTCATTAACATTATATTTCCCAACCTCATGGTTGGCCACGTGGCTCTATGATCTTTGACCTGCACAGGCACAGGCAGCAACGGCATAGAATTCACAGCAGCAGCTTCTCCCCCAGACCTTTCCACGAGGCCAGAGCCCTGAGCACAATTCTCGTTCTGGTGGATGTTTGTCTCTTTTTACTCCGCCTTCTATTTTATATTTTCACATACCCCTGATTATGGGATTATGAAACCACACCTCTGATAAATGCCTCTGTGCGGTGTCTTCAGGCTCCCCTACAGTCATCCCTTCAGGCTCTTGGCAGTGACACCCAGGTCTCTGTTTTGTTTTACCTGCTGGGCAAAACCCTGAATGTTCCAAATGCAGTTTCTGGGCCAGAAGTCCCCTCTAAAACATCCTATTATTTATTTCATCAACTTTATGTATTTGTAGGCTCTCATTGTATACCATTTAATCTTCCAGGACATTGAGTAACAATGATAAACTCTGCTTCAGATTGCTTATAGTGTATGGAAAACAGGAATGCTATTGATAATTATTTTTAAATAATTTTCTCAAATCGAATAATGTTAATCACTAGAGATATTCAGGAAATTTATGATAGTATAATATAGGGAATTGTCACCCTAAATCAAAAGGTAAACTGGAACAAGCTTGAATTACCAGAAATTGAGTTTAATTTGGGAATAATAGAGAAATTGCAATTTCTCTAAAATGTAGCAAGATACAGGCAAGTCCACTGAGGGTTTCAAGAAGGCTGTATTTAGGGCATGTGGTGCAAAGATAGAGGAGTCTAGCCTGAGTCCAAGCAGGAAGTTCATTGTCTTGAGGATGGAGATTTTTTGGGGGATGTTCATTGGTCAGGTGACAAGTCTTCTGTAAATCAAATGTTTACAGGAAATCGGTCTCTCAGTTCTTTTTTTTTTTTTTACTAAAAAAATTTTTTTAATATTTATTTTTGAAAGAGAGAAAGAGAGACCAAGCACAAGCAGGGGAAGGGTAGAGAGAGAAGGAGACACAGAATCCAAAGCAGGCCCCAGGCTCTGTGCTGGTAGCTATCAGCACAGACCCTGATGTGGGGCTTGAACTCATGAACCATGAGATCATGACCTGAGATGAGATCAAGAGTCAGATGCTTAACCAGCTGTCCGGTCCCAGGGCCCCAAAGGTCTGAACTTTATCCCTCACAGGGTGAAGGTTGGAAAGAGGATTAAGAAGACAGAGGACTCAGATATCAGTTTATCATGAGTGCCTTGCCATAGCAAGACCATGTCTTTTATTGGAGCAGAAGAATAGCTTAATGCAGAAAAACAGATTACTCATGTACAGAGTGTGATAATACATATTTAGGTTCCTATTGTACTGAACTACTGATTCATCAGGCTTATTTGATTCTAAAATAGTAAACAGCTATATGTGCATAAATAGTGTCAAAGCAATCAGAGCAATCAGAGCACAGTATGACCCAAGAATTTCAGTATGTTCTAAAAGATTAGGGAATTTAACCGGAGACAAGAAGCAAGCATTAAGCCTTCTCTGGCCTGGCAGTTTGCTGCCAGACCAACTCCTGCCTGGAACTGATCAGGCCGTCGCCATTCTCCTGTCTCCACATGGGGCTCCTTCAACCGGCTGCACCACCCAGGCACCCCAGTCTCTCAGTTCTTAAGTTCTACTCTTCTGAGAGTCTGTGTGTGAGATTCTCCATTTCATATCTTCTAGTTCCATTTTAAATTGAAATATTTTCATAGAATGTTCAGGATTTAGGAGTTTAGGGTAGAAAAACACTTCTAATTTGAAATTTATGTACACCTATATATAGATTTATTTAAATTTACAAAGTATAGTGAGGGAAAACGTTTTAATTGGAGAGAAGAAAACCCAGAAGTACTCTAAGTTGGAGCGATGCATTTGGAATTTAAAGAACTGAAGAAAGATCATTGTATTTGTGGCATAACGTACGATGGAGACAGGGGCGAGAAAAGAAGCCCAGAAAGTAAGTGAAGGGTTCATGCGAGGTATCTGAGGATACCCCAAAGACCAAAAGGATTGAACTTTTCTTAGGCCAGATGTTTAATCAGGCTGCATAAAAAATCAGCATTGCTTATGATACAAAATGATGAAATATGAAGTGGGGTTCATGGGCAAATGGCTAAGAAAGGATTCTTGAGACATTTTTGGTGCTAAAAGGTGATTTTATTATAGCACAGGGACAGGACCTGTGAGCAGAAAGAGCTGCACTGGGGTTATGAGGAATGACTGATTATATACTTTTAAGTTTGCGGAGAGAGTGGAGATAGAGAAATTTTGAACCATGGCTTTCAGGACCTTGAGGGGCTAGCTGTTAAGATAAGGTTACTTTTAGTCTTTAATAAAATATAAACATGAAGGCACTAAGGCAGCCATGAGTTCCTTGGGGAAGGTCACGCTCTGCATTTTTCAGGTGTCTGTCAGTGAGCTGTGAGCTGTAGGGAGATTTAATTTAAGCTGCATTTTTCTTGCCTTGGTTCCCGCCATCACAAAATACTAAGTTTCAATAGAAAGAAATGTATTTTACTTTATTAAACTCTATATTTTAGCACTTTGTAATATTTTTTTAATAGAAGTTGTTTTCTTTTGTAGGTATTTGAATTTTTTTTTAAGTTTATTTATTTTGAAAGAGAGGGAGGAGGGGCATAGAGAGAGGGAGACAGAGAATTCCAAGCAGGCTCCACACCATCAGGGAAGAGCCGGATGTGGGGCTCAAACTCATGAACCATGAGATCATGTGAGCCGAAGTCATACACTTAACTGACTGAGCCACCTAGGCACCCCATTTTCTTTGTTTTAAATAGTTCTTAGAAATAATGCATTTACAAAGGCACCTGGGTGGCTCAGTCAGTTAAGCAACCGAGTCTTGGTTTCAGTTCAGGTCATGATCTCACATTTTGTGAGTTTGAATCCCACATTGGGTTCCATGCTATCCTTGTGGAGCCTGCTTGGGATTCTCTTTCTCTCCCTCTCTCTCTGCCCCTCCTCCATATGTGCTGTCTCTGTCTCTCTCAAAATAAATAAATAAACTTAAAACAAACAAAAAGAAACAATGCATTTACAGTTGATACTGTAAGTAAATACCACTAAATGCACCTTTTGGAAATTACATTTTCATAAAAGTCACTTTTAGAAGTTATCGTGAGCCATCAGCAACTGGAAGATACTTTCAAATAGTTGAAAGGTCTTTGTTTATCATCTAAGTTTAGTAGCTCCTTTGCCTTTTATTACCACTAAAACATTAATATAATACGTTTCATATGTTGGAGACCTAACCCCTAAGTGACTACTTTTAAAGAGGTCATTAAGGTTAAATGAGGTCACTAGGGTGGGGTCCTACCCTATTCGAAGTGGTTTTCTTTTAAGAGGAATAGACACCAACACTATGCTCGCCAGGAGGAAAAGTCCCCATAAGGACACAGCTAGAAAGTGGCCATCCACAAGCCAAGGAGGGAGACCACAGGTCACCGAACCTGTTGACCTCTTTATCTCACACTCCCAGCGTCCAGAACTGTGAGAAATACATTCTGTTTTTGAAGCCACCCGGTCTGTGGCATTTTGTTGTGGCTGCCCCAGCAGACTAACACAGCTCTCACTTCATGTGTTCTCTTCTTCAAAGACATAAATAATGAGGCTCCACATTCAGGAGATCTAGTTGGGGATACAACTAGTATAATTCTATAAATGCTGCAAAACTATAAATTGGCTTTTTTAAGTTTTCGATTTTTTTTTTTGAGAAAAAGAGAGCAGGGAAGGGGCAGATGGAGAGAGAGAATCTTTTTTTTTAAATGTTTATTCATTTTTGCTTCTGTCCTTGGCTCCTTGTGTAAGTTTTTCCTTCCTTCCTGCTTTGCCCTCACCATTTGTGAGGTACCCTCTGGTACCACCTGAGGTTTCAGGAAGCCTCCCACATGATGGAAGAGGACCAGGAGCTGGAGAGAAAAATATCTGGATTGAACCTCAAAGGCTGAAGGTGAGAGGAAGACAGCCCTGGAAATGTGTGACATTTGTATTGCACGAGAAGGAAGACCATACCCTAAGAAATTCTCTTCATTATACAATCATAAAGAACCCGGAAGTGGAATTTTATGGTTACACTACAACCCATCCTTCAGAGAGCAAAATTAATTTATGCATTTAGACTCGAGGTACTCTTCCAGCTGTTCAACCATTTCAGAGAGGCTTGAATGGGCTCATGAATGTCTGCCAGCATGGGCTGGACAAATCTGAGGCCACCATAAAGGAACATAAGGATCAAAAACCAAGCAGAAAAGAATCCACATTCTAGTCCCTTATGCACTGATATTGCCTGAGTTGTTAATGTTAGCCATTCTGACAGTTGTGAGGTGGTATTGTGGGTTTGATTTGTATTTCCCTGATGATGAGTTATGTTGAGTATTTTTTCATGTGTCTGTCAGCCATCTGGATGTCTTCTTTGAGGAGTGTCTATTCATGTCTTTCGCCCATTTCTTCACTGGATTATTTGTTTTTTGGGTGTCGAGTTTGATAAGTTCTTTATAGATTTTGGATACTAACCCTTTATATGATATGTCGTTTGCAAATATCTTCTCCCATTCTATCAGTTGCCTTTTAGTTTTCCTGATTGTTTCCTTCACTGTGCAGAAGCTTTTTATCTTGATGAGTTCCCAATGGTTCATTTTTGCTGTTGTTTCCCTTGCTTCCAGAGACGTGTTGAGTAAGAAGTTGCTGCGGCTGAGGTCAAAGAGGTTTTTGCCTGTTTTCTCCTTTAGGATTTTGATGGCTTCTTGTCTTATGTTTAGGTCTTTCATCCATTTTGAGTTTATTTTTGTGTATGGTGTAAGAACATGGTTCAGGTTCATTTGTCTGTACATCGCTGTCCAGTTTTCCCAGCACCATTTGTTGAAGAGACTGTCTTTATTCCATTGGCTATTCTTTCCTGCTTTGCCAAAGATTAGTTGGTCATATGTTTGTGGGTCCATTTCTGGGTTCTCTATTCTGTTACATTGATCTGAGTGTCTGTTTTTGTGCCAGTACCATACTGTCTTGATGATTACACCTTTGCCTTTTAAATACCCACGCACTAAGTGATTGCCCCACTGGAGCCGTGCTCAGCTTTGTAATACAGTTTGAAGTCTGAGATTGTGAAGCCTCCAGCTTTGGTTTTCTTTTTCAGGATTGCTTTGGCTATTCGGGGTCTTTTCTGGTTCCATATGAATTTTAGGATTGTTTGTTTTAGCTCTGTGAAGAATGCTGGTATTATTTCGATAGGGATTGCTACCTACCTGTGTTCTTTGAAGAATGTAAATTGCATGAGTCTTTGTCTTTCCAGTATCCTAATGTTTCTTTTTTTAACTTTTTTTAATGTTTATTTATTTTTGAGAGAGAGAGTGAGAGAGAACAAGTGGGGGAGGGCTTGGGAGAGGGTGGGACAGAGAATCTGAAATGGGCTAACAACAGAGAGCCTGATGTGGGGCTCGAACTTGCAAATGGTGAGATCATGACCTGAGCCAAAATCGAAAGTCTGATGCTTAACCAACTGAGCCACTCGTGTGTCCTCTAATGTTTTCATTCACACTACAAAAGTGCCTAAGTGCCTGCAACTGAGTATTTACTTAATGAACATTGGTAGGGCTGTGAATACACAGGACACCTCAGTTTCTTGTCCATTTTTACTAATCTGGCCACTGTAAATGTTCACTTCCACTCTTCCCTTCAAGGTGGTATTGCTTAATGTTTTCAAGAAAAACAGCTCTGCTAAAATTTTTCTAACATCTTAACTTTCTTCAACATCCCCTAGTACTTCCCAGAGCTATTTCCTACACTATTTGTAAGCTGCAAACACTTTATTACTGGGGCACGCTACCTCAGTCAGAAGAGCATGTGACTCTTGATCTCAGGGTTGTGATTTCAAGCCCCAAGTTAGGTACAGAGATTACTTAAAAATAGAACCTTAAAAAAAAAGAACAAACGTATTATTACTAATTTTCTGAAATTTGCATTTCCAAACTGCCCTTCTGAAATAATCTCAATTCTCCATGCAGAACTGTACCTGCAATCACTGGAAAATGATAATCGCTTACCAGCCAGGACATGATATCATGGAGGTCAATCCCCTTTATCTGGAGGTTCAGATACTCTGTATCAGACATTCTGCAACTGTGAAAGTTGTAGCCACTGACCCAAACTAAAATGGCACTAAGGTTGGTCTCCTTTTGAGGTAGATGTTACTTTGCTAAGTAGAATTGAGTATATCTTAGAATACTGAGTAAGAAATATTAGATAGTTAAAAATGGGTGAGACACAACCACTGACCCTACAGGCAAGGCACAAATTTTCGGTGGGAACCAGAGGCAGAGATCATGCTTGTTCACCTGCTTCAGGGTGGCCTAACATCTCTCTTCTTTATTCCCAGTCATGGGCTGTATAAAGGTTTTTCCGTTGCTCCTAGCCAATCATAATTGAACTCACAAAACTGATGACAAATGCATCAGCTACATTCATTTGAGGAGGAATAACATACTGCTTTCAGGTATGTGGGGATTATTTTATGTCCGATTGACCTATGGAATGATATGACCGTTTAGATCAGTGGATTTGGGAACATCTCGATAACAATATTATCCTCTAGGAAGAGGCTGACATTCATGGAGTTTAAAATTATGCCTCTTCACCGCAGTTCACAAGGAGCAAACCCCTTACCTCCTTTGGGAGGAGCATCCTTTGGGGAACCGCACGGCCAATGGTCTGGTCGGGATAGAGAAAACCCTTCCGGCGGCCTCTAGGGGTCGGCCAACTACATTACCCAGAAGACCATGCACGGAATTGAACCAATGGAAGCATTTCCGCAGGAATTCATCCCGTAGGGGCGGGACTTCCTGCCTTCTCCTTGTGGCGGCCATTTTGCTGCTCTCGGGCGTGCCGGGGCGGTACCGAAGTGACGGAACTGTCAAGCCTCAGCAGTCGTTGTCCCCACGGCTGAGAGGCGGGTCCGCTGTTCGGGACGACGCTGCCCGAGCTCTCTCGTGGCGGGTGTCGGCTCCCCTCCCGCCACTCCGGGCTCCGCTCCGCCCACAGAGTCCGATGGCGGCGGCCGCGCCCAGGGACCCGGCTCAGGTAAACGCGCGGCCCCGGGGCCCTCCCCGCCCTCCCCCACCAGACCCTCCAGGCGCCAGCGCGGGGCGCCTATTGCGTCCCTGCGGCCGGGTCCCCGGCCCAGGCCGGGGAGGTGCTCATGGGCGGCGGCCCCAAGTCTGAACGCCAGCGTGAAGGGGGGACGGGGGCGGGCTGCAGGGGAGGGGCCGGCTGGTGCAGGGGCTGGGGGAGTTCCGAGGGGGAGGCATCGGGGGTGTGGGGTCTGGCCTTCTCCCCTCCGGGGACGCAGCGGGCTGGGGTGTCGTACCTCCTTTTGAGGGCGCTGGAGGGTCGCGAACCGAAGAGGGACACAGTCCGTGTCAAGGTGTGAATAGCTCTCCGAAAGCTGCTCAAGAGAGAGATGAAAGGGCATGATGAAGACAAGGAGGCATCGGGAGTGCAGTTCTTGTAGAAGGTCACAGAGCTGGTAGGACGAGCACTGAGGACTGAGGCACTGAGGTTGGTCAGCCCGAGGTCTCTGGGTGCCAGGGCCCGGCAGGATGCAGGAGAAGCCTGACCTCGTAGAGCCCAGCCCTAATTGCCTTCACTCAACCACAAGTTCTGAAGGCTCTGACAGCTCTTGTGGCACCTGCACAAGGAAGGAGAGGTTAACTCAGTCCCTCACTGATCTTGACATCGCTAGTCCGGTGTCCAGGATTGTGGTGTCTTGAGCCTCTTCTCTTGCTGTTTTTCCAACTGCTGGGTGTGGAGGCCTTGAGGATACCCCACGCCGCCGAGGGTCCTGAGAGTCCTGAGCGCCGGCCAAGGGTTACATGTAAACAGGTGTGAGAAGTTATCTCAGAAATAGATACCAGAAGTGTGCAAATGCTTGGACAGGCACAACCTGACTCCATTCTCCCTGTTGGGAACAAAGAGCTGAGGGTCAAGGAAAAGGCCTGGAATGTGAACGTTGAGAATTTGGGCATCTGTTATGAAGGTAATGAGAGGCTTGGATAAGATTGGGAGGGGTTAGTCTTACCTAAGTCTTAATAGGCTCTATCTGGTTGTAGAAAAGATAACAGACTATGGGGTTAGGAGAGGAGGTAGGGAACCCCAGAGGAAGCAGCTGCTGTAATCCAAATGAATGTTGATGAACCGGAGTGGTGGCCATAGAGGTAGGTGAAAAGTTGGACACTTCCATTTTTTAAAGAGGTAAGGTAGATTTTTTTGACATCGTAGGTGAGGGAGAGAAAAGAGTCAGGGATGGCTCCAGTGTTTTTGGTCCTAGCAGCTGAAGGGATGGAAGTTCCATCAATAGGGATGGGGAAGTTGATGGTGGGTTAGTTTTCTTTGGGACTATCAGGAGTTTCGTTTGGTTCTGTTACAAGTCCTGTTAAGAGATATTTCAGGGAGCAGAGCATGGAGACAGCAAGTGAATAGCTGAATTCGCCAGTCTGGAGATCTGGGGAGGCGGTTCAGGCTGAAGACATCCAGAAGTGGTGGCTATTGTGTAGACCTGGGAGGAGCTATGGACTGTGTTTGGGTTGGGGAATGCAGGTTGTCATGACAATGCCTTAGCTGGTCAAATAGAGCGGGGTGCGTGATGAGGGGTGATTTTCTTGCTGTGCACCCAGTCAGGGTTGCTGGGCACACAAATGCAGGGGAAGCAGAGAAGTGATCGTGGTAACCATATGGGAGAGAGGATGATCTGGCCGGTGATGAAGGCTTCTATGGGATGAGAGGAGGCTGTGGAGGCATCTCTTGGGACAAGAGGACAACGGAGGCCAGGCTCCTGCTTATTCACTACTGCGGTTTCACGGGAATTTTGTGGTGGGCTTTGGTGGGGTTTGTGGTGTTCAGTCTTGATGGTGCATAGGTCTGGGGCAGACTTTCAAAAGTGGTGGCTATAGGACCAGAATGGAACTGCGGGTCACATTTAGGAAGTGTCACGTAGGTTATAGTGGTAATGCCGTTAGCCGGTCAGAAAGACTAGGGTGCATGCTGAGAAGTGGTTCTCTTGCCTAGCACCTGGTTGACATCCTAAGTATGAGAAACACAGGTGACAGGGAGAAGTGATAGTGTGAATGGTGTGAGAGAGGATGATCTGGGAGGTTGCTGAAGCTTCCATGGCGGAAATAGGTGCAAGATGGCTTCGGAGGCAAAGGAGTAATTGAGGCAAGATGACATTGAAGGCAGGGCCGCTGCTGATCACCGCTGTGTGGATTCACCAGAATTTTGTGGGAGCTTTGACAGGGTCTGGGGTGTTTCCGTCTTGCTGGTGGTAAGATCGGGTAAATGTAGTCCTTTGTGAGAGTCATTATGCCTGGTTGGGGTTTTAAGAAAGGTTGAGTGGAGAGGTGGGGAGTCGTGACTGCTGAGGGGACAGCAAGTCCAGCACGGAAGTGGAAGTGGGTCATAGCCATTTAATTCATATGTGCTTCTGGGCGGCTAATACCGAAGCAAGGATCAGAGGCACAGAGGAGGCCTTCAAAGCAGAATTCAAGGCTTTGCCCAAAGTAGAGGCTGTGGGAGTGCAGTCACGGGGACTGGAGATGTGAGAGAGGGGACTCTGCAGAGCAGTGTGCACATCACGAGGAAGTATGAGCTAAGGGCCATGGAGCCCTGGCGGTGGAGGCTGAAGGGTAAAGCATGAGCCCACATGGGGGTCTCAAAGGGAGACCCTGGGGAATTGACAGTATGATGGGGACCCTACAGGCCAGGATGAATTTGGATGACATCTCTGTCCCCTCTGCCTGATGTTGCTGAGGGCTGGACACAGTGACTAAAGAGACCCTGAGGATGGGGGGCCGCTAGTGGCACCTAGGCCTGGAATTCCTGAAGCAGGGAGCTCTGGTGGAGGAGGAGCGTGGGGTAGATGTGTGGTGAGACGGATCGTGGGATCTCACATGGTTTCATCTGTCCCCATCGTAACAGGATAGTGTGACCTTTGAGGATGTTGCCGTGTACTTCTCCTGGGAGGAGTGGAGGCTCCTTGATGAGGCTCAGAGATGCCTGTACCACAATGTGATGCTGGAGAACTTTGCACTTATATCCTCACTGGGTAAGGCCCTCCCCCTCCCCAGTGGCCTGAACTAGGTCCTGTTCTCTCCCCACCCACCCCTCCTCAGTCTCTTTCACTGTGGACTGTGGGTGGGCACTGCGGGTTCTCAGCTTTCTGGGTAGTTGCTGTGTCAATAGGGCTGGTTTGTTTGCACTGTCCTCTTCTCTACCCTGCAATCTCAGTACCTGCCGTACTGAACCCTCGTAGGGGAAGATTCGAGGTTAGTAGATTTTTAGTGATCATAACGGATTCCACCATGCTCGCCCTCTTCGCTTGGGTCAGTGAGTACAGATCCATGTCACTTGTTTGTTTGTTTTAAGTAAGCTGTACAGCCTTGGGGCTTGAACTCACAACCCTGAAGTCAGGAATTGCATGCTCTACTGACTGAGCCAGCCAGGCTCCCTGGTATCCCATGTTTTCATCCCTTCTTTTAGCTGACATGTCCTCATGTCTGCTTGTGCTGGGTTTGCAGACATTATCATGGTCAGTACTTAGCTGAACCATAGCTAACCATAACTGAACCATAAACTCCTGCAAGGTCTGTACTTTAGGTGTATTTTCTCCGCCCCCTCCCCAACCTTCTGGAAATTTAAAATTATATATATTCAAGTGCACAGTGTAATGATTTGATATATGTATAAACTATGATATAATTTCCACAATTGAAGTTAATTAAATATCCATCACCTCGTAAAATTATTATGTTATTTTTTTGTATGAATGCTTAAGATCTACTTTCAGTACTTTCAGTAAATTTCAAGTATACAGCATCATTGTTAACTGCAGTCACCACATGTATGTTACATTTTCAGAATCTTTTCATCTTAAAACTGAACATTTGTACCATTTGACCAACATCTCCCCATTTCCTCCACCTCCCAGCTTCTGGCATTCTGTAGGCATACCTTGGAGATATTGTGGTTTGGCTCCAGACCGCCACAATGTAGCAAACATCACAATAAAGCAAGTCAGATGAATTTTTTGTTTTCTCAGTGCACATAAAAGTTATATTTACATTGTAGTATATTCAGTCTGCCATAGTATTATGTCTCAAAAAACAATGTAGCTAATTTAAAAATAGTTTATTGCTGAAAAATGGTACTATCATCTGAAATTCCAGCAAGTCAACGTTTTGTTGGTGAAGAGTCTTGCCTTGATGTTCATAACTAGTGCCTGCCCAGGGTGGCAGTTTCTTAAAATAAGACAACAATGAAGCTTGCCGCATTGATTGTTCTTCCTCTCATGAATGATTTCTCTGTAGCATGCAATGCTGTTTTATAGCATTTTACCCACACTAGAACTTCTTTCAGAATTGGAGTCAGTCCCCACAAACCCTTTTGTGCTTTATCAGCTAAGTGTATGTAATATTCTAAATTCTTTGTTGTCATTTCCACAGTCTTCACAACATCTTCACCAGGAGTAGATTCCATCTCTTTGAATTTTTTTTTGATGTTTATATATATCCTTGAGAGACAGAGAGAGAGTATGAGCAGAAGAGGGGCAGAGAAAGAGAGAGGAAGACACAGACTCCAAAGCAGGCTCCAGGCTCTGAGCTGTCAGCACAGAGCCTGACACGGGACTCAAATTCATGCGCTGTGACATCATGACCTGAGTCGTAGTCAGACGCTTAATCGATTGAGCCACCCACCCAGGCGCCCCTGTTTGAAATTTTTTTTTAAAGTTTATTTTATTTTGAGAAATATCAAAAGTTCTATCACTGCAGAACCCACAAACTGTGAGATCATGACCTGAGCTGAAATCAAGAGTCAGACGGTTATCTAAGCCCCTCAGACGGCCCTTTTTGAATTTTTAAAAATGTTAATTCCAGGATAGTTAAATAACAGTGTTTTTATATTTTTAAAATTTTGGATTCCATCTCAGTAAACTACTTTCTTTGCTCATCCATATGAAGCAACTCCTTGTCCATTCAAGTTTTATCATGAGCTTGCTGCAATTCAGTCGCATCCCCCAGCCCCAGCTCTGGTTCTCTTGCCGTTTCCACCACACCTGCAGTTACGTTCTCCACAGAACCCTTCAAAGTTGTCCATGAGGCTTCAAATCAGCTTCTTCCAATCTCCTGTTGATACTTTGACCTCTGCCACCCATGAGTGGCAGGTAGAACAGTGAATCCTTTCTAGAAGTTTTTTATTTACTTTGCCCAGATCCATCAGAAGAATCACTGTGGCAGCTCTGGTCTTACAGATGGTATTTCTTAATACTTAATAATAATACTTGAAAATCAAAATTATTCCTTGATCCGTAGGCTACAGAATGGATGTTATGTTGGTAGGCATGGGATGTTAAGCTTGTCATATATCTCCATCAGAGCTCATGGGTGCTTTGTCAGTGAGCAGTGATATTTTGAAAGAAATCTTTTTTTCTGAGCACTGCGTCTCAACAGTGGGCTTAAAATATTCAGTAAGCCATATTATAAGCAGATGTGCTGTCATCCAGACTTTGCCGTTCTAGTTATAGCACGGGCAGAATAGATTTAGCAGAATTCCTAAGGGCCCTGGGATTTTCAGAATGATACATGAGTCCTGGCCCTAAGAGGAAAGTCGGCCTGTCCTTCGAAGCCCAGCCTGACTTCTCCAGCTATGAAAGTGCTAGATGGCATCTTGCAGTCGAAGGTTGCTTTGTCTGCATTTGGAAAATCTTTGCTTCAGTGCAGCCACCTTCATGAACGATCTCCGCTAGGTCTTCCGAAGCGCTTGCTGCAGCTTCTGCGTCAGCACGTGCTGCCCCACCTTGTCTTTGCTGTAACAGAGACGGCTTCTTTCCTTCAGCGTCATGAGCCAACCTCTGCTACTTTAAACTTGTCTTCGGCAGCTGCCTCAGCTCCCCCAGCCTTCATAGAAGTGGAGAGAGTTAGGGCCTTGCTCTGGATCAGGCTTTGGCTTCAGGGAATGTTGTGGCCGCTTTGATCTTCTGTCCAGAGCACGAAAACTTTGTCTCCGTAGTAAGGCTGTTTTGTGTTCTTATCATTTGTGTGTTCACTGGAGTAGCACTTTTTTTTTTAAATAATTTATCCTAATTAAAAAAAATATATTTTTGAGAGAGAGAGACAGAATGTGAATGGGGGGAGGGACAGAGAGAGAGGGAGAACTAGAATCTGAAGCAGGCTCCAGGCTTTGAGCTGTCAGCACAGAGCCCGATGTGGAGCTCATACTCACGAACTGCAAGATCATGACCTGAGCCGAAGTTGGACACCTAACTGACTGAGCCACCCAGGTGCTCCTGGAATAGCACTTTTATAAACGCTTGTTTATTTCATTTTGAGAGAGAGAAAGAGCACGGGTGCGTGAGAGCACATGAGGGATGCAGAGAGAGGGAGAGAGAATCCCAAGCAGGCTCTGCACTGTCAGCGCAGATCTCAACTCAGGGCTCGATCTCATGTACCATGTGATCATGACCTGAGCTAAAATCAAGAGTGAGATGCTTAACCAACTGAACCACCTGCATGTTTGTTTGTTTTTTAATTCCAGTACCATAATATTTTGATTGCCATTGTTTTCTGGTATAGTTTGAAATCACAAAGTGTGATCCTTCTAACTTTGATCTTTGTGATCAAGATTTCTTTGGCTATTTAAGTCATTTGTGCCTCAGATTTTAGGATTCTGTTTCTGTTTCTGGTAAAAATGCCGTTAGATTTTTGTAGAGATTGCATTCAACTTTAGGTTGCTTTATGTAGTAGAAATATTTTAATAGTAATTCTTTCAATCTACAAGCATGGGGTATCTTGCCATTAATGTGTGTCTTCAGTTTCTTTCATTAATGAAATAGTTTTCATTGTACATATCTTCTGCTTGGCTAAATGTATTCGTAAGTATTTTATTTTTTAAATGCTATTGTTAAATGGAATTGGTTTCTTAATTTCTTTTGATATATTTCATTGTTAGTAACAGGCACATCTGATTTTTGTATGTAGATTTTTTATTTTGTAAACTTAATTTCGACAGTTTTCTGGTGGACTTTTTACAGTTTTCTTTATACAAGATCTTTGTCATCTGCAAATAGTTTTACTTCTTTTCTGATTTGGGTGTCTTTCTTTTTCTTGTCTGATTGCTCTGGATAGGAGTTCCAGTACTATTTTGAATAGCAGTTATGAGAATGGACATCCTTGTTTTGTTCCTGATTATAGAGGAAAAGTTTTTACCTTTTCACTATAGGATGTGCATTTAGCTGCGGGCTTATATATAGTCTTTGTGAATCATGGTGTATGTCTTCTATACCTAATTTTGGGGAGTTTTTATCATAAAAGGATTCTGAATTTTGTCAAGTGTTTTTTTCTATATCTATTCATATGATTGTATGAGTTTTGGTCTTCATTCTCTTAATAAGATAGAACACATTGGCCGATTTACTAATGAGGAACCACCCTTGTATCTCAGGGATAAATCTCACTTGATCGGTTTATTATTATTTTCATATACTGTTGAATTTTGGTTTGCTAAGATTTTGTTGAGCTTTTTTACATCTATGTTCTTTAGGGATGTTGGCCTGTAATTTTGTTTTCTTGTCAGGTACTTTGGTGTCCTAATTCTAGCCTCCTAAAGTGAGTTTGAAAATGTTGCTTCCCCTTCAAATTATTGGAAGAACTTGAGAATTTAATCCTTAAGATGTTGATAGAAATCATCTGCTCGTGACCTTTTCTTTGTCGGGAGATATTTGATTACTGAATCATTTTCCTTGTCATTTGGATTTTCTATGTCTTACAGTTCAGTGTTGATTGGTTGTATATTTCTAGGACTTTATTCTAGGTTATCTAATATGTTGGTATTAATAGTTCATAGTAGTCTTTTATGATCCTTTGTGTTTCTGTGCTCTCACTTGCAATTTCTCCTCTTTTATTTCTGCATTAATTTATTTGAGTCTTGCCTTTGTTCTAAGTCTAGCTAAAGGTTTTTCAACTTTCTGTTCAGAAAACCAGCTCTTAGTATTGTTTATCTTTTTATTTTTCTAGTTTCTATTTCATTTCTGGTCTGATCTTTGTGTTTTCATTTGTTTTTCTAACTTTGGTCTTAGTTTGTTATTTTTCTTGTTTCTTAAGGTGTGAAGTTAGGTTGTTTGAGATTTTTTTTTTTTTTTTAGAGCTGGCATTTATTGCTCTAAACCTTTTTCTTAGAACTGCCTTTTCACATTCCATATATATATACATATTTGTAGCGTTTTTTTAAATTTTTTTTTATTTTTATTTATTTATTTTTTTAATGTTTATTTATTTTTGAGACAGAGAGAGACACAGAGCATGAGTGGGGGAGGGACAGAGAGAGAAGGAGACACAGAATCGGAAGCAGGCTCCAGGCTCTGAGCTGTCAGCACAGAGCCCGATGCGGGGCTCGAACTCACAGACTGTGAGATCATGACCTGAGTCGAAGTCGGATGCTCAACCGACTGAGCCACCCAGACGCCCCTATTTTTTATTTTTGAGAGACATAGAGACAGAGCGTGAGCGAGGGAAGGGCAGAGAGAGCAGGAGACACAGAATCTGAAGCAGGCTCCAGGCTCTGAGCCATCAGCACAGAGCCTGACACGGGGCCCAAACTCACAGACCGCGAGATCATGACCTGAGCCGAAGTCGGCCGCTTAACCGACTGAGCCACCTAGGTGCCCCCCATATATATATATTTTTAAATGTTTATTTTTATCTTTGAGAGAAAGAGCAAGTGAACATGAGCGGGGGAGGGGCAGAGAAAGAGGGGGACAGAGGATCTAAAGCTGGCTCTGCACTAACAGCATCAGGCCTAATGTGGGGTTCAGACTCATGAACTGTGAGATTGTGACCTGAGCCAAAGTCAAACACTCAACCGACTGATACACTCAGGTGCCCCTCACATTCCATACATTTTGTTTCCACTTTTGTTTTTCTCAAGATACTTTTTTATTTTGCTTTTGATTTATCCTTTGGCCAGTTGATTAGATAGGCATGTATTGTTTAATGTCCACATATTTGAATTGTTAAGCTTCCTCATTTTATCGATTTCTAGTTTTAGCCATTGTGTTAAGAAAACGTACTCGATAGAATTTCAGTCTTCTGAAATATGTTAAGACTTGTTTGATATAATATATGATTTATCTTAGAGAATATTCTGTGTGCACTTGAGAGTGTGTATGCTCCTATAGTGGAATGGAATGTTCTATATGTGTCTGTTCCATCCATTTGGACTAGAATTTCAATCACATATATCTTTTTTAATATTTTTTGTCTGGATATCTGCCCATTGTTGAAAGGGGGATATTGATTATTAATATTTGATTGCTGTCTTTTCTGCCTTCAGATCTAGTCACATTTGCTTAATACTGAAATTAGATGCTCCGATGTATGATGCATATATACATACAATTCTTAGATCTTCTTGATGAATTCATTCCTTTATCATTATATAATGACCTTCTTTGTCTCTTGTGACAGTTGTTGACTTAAAGTCTATGGTATCTACTATAAGTATAGCTACCCCTATTCTGTTTTGGTTTCTATTTGTGTGGAATATTTTTTTCAATTCTTTTACTTTCAGTCTATGTGTGTCCTTAAAGCTGATTACTCTAGTATAGGTAGCATATAGTTGGGTTGTGTTTTGTTTTGAGTTTAGCCTCTCTAGGTCTTTTGATTGGAGAATTCTATTAGGACCTACTGTTGTCATCTTGTCAATTATCGTCTCAGTGTTTTGTAGTATCTTTCTTCATCTTTTGCTGTCTTCGTTGGTGATCTGATGACTTCCTATAGTGTTATGCTTTCATTCCTTTCTCTTTTGTGTCTCCTATAGGTTTTTGCTTTGTGGTTACCATGAGGGTTACATAAATAATCTTGGGGCAGCTGGGTGGCTCATTCTAAGCATCTGACTCTTGATTTTGGCTCAGGTCATGATCTCACAGTTCATGGGTTTGTGCCCTGCATTGGGCTCCACACTGACGGTGCAGAACCCGATTGGGATTCTCTCTCTGTCCCTCCCTTCACACGTACATGCTCTCTCTCTCTCTCTCTTTTAATAAATAATTAAACTTAAAAAAAAAAAAAGAATGCCTCATCAAGAATGATGAGATGAAGTGAGATGAACGACGTAGGCATTGTGACATAGCATTAGGGTACTAGAGACCCTGTGAAGATAAATTATAATGAAAGAGGATCATTTACTTTTGCAACTTTTTTAAAGTTTATTTATTTATTTTGAGAGATAGAGAATATAAGCAGGGAGGGGCAAAAGAAGGAGAGACAGAATCCCAAGCAGGCTCAGTGCCAAAGCACAGAGCCCAGTGCAGGGCTTAAACTCACAAACTGTGAGATCATGACCTCAGCCGAGATCAAGAGTTGGACACTTAGCTGACTGTGCTACCTAGGCGCCCCCGTTTGCTTTTGAACCACGGTTGACCATGGGTAACTGAAACCATGGAAAGTGAAATGGATGAGGGACACTTATATTTTGACTATGACTATATAATTGCATTTACCAGTGTATTCTATATTTTTATGTTACTAATTAGCATACTTTCATTTCAACTTAAAGAACTGTCATAGCATCCTTTTGTAGGGTAGGTCAAGTGGTGATGAATTCCCTTAGCTTCTGTTTGTCTAGGAAAGTATTTTTTCTTCAATTCTGAAGGACAGCTTTGCTGGTAAAGTATTTTTGGTTTGCAGTTTCTTTGTTTCAGCATTTGTAGAACACATCATCCCACTCTCCTAGTATTCAGTGTTACAGCTAAGAAAGCTACTCATATCCTTATGGGGGAGGTTCCCTTGTATGAATTTCTTTTCCCACAGCCTTCCAATTTTTTTTATTATATAGTTGACTTTTTTTGAGAGAGAGAAGGCACAAGTGACCAAGGGGCAGAGAGAAAGAGAGAGACAGACTCCTATGAGAGAGAGAAGTGGGGCTCACCTGGGGCTCATGCTCACCCAAAGTGGGGCTCCAGCTCACTGATATGGGACTTGAACTCACAAACTGTGAGATCATGACCTGAGCCTAAGTTAGACTTTTAACAACCGAAGCCACCCAGGTGACCCATATATAGTTGACTTTTCAACAACACAGGGGTTAGGGGTGCCAACCCCCCTGCAGCCAAAAATCCATGTATAACTTTTGACTTCCCCTAAAACTTAGCTACTAATAGCCTACTCTTCACCAAAGCCTTACTAATAACATAAAGTCAATTAACTCATATTTTGTATGTTATACATCTACTGTATTCTTACATTAAAGTAAGCTAGAGAAAAGAAAATGCTAAAATCTAAAATCATAAGGAAGAGTAAATATGTTTACGGCATTTTACTGTATTTATTGGGAAAAGTCTCTTTATAAATAAATCCGCATAGTTCAAACTCATGTTGTTCAAAAGGGTCGCTATAATGTGTCTTTTTTTTTCTTAAGATTTTATTTTTAAGTGATCTCTATATCCAACCTGGGGCTTGAACTTATGACCCCAAGATCAAGAGTCTCATGCTCTTCTGACTGAGCCAGCCAGGCGCCCCTGTAATGTGTATTGGTGAAGTCATCTTTGCTTTGAATCTTTTTGGGGACTTATGAGCATCGTATACTCATATGTTCATGTTTTTCCCCAGATCTGGGAAGTTCTCATCCATTATTTTATAATCTATTACTGTTTAAATCAAATTTATGTTTCTACCTGTCTGTCTTCTCCTTCAGGACTGCCATAATGCAAATATTGTTTTATAACGTTGTATAATCCATATAGATTTTCTTTATTCATTCTTTTTGTTGTCTTTTTTCTAATTTGAATAATTTCAAAAAATGTGTCTTCAGTTTCAGATTCATTCTTTTGATTGATCAGGTTGGCTGCTTGTATTGTATTTTTTTGTTTCATTGATTGTATTCTTCACCATAGCTTTTTTTATTATTAAATTTAAATCCTAGTATTATTAATATACAGTGTTAAATTTGTTTCAGGTGTACAACTTAGTATACTATAATTTGTTTGATTGTTTTTTATATTTTCTTATCTGTCGAAAATCTTGTTTGTAATTGTTTTCCTTATTTCATTAAATTGTGTTTTCTTGTAGCTAACTGAACTCCCTTAAGACAATTATTTTGAATTCTTTGACAGTGCATAGATCTGCATTTCTTTGAGGTGACTGATAAATTACTGTGTTCCTTTGGGGGTGTTCCATTTCCTTGATTTTTTTGTATTTCTTGTAGCCTTGCATTGATGTCTGTACATTTCATGGAGTAGTCACTTCCAGACTTTACAGAAAGGTTTTAGTGGGGAAGGTCTGTACCTGTGTGTGGATGTGAGTGCACCAGTATGGTGGGGTGTGGCAGTTCCCACTACAAGATGGCCAAGAGGTTTAGTGTCAGCAGCTCTGTCACCTGAGATCAGTGTCAGCAAAGATTGCAGGAGTCTTCAATAGCTAAGGCTCTGTGTGTCCACACAGAGAAGCTCTTTCTCCCACAAGAAATGTTTTGGCTGAGGGGTTCCCATCTTGATGCCCAGTCCAGCTCTTGGGTGTCTTCATGGTGGTGGTAGCATTGGTGTCTGATGTCCAGGCACCTGCAGAAACTCTGGTTTCTAGAGTGTGAACTAACTTGGAGCTGTAGCAGTTCTAGGTCCCAGATTTTGTATAGTCCAGTGTTGACTTTGCTGTGTGAGATGCGATTGGACACAGAGCACTGATGGAGCCTATGATGGGAGCATAGGTATACTCAGATAGTGTCCCTGGGTTTTAAGGAGCTGGCTAGCCCACGGAAGCCATGGCTTGGGTACTTGAGGCCTGGGCACTCAGGTGACAGCCATGGAGTCAGGTTATGGAATGTGGGCAGCCATGGAGCAGTTGCATCTCTGGGGTCCAGGGTATATGCAGGGTTGATGTGAGTGCCAGCTCTGCTTCTGGGATGCAATAGCTCCTTTTTTGGCAGAGAGGGCAACTCAGCGTATTATTCCCTGGCAGGTCCCCCATGGTGTCAGCTGTTGGTTACTTTAATGTAAAAGCTGCCAGGGTCTTCTGCAGAGCAGACATCTGGGGTCCTTGCCTACAAACGCCTGGACACCTCTGCTGTGTAACCTGATGGCCCGCAGCTGTAGTGGGACTTGAGGTTCTCTGCAGTGGTATCACCTCTTTGGCTGACACATATAGCCCCCACCCTTATTTT
Organism: Paguma larvata; assembly: GCA_030068075.1. NCBI lineage: Eukaryota > Metazoa > Chordata > Mammalia > Carnivora > Viverridae > Paguma > Paguma larvata. Next base: position 6,031,883 of record CM057841.1, on the reverse strand, counting down.
CTGTCTCTCCAGGTGTCTTCACTAAGCAATGTCCACATCGATCCTTTTTGTGGTTATTCTCCTTTTTGTGTGCTCCCTTGTGGGAGTGTCTTAATTGGACTCTCCCTCTCTCTTTTTTATTTTTTTTATCTTTTTAAAGTTTGAGAGAGAGAGCGAGACCAAGAAGGGGAGGGGCAGAGAGAGAGGTAAAGAGAAAATCCCAAGCGGGCTCCATGCTGTCAGTGCAGAGCCTGATGAGGGGCTCATTCCCATGAACTGTGAGATCATGACCTGAGCTGTAATCAGGAGTCAGATGCTTAACCAACTGAGCCACCGAGGTGCCCCTCTCTTTAAAAACTTTTTAAAAATTTTATTTAAGTGCAAGTTTGTTAACATACACTGTAATAATGGTTTTAGGAGTAGAATTTAGTGATGTGTCACTTACATATAACACCTAGTGCTCATCCCTACAAGTGTCCTCCTTAATGCCTATCATCCATTTAGCCCATCCCCCACCCACCTCTCTCCAGCAACCCTCAGTTTGTTCTCTGTATTTAAGAGTCTCTTATGGTTGCCTCCCTCTCTGTTTTTCCCTTCACCTATGTTCATCTGTTTTGTTTCTTAAATTCCACATATGAATGAAATCATAGGATATTCGTCTTTCTCTGACTGACTTATTTCACTTAGCATAATACATTCTGGTTCCATCTATGTCATTGCAAAGCAAGATTTCATTCTTTTTGATCAGTAATATTCCATTGTGTGTGTGTGTGTGCGTGTGTGTGCGCGTGTACATAGCACATCGTCTTTATCCATTCGTTAGTCAAAGGACATTTGGGTTCTTTCCATAATTTGACTATTGTTGATAGCCAGGCACCCCTCATAATTGGACTCCTAAGCCCGCTAAGACCAAAGGCTGGTTTCCTCCGCTGTCATGCTGACATCACCTACCTTGCTCTCTTTTCTATGTCTCTTGTGTGCTGGATAGCCCTGTGACAAGGCTGGCTATTCATTTGCCCTGTGTTTTCCTTAGGACTTATATCATCCATGTCCCATGGAGTTGCTCAGGGCTTACAGGGAAGAGTCCTTGTGTATCACAGGATGGACATGCCTCCATATGTGGCAAGGTGGACTGAGTAGGGGCGGGGGGAGGGGGGCGGTCCTGGCGAATGGCCAGAAAATGTGCCATCGGCGATGTGTTCAGATTACACCAGGAACCTGTCTTTATTCACCCCCACTTTTCACGCCATTTCCACTGGCTGCACTTCCTTTCTACCTTTTTCTTCTCTGGTTTGACACTTTGCCAGTTTCTCGGTTCTTCTTGTCATTTCTACTGTGACTTCCAGTGCAGTGATGATCGTCATCTCTCTGAACTTCGCACCTCACCCGTTTCTCTCAATGTTCTGTGTGCTCCCATTAGCCATGAGATATTCACATATACGTAAAATGACATTGAACAGCAACTAATCTGTTGCAGTTGGATTTTAATGGGCTTGGATACATGATTCTACTCAGCCTCTCATCAGCAGTGGCAAAGGTCCTGCCAAAAACCATTGGCAGAGAAACGAGTTATAGTCCTTGTCTCTATTCCTTGTCTCATTTCCTGTCTTTGTATCCTTCCCTGATGGGTTATCCACTAGTCTGTGCCCTTATGGTCCCAGTAATGCACAGTGGCTGCTCCTTCAACTGAATTCCGACTCCCGTGTCTTTGAAAAGCATTCCATAAACTCATGCCTGCATGAGACAGGTGCCTATGTGTGATGGGCCTACCCCCTTACTGTAGTCACCATGTATTTCATCACAGTTTCTTTGCGTTCAGGTTGCTGCTGTGGAGCAGAGGATGCAGAGGCACCCCACGAACAGAGCGTTTCTGTAGGTGTGTCACAGGCCAGCGCGCCCAAGGCAGCTCTGTCTTCCCGGAAGACCCACCCCTGTGAGATGTGTGGTCCTGTTTTGAAAGACATTTTCCACTTGGCTGAGCACCAGGGAAAACCAAGCAGCCAGAAACTGTTGAGGTGTGGGGCGTGCGCGAAACGATTTTATTTCAGCGTAAACTTAAAGCAGCAGCCGGAGCAGCACACTGGAGAGAAACCATTCAGAAGCAGTGTGGACAGGGCCTCTTTCGTGAAGGGATATGGATTCCATAATTCAGGAAAGCCCTTTACCTGTGGAGAGATTGAAAAAGACTTCTTGCCTGGCTCGGGGCATCTGCAGCAAGGGACAACTCATACTGGGGAAAAGCCAAACAAAATCACCCAGTGCAGGGCAACTTTACAGAGCAGAAAAAGTCTTTACACCTGGGGAGAATGCAAGAAAGCCTTCAGTCCCAAACATACGCTTTCTCAGGACCAGTGTTTTGTGTGTAGTGAATGTGGGAAAACATTCAGGTACAAATCTTCATTTGCTATCCACCAGAGACTCCATACTGGAAAAAGACATCATGAGTTTGGTGAATGTGGAAAATCCCTTCGACAAAGCTCAACCCTCAATCATCTTGGAAAGACTCACTCCGGATCCAGGCAATATAAGTGCAGCAAATGTGGGAAATCCTTAAGCCACAAGTCCATACTCATTCATCCCCAGCGATGGCACAGTGGACAAAACAGTTATATATGTGGCGAATGTTCAAAATCTTTTAGTCAGAGCTCAGTGTTGATTCCATGTAGAGTTCAAACAGGAGAAAGGCCTTATAAGTGTGGTGATTGTACAAAATCTTTTACCTCTATCTCTGCCCTCAGTTATCATCAGAGATCTCACACAGGAGAAAGGCCCTATGAGTGCAGTGAATGTGGAAAGTCTTTTATCTCTAGGTCTGACCTCCGTTATCATCAGAGAGTTCATTCTGGAGAAAGGCCTTATGAGTGCAGTGAGTGTGGGAAATCCTTTATCACTCGTACTGCTCTCCGTTATCATCACAGAGTTCACACCGGGGAGAGGCCTTATGAGTGCAGCGAATGTGGCAAGTCCTTTACTCGAAGAAATAACCTCATTATACATCTAAGAGTTCACTCAGGTGAAAGACCTTATGAGTGTAGTGAATGTGGGAAATCTTTTACCTTTAGCTCCAGCCTACGTTACCACCACAGAGTTCACACTGGAGAAAGACCTTATGAGTGTAGTGAATGTGGGAAATCTTTTAACAATAGGTGGACACTCATTCGACACCGGAGAATTCACACAGGAGAAAAGCCGTATGTGTGCAATAAATGTGGGAAATCTTTTACCTGTAGCTCCACCCTCCAATATCATCACCGAGGTCACCTCGGAGAGAGGCCTTATGAGTGCAGTGAATGTGGGAGATCTTTTACTACTAGTTCTGCCCTCCGTTATCACCAGAGAGTTCACACTGGAGAAAGGCCTTATGAGTGCAACGAATGTGGGAAATCTTTTATTTCCAGGTCTGACCTCCATTATCATCATAGAGTTCATTCTGGAGAAAGGCCTTACGAGTGTAGTGAATGTGGGAAATCCTTTATCCGAAGAAATAACCTCATTTTACATCAGAGAGTTCACACAGGAGAAAGGCCTTACAAGTGTAGCGAATGTGGGAAATCTTTTAATAATAGGTGGACTCTGATTCAACACCAGAGAGTTCACACAGGAGAAAAACCATATGTGTGCAATGAATGTGGGAAATCTTTTACCTGTAGCTCTACACTCTGTTACCATCAAAGAGTTCATGAAGGTAAAAGGCCATATGAGTGCAGTGAATGTGGGAAATCTTTTACCTCCAGTTCTACCCTCCGTTACCATCAGAGAGTTCACACAGGAGAGAGGCCTTACAAGTGCAGTGAATGTGGGAAATCTTTTACCTTTAGTGCCAGCCTTCGTTATCATCACCGAGTGCACAGTGGAGAAAGGCCTTATGAGTGTAATGAATGTGGGAAATCCTTTAAGGATAGGTCACAATTCAATAAACACCGGAGAACTCACACGGGAGAAAGGCCTTATGAGTGCAGTGAATGTGGGAAGACTTTTAGCCAAAAATCTTCCCTGTCAATACACCAGAGAATTCATAACAGTGAACGGTCTTATGAGTGTAGTGCTTGCGGGAAATCTTTTACATCTATCTCAGGCCTTGGTTATCATCATAGAGTTCATAGAGGAGAAAAGCCTTATCAGTGCAGTGAGTGTGGGAAATCTTTTACCAACAGCTCCATACTGATTCGACACCAGAGAGTTCACACAGGAGAAAGGCCTTATGTGTGCAGTGAGTGTGGGAAATCTTTTACCAGTAGCGCTACCCTCTCGTATCATCAGAGAGTTCATGCAGGAAAAAGGCCTTACGAATGCAGTGAATGTGGGAAATCTTTTACTTCCAGTTCTACCCTCCGTTACCATCAGAGAGTTCATGCAGGAGACAGGCCTTATGGGTGTAGCGAATGTGGGAAATCTTTTATCTCTAGCTCCAAGCTACGTTATCATCAGAGAGTTCACACTGGAGAAAGGCCTTACGAGTGCAGTGAATGTGGAAAATCCTTCAGGGATAGTTCCCAATTCAGTCAACACCGGAGAGGTCACACTGGAGAACGACCTTATGAGTGCAGTGAATGTGGGAAATTTTTTACACGAAAATCGACACTCTCTCAACATCAGAGAGTTCACACTAGAGAAAGGCCTTAGGTGTGCAGGGTTGTGCAATTTCCTATCCACTGTAACAACACTGGAGGGAGCTCTGAGGAGTCCTCTATCTGGACTGAATCTCAGACATCTAAACATGCACAGTGGGGAGATCCCTGTAAGTTTCAGTGACATAGTAAGCTGTGTAAATATGTTGCACTTTCCATACTATCCAGGGCTCTTTCCAGATTTAGGTCACGGCTAGATCTTGTGCCCAAAGCCTTTTCCCCTCTACCGCCTGGCAGGTCCACAAAGTGTACATCAGTTTACCACCACAGTGTGTTCAGGGAAGCTGACCTTTGTTCTCTCATGAATTGGAGCAAATTAGGAGTAACCTGAACCCTCAGGGGTCAGCTTCCCCATCTCCTTGACTACATTGGGCATGAACCTGAATCATTGATGACCCAGAGAATATGAGTTTGGCTGGCAGCTTACAGAGAATGACTACCTTCTTCAGGGACATTATGGTCTGTGATACTTGTGAGATGTTTTTCCAGTTTCCAAGTCACAAACTTGAGAACCGTCTGCTGCACATTGCTTTGGCTTATCCAATTATCAAGGCCTTACTTTTTTTTTTAATGTTTATTTTTGAGAGAGCATAAGCCGGGAAGGGGCCAAGAGAGAGGGATGCACAAAATCTAGAGCAGGCTCCAGGCTCTGAGCTGTCAGCACAGAGTCTGATGCAGGGCTCGAACCCACAAACCGTGAGATCATGACCTGAACCGAAATCAGATGCTTAACCGACTGAGCCACCCAGATGCCCCTCGAGGCCTTACTTTTTAAGCCCTCTTAAAAAGGGCTTAAAAAAAAGTAGATTTTGACTACTGAAGATAAGACTAATTAATTTTGGATGTTCTACTTACTCCGTGGGGTAGTTTATTAAACAGATTTGGGCTCAGTAGCCATCAGAAGGTGAACTTTTTGGAGTCTCAAATTGTCCATGCTTGAGGAGGGAGAGGATGATAGCAGAAAATAGCTTGCCAGATTTGACCAAATTTGCATCACTGCCCCACAGCCTCTGAAAAACTGCAGGGCTTTCTGGTTTTCAGTTGAGGTCAGGATGCTTTGTGTTCTAGGACTTTCGGTGATGACCCCAAGCAGGGGACAGGTGTGAGACCCTCAGATGCTTTTGAAGGTAGCATGAATTTTTCCCTTATTCAGAGGGACTATCCACAGGGGATGTCAGTACTGTTGAGGCGCTTTCTTCCCCAGCTCTGCAAACAGCCAGGTGCCCTGATGTCCACAGTTCACTGGGCCAGGGTCACTGGTTGCAAGACCACAGGCGTCTGGGGAAACCATGATTTGTGCAGAAACACTGGCTTCATAGGGAGTGGAGGAGATAGCAGCCAACTAGATGGAATGTCTTCTAAAAATGTGTCCAGAAAATTCCTATGACCGTGACTTTGCAGGATCAGTGTGTACACAAATCTCAGGACCTCCGGGCACATTTCTTATGTAGCTAAAGTCATTGTCAGAGAAAAAAAATAAAAAAATAATCAAAAAGTTTTGTGGATTCTCTCTGTGATGTTTGCCTCAAAGCCGTTACTGGACAGACAGGAAAAGGAAAGATAAAGGAGGATTTATATTCCTGGAATATGGAAGCATTCCTGTTGACTTGTATGGAAATACTCTTCACTGCTCTCCACATTTGCTGCCACTAAAGCGATACCCCCATAGACCTGGGGAAGAGAGATGGAGTCAGTGGGGGGGAGGGGTGCCACGCATGTTTTCCAAAAACAGACATTCTACCTTGAGCTTTATTCAAGATATAGCTTAGTATGTATTAACCTGCATATATTTAAAGTATAATTTGATAAGTTTTGACATAGTTCCAAACCTCTGAAGCCATCATCATAGTCCTGATAACAACCATATCCGTCACAGTATGTTTACTTCATGTCCTTTTATAATCTTCTCGCCCCTCCCACCTCTCCAGGTAACCATTTGTTTATTTTCTCTTACAATAGACAGATGGATACCTTTGAATTTTTTGAGTTTATGTTTGGAATTTGTACTTTAGGTGTCACAATTACTGTGAGACTCATCAACGATACTATATGAGTAGTGGGCTTCGTTGGTTTTTCCTGAGTAATATTTTTGGGTATACAAGTTTATCCATTTATCGGTGTACAAGGATTTTGTTTTGTTTTGGTTTTTTTCCTAGATTTTGACTGCTGAAGATAAGGCTAGTATAAGCATTAGTGTTCTTGATGTGAATATATGTTTCTTTGATCTTCTTCAGTAACTTAGAGTGTAACGTCTGGGTCACAGTATAGGTAAATGTTTTACTTTTGATTATTCATTTTGCATCTTCCCAGCAGTATCTCAGAGCTTCATTTCCTCCGTTTGGCCAATCATTTTCGTTTTAGTCCTTTTAGTAAGTTTTTAGTATTATCTTGCTTTCTGTTTAAATTAAATTTCAGTAAGGATTCATGATGGGCATTTTTTCCAATGTTCGTTTGCTATCTACAACTTTGGTAACATGTCTATGCATATCTTTTCCTTTTTATGCATGTCTTTGAACTTTAGCTATCTTCCTTTAAGAAACAGGACAGTGAAACAAGTGTGTATGTGTGCACTATTCACAATGGGATGGACAGTTCTACTGTACCCTTTTAAATTTTTTCTGCATTATTAACATATTCTCCATCACATTTTTAAGTCCAGTCATTGAAGAATACAATATAGCCTTGCTTTGTAGTAGTTTCCCATTTTCCTGCTTTATCACACAGTAAGGACCCACAGGCAAATGCCCCCATTGGGGGGCCTCAGTTTGCTCCTAAAATGGGGATTAGGAGCTGTCCTACCCCAGTTCACTGGAAGATGTGAAAAAATGAGGTGTCCATTCCTGTATAAGTCCACCTGATGGAGTTTACCTAGAGCCAGGCTTTTCCTGTTACCACCAGACCCCTGTGCCCCCTAGTGTGTGCTGGAAAGAAAAGGGTCTTCTCAGAAGCCCCCGATCCAGGTCAGTCCCCAAAACCCACCTGTAGAAAGGAGGGTCTGTGCAATACCGAGGTCTCGGTGTGGATTCCCCACCTGGAATATCTGGGCAACTAGCTAGGGCCCCCCTGAGCCTGTTTACTGACCATGACATAGAAGGGACGATGGGGTTTACCTGGGCCCCTGGGAGCATCAGTAAAAGTAACAAAACACAGCATTAAATCATGCTGGAATCCCCTAGGATTTTGAGCTTGTACATGATGTTTTTATATCAAGTTTTTAATATAAATATTCCATAACTTTCCTCTTCACAGGTCTCTCACTGTGTTAACTCTGATTTCCTGGCATTTATATTGCATTAGTAGTAGTCTCATTTTGTTCGTTCTATAGAGTGCCACATAAATCAACATAATTACTGTGGAATTTTGCCCATCCATCTATGTATGACCTAGTTTATTTTCTCTTCTGAATCACTCTATAACTGAAACCAAGAGCATGCTCGTCAGTTGGTGAATTATCACAAATACTTTGATTCATTTTCGTATGTGCTGGGAGATCTCTTATGGACCTCTACTTGCCCTAACTGCTAAATTAATTCTCCTCACACTCTCTCAAAACAAATTCATGATGCTTAAATGCAAAATGATGAGTACTATTAAGGTGTGTTATTCCACATACCACAGATTCTTTTCACATAGTTACGTTTTGGGTTCATTAAGGATCATTTTTTTCTTTTCCTAAAAATTCAATGCAGGTTTTATTTAAAATTTAAATTGTTTAGTATGTAAACAACAGATGATTACTCAGAAAAACAAAAATCATTCTTACTTTAATGAATATTCATTTGGGTGCACTGGAAAGCTTCCAAATACATTTTTTAAAAATTCAGTGAAATGTGGCTGACAAAGTGTAAGTGATAAAGTAATAAGTGTTATATAAGTTTTCTATGATTACAATGTTTTTTGAAAAATTTAAAAATTTCAGCCCACTTTAGCTCTGAATGGTTTAAAGGGAAGTTTTTAAATCAAAATGCATTTTTCACAAATTAATATATTGCATAGGTGTGTGTGTGTGTGTGTGTGTGTGTGTGTGTGTGTGTATCTCCATGCATTGGATAGTTTTCACAAAAATTGTTTGTTTTAAAACTTTGCCTAATTTATGGCTTGTCTGGATACTGAAAATGTCATTTCTTTTTTACATCCTATGTTATTTTCGTGATTAATTTTTCAGTTGTCTTATATTTTTATTTTAAAAAAGTGAAAAGGATATTTGGTGGCTTTAAATTGAGATCTTGTTTTGTAATGACATGGACATTAAAAAAATTTTTTTTAAATGTTTGATTTTGAGAGAGAGAGAGAGAAAGACAGAGTGTGAGCAGGGGAGGGGCCAAGAGAGAGGAAGACACAGAATCCAAAGCAGGCTCCAGGCTCTGAGCTGTCAGCACAGGGCCTGATGCAGGAATTGAACTCATGAACGGTGAGATCATGACCTGAGTTGAAGTTGGACTCTTAACTGACTGAGCCACCCAGATGCCCTGAGGCATTTGCAATCCAGGTACCCCATGACTTGGACATTTCAAGTGCAATTTTGTTTAAAAATTTTTTTAAACAATCTTAGCTTTTTGTTTTTATGTTAGGCTTGGTGCAGTTAATTTTCTATTTGACCTGAGATATAAATTGAGATTTTTTTTCTTCTCATTTGCAATCCAACCAACATTTTTTTAAATTTTATTTAAAAATTTTTAAATATTTTTATTTGTTTTTGAGAGAGAGAGTGAGGGAGGCTCAGAAAGAGAGGGAGACACAGAATCTGAAGTAGGCTCCAGGCTCTGAGCTATTAGCACAGAGCTCAATGCAGGGCTTGAACTCATAAACCGTGAGATCATGACCTGAGCCAAGGTCAGAAGCTTAACTGACTGAGCCACCCAGGCGCCCCTCATTTGCAGTCCATCTTAATATTTTATTCCATTGTCTATTTTCTCTACAAATTGATAATCAAATTTAATACATATATGTTTCAAAAAGTTTACCAATTTGTAGATGTCAGGGGTGTTTCCAAGCTGCCTACTCTGTACCACTAACCCATTCTGGTTTTCCTTCCAGAATAAGTTTCTAGATATAAACATAAGGTTTCTCAAAGTTACACTTATTATTTATGTATTTTGAGAGAGTGAGTGAGTTGGGGAAGGGCACCCCAAGCAAGTTCTGTGCTGTCAGTGCGGAGCCTGACACCAGGCTTGAATCTACCAGCCATGAGGTGAGATCATGACCTGAGCTGAAATCAAGAGTCAGACACTTAACTAACTGAGCCACCCAGGCGCCCCCACTTATTACCCTTTAAAATACATTTCTTCAATTTTAAATTTTTTTAATTGAAGTGTAGATGACATGTAATATTAGCTTTAGATATACAGCATAGTGATTTGACACATATATCATGAAACGCTCACCATAAGTGTAGTTAATGATGTGTCACCATACAAAGTCATCACAATATTATTGATTGTATTCTCTATTCTGTACTTTTCATGTCTCTGACTTCCTTATTTTATAATGAGAAGTTTGTGCTAATCAGTCCCCTTCACCTATTTTGCCCATCTACCTACCCTTTCCTCCCTGGCAACCACTAGTTTTCCATGAGTCAGTTTCTCTCCTTTGTTGTATTCTTTTTCAGATTCCACACATAAGTCATATGGTATTTGTCCTTTTTTGTCTGACTTATTTCACTTGGCATAATGCCCTCAACGTCTATACATGTTGTCATGAATGGCAAGATTTCATTTTTTTTTTATGGCTGAGTAATAGTCCATTGTATATGTATACTACATCTTTATCCATTCTCCTATCAATGGACATTGGTTGCTTTCATATCTTGTCTATTGTAAATAATGCTGCAATAAATACAGGGATGCACAGATCTTTTTGAATTAGTGTTTCTGTTTTCTTCCAGTAAATGTACAGAAGTGGAACTATTGGACTGTATCATTCTATTTTTAGTTTTTCAAGGAACCCCCATATTGCTTTCCAGAGTAGCTTTACCAGCTTACGTTCCCCTGACTGCATGAGGGTTCCTTTTTCTCCATATCCTCGCCAACACTTGAGTCTTGTCTTTTTGATACTAACCATTCTGACTGGTGTGAGGTGATGTCTCATTGTGGTTTTAATTCTTATTTCTTTGATGATTAGTGATATTGAGCATCTTTTCATGTGTCTGTTTGCCATCTGTATGTCTTATTTGGAAAACTGTTCAGGTCTTCTGGAAGTTTTTAATTGGTATGGGGCTTTTTGGTGTTGAGGTCTTTATATATTTTGGATATTAACCCCTTATTGGATATATCATTAGCAAATATCTTTTCTGATTCAGTAGGTTGCCTTTTTGGTTTTGTTGATTGTTTCTTCTGCTATACAAAAGCTTTTTAGTTTGATTTAGTCCTATTTATTTTTGCTTTTTTTCCCCTGGTCTATGGAGACACATTCAGAAAAATATTGCTGAGGTTGATGTACACAAGATTACTGCTTGTTTTCCTTTAGCAGTTTCATGGTTTCAGGTCTTCTGTTTAGGTCTTTAATCCAATTTGAGTTTACTTTTCTGTATGGTGTAAGGAAGTGGTTCAGTTTCATTCTTTTGCCATGTAGGTGTCCATTTTCAATACCATTGATTGAAGAGACTGTCTTTCCCCCACACTATGTTCTTGCCTCCTTCGTCATAGATTAATTGATCAGATAAGTGTAGGTTTATTTCTGCGCTCTCAATTTTGCCTAATAACCTCAGGAATATTAGCATTTTGTTTGTGAATTGTCTTTTTGTAATTTTATTTATAGTATCTAATCTTCCTGTATCAAAAATGGCTTATAGCTATTTTTATTTAGGTCTGCTTTTCACAATTCCTGTAAGTTTTTAGACTTCTTTCAATTCTTTTGTCACATTTCTTAGTATTTGTTTTTCAAATTTTTATTTATATTTCATTAAGATAGTTTCTCTAAGTGTTTAGATAGGAGAAAGCTTCTTATAGGAATACCATCAATTTTTCACTTTTATTGCATTTCCATACTTAGCTTGTTAATACTTCATATGATTTTAAAAGGATTCTCAGCTAAAAAAAAGTCATATGTTCTAAGTACAATTCATAAATATGCCCTTAGCCTTAGAGCATAGAATATTTCAGACATATCTTACCCATCCTCTGATCCATATCTCTTACGACTTCTGGAATAGACACACAGCTTCTCAGGTAGCCATTCCAATTGTGACTTATACACTCTGGCTCTTTGTACCAACACAAAAGAAAGGCTGGTGGTTTCCTGACCAACCCCAGCTCAGTTTTACCTGAGCACTTACACATCTTGGTACCATCTCCCATAGAACCCTCCACACCTGTTTACACTGGTTGCAAGAAATGGTAATATATATAAAACATGACATGGATTTCAGTCCCTGGGCTTTGGGTTTCTCCATGATCTCCAAACTCAAGGATTGGGGAAATGGAATTTAGACTAATAGGGAACCGCAACCCTGAGAACATGCCAACGAGGTCTCTAAGCAGCTTTGGAAGGCTGCACTTGCGTCTTCCTATTCACGATCCTCCGTGGGTCCCAGCGCCCTCAGAACGTAGGTATCACACCTCAGCCCGCCACTCCAGTCCCCGCACACCCTCTGTCCCCCGAGGGCAGAAGGCAGACCTCACACCCCCGATTCCTCCGCCTTGTTCCCTCTGGCAACCCTGCACCAGCCAGTCTCTCCCCTGCAGCCTGCTCCCGCAACCTGTCACGCTGGAGCTCAGACACAGGGCCCCCGCCCACGAGCACCTCCGGGTCCGGACACGGGGACCTGGGCGGCAGGGACACGAGCAGGCGACAGGCACTGGGACCTTGAGAGTTTGGGAGGGGACCGGTGGGGAGGGCCCGGGGGCCGCGTTTACCTGAGCCAGGTCCCTGGGCGTGGCCGCCGCCGTCTGACCCTGTCGGCGGACGGATACTTGGGCCGGCGGTCCCTGTCCCAGCCCCGGAGTGGGGCATCCCGGGCGGTGTAGCCGAGCCGCAGACCCGCCTCTCTCCCACGCGGACAGCGCCTATTCCTGTTCCATCACCTTGGTCCCATCCTGGCGCTGGAGAATCAGAACACACCTAGAGCAGCAAAACGGCCACCACCGGGAGGAGACCGGAAGTCCCCGACCCTAAGCGATGAATTTCCGCGGAAATGCTTCCATTGGCTCAACTCCAGGCATGGTCTTCTGGGTAATGCAGTCGGGGCTGACGGAGACCGTTGCAAAGTCTTTCTCCATCCTGACCAGAGAATTCAATGCGGCTCCCCAAGGGATCCTGCAAACCTAGATAGAGGACAGAGATTCCTTGTGAACTGCAGTGAAGGCATAATTTTGAGAGAATACAACTTATCACAGATATTATTATAAGCAGGATAATTCCCAATGTTTGGAGTGCACTTTGGAGCCATGGTCCCTAACACCAAACCAACCAAAATAAGTTGGAAGAAGGCCTTGTTGAAGGAATCACCTTTGAAGCCACCAAATGGCTTGTTCTGTGATGTTAGCTAATTGAGTTTCAACTGAGTCACCCAGGCACCCCAGAGCTCTTTTATTATTAAGAACAACTTTGGTCAGAGAGTCCAAAGATCTTTTTTGGAAGCTATTGTCTTAGCACAAATTCTGTAATGTCTTCCAGAGTTAAGGAGGGCTTTCTGATCACATTTGCCTTTACATTTTCTCCTAGCCAGGGAAGTATGGCCATGCCAAATGAAGCAAATCCTGAGTTATGAATGCCTCCTGGTAGGTCTGTCTTGACGATGTAAACCCAAGGGAGTTGATCAATAAGATGCCTTAGTTTGCTTGTGAAAAGTTAGGGGCACAGTTAGATAGCATAAGAGGCATTGCCCAACTGTGTGCCAGCTATCCAGGCATTCACAGGCCCAAGGAGAATGACAGCATCCACAGGGAAAGACAAACCCTGTCGGCACACAAACTGTTCTCCAATGAGAAAATGAAAGTGGTATTGCATTGGGTGGGAGTTGGGCTAGATGGGTGATGGGTATTTAGGAGTGTATTTGTTATAATGAGCACTGGGTGTTGTATGTAAGTGATCACTTAATTCTCCTGAAACCAATATTGTACTGTATGCTAACTAGAATTTAAATAAAAATTTGAAAAAAACCCTAAGTGGTGCTGTTCATGGATTCATTTGTGGGAATTGCTGTGTCTACCCATTTAAGCCAGGAGCCATTTAGGTTTTTGTTTTTTACATTTATTTATTTATTTATTTTGACAGAGAGAGAGAGAGGGAGAGAATGTGAGCAGAGAAGGGGCAGAGAGAGAGAGAGAATCCCAAGCAGGCTCCATGCTGCTAGAGCAGAGCCTGATGTGGGGCTCAAACCCATGAACTGTGAGATCATGACCTGAGCCGAATTCAGGAGTCGGATGCTTAACTGTCTGAACCACCCAGGTGCCCCAGGAGCCATTTGGGAAGAAAATCTCCTAGCCTAAAAGAATGAGTCATTCTAAATACCTTGCAAAGATGTTTACTGCTGGTGAGAAGGGGCAGATCTGAAGATAATCAAGGGAAGGTGAGGATATGAATGTACTAAGATTTATGTCAAGTATTTGTGCCTAATTTGGTATATACAGTTATAATTGAAGGAAGGTTAAAAACAAGGCACAAGTTGTTCTGGCCACAGAAGTGGAATTTAGTAAAAGACTTCTGCAGGGGCAGTAGGGACAGAGGGGTGTTGATTGTAGTTTGCATTTACATTGGGAATAGAAGAGTAATTTGTCATAGGGGGAACTAGAGGGTCTCTAGTCTCATGCGGAGTTTGGGATCTTTGATGACAAATCCAGCAGCCTGAAAGGTAACCACCCCACCCACCCCCCTGCTTAGCAGTGGCCTGGGAGATACTGATAAAGGTGTAATCTTTCCAGGTCAATCCCAGAGTAAAGGAAAGAAAATGAACAAGAAAAGATTTCATGCTTAAAGTATGAAGTCTTGATCCAAAATCTTGGCGGGAAGCAGTCTGCCTCAATATCAGCTGCTTCTCTTATTTGTTGATTTTATTTGGAGGTCTGTAGCATCCGTATAGGACCAGATGTCAGCTGGTGACTTTAGCTGTGAGATGTGTATCTAAGGCTCAATGCCGTCTAGTTTTGCATTAGTGTTGGTGGTCAGGAGCACTTGAAAAGGTCCTTTGCAATGGGTCTCTAAAGATGTTTTTGTTTGTTTGTTTTTTGTTTTTTTGTTTTTTAATTTATTGTCAAATTGGTTTCCATACAACACCCAGTACTCATCTCAACAAGTGCCCTCCTCAATGCCCGTCACCAACTCTCCCCCCTCCCACACCCCTCTCACCCCTCAGTTTGTTCTTTGTCTTTGAGAGTCTCTTATGTTTTGTCTCTCTCCCTCTCTGTGTCTTTTTTCTTTTCCCCTCTTCCCCTCCTCCATGGCTTTCTGTTAAGTCTCTCAAAATCCACCTATGCGTGGAAACATATGGTATCTGTCTTTCTGTGACTTATTTCACTTAGCAAAATACTCTGCAGTTCCATCCATGTTGCTAGACATGGCCAGGTTTCATTCTTTCTCATTGCCACATAATATTCCATTGTATATATATACCACATCTTCTTTATCCATTCGTCAGTTGATAAAGATGTTTTTCTCTTGTGATGTTTCCAAATACCCAGTCACTAGACTCTAGACTATGACTAACAGGATCATTTGAATTGAGAACAGGGAAAGATTCTTTAACCTGTTGGTGATAGGCTTTAGTATAAGACATTAAAAACTTAGAATCACAGGTTATATTAGTATAGGATAATAAGGGATCAGCAGAAAGTGGGACAAGCCAATAAACACTGGTTTACTGGTGACTATCTCATATGCAGTGAGTTTATGTTTTTACTGCAAATAGTCAGCTGAGCCAGAGGCAATACCTTAGGCCAAGGGAGTCCAGGAGTTTCAGCAAGCTTAGATATTTAAGTTTTAGGATCCCATTAGTTCTCTCAATCTTTCCTTATGGACAGTGATATCTCCAGGAGGGTCGAATGGCACTCATTAAAGCTTGTATGTTTTGCCCAGTGAAGTTGGTGTCTCGATCACTGGAAATTATGGAAGGTATACCCCATGTAGGAAACATATTTTCTAACAGTTTCTTTGCTACTGTGAGGGCATCAGCTTTGTGACAGGGGAAGGTTTCAACCCATTTGGAAAACATACCTATACTAAGGACATGTTGATAACCCGTACTAGGTGGCAATTGAGTGAACTCCATCTGCAGGTAATCAAGGGATGCAGAGGGAGGAGTTTGAGGCCTCTGGGGAGACAAATAGTTTTGTCCGGTATTATGGGCCTGACAGGTTAGATGTTGTTGGTAGACTGGTTTTGCAGTCTTATAGAAGTCTGTCCCCCAATGTTTACTTATACCTTGAATCCTCTCGAGTACACCATGGCTGATGAAGGAATGTAAAAACAAACAAACAAACGAATTTGCCATGGAGCTGGGAAGAACCAACCGTCTGTCTTGGGTTCCCCTGGCCCTGACTATTTAATGAATTTGCAACCATTGTTCCATCTTAATTTTTCTGATTTTGGAGCAGACTGTTGTCATATCACAGCAACAACAGGAGGGCAAAAATCTGACAGCAAGAGGTCATTTTTTGTTGTTGGAGAATGGTCTTAATTCACAAGTGAATAATTGCAGCTTTTACAGATTTTATTACTGCTGCCCTTGCATGACAGTCAGCTAGGGCCCTTCCTTGGTACTTAGGTGCAGTCTGTTTAATGTGAGCCTTAATTTTGATGACAGCAATTTCAGAAGGTAAAAGAATAGCAGCAAGAATGTCATTTACATGTCCTTTTTTAAAAATGTTTAAAATGTTCATTCTTGAGAGAGAGAGAGAGAGAGAGAGAGAGAGAGCATGAGCGGAGGAGGGGCAGAGAGAGAGGGAGACACAGAATAGTAGTAGGCTCCAGGGTCTGAGCTGTCAGCACAGAACCTGATGTGGGGCTCGAACTCACAAACTGAGAGATCATGACCTGAAGCGAAGTTGGATGCTTAACCGACTGAGCCACCAGGCGCCCCATCCATTTTTTAAAAAGTTATTTATTTATTTTAAGAGAGAGACACAGGGTGCACACAAGTAGGGGACGGGCAGAGAGAGAGAAAGAGAGAGAGAACGAATCCCAAGTAGGCTCATCGCTGTCAGCACAGAGCCCAATGTGGGGCTCGAACCCACAAACCGTGAGATCATGACCTGAGCCAAAATCAAGAGTTAGACACCTAACCAACTGAGCCACCTGGGTGCCCCACATGTTGTCCATTTTTGATTGGGGTCCTAGTGGTTGTAAGAAAACCCTTCGTTTCCATAACATTCCAAAATTATGGATGACCCTTAAGGCATATTGGCTATCAATATAAATATTAGTAATTTGGCCTTTTGATAACTGGCATGCTCTGATAAGGGCATAGGGCTCTGCTTGTTGGACTTATTTAGCCTGTAGGAGATTTCTCTTCTTAAGTACTTCATATTAGGTGGTAACAGCATAACCAACTTGGAAATTACCCTTTTCGTTTTTGTAGTATGACCCACCAACACACAAAAATAGGTCAGAATTAACTAGTGTGATGTCTCAAATCAGGATGTGGTGTATGAAATGGGACATTATTACCCCACAGTCATGGGGCTCACCTTCATCAGGGGTAGTGACATGGCAGGATTAATAAGATTGCAGTGTTAAGTTAGGTGGTGAAAGCAGAAGATTAGTCTGCGTGCAGAGAAATTAATTCAGAGTTATGAGGATTTTTTTAATGTTGATTTATTTTTAAGAGAGAGAGAGAGAGGAAGGGGCATGGGGTGGCGGACAGAGGATCTGAAGTGGGCTCCGCACTGACAGCGAAAAGCCTGATGTGGGGCTTGAATTCAGAAACTGTGAGATTATGACCTGGGCTGAAGTTGGACACTCAACCCACTGAGCCACCCAGGCGCCCCACATCTATCTGAATTCTTATAGGCTTTACACTTTTTATTCTCTTTAGTCGGTATTGGAAGTAGTCCACAGATTTTTGAACACCTTGATTAAATTAGAAAACTATTGTTGAAATTTTTCATCTTCTATATCAAGGACAAATTATAAAGAATATGGGTTTATGTCAATCAGGAAACTAAGGTGAGATCTCCACTGAACGCAACAGATTAGCCCTTTTAACTTAGAAAGAGCTCTGCCAAAAAGATTGATTGGAACTGTATCATACAGGAAAAAGGAATGTTTTTCATTGAAAGACCCTAGTCAGTTGTACTGATTGGGAGAGAAATTTTCTCTTAATTTTATGAGACATTCCCTCTATGGAAACCCTTTCACTCCTAGAGATGTTGTTGGCCTATAAGAGTGAGAATTAAAGTAGAAAGTGTAACCCCAGTACCTACCAGAATTTGGCAAGGCTTTCCATGAAATTTAGTTTCCCCTTGGCTATTTACTGGAAGTAGTTTATTGGAGGGCCCCCTGGAGCCCCATCAGCTTGGGAGAGATCCCATTTGATTGAATGTTAAGGAATTTGTATAAAATAGGGAAAAAATGCTGATGAGGAAGCTGTTTGATAAAGCCCTGAGTTTTGGGGAGAAACCAATGCTCACAGAGGCATTCTGGGTTTCATTTGGTTTGTTTGTTGCTGCAGCTTTCGGTATCTTTGAATAAAACCAGATGTGTCCTAATTGGAAAACGGGAAATGACAATTTGATTCCCACATGCAGCCCTCCAGGTTTATTGTCCAAAATTGGACAATCAGTTTTTGGAACACTGCTTGGCCACGATATTCATTAGACTCTAGAGAAAAATGACCAGTTAGAGGCACCTGGGTCGCTCAATTGGTTAAATGTCGGACTTTGGCTCAAGTCATGATCTTGCAGTTGGTGGACTGTGGCCCTGTATCAGGCTCTGCGCTGACAGCTCAGAGCCTGGAGCCTGCTTCGGATTCTGTGTCTCCCTCTGTCCTTCCCCTGCTTGTTTGCTCTCTCTCTCTCCCTCTCTCCCTCTCAAAAAAAAAAAGACCAATTAATGGATCCATATATTATAATACTGTCTTGCAATTAGGTTTGTCTTGTAAAAGGGAGATATTTGGAAATAAAACCTTTAAGATTTTGTTTGCATTGTGGGGCGCCTGGGTGGCTCAGTCGGGTAAGTGTCCGACTTCAGCTCAGGTCATGATCTCACGGTTCGTGGGTTCAAGCCCTGCATCAGGCTCTGTGCTGACAGCTCAGAGCCTGGAGCCTGCTTCAGATTCTGTGTCTTCCTCCCTCTCTCTCTCTCTCTGCTCCTTCTCCACTCACACTCTCTCTCTCTCAAAAATAATAAACATAAAAAAAGAGAAAGCTTTTTCTGTCGTTTTCAATGGTTCTTACTTAGAAGTAATACATTTATAGTATTTAGCGGGTGGCCTTTGGAAATTATGTTTTATAAAGGTCACTTTTAGAAATTATCATTTGCCTTTGACTCCTGGAGGATACTTTCAAATCCTTAGATGCTCTTTGCCTGTTTATCACCCAACTCTAGTAAGTCATTTGCCTTTTATTACCACTAACATTTATTAGCATAATACTTCTCACGTTGCATCCCTAACCCCCAAGTGACTTTATTATGAGCTAGGGCTTTAAAAGAGGTAGTTAAGGTTAAATGAGGTCATAGGGTGGGGTCTACCCCATTAGAACTGGTTTCTTATATTAAAAAAAAAAAAAAAAGAACTGCTTTCTTATAAGAGGAATGGACACCAAGACTATGTTCCCTTATGAGGACATAGCAAGAAGGTGGCCATCCACAAGCCAAGAGGGAGATCAGCGATCACCAAACCTGCTCAAACCTTCATCTCACACTCCTAGCGTCCAGAAGTGTGAGAAATACATTCTGTTGTTGAAGCCACCCGGTCTGTGGCATTTTGTTGTGGCCGCCCCAGCAGACTAACATAGCTCTCACTTCATGTGTTCTCTTCACCAAAGACGTAAATAACGAGGCTCCACATCCAGGAGATCTAGTTGGGGACACAACTGGTATAATTCTTCTCTGTCACGACCCTCTACGTAGTCTTTCTAGTCTTTCTGACCAAACATAATGAAACACAACAGTGAATAGCGCTTCAGACCACAGCATTTGAAGAGCAATAATATAACGTTTCCAGCTATACAAGGACTCATTTTATGACTAAATGATTATGGGATGATAAGGTCATTAATGTTAAGTAGATCTGGGAGCATCTCACATTAGATTTTTAACCTCTGCAAGCAGGCTGACTTGATGGAGTCTGAAACAATGTTTTTCTTCCGCCTCTGACAAGGGGCGAAGCCTCTTCCTCCGTTGAGGCAGAAGTACCATTCCAGCTTCCGTCGCAGCGCTGCGCCGCCAAAGCCCTGGTGGGTCAGGGTAGAGAACGCGCTCTTCCGCCACCTCCCTAGCTCTAGGACCACATTACCCAGAAGACCGTGCGTCAAGAGGAGCCAATGACGGAGCAGGACGAGGCATAACCGTGCGTGCGCATCGCGTGGGGCGGGAGTTCCGGCTCCTTGCCCCCAGCCAGCGTTCTTGTAGTTCTTGGGGATCTGTAGCGCAGGGTTGAGACCCAGGTGACAGAACGGAGTAGGCGTGAAAAGAGTAGTCTTCACAGCCGAGACGAAGGTTCGCGGCTCGCCGATGCCACCCGAGCTGCCCCGCGCCGGGGCCGGGACTGGGACCGCCGGCCTGGGTGTCCGCTCCGCCCAGAGTCAGATGGCGGCGGTCGCGGGCAGGGACCTGGCTCAGGCAACCGCGCTTCCCCGGAGCCCTCCCCGCCCGCCCCCCACCCAGACCCTCATGGCCTAAGCGCGGGGCATGTGCTCGCGTCCCTGTGGCCCAGGTCCCTGGTGTCCGGGCCGGGGAGGGGCTCGTTTGCGGGGAGTGTCAGCGCTGGCGTGACGGGGTGCGGGAGCCGGCCGCAGGGGAGGGGCGCATGGTGAGGGGAAGGGCGCATGGTGCGGAGGTCCTGAAGTGGGAGGATTCGGGGTGTGAGATCCGCCTTCTCCCCTCGGGGAACAGAGGTTGTGCGGCGGAGTCACGGGGGACTGGTGGGCTGGAGGGTTGTCCCTTCACGTGAGGAATCTAGACGCCAAGGAAAATTTTGGCCAAAGGAGGGACACGATCTCCCCATTAGGGTTTTGAAAGTCCCCCAAGGAGTTCAAAGAAAGCAGATTGAAGGGAGGTTGGGAGTTGTTTGAGACACTGGGAGCTTGGATCTTTGTGCAAGGTCACACAACTGGTAAAAGGCCATACTAAGCACTGACGCCCAGTGGCTAGACAGCCAGCCCTGAGGTCACATGGCTCCAGGACCTGGGAAGGGTATAGAGGGCATGAGCCCATCAACCTCCCTTTCCACCACCGTCGCATAAGACCTGCCTTTTCCCCGCAGAGAGCCAGGACTGCAGAAATACCTATGGAACCAACACAGGTATGTAGAGGGGGGCCTAATCTCTTACTGGCCCTGACTGCCACTCAGATGGCAGTCTGGATGTGGTGTCCTGGGACTCTTATGTGCCATTTTCCCAGTCCTTGGATCTGGAGACCCTGGAGAAACCCCCATCTCAGGGTCCTGAGCTCATGTTAGGGGTTACATCCTTGGATCTGGGGACTCTAGAGAAACGCATCTCAGGGTCCTGAGTTCATGTCAGGGGTTATACGAAGGTGTTCCATTCCTGCCAACCAACATGAACGAGTGTAGAGTTAACCCAGGACTGGGTACCAGGAAGTGCAAACACTTATTAAAGGTAAAGCTGAGCTCGGAGTGTTCAGGAACCACAAGTCTCCTTTTCTGATATGAACAAAGAACAGGTGTCAGGACAGGAATGACTGCCTGGAAGGTTGGGTGTCTATTCTGGAGGTAATAGGAGGTTTGGGCCAAAGGAGAGAGGTAATGTTGGCAAGGTGGAAACAGTCTTCTTCTGACTGTAAAGTGAAGAACAGATCATGGGAATGAGAGAGGAGCTGGGAAAACCAGGGTGGAAACTACTACCATAGTCTAGGTAAGGGTTAATGGACCGGGTCTGTGGTTTAAGTTGGTTGCATTTCTGGAATCAACAATGGGATGCAAATTTTAAAAAGGGGAAACTATATTTTCTAATGTGGGTGGCGAGGGGGTTAAACGAAAGTATCAGGGATAACCCAGGGTGATTGACCTTTGCAGCTTAAGGATGGAAGTTCCAACTGAGATGAAGTTGGTAGTAGGAATAATATTCACTGGGAATATCAGGAGGTTTATTTTGGCCACATTAGGAATCTGAGGTATTTCAGAGACCACTTAGTGGAGGCATCAAATTAGTATCTAGAAACACAAGCTGGGAAATCAAAAGAGGGGTTCAAATTGGAGACATTCAAAATATGGTAGTTACTGTGTGAGCCCAAGTAAGTAATAATTTTCATATTCATAGTCATGAAGCTGTTTATGGGCCAGGAGGTGGAGAGTAGGGGCTGAGCACTAGGTCTCATGCTTGGGACCTGAGTGACGGTATTGGAATTCTTAAATGCAGGTGACGGAGGCATGTGGCTCTAAAGGTAGGCTGTATCAGACAGACTAGTCTGGTAGGTGGCCAAGGCTTCCAGGATAAGAGTGGACATGAGAGAGATGTAGAGAGAAGGGGTAATTGAGGCAAGGTGCCACTCAGGCCAGAGCCCTTGGCTTATTCACTCTTTATGGGTTCACCACGATTTGTGAGGACTTTGGTGGTGCCCGGGGTGTTGCATTCACCCTTGTGGGTATGATGAGGGGCAAATACATGGTCATCTGTGAGAATTGCTAGGACTGGGGCGGGTGATACATGCACTGGGCTCAGAATGAGGGGTTTAGGTGGACAGAGAAGGTTGTCACTGCTGAGGGGACAGCCTGTACAGCACAGAAATGGAAGAGAGCCCTCGGTATTTAGATCCACAACCGATTCTGTGTGGCTGAGTCTCAGGCATGGAACAGAGCCATGTAGGGAGGCCTTCATAGAAGGATTAGGTGTTACCAACTCTAGTGGGAGCCATGGGTGTTCTGGGTAGTATTGGGTTCTGTTTGAATTTGCCAAGCACCTCTGGATGTTTTCTGCTAAGTTTATTTTATGGCCTAAAATTAAGGCCCATTTTTGAGTGGTGCCTTGACACCTGTTGAAACCCCAAGTGCCTGACATGGCCAAGAGTGTACTCTTGAGTAAAGTCTCCTAGCCAGGCATCCCTTTTCATCAAGAGGACCAAGGCTCCTGCTTCTGCCTTTGAGGCGGGCTTCACTTCTCTACTGGCCCATGGAGTTATTGACGCAAGCCATTCCCATCATCCTGTGGGAACCAGATGGTATCCCAAATCTTGATCTTGTAAGACTTGCATCTCCCAGCCCCTGGTCGTTCACTCTTTTCCAGTGTACGACATTCACATGGCCCTGTAAGGTGGGTGGCGTCCTCCCCTCCCGGCTCTGAGTATATGTAATAAACCGCTCTTGATCTGGTACTTTGTGTTTGGCCATCTTTATAAGCCTAGGACAGGAATTCCGCTCTTACCAGTGGTGTAAAGGAGGAGTAACTAAAACAAAAGTGACTTATAGGGAGACCAGGGAGATGCCTGTGCTGCGGGGCATTGTGCCATCGGTGTCCAGGAAGGTGAGGCTGTGCGTTCTAAACAATACTTGGAGAGGGAGTATGTCTGATGACCCCAGGGCCCTAGGAATGAGACTTACGTGACAGATGATATCGGGGTGGAGGAGTAGCTTCACAGAAGTGGGTGCGTTCATCTAGCCAGGGCCACAGCTTAGACATCTGTTCACCCGTGTCTTGCTGCTGCCGATCAGACCTCATGACCAGTGAGCTCACCAGGAGCCAGCAACACTAGCTGTCCCAGGGCCTGGTTTGTTCCCTGAATTGGAGGCTTGGGAGGAGAGTGGGCTTGGAGTAGATGTGTACGGGATGGATTGTGGGTACCCAGGAGAAGTGTTGGTTTTTTCATCTGTCACCATCGTGACAGAACACTGTGACCTTTGAAGATATGGCTGTGTGCTTGTCCTGGCAGGCGTGGGGTCTCCTTGATGAGGTTCAGAGACACTTACACCACGATGTGATGCTGGAAAACTTCGAACTTATAATCTCTCTGGGTAAGGCCCTCACACCCACCCCTGTACCCTTAGATGTTCTCTGCTCTTCCCTTCCCAGGGGCTAGTCTGTCCTTCCCGTATCAGGACCATGGACACTGCTTCTTTCCCCAGTTCCCCAAGTGTGTGCTGTGGCTGGTAAGGCTGAGGTGTGTGCACTGCCCTCTCCTGGAGCAGCCCCAGCACAGGGTCAGGCATCTAGCAGTCACTGTAGTTGATTCTACTTCGCTTGCCCCTGCTCTGTGACTTTGTCCGGATCTAAGGTACCAGAATACACCCGCTTCTACTTCTTCCCTCTAGCTGACGTTTCTTCATGCGTGCTGTGCCACTAATTGCTAACACTGTCATGGTTACGGTTGTGTGCACCGTGTCTTTTCTTGCGAGACATTCTTCTGAAGTTTTCTGGAATCATTTTTCCCCTCTGTGGTCTGTCACATGCTGAGTTGTGGCCCAGTACCATCTGCTCTTTTGTAAGGTCTTTCCCTTTGTAATTGGATTACACAGGTGCCATGTATTTGCTCATCTTGGGGGGAAGGTGGAGCACCTTTAAGCAGTTCACAAATGGCTGTTCAGCCACAGCAAGATGGGTTCAGGGGGACCCTGATCTTGAGGAGGAGCTTCTGGGTGAGGGCGTAACCCTGGGGCCGTGTTGAAATTGCAGCAGGAGTCTATGCTCTGTGATTGGTGTTTTGGTGACAGTGGGCACTCCTCATGTCTGCTGTTTCTTCCCCTGTCTTGATGCTTGACCTACTTGTCAGCTCTGCGTGTCACTTCTGCTCTCACATCCTGTGCAGGACCGATCCGTCCCTTTCTGGACTCCATGTTTTACGGACTTTTCTGGATACTCCCTTTTGCAGTGCTTCCTGGCATCGACCGCTCTGTATTTTGTCATGAGGTGTGCGTGTGTCTTCAGATAGTACTTGACCATGAGCTGCTCTGTTGCAGTCAGATTATCTTGGTCCTGGATGTACCCTTCTTCATAGTGGTGACACGTCACTGGTAAACAAGTGCCTGCTGAAGCTCTTTGCGGAGAAACCAGTTATAGACCCTGCTCTCCTGCACGTCACACATTGTAGCCGTGTCCTCCGCCATTGGACCCCTTCCCCATTTTCCGCAGTTTACTTCCTTGCAACAGAGCAGCTCTTTCCTCAGCCTGAACCGATTCTGGCTCTGCAGACAATCCCTGGACTTGTCCTGAGTTTGGCAGTCCCTCCAACCACAGTCAGCGTGGACTCCTCTTCCTTTGGTTCCTTTCAGGTGGTTGGTTTGGAGGAGCATTTCTGTAGGCGCGTCATAGGCCAGGACTCCAAGGCAGCTGTGTCTGCCCAGAAGGCCTGCTCCCGTGAGGTGTATAGCCTTGTCTTGAGGGACGTTTTGCACTTGGCTGCACCAGGGAGCATATACCAGGCAGAGGCCATACACCCATGGGGCAAGCGGGCAGTGAATGTTTCACTGCAGACCTTCCATAGTTCCAGAAACAGCACGTCGGAGAGAACCACTTGGGGAGCAGAGCCTCATTTGTGAAAAGCTACACGTTCTGTGTGTCCTGGAAGCGCTTGACCGGCAGGGGGGTCAGAAGGACTTCGGGAAGGACTTCTCCAGCAGCTCAGGATCTCTCTAATGTAAATCCCTCACACTGTGGAGAAGCCCAAGAGAGTACCGAGTGTGCAGTGACCTTACATGGTATGAAAATTCATTCGAAACGGGGAGGATGCGTGAAAGCTTCCAAGAACAAATACACACCTAGCCAACACCAGAGAGACCACTTGAGAGAAAGATGTTCCACGTGTGGTGCGTGTGGGGTCTTGCGGCAGAACGCACCGCCTCAGCCACCATTGGAGAGGTCGCACTGGAAGAGGGCCTTGGGTGTGGGGGATGGGGGAAATTATTTAGCAACAATAATTGAGCATCACAGAGGTTACAGTGGACAGAGGCTTGTTTGCTCAGGGAATGTGGGCACCTCTTTACTTACAGATCAGTCTCGTGAACCTGAGGTTTCACACTGATTCCAGGCCTCGTGGCTGTGGGGAATGGGGGAAATCTTGGAGCCAGTCTTGTGCTCCTTCAGCTTGAGAATGCACACCAGAGAATGGCGTTTTGAGGACGGGGAATATGGGAAATCCTTCAGCATTGGGAAGCTCACACTGACCGGAGGCCTTCTGCGTGTGCTGAGTGCTCAGGAGGACGCGGTGTCACCAGGAAGGTCATGTGGGAAATTTAGGTCATTACCATAGATACGTGGGGGCTGTGCGATCTCTGTACTGCCTAGAACCCTGGAGGTGGTCCCGTGTGAGGGATCTAAATAGCCACCAAATTCCAGGTATGTGTGAGGTATGTTTTTTGTTTTTTTTAATTTTTTTTAATGTTTATTTTACTTTTGAGAGAGAGAGAGTGCAAGCAGGGGAGGGGCAGAGAGAGAGGGAGACACAGAATCTGAAGCAGGCTCCAGGCTCTGAACTGTCAGCACAGAGCCATATGTGGGGGTCACATTAAAAAACCGTAAGATCATAACCTTAGCTGAAGTCGGACTTAACCGACTGAGCCACCTAGTTACCCCACTTTTTTATGGTTGTTTGTTTATTTTTGAGAGGGAGTGAGTGGGAGAGGGGCAGAGAGATGGGAGACAGAGGATCCCAAGCAGGCTGTGCTCTGTGCTGTCAGCGCATAGCCTGATGTGGGGCTCAGACTCCCCAACCGTGAGATTGTGACATGAGCTGAAGTCAGATGCTTACGTGACTGAGCCATCCAGGCACCTCTGGGAGAGGTATGTTTTCAAATCTGCCATTGCCAGGTGTATGCCCCTAGTTCTGTGGCAGAAGCCGTTCTGTGTCTACCCCGTCTACCCCGGGGAAGGTGCCATGGTATGTATCATTCACTAACTACATTGTGTTCCGGGCAGTAACATTTCCCTCTTCTCCCATTCATGGAAGGGTGTCTGAGAAGCCTGAGCATTCATTCCTTTCTCGTTTCTGACTCTGCTCATTGTTAGCCTCCTCCTGGCCCCAGACAAATCACCACCCCCTACCTGCTGATTGCACCATTACACCACGAAATGTCTCAACGAGAAAAACCCCGCGAAGAACAACCCCTAGCCAATCACGAGAATCCAGCACCCCAAGAGGAACCATCACTCTTGGTATGAATCACAAGGATCCAGCGCAGCTAAACACCATATTTGGCGCCAACCCCAGCCGGAATCCAACCAGAACTGTCACAACTTAAAAGACCTGCCCTCGCCCTCCCCAGGTGCGACTTCCCTGACTCCCCTACCTGCGAGTCACGGAACCTCGCCTGGGAACTTTGGTCCCCCCAATACAATCTCTTGCTGTTTCCCTCACTTGATTTTCGTCTCCTTTTTTTCTCTCTCTCTCCTTTTCTGTGCCATTCTAAATTCTAACACTCATGATTTAAAAACAGACTTCCTTTTTCAGGGATGTCATTGGTCTCACATGACTCTTTTTTTATGTTTATTTTTGAGAGAGTGAGTGCATGTGTGCAAGCCGGGGAGAGGCAGAGAACGAGACGAGGACAGGATCTGAAGTGGGCTCTGCTGACAGCAGAGAGCCTGATAAAGGGCTCCAACTCAGGAACCATGAGATTGTCACCTGAGCTGAAGTCAGTTGCTCAACCATTGAGCCACCCAGGTGCTCCTCACGTGACTCTCGTGATAGAATTTTCTGGCCTCCAAACCACAAGCGTGGGAACAGACTGCCTTCCACTGTTCTGGTTTGTGTAATGAGTAAGATTAAACTCCTTTTAATCTTGGGAGTTCCAGTCCCTGTGGATGTGGTGGCTTGAAAGCAACTATTTGAGCAGTTCTGCTGAGAACAAGCGAGTTGTGCTAGCATGAAAGTGTGACTGGCTTTTGTTGGGACCCCAAATTTTGTGTGCCTCAGATGGGACAATATTACAGCAGAATACATGTAGCTCTCATTTTGGCCTAGTTTGTGTTGCTGCTTGTGCCCCCCTGGAAAGACTGCAGGGCCTTATGGTCCTTATTTGGAGCTTGGATGCTTGGATGTCATGGTGTTTTGTAGGTTCAGAGGTCAGCCTGAGGAGGAGACAGTTGTGACAACCTCTAGTGTTTGTGGGAGTAACAAGTTGTTCTCTTATTCATTCATAGGGGATGTGGTGCTGTGCTCAGCACCGGTAAGGGAAATCTCTTCCTCAGGTCCTGCAAGGGAGCATGTGCCCTGGTATCTAGAATTCTTTAGGTTAGTGGCACTGGTTGAAAGATTATAGGGGGATGGGGCACCTGGGTGGCTCAGTCGGTTAAGTGTCTGACTCTCGATTCTGGCTCAGGGCATCATCTCATGGTTGTGGACTCGAGCCCCAAATGGGGCTCTGTGCTGGCACCAGGGAGCCTGCTTGGGATTCTCTCTTTCTCTCAAAATAAATAAACATTTTTTTTTAAAGAGAAGTTACAGGGAGACTCATAATTGTTATAAAAGACTGCACTTACAGGGAGTGAGGAGACAACAACAAACTGGTTAGGTTGTGCCTCTTCTAAAAGGGTGTCCATGATGTTTGTAGTCCTTGTGACTGTGAAGGATGAGGCAGTACAGAAATTCTCAGGATTTCCAGAAGAATGTATCTTGTATAACTGAGGGCCTGTCAGAAAAAGTAATCTAAAGGTTTTACGAATCTTACAGCTCTTTTGGGCTATCTCAAGGCCATTGCTGCACAGGGAAGAAATCTAAGTGTAGAAAGAAGGGAGATGTCTTGGTCAGTGATGTGACCTTTGTGCCTCAGCCTGCAGTCCCTTTGAATCAAGTGGAAATGGCTTTCATTGCTCACCAATATTTGGTATCACTGAGGAGGGCATCCCCTCCTGGGGCATGAGGAGAGATGGTAGAGTCCATATTGGAGGGTTTTACAAAACAGTAGGAAATCCAGATTTTTATTTGAACCATGTTTCTAAAGCTTTGCTAAGGTGTAGATCACATGCAGTAAACTGTACGTGTTTAAACTGTACAACTAAATAACCCAGGAAACTCATCCCAGTCATGATAATGGACCTATCCGTCACTCCCATGTTTATAATGACACCTTTCTCTCTCCCTCTGTCTCTGCCCTGCCTGCCCCTCAGGCAACCGTTGGTTTACTTTCCTTTATAACAGATTAGTTTGCATTGTCTAGAATTTTATCTGATTGAAGTAATACATCTTAATTTTCTTTTTCTTTTACTGCCATGGATACCCTCTGCGGAATGTTTATTTTCAGATTCAGCAATATTACTTATATAATAGTTCGTTATTTTTATATTGCTGAGAAGTATGATTATCTGTGAACTACCGCTATTTGTATTTTCATTCATCTCTTGATGGATATTGACTTCTTTCCAGTTTCGGTTGTTACAAATAAAATTGCTAGACACTTTAATACAATTCTTTATGTGGCTGTCTTTCATTTCTCTTGTGTTAGTACTTCAGAGTGCAATGCTGGAGTCACAGGCTAGGTAAATGTCTTAACTTTTTAAGAAATGTCAAACTGGTCTAAAATGGTTCTCTGGGCCGCCTGGGGGCTCAGTCGGCTGAGCGTCGGACTTTGGCTCAGGTTGTGATCTTGCAGTTTGTGGGTTCAAGCCTTGTGTTGGACTCTGTGCTGACAGCTCAGAGCCTGGGGCCTGCTTCGGATTCTGTGTCTCCCTCTCTCTCTGCCCTTCCCCGTGCTTGTGCTCTGTCTCTCAAAAAATAAAAAATAAACATTAAAAAAAATGGTTCTTTCTACTAGCAGTGTATGAGAGTTCTGGTTCTTCCATATCTTTGCCAGTAGTAGATACAGTTAGTCTTTTAAAATTTTGACTGTTTTAATGAATATTTAGCAATATTTCACTGTGGTTTTAGGTGAATTTCCCTGATGTTTCATGATGTTGAGCATTTTTTCATTTGTCTATTTGCCAGATGTAGATCTTCTTTGGTACAGTGTTGATTCACATCTTTTACCCGCTTTTTTAAAAGAATTTTGTCAGAGGCGCCTGGGTGGCTTAGTCAGGTTGAGTGTCCGACTTCAGCTCAGGACATGATCTCGCAGTTCGAGGGTTCAAGCCCCGTGTCCAGGTCTGTGCTGACAGCTTGGAGCCTGGAGCCTGCTTCAGATTCTGTGTCTGCCTCTCTCTCTGCCCCTCTGCTGCTCGTGCTCTCTCTCTCTCTCAAAAATAAACATTAAAAAAAATTTTTTTTAAGTTTTAAAATGAATTTTGGCAAATAAGATAATGAGAAAACAAAAGAAGATCATGTGCCACAAAACAAGTCTGAACAAATTTAAGGAGGCTGAAATAATATCTAATATCTTTTCCGACCACAGTGGTATTAAATTAGAAATAAACAACAGGATGAAAATGGGTGAACTCACAAATAAATGGAAATTGAACAACACACTCCTGAACAACCAGTGGGTCAAAGAAGAAATCAAAAGGGAGATCAAAAATTATCTTCAAACAAAAGAAAATTAAAACACAACATACCAAAATATATTGGATGGAGGGAAAGCAGTTATAAGGAAAGATTATAGATCTAAATGCCTACATTAAGATAGAAGATGGATCTCAAGTAAACGACCTTACTTTAGAGTGTCAGGAATTAGAAAAAGAATAAGCCTCAAATTAGCTGAAGAAAATAAATGATAAAGATTAGAGAAGAAATAAATGAAATAGAGACTAGAAAAACAACGGAAATGATCAATGAAGCTAATACTTTTTTTATAATGTTTATTTATTTTGAGAGAGAATGAGCAGGGGAGGGGCAGAGAGAGGGAGAGAGAGAGAGAACTCCAAGCAGGCTGTGCGCTGTCAGTGCAGATCCCAATGCAGGGCTTGATCCCGCGAACCGTGGGATCACAACCTAAGCTGAATCAAGAGTCAGACACTTAACCAGCTGGGCCTTCCAGGTGCCCCTCCTTTTTTTTTTTTTTTTATTTGTTTACATATTTACTTTGAGAGAGAAATCGTTTTGTTTTAAGACAAGCAAAATTGACAAAACTAGCTAGATGAGCCAAGATGAAAAACAGAAAGGATCCCATTAAAATTATATAAAAAGTGGAGGTTTTGCAGCCGATACCACACAAAAGGATCACAGGAGATTACTGTGAACAGTTACAGAGCACTGAGTAAGAAGACGAAAGCAGTAAGATTTGGGGTTTTGAGGTCCGTCTGGTGTCAGCAGTGACTGAAAAACTGCCCTGTACCCTACACGAGAGTTGTTGAAAGTCTAGTTACAGGGAGAAAAACAAACATTCACATATTTTCTGGAAGTTGGGAAGAGAGCTGCCCACATCACAAATGACATTTGTGTGTTCTTGCCCATTCTGTCAGGACGGAATCCCTTAGTCCCTTCGGTGTGGGGTTGTGTTTCATTTGAAACAGTATTTCTTCTCTCAAACACAGAAGTCCGACAAGGTTTTTAATTTATAATTCATGACCACTAATACCATTTGTAAAACAAATAAACTCCTAGCAAACATCATTGCCTCATCCTGGAATCCAGTCACTCAGACCAGAAATAGGATTTAAAAGGTTTCCGTAAATCACAGGTATTTGTGAGTAGGAGGAACAAAAAGAGCAAAGGGGTCAAGAAACAAGATGAGATTCGATGAAAGCCGCTTACAGTTAGGAAAAACATCTTAGGAAAACATTTGAACTTTAACTCATAAAATCATTTAAAACTTTGCAATCTAATGTAACTCAGTCTCTTCCTGAAATTCATGTTTTCTCCCTTTAAGAGGGGAAAGAAGATTTTTCTCTTTTGCCGATCACAGGGCGTTTTCCTATGGAAGCACAATCCTGATTTCTTAAGCATGTCCTCAGCCATCTAGAGAGACATTAATCATAATCCAGGTGGTGTCATGAGATTTGGAGTCTCTGCCTGAATTGGGAGCTTCCCACACATTGTGTCGTCTCACCCTCATCTGCAAGATGCATTATAGAAATGGCCGGGGCTCTGCAACGTGAAAAGGCAACATGAAGGTTTCAAAAGGCAAATGGAATGGCAGACAGAAGGCAAATGCAATCTGATTGCACTATAAAGATTAGGTTTCATAACTATATCAAAACCACAACTCCATTCTTGAGGATTCTACCAAATCATATGAAAAACAGAAAATGTCTGACATCTAGGACAACTCGGTAACACTTCGTCTTCATTTGCCAGGAATAAAGCCATATGGAGAATATTCCACATCTGAGGAGTCACTCCGGATGGCTCATCATTCTCCTGTGTCCTCCTTTCAGGAAGTTTAGTACACTTTTACAAGTGTATGCATTTAGTAAATTGTGTGTGGCCAGGTGTGATCTTGGATCAGAGAATTGGAGAGCAAACACATAGGGTAAAGCAAGAGAGTGATACAGCAGCAGAAGTGAGAGAAGTAG
Organism: Paguma larvata; assembly: GCA_030068075.1. Classification (NCBI taxonomy): domain Eukaryota; kingdom Metazoa; phylum Chordata; class Mammalia; order Carnivora; family Viverridae; genus Paguma; species Paguma larvata. Next base: position 5,999,854 of record CM057841.1, on the reverse strand, counting down.
GAGAGGGAGAAGCAACAAGAGATGAATCATGTTAGAAGCCACAGATTAAAATATCAGAAAGTGGCACAATTCTAGAAAATGAGAGATGTGTTTTTTTTAATATGGTAAATGTGAAATGTTTTCTGGTGAAAATCATATTTAAGTCGATTATTTCCTCACGGTATAGAGAATGAGAAGCAGTTCACTAGAATAACTAGGAGGCAAGCTATGAAGAGTGAAGCTAAAATCTAGACTGGTGAAAATCAGATTCTAAGATTGGACAGTATCGTCTTCAGTAGTGAGGAAAAGGACTGCATGTCAGGAACTGAGCGAAAGTACATTTTCTTTTTTTTTTTTAATTTTTTTTTAACATTTATTTATTTTTTGAGAGACATAGAGACAGAGCGTGAGCAGGGGAGGGGCAGAGAGAGAGGGAGACACAGAATCGGAAGCAGGCTCCAGGCTCTGAGCTGTCAGCACAGAGCCCGACGTGGGGCTTGAACTCTCAGACTGTGAGATCATGACCGGAGCCGAAGTCGGCCGCTCAACCGACTGAGCCACCCAGGCGCCCCGAAAGTACATTTTCTAACAATTGAATGGACTTAAAAGGAGACTAATCAATTCAGAATTCTAATAAAGGTTTAGTTTGCCAAGCCAGCAAAATATCTCTTTGCCCTGTTGGAAAAGAATTGGCAGGAACAGTTTTTGGAAGCAGAATGGAGTCACAAAGAAAAGAATGCATTCAGAAACTGCAGTTACAGGAGTGCCCTGGGGTGCTGTGCTGCATGTTGGAGTGTTCCTTTCCGAGTCCTAGTCTCTGTTCGGGACCGAGCCTGCTACTCCGCCTCTCATCAGGATAACACTCAAGGTTCCGTTGTTACAGAACAGATGCTACAGCTGTGCACTGAGGATCTGTATGTATGTGACTAGGACCCTCCCCCATCTTCCTTCTAGAACCATGTGCTAATATCCTACAACTCAGATTCATAATGCAGTTGGATAAGAATTAGCCATCTATCAGTTTCTAGAATCGAATTACTTTCAAGGTTCTGAATAATTGTGAGGAGCTAAGAATAAGCAGTGAAGACTTTGCCTTCACACCCTACAATCTAACAGTATGTAGAGAGTGCCTAGAATTTTTTCTTAAGTAACTAACTGCAGGACATTTTTATTATAAACCTGTTTTTCACATTGACTTTCACCCAGAGATCAAAGGGGAATGAAGAGCTACTGACACTCGTGTACATTCCATGCCCCTAAATGTGTACATTTTCCCATTATGTAAAAGCTTTTGATTAAAAGTGTGATAATCTCTTTTTATTTTTAAATAAACTTATTTTTTAAAGTTTATTTATTTATTTTGAGAGGGAGAGAGAATCCCAAGCAGACTCCACGTTGTCAGCAAGGAGCCCAATCTCACAAACTGCAAGATCATTACCTGAGTCGAAATCAAAAGTCAGATGCCCAACTGACTGAACCACCAGGTGTCCCGTTAAAATAAAACTTCTTAAAATTTTTTTTTGAATTTTTAATGTTTATTTTTGAGAGAGAGACAGTGTGAACAGGGGAGGGGCAAAGAGAGAGAGAGAGACATAGAATCTGAAGCCAGACTCCAGGCTCTAAGCTGTCAGCACAGAGCCTGACACAGGGCTCGAACCCACAGACCACAAGATCGTGACCTGAGCTGAAGTTGGACGCTTAACTGACTGAGCCACCCAGGCGCCCCTAAAATAAATTTATTTTAGAGCAGTTTTAGGTTCACAGCAAAATAGAGCAGAAAGTTCAGAGAGTTCCTGTATACTGCCTGCCTGTCCCTGGATGCACAACCTCCCCGACTATGAACATCCAATATTAGGGCTATTTATTCATTATGATCGGTGAACCTAAACCTACACATCATTATCACCCAAAGTTCATTGTTCACTTTTTTTCGTAGTTTAAGTTAGAGTTTGCTTTCGGTGTTGTACATTGTATGGATTTGACACATGTATGATGCTACATATCCATCATCGTATCACACAGAATAATTTTACTGCCCTGCCAGTCCTTCAGGCTCTGCATATTCACCCACCCTGTGCCTTAACCCCTGGAAACCACTGATCTTTTTACTGTCTCCAAAGTTTTGCCTTTTCCTAAATGTTCTATATTTGGAATCACACAGTATGTAGCTTTTTCAGATTACTTTCACTTAGCAATATATATTTTTGGTCAATATGTGTCTTTTTCATGGCTTGAAAGTTCACTTCCTTCTAGTGCTGAATAATATTCCGTTGTATGAATGTACTAGGGTTTATGTATCCATTAGTCTATTAAAACAAATCCCAGTTGCCTCCCAGTTTGGCAACTGTGAATAAAGCTACTATGAACATCTGTGTGCAGGTTTTTCTGTGGACATGTTTTCAACCCATTTGAGTAAATACCAAGGAGTGCGATCACTGGATCACGCGGTAAGAGTATGTTTGGTTTTGTTAGACACTGTCATACCGTATTCCACAGTGTCTGTGCAAGTGTGCACTCCTACCAGAAATGAATGAGAGTTCCTGCTGCTCCACATTCTCACTGGCATTTGACGTTGTCAGTGTTTTGGATATTGGTAATTCTATGAGGTGTGTAGTAGTATTTCACTGTTTTAATTTGCTATTTCTTAATGACATGATGTTGAACATCATTTCATATGCTCAGTGGTGATATGTGTATCTTCTTTGGTGAGCTGTCTGTTAAGGTCTTTTGCCCCTATTTCTATGGTATTTTTTGCCCATTTTTAAATCGAGTGTTTGGGTTGTTGCTATAGGGTTTTAAGAGTTCTTTGTATATATTCAATAACAGTCTTTGATTAGACGTGCCCTTTGCAGATGTTTTCTTCTGGTCTCTGGCTTGTCTTCTATTCTCTTGACATTGTCTTTTGCTGAGCAGAAGTTTTGAATTTTAATGAAGTCCAGCTTATCAATTATTTCTGTAATGTATTGTGCCTTTGGTTTTGTATTGGAAAAGTTATCACCATACCCAATGTTATCTAAGTTTTTTTTCCTATATTACCTTCTAGGAATTTTATAGTCATTGTGGTCATTGTTATACATTTAGGTCTGTGATACACTTTGAGTTCATTTTTGTGACGGGAATAAAGACTATTGCCAGAATCCAGCTCTGAAGAGTCCAGGGGTCCCTGAAGGATGGACAGTGGCGGCGAGAGGAATGAGAGAGCCACAAAATGCAGTCTGGTCACCAAGCAGGCATCTCTGGCAACTCTGGCATCTCTGCTTTGCCGGTCTCAGTATCTTTATTAATAGGCAGTGAGTGTGACATTACATCAGTGAGCATTACTGTTTCTTAGACGATAAAGAAAGGAGACAGTGTGTTTTATGTCAGTCCTCCAGACCTTGAAGGAGACAGTCTTTTTTTTTTTTTTTTTTGAGACAGTCTTATTTTAGCTATTTTTTGATTCTGTTCCTAAGCTAATGAACATATACTGTTTTTGAAGTAGGGCTACATAAATTTATGGCAGGGAAAAAACAGGATGGCCAAGAAGAAAGCAGGGTTGTAATTGTAACCTTGAGCAAGTAGGTGGTGCATACATTGTTGCCTTAAGACCTATGTTAATCATCTATAGACGCGTTAGGAGTCATTTTGTCTAGCTTTCTAAACTACAATGGGGGAAGTGTAACTCACTTGGTAGAGACAGAATTTCTAATGCTTGTCTAAGTTCCTTTGGTTATGAGTGAGTGAATTTACACAATAGGGCCCAAAAGTCTACATAAGTTACGCTAATTCTTAACTGACTCATAACTGCTATTCTGTATGATCAATTTGTGTGACCTATCCCCAAGAGGCAACTTTGAGGTTACTTCTGGCCAGTTTACTCTCATTCAGATGTTATTCATCAAGGCATCACACTCCAGGTCCCTTTTTTCAAATGCCATACAACCAAAGGGCATTACATCCCTTGAGGCCAACCAGAGCAGTTCAAGAAGTCCAGGCCTGAAAGGTTATTAGAAGGAGATAGTACTGGGCGCCAGTTGGTCAGCAGGAGACCTTGCAACATCTGCCTTTTCCACACAGGGAGACGTCTTGACCTGTGAGCCCAAGATGGCTCCTGACAGACTATGTCTAGATTTTTTTTTTTTTGCACGTGGATGTCCAGTTGTTCCAACATATTTGTTGAAAAGGAAAAGATTATCTGTACTCCATTGCATTGCTTTTGTTACTTTGTCAAAGATTAGTTGACTGTAGGTCTATTTCTCAACTCACTATTCTATTCTTCTTTCATTGATTTTTAAAAAATGTTTATTTACTTTTGAGAGAGAGAGAGAGACAGAGTGCGAGTGGAGGAGGGGCAGAGGGAGAAGGAGATGCAGAATCCAAAGCAGGCTCCAGGCTCTAAGCTGTCAACACAGAGCCTGATGCAGGGCTCGCACCACGGACCATGAGATCATGACCTGAGCCAAAGTTGGACGCTCAACCAACTGAGCCACCCAGGCGCCCCTTATCAATTCTTTAGCCAGCAACACAGTGTCTTGATCACTATTGTTTTATTTTTTTAAATGTTTATTTATTTTTGAGAGAGAGAGCGAGCAGGGGAGGGGCAGAGAGAGAGGGAGACACAGAGTCTGAAGCAGGCTCCAGGCTCCGAGCTGTCAGCACAGAGCTCGACGCGGGGCTTGAACCCACAAACCGTGAGATCATAACCTGAGCTGAAGTTGGACGCTTAACTGACTAAGCCACCCAGGTGCCCCTGTCACTGTTGCTGTAGTAATCTTAAAGTTGGGTAGTGTCAGTCTTGGGTTTTGTTCTTTTTCTTGAATATTGAATTAATTAGCTACTTCAGTTCTTTGCCTCTTCATACAAACTTTACAATCAGTTTGTCAATATCCACAAAATAACTTGCTGGGGTTTTTATTAAGATCGTATTGAATATACAGATAAATTTGAGGAAAACTGACATGTAGACAATACTGAGTCTTCTTGTTCATGAACCTGGTATATTTCTCCATTTATTTAGTTCTTCTTTGATATCTTTCACCAGAATTTTGTAGTTTCCCCACATATATCTTGTACATGTTTTGTTAGATTCATACCTAAGTATTTCATTTTGGGGATACTAATGTTAATAGTAATATTTTTAATTTCAAATTCCATTTGTTCATTGCTGGTATGAAACAATGATTTATAAGAAATAGTATTGTATATTATATATCATTTCTCAGATATATTGGTCTTCATCCACAGTTTCTGAAAACGGTTCAGAGCCAGAAAGGTAAAATGAGTGAAGGTGACTTTTCCTTTCTGAACTCACCCAGCGGGCTAAGTTGCCAGGAGGAGGGATCATGTGATAAAGGATTAGAACTTGTGATCCCTACCTCCCAACCCCCACCTGAGGGAAGGACAGGCTGGAGGTTGCATCAGCCAATGGCCAATGACTTAGTCCGTCATGACTCTGTAATAAAGCCTTCATAAAAACCCAAGAGGACAGTCTTTTGGTCCTTTTGGGGAAGTTTCACACTTGGGGAACCAGACGTTTCCAGGTGCCACCAAGCCAGGCTCCATCATGTAAGAATTCTGGGGATGGATAGGCTTGATGGTGGCACAACAGTGTGATTGTACTCACTGCCACCAAATTGTACACTTAACAAATGGTTAAAAATGGTAAATTTTTCCTTATGTACATTTTACCATAATAAAAAATGTTAAAATAGTTACTCAAAGATGACTTTCTAAACCGTTAGTGTTTTTCACTAATGAATTTTAATTCTTAAACTTTTTTTAGAGGAGTTTTAGGTTCACAGCAAAATAGAACAGAAAGTACAGGGAGTTCCTGTATACTGCCTGCCTCCCCAGATGCACAGCCTGTCCCACTGTGAACATCCTTTATTAGAGTTGGTCGTCTGTCACAATGAATGAGCCTTAAACTGACACATCGTTATCACCCAAAGTTCATAGTTTAAATTAGAGTTCACTTGAGGTTTGTACATTCAGTGTTTTGGAGTTCTGAGGGAGGAGGATCTATTGGGGAAACAAACAAAATATCCTGCTGACCCAGAAAAGCTTTCCACACACAAGCAGAAGAGAAAGAAACGTTTATTAACGCTTATTAAATAAGCGTTAAAACAGTGTGATGTGCCTCACAGGCAATCCAGTGAACAGACTGTGACGTCAGTAAGAAACCTCACCTTTTGTGTGTGGTCAGGCAGATACAACGTGTTACGTACATGTTCTTAAGAAAAATGGAAACTAGCCCTCAAGTAAAACCATAGTTTGCCACGTGGCTCAGGCTGAGTTCACTGGGGTGGCCGCTTGAATTTGCTCAGTGCCTTGATCTAAGTGAACAGTAACCTATACCTGCCAGAAATGAGTGTAGAGAGGGCAAAATACAGAATCCCTGCTTCTGGGAACACCATGTGGCTGTGATCCTTGAGGGAAGGACGGCACACCAAATGAGGGGTGCTCCCCTCCTCCTGCCAGGGCGCTCTCTAAACCCGTTCTAGCGAAGCGGAGCCCAGACAGAAGGGGTGGGGGCAACATCAGTCAGAACCCAGGGTTCCCGAGGAGCTGGAATCCCGTGTCTGTGTCTTCTCAGGGGAGTCCCACCCAGACAAGAGTGTTCTGAAACCTCAGGCCGGCCTCCCTTAAACCTCAGCCCCGCAGGGGGAGACCCTCATGCTAGCATCAGAGGGTGCTACCAGCCGCTGCCTCCCAGCTTTCTCTTACAGACGAAGTGTCCTCGCCTCAGGCTCTGAAGCTGACGCCCCACTTCGTCCCGCTCCAGGCGTTGGTGCCGCACCTGTGGCAGCCAAGGAGTGCTGTCCCTCTCTTGCATGTGTGTCCATGCAATCTTGGACCTGCCCTTGGGACAGGATCTGGCCTCACGGACTCCGTATCAGGAATCTCAGGTGAACCTGAACCCTGGGACATGGTTGCCAGCCTCCAGGCCTGTATGGTGTCATTACTTGGCCTGGTTTTTCTTCCCATGGGGAGCTGCAGAGGGACTTGGCCAGCGATTGAAGGACTCTACTCACCTCAGAAGAGTTTTCTTTGGCCTTGGAGAAGGGGTCCTGCAGGGACTGAGAGGTGATGGATAGTCAGACGCCCTGCTTCCTCACAGCAGCTGGCCGGGTTTAGTACATGCAGTGCACAAAATGCAAAGCAGTCTTTAAAAGAAGGCAGCTTTAGGGGCTCCTGGGGGGCTCAGGCAGTTAGGCGTCCGACTTCAGCTCAGGTCATCATTTCACTGTTCGGGATTTCGAGACCTGCACGTGGCTCTGTGCTGACAGCTCGGAGCCTGGAGCCTGCTTCAGATTGTGTCTCCCTCTCTCTCTCTGCTCCTCTCCCGTTTGCGCGCTCTCTCTCTAAAAATAAATAAACATTTAAAAAATTTTATTAAAAAATTAAAAGAAGGCAGCTTTAGGGGCGCCTGGGTGGCTCAGTCGATTAGGCGTCTCTTGGTTTCTGCTCAGGTCATGGTTTCACGGTTCGTTGGTTCAAGCCCCTCGTCGGGCTGTGCGCTGACAGTTGCAGAGTGTGCTTGGGATTCTCTGTCTCCCTCTCTCTCTGCTCCTCCCCACTTTCTCTCTCTCTCTCTCTCTCTCTCCAAATAAATAAACATTAAAAAAAAAGGCAGCTTTAGGTCTACAAGGTTTCAAGAGAGGGAAGTATCAGTAGGTATTGGGTATAAAATGAGACAGTAGCTTTAGGTTGTCCAAGATGTATTAAGTGAGAAAATAAAAACTTAGATCAGTATACAAAGTCTGACTTAATTTTTCCTGAGGAAAACAATTGATAAAGCGTACGTTTGAGCACAGACACAGAGCGATGCACACACGTGCAGATGCAATTCTGAAAAGATAATGCTCTTGTGCAGATGTTCTTCTCCAGGAGGGAGAACTGTCATAGACTTTTCACATGCTATTTGGTAATTGTATATAATGTTTTGTATTAGGGAAAGTAACCTGTGCCGACCTCTTCTCCCCCTCTGCCTCTCCCTCCTCCTTTTCAAAAATCCCGCAGATTTTGAGAGGACTCCGATTACTGTGAGAAACACCGTGACCTGGTCCACAAAAATCACAACAGTAGAGTGGAGTGTTATCAAACGTATCAGAATCACCTAGAAAACTGTTAAAATGCAGATTCCAGGTCCTGACCTGGAATCTCTATTTCACTAGATTCGTTTCTGAAATGAGGATGAGCATTTCTTTTTCTTTTTTTTTTTTTTAACGTTTATTTATTTATTTTGGGAGAGAGCGAGCAAGCAGGGGAGGTGCAGGGAGAGGGAGAGAGAGAGAATCCCAAGCAGCCTCTGTGCTGTCAGTGCAGCGCCCAGTGCAGGGCTCAAACCCACGAACCATGAGATCATGACCTAAGTCGAAACCAAGAGTTGGACGCTTAACCGACTGAGCCCCCCCCCCCCAGGAGCCCCGAGAATGAGCATTTGTAACAAGTCACCAGGTGACAATGATGGTGAAGGTCCAGGAATGAAAACCAGGGTTCTATGAAATATGAGGCTGCCTAGTTCCAGGCCTTGGAGTCCGCCACGGTGAAGAACTGCAGGCTCCCAGAGGCAGAGCCAAGGTTTCTCACATACATCCCCCGAGAGGCTCTGCAGTGAGCCAGTCAGGCTAACAGCCGACTTGGCTGGAGTCCTCCACTGCTTAGGAGCCCTTTGAGTGCCTTAGCTACCAAAGCTATCTAACCACCTGTGTATTTTCCCTAGCGCTTATTCCAAAAATACCCACATAGTTATCCCTCATATATTAATTACCCTTCAAGTTTTTGCTCAATGACCCTCTTCTCAGAGAGGTCCCCCGTACTGCGCTGTGTAACATGCATACCATGCTTCTAAGCACATTCACCTTACGGTCTTCCATTGTGCCTACCACATTCTAACATGCCATATGATTCAGTATTCTTTCATGACTTCTGTGAACTCCTTGTATATAATATAACCCCCAGAAGGACAGGAATCTTTTGTCCCTTTTGCGTCCTCTTGTCTCCTATATATCTACAATAAGTTCTTGAAGCCAGATACTCATTGTGTTGTAGGTTAACAAACCTGAGTAAATAATGAGAAACCATTAGCCGGCTGTTTGGCTTCTGTAAATTGCATTATGTAATTGGCTACCAAGGGATTGTAAATTGTAATTAGTTAACTAATTGATAATGTACCCTGACTTGTTAAAGTCCATATAAGCCCCCTGCTGCCTTGGTTCGGGGCCATTCTCTGCACTGTCTCCTTAAGATCAGGAGATCAGGTTTGGCCCGGCCGTAAAATAAAACCTTGCCTCTCATTTACTCAGCGTCCGGTGGGGTTTTTAATATCAACCTGCAACAATTGATCATTTGTTAGAACAGTGAATAAGCAAGACACTTGAGCTTCCCTTTATATTTTTACAATTCTACCTATTCCTCATGTCCCTGTTAGCTTTCCCTGAATGCTGGTATCGCTTCATTTCAAGAATGAATAAGAATCAAATTTTGGAGACATAGTCTTCAGAATGATTGTTATAGTCACATGCTCAGCTTAATTTTATTTCTCAGACATAACTGATATAATTTCCTTAAGATCTTTTTACCATCCACTGATATTTCCATTAAGACATTTCTGACACAAATTCTGAAGCATTATGTAGCCACTATTAATAGCTTTCTGTCATTTGCATTTTACAACTTTTTCTCAGATAATATCAATTCCTTATGCAAAATATTCCATGTTATCATAGGGGAAATGATAATTACTTTCCAGTAATGAGGTGAAATCATGGATTTAAGTTGCTCCCTGCATTTTGGACTTCAGAGCACCCTTTTCATACATGCTACACCGGTGAACACTGAAGCCACTGAAGCTGTCAAAGTAGCAGGTTCTTCACGGTTCTATTTTTGAGACTGATGTCAGATTTCCAAAAGGAAATAATGACTATCAGGGTATCCAAAAAGATAAATAGATAAGCAAAAATAGATTAACATGTTGCTCACTAAGTTGGACACAATAATTTACAGTCAAGGGAGGTATTTTCTGTAGTAATTACAGAGATCACCTTTTTATTCCTGCTTCAGGGTAGTCCAGCATCCCTCTATAATATTTCCTGTTATGACCCAACTTGTTTTTTCTCTTGTCCCTCATCAAACGTAAACCGATAAAACGACTCTTCATGCACTTCATAATATATGGATTTGAATTCCAACGTGTCATGTTAGCTTCTGCTATCAGTGGACACATTTTGTCTGAATGACTACGGATAATAAGTGCATTTGGATCTGTAGCCTCTGGGAGCCGACTGAACTTCAGGAAGTCCGAAGTTAGCACTTCTCCAAACGCTTGAGTAAACAGCTGCAGGCAACATACAATACGCCCCAGAAACTTGAGTTCTGCTTCTTGAGAAAGGGACAAAGACCCTCCTACTCTTTTGGACTCGTAGACGCCATCCCCCAGCGCAGCTCGCGACTCTAAACTTGTCTGCTGGTGGGCTGGGGAGCGCCCTTTTCCGAGGTGCCCGAGTCCGTGGGAACTACATTACCCGGCAGGCTCCGCGTCTAACGGCCGCCTCACCGAGCCAATGAAGGTTTAGTAAAGAGGCCTTCCTTGTGAGACACCTAGCGCGGGGCGGGACTTCCGGCGTCCTCCTCCGGGCGGTCATTTTGGCTTCTTCCCTGTGTTCATCCGGGCAGAAGTTCCGGAGCGGTGGGTTTGCGCGGAGGTGACGTGCCGAAGAAGGAGTCCAGGAGCCGTTGTCCCCGCAGCACAGAGGCGGGGCTGAGGCTCGGCGACGCCCCCCGGGGCGCCCCGCACTAGGACCTCTCTGCTCCCGGCTCCGCTCCGTCCACAGGCCCGGATGGCGGCAGCCACGCTGAGGGACCCGGCTCAGGTAAACGCTGCGTTCCCCGGACCCTCACCGCCTCCCAGGTCCTAAAGCGCCAGCTGAGGGGCGTTTGCTCTCGTCCTCACGTCCCAGGCGTTTCCGTCTGGGACAGTGAGGCACTGGTAGGTGGGGTCCCATTTCTGACAATGGCCCTGAACAAACATGACATCTCCGCTTCCCTGTTCAATTTTACTGTTGTGGTTGTGAAGAGGAGCAGACCTGTGCAGAGGCTGGGAGATGCGACTCAGCTGGGAGCTTTCGGGAAAGCTGGGGTCTGGTGTGCCTGTGAGGAACAGTGAGGCGGAGTCACCCCTGGAATAGCAGGTCGAGGGTTCTCCCCGCATTCTCGGGATTCTGGAAGCTGTGGGGAATTTTAAAGAAAAGGAGCGACACGAATTACATCAGGGCTTTCAAAACTTCCCAAAGGTTGTTGATTGGAGAAACAGACTGAAGGAGGATGATGGAGACATTGATGCACTAGAAGGTCTTGACTCTTTCTTCAAGGACGCAGAGCTAGTAAGATGAAACACTGAGGCACAAAGATTAGGCACCAGTAGATTCACCTGGCTCACGGGCCAGCCTGAGCCCCCTGAAACCAGACCTGGTTGTATTCATTTGTAATCTGCCCGTTTAAACATGGCTGCAAATGCACTCTCGGCACCAGCACAGGTACGTGTAGGGTGTCCCAGTCCCACGCTGGCTCCTCCCACTCCTGTGTTCTCTGCACTGTAGTGTCCGGAGACTCTAAATGCCATGCCTCCAGACCTTGGGTCCAGGAACCCTCGAGAAACCCCAAGCCTCCCCCCGCCTGGGTCCATACCAAGGTTTATATAGAGGTATTTACGTTTTGTGCACCTGATGGAAACAGCTGAGGAAAGGTTACCTCCATACTGGCATGTAAAAATGCTTAGAGGTATAGGTAAGCTGGGGGCATTAATGACACCATAGTTTCCTCTTCCTTCAGGTGGGAACAAAGAGCAGTAACACAGGATTTGGTATTGAAATGGCTCTCTGAGAAGTTGCTTATCTATTCTGGAGGAGACTGGAGCTTTGGATTAATGGAGGGAGATGATCTTACCCAGGTCTTAACAGGCTTCATCTGGCTTCACTGTGGAGAAAAGATTGTGAGGATAAGGGAAGAGGAAGGAGGACTAAGGTGGAGCCCAATGTAATATTCCAGTTCAGAGTTCGTGGAACAGAGTGTTGGCTAAGGAGAGGTAGCTGGATTCTGGATCTGTTTTTATTAAGGGCCAAGTAGATTTCCTAACGTGGAAGGGAAGTCACATGCTTGGTCTGTTTCGACTGCTGTAACAAAATACCATAAACTGGGTGATTTATAAACAGAAATTTCTTTCAGTTCTGGAAACTAGAAGTCCAAGATCAGGTTGGTCAGTTTCTGTGTCTGGTGAGGGGCCACTTCCTCATTTTGGCCCAAAGGCTCCAGCTCCTAATATCATCAGGCCGTGGGAGGTAGTGTCAAAATATGAATTGGGGGGGGGGGGGCATAAACATTCTATAACAGTGGGAAAGTGAATCGCTTTCAGAGATGACCCTGGGGTTTTGATCTAAGCAATGGGAAGGATGAAAATTCCATCAATTAATATGGGAAAATTGGTCATAGAGTAATTTTCACTGGGAATATTAGGAACTTTGTTTTGGTGTTTTTAAGATCTGAGGTGTTTTCAGAGACTACTTAGTAAAAGCATTAGGTAGGCAGCTGGACACCCGTGTTTGGAAATCTGGCAAGGACTTCAGAATGGAGACATCCAAAATGTTGTGGCTACTGTATATGTCCAGGTAAGTGAACTGTGCCTGTAGAAAGCAATCTCCAGGTTGTGATGGTAAAACCATTTTCAGACTAGGAAAGAGAAATAGCCAAGGACTTGGCTTCTTGCTTGGATATTTAGTTGATGGCATTGAATTTCACCTACTCAGGTTAGAGAAAAAGTGACATGAAGGGAGAAAATGCTGAGGACAGTGTAGATTCATAGCTGATGAAGGGTACCAGAAGGGTGGATGTGAGATGGACACAGAAGCATAGGAGTTGGGACATTAATACTCAGTCCCTGGAGCCAGTGTTTATTCCATTTCAAGAGACTTCATGAATTTTGTCACAACTTTGGTGGGGCCTGGGATATTTCATTCAGTCTGGAGGATAAGGTTAGGGGCAAATTTGGGAGAAACACTGGGATTCAGGTAGGTGACCAGAGGGGCTGGGCTTTGAATGAGGGGTTAAGTCAAAATCAGAGAGTTCTGACTGTAGAGGGCACAGCAAGTGCAGCACAGAAATGGAATGAAGCCATGGGTGTCTGCAATCTGCAGGTTGCTCTGAGTTGTGGAGGTTGTAGCAAGAAAGCAAGTTAAGCAGGAAAGACTTCATACCAGGCATCACAGCTGCCTCTGGCAGTGAGGATCATCAGAGGATCAATTGAGTCTTGACTGAATTTACAAAAAACTCTGTGGATACCATGCAGCAAATAACATGGGGAGGGCAGGGAGATGCCCATGCCTTTCTGTGGAGCAGGAAGTGGCCGTGACTTCTAAGAAGCAGCAAGGGAGAGCCTCTCCAGGAAATTAAGATATTTAAAGGCAATCATATATGCCATAGTTAAAACACACGTGCAAACACAGGGAATATACATTCCCAGAAAAGATTTGAGTGATCCCAGAACCTCTAAACTAAGGAGATTAGTAAAGGTCTTCCCCTGCACAGGGCCAATTCTTAATGACTGGAAAAGTTGGCTGTTTTTTCAAATGGCCAAATCTCAACAAAAGATCACAGAGCATACAAAGAAATAAGGAAACATGGCCCAACCAGAGGAACAAAATAAATGTTTGGAAACTGGCCATATAGAAATGTAGGCCTCTGAGTTACTTGACAGAAATTTAAAATAACTATGATAAAGATGCTCAATGACTTAAGAGAGCACAGACAACAATATTAGAAAACAATTCATGGGCAATGTGAGAATATCAATAAATAGGAACTGTAGGAGAGAACCAACCAGAAATTCTAGAGCTGAACAACAATTAAATTGAAAAATTTACTACAGATGTTCAATAGCAGACTTGATCAGGTAAAGAATCTACAAACTTGAAGACAGTTCATTTGAAATTGTCAAGTCAGAGGTGTTGAGTCTATTTTCTCTTTTAGGTCAAGGCGTGGAGACACAGGATTGAAAGAAAGACAGAGGACTCAGATATCAGTCTGTCTTGAGTGTCTTGCTACAGCAAAGGCAGGTCTTTTATTTCAACAATAATCAATATAATCTTTAGGCAGGACAATGATAGTTATCTTTTTGCTATCTGCAAATCTAGTGGCCTTAGGCAAGGAAAATGATAATTGCATGGCTGCAGGGTTAATGTTTTATGATGATCTTGAACTTTGGAATAAGTAGTTTAGACAAACAGGTAGCCTTGGGCCATCGCACACAGAGCAGTCGGCTGTCCTGTAAATCCCATTTCCCTTTGTGTGCAAGGGGTGTCTGAGGTCACCTTGCCAGCCGTCAGCTAACTCCTTATCTTCACATAGTTTCCTTAACAGAGGAACAACAACAACAAAAAGTAAACAGAGCTTAAGGGGCTTGTAGGATACCAACAGACTGACTCATATATGCATCATGGCAGGCCCAGAAGAAGAGAGGAACTTTATTTGCAAAACGTATCTAAGAGAGGACAAGTATCTAAAATACATAAAGAACATTTATAACTTGATAGTTAGAAAGTTTTTTTTAAAAAATAATTTATTATCAAATTGGTTTCCATACAACATCCACTGCTCATCCCAACAAGTGCCCTCCTCTGTCCCCATCACCCACTCCCCCCCTCACACCCCCCTCACCCCTCAGTTTGTGCTTTGCCTTTGAGAGTCTCTTATGTTTTGTCTCCCTCCCTCTCTGTGTCTTTTTTCCTTTCCCTTCTTCCCTTCCCCCATGGTTTTCTGCTAAGTCTCTCAGAATCTACCTATGCGTGGAAACATATGGTGTCTGTCTTTCTCTGACTTATTTCACTCAGCATAATACCCTCCACGTCCATCCATGTTGCCACACATGGCCAGATTTCATTGTTTCTCACTGCCACGTACTATTCCGTTGTGTGTGTGTGTATGTGTGTGTGTGTGTGTATATATATATATATATATGTGTGTGTGTGTGTGTATACATACACACACACCATGTCTTCTTTATCCATTCATTAGTTGATGGACACTTAGTCTCTTTCCATGATTTGGCTATTGTCGAAAGTGCTGCTGTGAACATTGGGGTACACATGCGCCTATGCATCAGCACTCCTGTATCTCTTGGGTAGATTCCTAGCAGTGCTATTGGTGGGTCATAGGATAGTTCTGTTTGCATTTTTTTGAAGAACCTCCACACCGTTTTCCAGAGCGGCTGCACTAGTTTGCATTCCCACCAACAGTGTAGGAGGGTGCCTGCTTCTCCACATCCTCACCAGCATCTGTAGTTTCCTGATTTATTCATTTTCGCCAATCTAACTGATGTGAGGTGGTATCTCAGTGTGGCTTTGATTTGTATATCCCTGATGATGAGTGACACTGAGCATCTTTCATGTGTCTGTTGGCCATCTGGATGTCATCTTTGGAGAAGTATCTATTCATATCATCTGCCCTGTTTCTTCACTGGATTATTTGTTTTTTTGGGTGTGGGGTTTGATAAGTTCTTTATAGATTTTAGATACTAGTCCTTTATCTGATATGTCATTTGCAATTATCCTTTCCCATTCCTTCGTTGTCTATTAGTTTTGTTGGTTGTTTCCTTTGCCATGCAGAAGCTTTTTATCTTGATGAGGTCCCAGTAGTTCATTTTTGCTTTTAATTCCCTTGTCTTTGGAGATGTGTTAAGTAGGAAATTGCTGCTGCTTAGGTCAAAAAGGTTTTTTCCTGCTTTCTCCTCTAGAATTTTGATGGTTTCCTGTCTCACATTCAGATCCTTTATCCATTTAGAGTTTATTTTTGTGAGTGGTATAAGGAAGTGGTCTAGTTTCATTCTTCGGCATGTTGCTGTCCAGTTCTCCCAGCACCATTTGTTAAAGAGGCTGTCTTTTTTCCATTGGATACTCTTTCCTGCTTTGTCAAAGATTAGATGGCCATATGCTTGTGGGTCCATCTCTGGGTTCTCTATTCTATTCCATTGGTCTGTGTGTCTGTTTTTGTGCCAATACCATACTGTCTTGATTATTACTGCTTTGTAGTAGAGGTTAAATCTGGGATTGTGATGCCTCCCGCTTTGGTTTTCTTCTTCAATATTACTTTGCCTATTTGGGGTCTTTTGTGGTTCCATACAAATTTTAGGATTGTTTGCTCTAGCTCTGAGAAGAATGCTGGTGCAATTTTGATTGGGATTGCATTGAATGTGTAGATTGTTTTGGGTAGTATTGCCATTTTAACGATATTTATTCTTCCGATCCATGAGCCTGGGATGTTTTTCCATTTCCTTGTGTCTTCCTCAATTTCCTTCATAAGTTTTTTATAGTTTTCCACGTAAAGGTCTTTTACATCTTTGGTTAGGTTTATTCCTAGGTATTTTATGGGTTTTGGTGTAATTGTGAATGGGGTTCGCTTCTTTATTTCTCTTTCTATTGCTTCATTGTTGGTGTAAAGGAATGCAACCGATTTCTGTACATTGATTTTGTATCCTGCGACTTTGCCGAATTCATGGATCAGTTCTAGTAGGCTTTTGGTGGATTCTGTTGGGTTTTCCATGTAGAGTATCATGTCGTCTGTGAAAAGTGAAAGTTTGACTTGATCCTTGCTTATCTTGATGCCTTTCATTTTGCTTTGTTGTCTGACTACTGATGCTAGGACCTCCAACACTATGTTAAATAGCAGTGGTGAGAGTGGACACCCCTGTCGTGTTCCTGATCTCAGGGGGAAGGCTCTCAGTTTTTCCCCATTGAGGATGATACTAGCTGTAGACTTTTCATAAATGGCTTTTATGATGCCTAAGTATGTTCCTTCTATCCCGGCTTTCTTGAGAGTTTTTATTAGGAAAGGGTGCTGTATTTTGTCAAATGCTTTCTTTGCATCTATTGACAGGATCATATGGTTCTTATCTTTTCTTTTGTTAATGTGATGTATCACCTTGATTGATTTGCGAATATTGAACCAGCCCTGCAACCCAGGGATGAATCCTACTTGATCATGGTGAAGAATTCTTTTTATATGTTGTTGGATTCGATTTGCTAATATCTTGTTAAGAATTTTTGCATCCGTATTCATCAAAGATATTGGCGTGTAGTTCTCTTTTTTTTTTTTAACATTTTTATTTATTTTTGAGAGACATAGAGACAGAATGTGAGCAGGGGAAGGGCAGAGAGTAGAGGGAGACACAGAATCGGAAGCAGGCTCCAGGCTCTGAGCCATCAGCACAGAGCCCAATGCGGGGCTCGAACTCACAGACCGTGAGATCATGACCTGAGCTCAAGTCGGCCGCTTAACTGACTGAGCCACCCAGGCACCCCTAGTTCTCTTTTTTTGCTGGGTCTCTATCTGGTTTGGGAATCAAAGCGATGCTGGCTTCATAGAATAAGTCTGGAAGTTTTCCTTCTGTTTCAATTTCTGGAACAGCTTGAGGAGGATAGGTATTAACTCTGTTTTAAATGTCTGGTAAAATTCCCCAGGGAAGCCATCTGGTCCAGGACTTTGGGAGATTTTTGATAACTGATTCATTTTCTTCACTAGTTACGGGTCTGTTCAAGTTTTCTTATTTCTTCCCATTTGAGTTTTGGTAGCATGTGGCTGTTTAGGAATTTGTCCACTTCTTCCAGGTTGTCCAATTTGACAGCATATAGTTTTTCTTTATATTCTCTGATAATTGTTTGTATTTCTGAGGGATTGGTTGGAATCACTTCATTTTCGTTCATGATTTTATTGATTTGGGTTCTCTCTCTTTTCTTTTTGAGAAGCCTGGCTAGAGATTTATCAATTTTGTTTATTTTTTCAAAGAACCAACTCTTGGTTTCATTGATCTGTTCCACTATATTTTCTGTTTCCATATGATTAATTTCTGCCCTGATCTTTGTTATTTCTCTCTTTCTGCTGGGTTTGGGTTGTCTTAGCTGTTCTGCTTCTGCTTCTGCTTCCTTTAGGTGTGCTATTAGAATTTGTGTTAGTGATTTTTCTTGTTTCTTGAGATAAGCCTAGATTGCAATATATTTCCCTCTCAGGACTGCCTTTGCTGCATCCCAAAGCGTTCGGATTGTTGTATTTTCGTTCTCATTTGTTTCCATGTATTTTTAAATTTCTTCTCTGGTTGCTTGGTTGATCTGTTCGTCTTTTATAGGTTGTTCTTTAGCCTCCATGTTTTGGGGGGTTTTCCAGTCTTTTTCCTGTAGTTGAATTCAAGTTTCAAAGTACTGTGGTCTGAAAGTGTGCATGGTATGATTTCAATTTTCTAATATTTATTCAGCGCTTCCTCGTGCCCCAAAATATGGTCTGTTTTGGAAAATGTACCTTGTGCATTTGAGAAGAATATAAATTCTTTACTTCTGGATGAAGGGCCTTGAAGATGTTTGTCAGGCCCATGTGTTCCAATGTGTCGTTCAGGGCCATCATTTCTATGGTGATTCTCTGTTTAGTGGATCTATCCAGTGCTGTGAGTGAGGAATTAAGGTCCCCTGCAATTAGCACATTTTTATCGATAAGATTGCTTACGTTTGTAATTAGCTGCTTAACAAGTTTGGGTGCCCCAGAATTAGGTGCGTAGATGTTTATAATTGTTAGCTCTTCCTGTGGATAGTCCCTGTGATTGTTGTATAGTGCCCTCCTTCATCTCTTATTACATCTTTTACTTTAAAGTCTAGTTTGTCTGATACAAGTGTGGCTACTCCAGCTTTCTTCTGACTTCCCGTAGTATGGTAGATAGTTCTCTCTCACCTCACTTTCAATCTGAAGGTGTCCTCAGATCTAAAATGGGTCTCTTGAAGACAGCATATAGATGGGTCTTGTTTTTTAATCCATTCTGTTACCCTGTGTCTTTTAATTGGAGCATTTAGTCCGTTTACATTCAGCTGTTTTTTTTAATAGTTTATTGTCAAATTGGTTTCTATACAACACCCAGTGCTCAATCCGAGTGCCCTCCTCTGTGCCCACCACCCACTCTCCCCCCTCCCACACCCATCTCTCCCTTCAGTTCTTTCTTATTCTTTGAGACTCTCTCATGTCATGTACATTCAGCTTTAATATTGAAAAATATGGAGTTAGAGTCACTGTGTTATCTATAGGCTTCATGCTTGTACAGATGTCTCTGGTACTCTGTGTTCCTGGCAACCTTTCCTTCATAGAGTCCCCCTCAGATTCTCTTGTAAGATTGGTTTATTTGTGATGTATTACTTCAGTTTTTGTTTGTTTGGGAAGACCTTTATCTTTCCATCCATTCTGAATGACGGGCTGGCAGGGTAAAGGATTCTTGGCTGCATATCTTTACTGTTCATCACATTGAAGATTTCCTGCCCTTCCTTTCTGGCTTGCCAAGTTTCTGTAGATAAGTCTGCTACTACCGTAATATGTCTGCCTTTGTATGTCAAGGCCCCTTTATCCCTAGCTGCTTTCAGAATTCTCTCTTTGTCTTTGTATTTTCCAGCTTCACTATGATGTGTCATGCTGAGGGTCTATTCCGGTGACGTCTGATAGGAGTTCTCTGTGCCTCTTGGATTTCAGTGCCCGTTACCTTCTTCATGTTGGGGAAGTTCTCAGCGATGATTTTTTCAAATACCCCTTCGACTCCTTTCTCTCTCTCTTCTTCCTCTGGTAATTCCTATAATACGGATATTATTCTGTTTGATTGCATCACTCAGCTCTCAAATTCTCCTTTACAGTTCCTGAATCACTTTCTCTCTTTTTCTCTGCTTCTTCCTTTTCCATAATTTTATCTTCTAATTCACCTATTCTCTCTTCTGTCTCTTCAATTTGTGCTGTGGCCGCCTCCAGTTTGTTTTGCACCTTATTTAAAGCATTTTTTAATTCCTCCGGACCGTTTTTTAGGAACTTGATCTCTGCCTTGAGGGTCCCCCTGCTTTCTTCTATGCTTTTTTCAAGCCCAGCAAGTATTTTTATGTTTATCATTCTATATTCTTGTTCTGTTAAGTTGCTTATGTCTCCTTTCATCATTTCTTGCGCTGTCACTATTTCCTGTACATTCTTTTGAGGGGAGTTCTTCTGTTTCGTCATTTTGGCAATGTGTGTATTGGTTTATTTCCTAGGTCTCCCTGGAAAGGAAAAGGGTCAGACCGACAAACAGGAAACACAAACTCAGAACCGTACCAACCAATAATACAGACAAATCACAACATAAAAAAGAATAACAAACGACACTCTGGAGGCATGCGACCTGACGTACCAGCTACATGTTAAGGATAGGATGTGTGCTTTGCTGATGGCAGAGCATACATATAGTAGTGACAGGTGTGGGTGAAGAAGAAATTGAACTTTGACCAGGTAGAGAGATTAGAAGACTTGATCCAGAAAGAGAGAAATCAGAGTAAGGAAGGATGCGAGGAAAGAGAAATGAAGTTAGATGTTACCCAGATGCACTATGTGACCTGATTGTTCCGTAGAGATAGATAGGAAAGTAAAGAGGGAGGTGTAGAACATGGGTTGAAAGAGTGGGCTAAATGTCTGTTTAAGCACGCCAAAACCCCCCTGTGACTGGTTTAGAGGTGGGGAGAGATAGGAAGGAGAAGAGGGAGAATATATCTAAAACAGAAGAATTGACCTGGAATTAATCCAGGCAATGCTGCAGTATTGGTGTCTCCAGGGCTATCACTCCTGCAGAAAGGCCTCTCTTGTATGAGGAGGGGTGTGGCCTGCTGTAGATGTAGGTCCTGCCTCCACCGCTGGTGGATCGGAGTCCTAGGGTTTGGCTTTGTGGGTATGCGCGACCACAATGGCACCCCCCAGTCCCCTCTTCACAGACTCAGAGTTTCAAATCACTCCTCTGTTTCCGTCCTCAACTCTATCCGGGTTGCAGGCGCAGTGCGATTTGCTGGGCGGTCGCGTGCCCCACGCTCATCTGAGTTCCTTTAACTCGCTCAGACCTCTGTGCCTTATGTAAATTGTGTCTCTGACCAAGCAGGGCGCAACCACAATGGCGTCCCGTCAGCCTTTTCTTCATGGACCTGGAGTCTCAAATCACCCCTGTTTCCGCCTTCACTCTGGCTGGGTTGCAGGCTCAGTGCGATCTGCTGGGGGGTCGTGCGCCCCTTGCATGCCTGGTTTCCTCTGTGTAAATTGTGTCACTGACTAAGCACAGCACTTCTCTGTATCGCGGGCTGGGTCAGCATCACTGGCTCCGGAGTGAAGGGAGCTCTGCCAGCTCCGCTGTGAGCAAGGGATCTTCTCTCCAAAAGCCTCGTGGTCAGGGTCTGGACAATAAGCTCTCTTTCTGCCCCCCGTCCGAGGTACTTTCCCCGCTGCTCTTTCTCTTCCCCTTGCCTTTCTGCAGAAGGGGCCCGCTCCCTGCAGTCCACACCTCCGAGGCTCTCTCTTTCCCAGATTGCACTCACTCAGTTTCCCAGGATTTTCTGGATTTCATGTTCTCTTCCCCATAGCCTCCAAGTCCTCTTCCTGCAGATCTCTGGGATTGAGAGTCCCTGGGTTTCAGTCCTTCTTAGTTTGAAAGACATTGGAGAGCAGTGGGTCCCCTTACTCCTCCGTCATGTTGATTCCCTTCCAGAAAGTTTTTTAAAAAGGCAACCAGGGCGCCTGGGTGGCTCAGTTGGTTAAGCATCCAACTAGGGCTCAGGTCATGATCTCGCAGTTTGTGGGTTCGAGCCCCACATTGGGCTCTGTGCTGACGGCTAGCTCGGAACCTGGAGCCTGTCTTCAGATTCTGTGTCTCCCTCTCTCTGTCCCTCCCCTGGTCTCTCTCTTTCTCAAAAATAAATAAAGCGTGCATAAATAAATAAAATAAATAAGTAAATAAGTAAATAATAAAAACAGGCAATAGATTTGAACACATATTTCAAAAAAACGTTTGGCAAAAATTTACATAAAAAGTGCTGGAAAGAGTCATTAGGAAGATGAAAAATTAAATGCATAATGACTTCACCATTGTGCACTTTTAGAATTGATAACATTAACAACTCTGGCCAAAACCATGTTTTGTCAAGCATGGAGCACTGATGATAGGAATGGAAATTGGAAAGCAATTTGGCAGTGTCTTTAAAATTAAACATACAGGGGTGCCTTGGTGGCTCAGTTAAGTGTCACCCTTGATCTCGGGTCATGAGATGGATTGAGCTCTGTGTTGAGCATGGAGCCTACTTGGGATTCTCCCTCCCTTCATTCCTCCCTCCCCCTCCCTCCCACTCTCCCTCTCCCTCCCACTCTCCCTCTCCCTCCCTCCCTCCCTCCCTCCCTCCCCTCTCTCTCTCTCTCTCTCTCTCTCTCTCTCTCTCTCTCTCCCTCTCCCTCCCTCCCTCCCTCCCTCCGCCACTGGTACACAGACTCTCAAAATAAATATTTATTTTAAATTTATTTATTTATTTTTGAGAGAAAGCATGCATGCACGAGCAGAGGCGGGGCAGAGGGAAGAATTCCAAGCAAGTTTCACACCATTAATACACAGCCTGATGTGGAACTCGATCTCATGAACACCTGAAATTAAAATTAATGCAACTATACTTCAAATTGGATGCTTAACCAACTGAGACACCCAGGCGTCCCAATAAATAAACTTTTTTTTAAGTTTATTTATTTATTTTGAGTTAGAGAGCATGAGTGAGGTAGGGGCAGAGAGAGAGAATGCCAAGCAGGCTCTTTGCTGTCAGCACACAGCCTGATGTGGGACTTGAACTCACAAACCGTGAGATCATGACCTGAGCCAAAATGAAGAATTGGACACTTAACCAGCTGAGCCACCTAGACACTCCTAAATAAATATTTTTAAAATATATATAGGGGCGCCTGGGTGGCTCAGTCGGTTAAACGGCCGACTTCAGCTCAGGTCATGATCTCAAGGTCTGTGAGTTCGAGCCCGTGTCGGGCTCTGTGCTGATGGCTCAGAGCCTGGAGCCTGCTTCCGACTCTGTGTCTCCCTCTCTCTCTCTGCCCTTCTCCTGCTCACACTCTGTCTCTATGTCTCTCAAAAATAAATAAACATTAAAAAAATGTTTTAAAATATATATAATATTAAACATGTAGCTTTCATACAACCCAGTCTTCCTATTCCTAGGTATTTATCCGAAGGAAATAAAAGCATATGTTTATGCAGAGACCTGTGAACAAATGTTCAAAGCAGCTTTACTTTTGATGGTAAAAGGGGAAAAAACCCAAAGTCCATAAAAAACAGTTGAATGAATAAACAAATTGTAGTAGCTTTATATAATGGAATACCACTCAGGAATAAACAGGAATTTTCTTGGTCAGCTGTAACAAAACACCATAGACTAGGTGGGTTAAAGAACAGAAATTTATTGTTCACAGTTCTGGAAGCTGGGAAGGAAGTCCAGATTAAGGTGTTTATTGTTTTGGTTCCTGATAAGGATTCTTCTTGGTTTGCAGATGGCTTTCTTGTGTCCTCACATGATGGAAAGGCAGGGAGAACAAGTTGTCTGGTGTTCCCACCCCCTTCTCTTTTTTTTATTGGAGTATAGTTGACATTAATTTTAATTTCAGGTGTACAACATAATGATTTGACTATTACATACATTACAAAATGCTCATCATAAGTGTACCGTCACCAGAGTTCTTACAGTATTATTGACTATTCTCTATAATGTACTTTTCACCTTTGTAACTTGTTCTAGAGCTGGAAGTTTGTGCCTCTTAATCTCCCTCACCTATTTTGTCCATCACCCCACACTCTTCCCTTTTGGCAACCACTAGTTCTCTGTATCTATAAGTCTGCCTCTGTGTTAATGCTGTTGATTCTCTGACTTATTTCACTTAGCATAATATCCTCTAGGTCCACCCTTGTTGTAAATGTCAAGATTCCTTTTTTTTTTTTTTTTTTTTTTTTAAGATAATCTCCATGCCCAACATAGGGCTTGAACTCAAGACCTAGAGATCAAGAGTTGCATTCTCTACCAGCTGAGCCAGCCAGACACCCTTTGATTTCTTTCTTTTCTTTTTTTTTAATGGCTGATTAATATTTCGGTGTGTGTGTGTGTGTATCATGTCTTTATTCATTTATCAATCATTGGACACTTAGATTGTGTCCATATCTTATTTATTGTAAATAATGTTGCAGTAAACAGGAATGTGTATATCTTTTTGAATTACTGTTTTCATTTTCTTCAGGTAAATACCCAGAATGGAATTACTGGATCATATGGGATTTATAGTTTTAGTTTTTTGAGGACCCTCCATACTGTTTTCCAGACTGGCTGTGCCACTTTACATTTCACCCAGCAATGCATAAGAGTTCTCTTTTCTCTACTTCATCATCAACACTTGTTATTTCTTGTTTTCTTCATACTAGCTGTTTTGACTGGTGTGAGGTGATACCTCATTGTGGATTTGATTTGCATTTCCCTGATGATTAGTTATGTTGAGCATCTTTTCATGTCTGTTGGCCATCTGTATGTCTTTGAGAAAATGCCCATTTGGGTCTTCTAATTTTTAATTGGATTGTTTGGGATTTTTGGAGTTAAGGTGTATGAATTCTTTATATATTTTGGATATTAAGTATTTGAATATTTGGAGTATAATGTATATATATTATATTTTTTGGATATATCATTAGCAAATATCTTTTCTAATTCAAAACGTTGGCTTTTCATTTTCTTGATGCTTTGCTTTGTAAAAGTTTTTTAGGTTGATATAGTCCCATTTGTTTATTTTTGCTTTCGTTTCCCTTTTCTGAGGAGATATATCTAGAAAAATGTTGCTAAGGCTGTTGTCAAAGAAATTATTGCATATGTCTTAGTTTTATGGTTTCAGGACTTAGAAGTCTTTAATCCATTTTGAGTTTTATTTTGTTTTTATTTTATTTATTTTGAGAGAGAGTGCACACATGTACTCATGGGGTTTGATCTCCTGAACTGTGAGATCATGACCTGAGCTGAAATCGGACGTTCAACCAACTGAGCCGCCCGGGTGTCCCGAAGTCCCCTTCTATTTTTGTATTGTTAGTTTCTCCCTGTATGGCTGCCTATATTTGCCTTGTATTTGCAGGTGCTTCTATGTTGGTTTCATAGATGTTTACAGTTGTTCTATTCTCTTGTTGGATTAATTCCTTTACAGTTATGCAATGACTTTGTCTTTATTATTTTATTTATTTATTTTTGGTGTTCCTTATTTTTGTCTTTATTTTTTAAATTTTTTTTTTCATTTTAAATATAATTTATTGTAAAGTTGGCTAACATACAATGTATACAGGGTGCTCTTGGTTTTGGGATCAAAACCAAGAGTAGATTCCCACGATTGGGAGTAGATTCCCACGATTCGTCACTTATATACAACACCCAGTGCTCATCCCAACAAGTGCCCTCCTCAATCAATGCCCATCACCTATTTTCCCCTCCCCCGTACCCTTCCCCATCAACCATCAGTTTATTCTCTGTATTCAAGAGTCTCTTATGGTTTGCCTCCCTCTCTGTTTGAAACTATTTTTTTCTCTTCCCTTCCCCCATGGTCTTCTGTTAAGTTTCTCAAATTCCGCCTATGAGTGAAAACATATTATATCTGTCTTTCTCTACTTGACCTATTTCACTTAGCATAATACTCCCAGTTCCATCCACATTGTTGCAAATGGCAAGATTTCATTCTTTCTCATTGCTGAATAGTATTCCATTGTATATATATGCCACATCTTTTTTATCCATTCATCAGTTGATGGACATTTAGGTGACCCCCATTCTTTATTTTTCTTATTTTTTACTTTATATCCAAGTTTGCATATAGTACAACAGTGATTTCAGGAGTAGATTCCTTAATGCCCCTTACACATTTAGCCTATCCTCCCTCCCACAATCCTTCCAGCAACCCTCTATTTGCTTTCTATATTTAAGAGTTTCTTATGTTTTGTTCCCCTGCTTGTTTTATATTATTTTTCCTTCTCTTCCCTTATGTTCAGCTGTTTTGTATCTTAAAGTCTTCATAAGAGTGAAGTCATATGATATCTGTCTTTCTCTGAGTAATTTCACTTAGCATAATACTCTCTAGTTCCATCCACATAGTTGCAGATGGCAAGATTTCATTCTTTTTGATTGCCAAGTAATCTGTGTGTGTGTGTGCGCGCCGTGTGTGTCTATTTCATATCGTCTTTATTAATTCATCTGAAAATGGACATTTGGGCTCTTTCCATACCTTGGCTAATGTCGATAGCACTGCGATAATCATTGGGGTGCATGTGCCCCTTCAAAACAGCATTGTCCAGACTTGGTCTCCTACAGGGTGAAGGTTGGAAGGCACAGGATTAAACAGAAGACAGAAGACTCAGATATCAGTCTATCATGAGCATTTTGCTAAAGCAAAACCATGTCTTTTATTGTAGCAGAAAAAGCAAGCTGACCTTCAAAAAACAGCTAGGCTCTGTTTCATAGCACCTGCGATTTTCTAAACATACATTATTTCAAAGTAGTAAGGATTTTTTGGTGTGTAGTCATAGTGACCAAAGCACAGAATAAGATAAGAGTTTTACAAAGTTCTAATAATTGAGAATTTGTGGCCACAAGACGAGCAGGAAGGCTCGAGCCGTCTCGCACCTGGCAGTTTGCGACCTTGCTTACTCACAACACTCTTGTTTGCAAGGTATGTCGAGAGTTGATCAGGCCTTCAGCTATCCGCTTGTCTCTGGGCAGGCTCCTTCACAGCATACCTGTATCCCTTGGATAAATTATCTAGTGCAATTGCTGGATTGTAGGATAGTTCTATTTTTTATATTTTGAGTAACTTCCATACTGTTTTCCAGAGCGGCTGCACCAGTTTGCATTCCCACCAGCAGTGCAAATGAGATCCTTTTTCTCCACATCCTCGCCAACATCTCGTTTCCTGAGTTGTTAATGTTAGCCATTCTGACAGGTATGAGGTAGTATCTTGTGGTTTTGATTTGTATTTCCCTAATGGTGAATGATGTCGAGCATTTTTTCATGTGAGTGTTGGCCATCTGGATGCTTTCTTGGGAGAAATGTCTATTCATGTCTCTTACCCATTTCTTCTCTGGATTATTTGTTTTTTGGGTGTTGAGTTTGATAAGTTCTATATAGATTTTGGATACTAACCCTTTATCTGATATGTCGTTTGCCAAATACCTTCTCCCATTCTGTCGGTTGCCTTTTAGTTTTGCTGCTTGTTTCCTTCACTGTGCAGAAGATTTTTATTTTGATGAGGTCTCAATAGTTAATTTTTGCTTTTGTTTCCCTAGCCTCTGGAGACATGTTGAGTTAGAAGTTGCAGTGGCCGAGGTTGAAGAGGTTTTTGCCTGTTTTCTCCTCTAGAGTTTTGATGGCTTCCTGTCTTACCTTTAAGTCTTTCATCCGTTTTTGAGTTTGTTTTTGTGTATGGTATAATGTCCAGGTTCATTTTTCTGCATGTCGTGGTCCAGTTTTCCCATCACCATTGCTGAAAAGACTGTCTTTATTCCATTAGATAGTCTTTCCTGCTTTGTCAAAGATTAGTTGGCCATACGTTTGTGGGTCCATTTCCCGGTTCTCTATTTTGTTCCATTGATATGAGTGTCTGTTTTTGTGCCAGTACCACACTGTCTTGATGATTACAGCTTTGTAATACAGTTTGAAGTCCAGGATTGTGATACTTCCAGCTTTGGTTTTTCTGTTTTGGGACTGCTTTGGCTATTCGGGGTCTTTTCTGGTTCCATACCCATTTTAAGATTGTTTTTTCTAGCTCTATGAAGAATGCTGGTGTTATTTTGATAGGCATTGAATTGAATATGTAGATTCCTTTGGGTAGTATTGACATTTTAACAATACTTGTTCTTCCCATCCAGGAGTATAGAATACTTTTCCTTTTTTTGTGTGTTGTCTTCAGTTTCTTTCATAAGATTTCTGTAGTTTTCAGTGTATAGATTTTTCACTTCTTTGGTTAGATTTTTCCTAGGTTATGACGGGTTTTGGTGCATTCGTAAATTGTAAATGGGATTGATTCCTTGATTTCTCTTTCTGTTGCTTCATTATTGGTGTATAAGAATTCTATCGATTTATCTGCATTGATTTTATATCCTGCAACTTTGCTAAATTCATGGATCAGTTCTAGCAGTTGTTTGGTGTAACCTTTTGGGTTTTCCGTATAAAGTATCATGTCATCTGCAAAGAATGAAAGCTTGACCTCCTCTGGTCGATTTGGATGCCTTTCTTTGTGTTGTCTGATTGCTGAGGCTGAGACTTCCAATACTGTGTTGAATAACAGTGGTGAGAGTGGACATCCATATCTTATTCCTGGCCTTAGGGGAAAAGCTCTCTGTTTTTCCCATTGAGGATGGTAATAGCCTTGGGTCTTTATCACATTGATTGTTTTGTGGATATTGAACCAGCCTTGCATCCTGAGTATAAATCCCACTTAGTCGGGGTGAATACTTTTAAGGTATTGTTGTATCTGGATGGCTAGTATCTTGTCGAGGATTTTTGCAGCCATGTTCATCAGGGAAATTGGTCTCTAGTTCTCCCTTTTAGTGGGGTCTTTGTTTGGTTTTGGAATCAAGGTAATGTGGACTTCATAGAGTTTGGAAATTTTCCTTCCATTTCTATTTTTTGGAACAACTTTAAGAGAATAGGTGTTAACTCTTTAAATGTTTGGTGGAATTCCCCTGGAAAGCCATCTGGCCCTGGTCTCTTGTTTTTTTGGAGATTTTAAATTAGTATTTAGATTTCTTTACTGGTTATGGGTCTCTTCAAAATTTCTATTTCTTCTTGTTTCAGTTTTGGTAGTTTATATGTTTCTAGGAATTTGTCCATTTTTTCTAGATTGCTCATTTTATTGGTGTATAATTGCTCATAATATTCTCGTATTATTGTTTGTATTTCTGCAGTGTTAGTTGTGATCTCTCCTCTTTCATTCTTGATTTTATTTTTTGGGGGGGTCCTTTTTCTTTTTGATCAAACTGGCTAGAGGTTTAGCAATTTTGTTAATTCTTTCAAAGAACCAGCTCCTGGTTTCATTGATCTTTTCTGTTTTTTTTTTTATTGTTTCGATAGCTTTGATTTCTGCTCTAATCTTTATTATTTCCTGTCTTCTGCTGGTTTTCAGTTTTATTTGCTGTTCTTTTTCCAGCTCTTTAAGGTGTAAGGTTAGGTTGTGTAACTGAGACCTTGCTTCCTTCTTTAGGAAGACCTGGATTGCTATATACTTCCCTCTTAAGACTGCCTCTCCTGCATTCCAGAGGTTTGGGGCTGTGGTGTTACCATTTTCATTAACTTCCATGTACTTTTTAATTTCCTCTTTAACTTCTTGGTTAGCCCATTCATTCTTTAGTAGGATGGTCTTTAGTCGGGAAGTATTTATCTTCCCAATTTTTTTCTTGTTGTTGATTTTGAGTTTCATAGCATTGTGGTTTGAAAATATGCACGGTATGATCTGGATCTTTCTGTACTTGTTGAGGGCTGATTTGTGTCCCAATATGTGATCTGTACTGGAGAACGTTCCACGTGCACTGGAGAAGAATGTGTGTTTCGCTGTTTTAGGATGAAATGTTCTGAATATATCTGTTAAGTCCATCTGGTCCAGTGTGTCATCCAAAGCCATTGTTTCCTTGTTGATTTTCTGTTTAGATGATCTGCCCATTGCTGTAATTGGGATGTTGAAGTCTCTTGCTATTATGGTATTATCATCAGTGAGTTTCTTTGTGTTTGTGGTTAATTGATTTACATATTTGGGCGATCCCACATTTGGAGCATAAGTGTTTATAGTTGTTAGATCTTCTTGGTGGATAGACCCCTTAATTATGATATAATGCCTTTCCCTATCTCTTGTTATAGTCTTTATTTTGAAGTATAGATTGTCTAAATATGGCTACTCTGACTTTCTTTTGGTGACCATTAGCATGATAGATGGTTCTCCATCCCCTTACTTTCAATCCGAAGTTGTCTTTAGGTCTAAAATGGGTCTCTTGTAAACAGTATATAGATGGACCTTGTTTTCTCATCCATTCTGTTACCCTGTGTCTTTTGATTGGAGTATTTAGTCCATTGACATTTAGAGTACTGAAAGATACGAATTTATTGCCATGATGTTGTCTGTAGAGTTGGAGTTTCGGGTAGTGTTCTCTAGTCTTTCTCGTCTTTGTTGCTTTTGGTTTTGGTCTGTTCATTTTTTGGTCTTTTCTCCCCTCAGAGAGTCCCCCTTAAAATTTCTTGCAGGGCTGATCTAGGCGTCACAAACTCCTTTAGTTTTTGTTTGTCTAGGAAATTTTTTATCTCTCCTTCTACTTTGAATCACAGCCTTGCTGGATAAAGAATTGTTGGCTGCATATTTTTCCGATTCAGCACATTGACTATATCCTGCCACTCCTTTTTGGTGTACCAAGTTTCTGTGGATAGGTCTTCTGCAAACCTGATTTGTCTTCTCTTATAGGTTAAGGACTTTGTTTCCCTTTCTGCTTTCATGATTCTTTCCTTCCCCGAGTATTTTGTGAATTTGACTATGATATGTCTTGTCGATAGTTAGGTTTTGTTGAATCTAATGAGAGTTGTCTGTGCTTCCTGGATTTTGATGTCTGTGTCCTTTTGCAGGTTAGGTTGTCCACTATGATTTGCTCACATAAACCTAAACCTTTCTCTCTGTCTTCATCTTCTGGCACCCCTCTGATTAGGATGTTATTCCTTTTTAATGAGTCACTGATTTCTCTAATTATTGAATCCTGCTCTTTTGCCTTTGTCTCCCTTTTTTCTGTTTCATTATTCTCCATAAGTTTATTTTCTATATTGCTGACTCACTGCTCTGCTTCATCCATCCTTGCCGCCGTGGCATATATTCAAGATTGCAGCTCAGTTATAGCATTTTTTATTTCATCTTGAGTAGCTTTTACTTCTTTTATCTCCGGAGAAAGAGATTTTGAACTATTTTCAACCCCAGCGAGTATTCTTATTATCGTGACTCTAAATTCTGTTTCATACATCTTGCTTGTATCTGTGTTGATTAAGTCCCTGGCTGTCATTTCTTTCTGCTCTTTTCGGGGTGAATTACTTCGTTTCATCATTTTGCAGGAAGAAAAGGAGTAAGGTAAAAAAAATAAAATTAAAAATTTAAGAACAATACAAAAATAATCAAATAAAGGACACTGGATCCTAAGTGTGTTTTGGCTGGTTGTTGACAGGAGCTGGATAGATTAGAGAAAAAAGGCAAAAATAAGAAAAAAATGAAGAAAAAAATGTTTGAAAATTTGAAAAAATAAATACAACAAAATAGAATAAAATGAAATGATGGAAATAAAATAGAATTTGAAAAACTTAGAAAAAAGTAAAAAATAAAGAAATATTTTTAATAAAAGTGGAAAATAAAATTTTTTTCTTTTTGTATTTAACTATAAAAAATTTGAATAGATGGACCAGTGAACAGACTGAAATACGATTGAAATTACATCTGTTTACCCTAGCAGTTAAACTATGAAGCACTTTATAGTCTATAAATAAACTAAGCAGGTGGAGAGACTTGTGTTCCTGGAAAGCGAAGTTGGCCCAGTTGTGTGGGACTCAGTGTAATGGCTCTGTTCTTCACTAGATGGCGCTACTTAGCTTATTGGGGTGGATTGTTGTAGCACAGGTTGGTGTGTATGCGCATGCAGGGGGAGAGGTGAAAATGGCATCACCCAGCTACCCAGTGTCTACTTTCAGAAGTCTGTGCTCTCCCTGACCGGCAGTCGTGCACTCTTTTGTCTCCAGCTTCCGTCTACTCCCTACTTTAATACTGTCCGTGACCAAGCCATCAGGTTCCTCCTGATTTTTATTTCAGATGTGGCTGTGTTTACCAGCCTCTCACTTCTGACGGACTGTGGCTTTGACCCGTTCTGATCCTCGGGGGGAGGGTCTCACTGAGCAATGGCCAGGTGCCCTCCCATCCCCAGGAATGTTTGCGAGACTGTGCTACTGCCCAGAGACTGCTGCTGGGGGCCAACCCACCCCAGAAAAAGTTCACACAATCATGTAGCAGCAGCTTTTAAGGGATTATAGAAAATCACAATACACATCAGGCCCCAGGCTTCCCACTTAATGTCCTTGTTCCAGTGCTAGCAAATGTGGTGGTTCTTTGGGGCCTGCTGTGACCTTTGCCTGTGGGGTGTTTAGTGTTTATCTGGCTATGTTTCAGGAGGAGACGCAAAACTTCCATGTTCTGCCATCTTGGCCCCTCCCCCATGACTTTGCCTTTGTTAACAGTCCGTGTCTTAAAGCCTACTTTAAGTATTGCTACCCCGGCTTGATTTTCACTTCCATTTACACTGAATATGTTTTTTCATTCATTTTCAGTGTGTATGTCTAGATCTGAAGTGAGTCTGTTGTAGGCAGTATATAGATAGGTCTTGTTTATTTTTTTAATCCATTGAATCACGCTGTGTCTTTTGATTGGAGCACTTCATCCATTTACATTTATTTAAAGTAATTATTGGTAGGGATGTACTTACTGGATTTTGTTCATTGTTTTTCTTTTTTGGTGTGCTCTTGTGATTTGATGGCTTTCTTCAGTATTACAGGTTTTTAAATTGGTGGTCATGTAAATTCTAAAAGCATTATGTTTATTACTCTTTCTTCCTCCAAGTTTTAGGTATAAGATGTCAAATTTTACCTTTTTTGTATATATTGCTTAACCAATTTTGTAAAAAGTTAATAAAACCAAAACTTTACTACTTCTGCTGTTTAGCCTTCATACTAGCTTTATAAGTTTATTATTACATACTTGTTTTAACAGTGAAACTTTTCCTATCATAATTTTCTTCTAGTTATGTTTTTCTCCTTTCTGCTTAAAGAAGTCCCTTAACATTGCTTGTAAAGCCAGATTAGTGGTGATGAACTTTAACTTTTGTTTTTCTGGAAAAGCTTTATCTCTCCAATTCTGAATGAATCTGGTATCACTAATCTCTTGATGAGAGTCCAAGCCAAATGACCTTATCTAACATAATTACCTGTCCCTACTCCCCCTTGTAATTCTACTACATTGGGGTTAGGTGTTCAGCCTATGAATTTGGGGTACACATCCACTACATAACAGAAATGAAATGTGGGTGTATCCATTAACATGGATGAATCTCTAAATAATCATGCTGAGTGGAAGAATTTAGACAAAGTGAACACACAGCATGGTTCCTTTTAAGATTCTTGAAAGTGCAAACTAATCCAAACTAATCCATTATAACATAGGTAGATCAGTTGTTTCCTGAAAATGGTGGTCAAATGAGGGAGGGATGTAGTGGAAAGGGTTGTGAGAAAATTTTGGATGGTGATGAATATGTTTCCTGTCTTGATTGTGGTGATGGTTTCAGTGGTATATGTCTATGTTAAAACTCTCCACGTTGTATACTTTAAGGGTGTTCAGTTATTATAGCTCAGGAAAGCCATGGAAATACAGATAGATAAAAATTACTTTTACTTCCAGCAAGATAAAGAATGTATCTGAGGAGAATGGTTGGAATGAAAGGAATAAGGAGAAGAAATTGTAGCTACCAGCATATGCCGGGGTCCTTGTTCTGGTGAATCTAGGGGTCCACGAAGGATGGTCGGTCAGGCGAAATGAAGTGAGAGAGCCATGAGAGAGATGGAGTCTGATGACCAAGCAGGCAGCCCTGGGAATTCTGGCATCTCTGGCGTCTCTGGCCTGCTGGTCTCAGTGTCTTTATTTAAAAGTAGTGAGTTACATTACAGCAATGAGTGACAGCCCATCAGTAAGCATAGTTTGAACAATAATGTGTTTATATCAGTAAAGCGGAGATTTCTTCAATCTTGCAAGTTGTTTCAAGTTAGTTAGCATATAAATTTAAGGCTGGGGGAGAGAACAGGAAGTTACCTAGGCCTGCCTATATTAATTATCTATAAACAGGCCAGGAGTCCTTGCCTATTCTTCCAATTACAATGGGGGAGGCACAACCCGTCTGGCAAGGATAGAATTCCCAGTGCTTGTCCTTTGCCCGTGAATGAGTGAATTTACATGATAGCCTAACATTTACACAAATCACACCAATATTCAGCCAGCTCATAACTGCTATCAATCCATGCAACCCATCCCCAAGATGCAACTTTAAGGTGGTCAGGCTACTCTCATTCAGATGTAATCCATCAAAGCATCCTGCTCCAGGTCCTTCCCTTTTATCTAAATACAGTAAAACAAAAGAGCATTACATTCCTTAGGCCAAGGAGAGTAGTTGTAAGATTAGGCGCCAGCTACTGGTGAGCTTTTGCTTCAACCTTTTCCACACGGGGAGGGTCTCAACCTGTGAGCCCAAAACGGCTCCCAACAAGCATAGAGTCCTAAAGACGAGAGGAAACTGGGTTTGTTTCTTCTTTCTCTTCCTCTGCCCAGTGGTATCAGTATACAGTTAAGGATAAAGCAGAAACCACCCCCTAAAAAGATGGAGTGGTTGGAGTCACTGTCATACCGATAGGGCCTGAGGGGGATCCAGCACGAGATACTTCTAAAACCATATAACCCAGTGTTGTTCCTAATGAGAAGGAAAGTTTGTACTGGATTTTGGAAATTATAGTCATTTTTAAGCCAATGGGATAGGCAGAATAATGCCCCACTTAAATGTTCTTGTCTTTTTTATCATTTTGAGAGAGGGAGTAGAGCACATGTGTGCATGCAGAAGTTGGGGGAGGGCAGAGAGAGAAGGATAGAGAGAATCCCAAGCAGGCTCTGTGCTGTCAGCAAGTAGAGCCCGACTTGGGGCTCAGTCCCACAAACCAGAGATCATGACCTGAGCGAAACCCAGAGTTAGATGATTAATTGACTGAGCCACCCAGGTGTCCCTTAAATGTCCATGTCTTAATATTGGGTTACACAGCAAAGGAGAGTTAAGGTAAAATTAACAGTACTAATCCACTGACCTAGAAATGGGCAGAGTATACTGGGTTACCTGAGCCTGCCCAGTGGGATCATAAGGGTTCTTACATGGGGAAACGATAGGCAGAAAATGGAAAACATTCGAGTGATGCAGGATGAGAAAGACTCACCTGGCCATTTCTGGCTTTGAGATGGAAAGGGACCATGAACCCAGGTCTGTGAGTGGCCTCTGGAACTGGAAAAGGCAAAAGAATAGATTCTTTCCTGCTGCCTCCAGAAAGGAAGGCAGCCCTGCTGACTCCACTGGAGGTCTCCTGACTTCCAGAACTGTAATTCAGTAAGTTTGTATTGTTTAAGCAGCAACAAGAAAGTCAAAAGGCCAGTTTCACATGTTAAAATGATACCCAGTTGAAATTGTACATTACCAGTATACTTAGGGTTGCCAGATTTAGAAAATATTTTTTTACTATAGTATGTCCCATGCAATATGTCTTATAAAGTTCTTCATGACTCATCTAAAATTCACATTAAACTGGGTGTCCTCCTCTTTGTCAGGGAACTCTAGATATACTAGAGAGCACTGTGAGCACGTTTGCTATTTTTAGAACCCTGGTTGTTGTTTATGACGAAGAAAGATAAAAACACATTTTTTACTTAGCTGACTGCTGGTAGGATAACGTAGGATAAGATCCGAAAGCATACACCTAAGTGTCTAGTTAGCTTCAGGCTACTGCGAGAACCTTGTGAGTGACTTGGAAAACATTCCGGGGCCCTGATACAGATGTGAAAATGCACTACTGAGTGTCAGGATAACCGATCTTTTATGAATCATAGTTTGATCAGCTTTAGAAGCACCCAGAAACACCCCTTACTTGTCCCTTTCCGTGCCCTACCCAGCCACAAACAGAAACACAAATACGCATACATACCTGTCTCGTGCTTTAATAGATGATGAAGCAAAGTTTCAGCAGTGGGAAAGATACCGATCACGTCCACAACTACCTAATGGTCCTTGAGGATTTATTCAATTCCCAATTGATAGATGTTAGATTGATTCTGTGATTCTAATCTTTGTCATGAAAAAACAGAATACATAAAATAGCTTTGTAATTATGAAAGACTTGCTGTTATGATTATTAAATTGGAACAACTTGTTATGTGAGCAAAGAAATTTTCTGGTATAATGATAATGAGCCAGTGTTCTTTCTTTGTCACTGGAGTCTTCTCATTCAAATCAAATCAGCCTCTAGCACACTCTCTAAATGGATTGATAAATTAGTTTTTCCTAACTTAAATCTGAATACTGTCTTCCACTGTATTAACTTAAATTTCAATATTGTCTTCCTCATTCAGACTAGAGTTGAGATCCTTGGAAATTCCTCACCGTTTTCTTTAAAATTTTATAACTTAATATTGACAGTCCCATGAGAGTACCAGTTTTGTTGAGGAGTAGAAACAGAAGTATGCAGGGAAATGTATACATTTTCCCTGGGATATTGCAGATTAGAAGGCTTAGGAGGCAGAGGAAAGTTAGCCAGCATCTGATATTGATGTAATGTGTTTCAGCCTCGTGGTCTGGGCTTTTGACTCAGCACTTTGTTTTTTACAGGTTCAAGCAGTGGGTTCAATACCTTCTCAGCAGTGGACCCTCTTCCTGTGAAGCCAGAGCCACATGCACCATCCTGATCCTGGTGAGTATGTTTGACTGTTTTTACTCATTTACTTTTGTTTTGTCCTTTTGGATAACCCTGACTCACGAACACCTCTCTTCCCTTATGTCTGTGTGCTTCTCAGCATTTCTTCCCTTTGTGCTCATTAGCAGTGACAATGTGTTTCTCAGTTCTGCTTGCGGGCAAGGAAAACATCTTTTTCCAAATACGGTCTCTGGGCTCTAAGTTTCCTGCAGTTGTAGGATACAAAAGAAACTGTTGTATGAACAATTATTCAAAGACAGAATTTCATGAAAATATAAATTAAATGTATGGCTTTTTCAGGCTTGGGGAGTTTGACTGTAGAAATCCAATGCTGATCCAAATTTTAAGCTAACACCCCAAATGTTTCATGTGAAGGTACATACAGTAACATGTGGACCTTGATGAGTATAAGTCTCTAAATTGTCTAAATAGCATACTAATGTAATGCTATGAATGACGAATAAAAGGTCACGTGTCTTATATAGGGCCCTGTTTCCCTTTATGCTCTTAGAAGGTAAAAACATGAGAAAGCTAGAGGTTAGTTTGTGTAGTTTGATCTCAGTTCCAACTTTCTGTCTCCTCAGGGAGACAGAAAAGTTTCTAAAAAGTTTCTACTTTTATCAGATAATGGATGCTCAGCTCAGGAAGGCTTCTTTCTGCCTGTGTTGATTCCTATGCCAGAGCAGCATCAACAGAAACACTGCGGGTACAGGTTTGGTTCCAGAGCACTGCAGTAAAGCAAGTCCAGTGAATCGTTGGTTTCCCAGTACATACATAACGGTTGTCTTTACAGTGTACAATAGCATTACGTTTTAAAAACAATACACATACCTTAGTTGAGACATACTGTCTTCTAAAAAAAAAAAAATGTTAATTCTCATCTGAACTTTCCGTGAGTCATAATCTTTTTGTTTATGGCTCTGAACATGGGGGTGGCTGTGGCAGTTTCTTAATAAGGCAGCGAAGTTTGCCATATCAGTTCATTTTCCTGTTGCAATTTCTCCACATAGCACACGATGGTGTTTGATGGCATCTTATTCACCAGCTGTCACTATACTAGTCTCCAAGCTTTTTCCCCAGGAGTAGGTTCCCCCTCAAGCAACCACTTTCTCTCATCATCCACTTTAGGTTTTATCTTGAGCTTGTACCTTGCAGCAGTTCGGTCACATCTTGTCTACTTCTAATTCTAGTTCTCTTGTCATTCCCACCGCATCTGCCGTTAGTTCTTCTGCAGAGGTCTTCAGCTGATCCTGATAGTCATCTGTGAGGACTGCAGTCAACTTCTTTCACTATCCTGGTCCTACTTTTGACTCTGCCACCCATGAATGGCAGCTAGAATGGAATTCCAGAAGGTTTTCAGTTTACTTTTCTGGCCTTACAAATTGTAAGAGTTGAAAGTCAAAATTACTGCTTGATCCATGGGCTACAGAATGGATGTCGGGTTAGCAGGCATGAAACATTAATCTCATCATACATCTCCATCAAAGTGCTTCGTCACCGAGCAGTGATATTTTGAAAAAAATGTTTTATTCTGAGCACTACATCTCAACATGGGCTTAAAGTATTCGGTAAACCGGGTGCACCTGGTGGCTCAGTCGGTGAGCGTCCAACTTTGGCTTAGTTCATGATCTCATGGTTTGTGAGTTCGAGCCCCACGTTGGGCTCGCTGCTGTCAAACTGTCAGTGCAGATTCCTCTTCAGATCCTCTGTCCCCCTCTCTGCCCCTCCCCTGCTTGCACTCTCCCCAAAATAAATCAATAAAATTCAGTAAGCCATATTATAAGCAGATGTGCTGTCAATCCAGGCTTTGCTGTTCTATTTATAGCACGGGCAGAATAGATTTAGCAGAATTCCTAAGGGCCCTGGGATTTTCAGAATGATACATGAGTCCTGGCCCTAAGAGGAAAGTCGGCCTGTCCTTCGAAGCCCAGCCTGACTTCTCCAGCTATGAAAGTGCTAGATGGCATCTTGCAGTCGAAGGTTGCTTTGTCTGCATTTGGAAAATCTTTGCTTCAGTGCAGCCACCTTCATGAACGATCTCCGCTAGGTCTTCCGAAGCGCTTGCTGCAGCTTCTGCGTCAGCACGTGCTGCCCCACCTTGTCTTTGCTGTAACGGAGACGGCTTCTTTCCTTCAGCGTCATGAGCCAACCTCTGCTACTTTAAACTTGTCTTCGGCAGCTGCCTCAGCTCCCCCAGTCTTCATAGAAGTGGAGAGAGTTAGGGCCTTGCTCTGGATCAGGCTTTGGCTTCAGGGAATGTTGTGACCGCTTTGATCTTCTGTCCAGAGCACGAAAACTTTGTCTCCGTAGTAAGGCTGTTTTGTGTTCTTATCATTTGTGTGTTCACTGGAGTAGCGCTTTTTTTTTTTAATGCTTATTTTTGAGAGGGAAGGAGATAAAGGATCCAAAGCAGGCTCTGCACTGACAGTGCTATATCTTTATCTATTTAAGTCCCCTACATAGACAAAATATACCATTTTATTTGTTGCTTTCATTCAGATACATGCAGTAACTCAGAACTACCTCTATGGAAGTGAGTACTCGTGCACGTTGCTCCCATCATTCTGTTCTCACTTCTCAGTCCTTGCATAGGTAAGCCTTTTACAGTGGGTCCTTGCCTAAAGCCATATGAGCCAGTGAGCATGACTGGTGTCCTCTGCATTGAGAATTTGGCTTTGAAAGCTTTAGAATCCCTTTCATTTCCAAGTCTGTTGCAGCTTCTGGCTGTGAGGCTATAACGGTCTCCCTCATACTCCTCTGTGACTGTAAAATTGGACCAAATACCAGGATCCATGGCCTTCAGGTGTTAGAAAAGAGCACTGACCGGGGGGTGACCCTTGAGAAAACTGTGGCAGCTGAGGTTGCACACACTATGTGATGACTATGGAATGCTGTGTGCAATTGGATCTGTAACCTTTAGGTGCCCCTGGGAGCACATGGACTTCATGAAGTCTGAAACAGCATCTTTGTTGCCAAACCTTTAGGTGAGCAGTTGCAGATAATTCCCAGGAATCTGGCCCAGCCCTGTTAAGGAGCGAAGCCCCTCCACTTCCTCCCCTCCAGAACTGCACAGCACCAGGTGCTTCACCAGTGTTCCGGGAGGTTCTGATGTGCGGTACTCTTTGCAGAGGCCTGGGGAGCCGTGGGAACCGCACTGTCCAGAGGACCCTACACCAAGTGACGTCAGCGTGGAGCCAATGAAGGTCCAGGAGACGGGCGTTTCCGCGTGTGCCATCTCATCAGGGTGGGACTTGTGGGGTCCTGGTGGCCGTCGTTTTGGCAGCTCTCGACTCTGGTTCCCAGTTGGAAGCTCCAGAGTGTTGGGTCAAAACGAGGTGAGGACCGTGGTGGCACCCAAGGAGGTGACCTCGCTGCTCAGAGGCAGGTCTGAGACACTGGACTGCTCCCAGCCCTGCTCTGCTCACAGAGTTCGATGGCGGCGGCCGAACCCAGGGACCCAGCTCAGGTAAATGCATGGTCCTTGGGCCGTTCCTGTTCTCCTACTACCCAGACCCTTAAGGCCTGAGCATGGGGCACCTGCTGGCTTCCCTGCAGCCCTGGGCCCCATATCCCGGACAGGGAGGCGCTTGTGGGAGGGGGCCCCATCTCTGATCGCCTGAGTGCAAGCTCCAAACCGAGGGAGTGGTCAGAGGAGCAGTGGAGACCGGAACTTGTTGAGCCCCACCCTTTACTGATGAAGCACTTTTAGAAGGCATAGAAGTAAGGGGAGGGTGTTCAGGACCCTGGAAAGACATTAAACTAGAGGTTATGTGGGCGGAGGCCTTCCCCGTTCTAGCAGTAAGATGAGGTTGTCCTGGGCCACAGATACCAGTATGGTTGAGCTGTGAGTATTCAGGGAAATGCAAATGTTCTTTCCTTCTGATGGTTTGGAGTTTCTTTTACCAATGCTCTGTAGCTGTAGACAACATACTGGGAAGGTTAGTGGGGAGGCTATGCAGATGTAAATTGTGGCCACAGGGGTAAGAGAAGTTGTTGGATTTTAAGTTACTTCTTGAGGTAGAACCAATCGGATTTTCTACTGTGGAGAGTGAGGTAGAGAGAATAAGAGAACAGGGGTGGCCCCGAGGGCTTTTGTCTTAGAAAACTTTGAACACAGG
The DNA here is from genome assembly GCA_030068075.1 of Paguma larvata. Classification (NCBI taxonomy): domain Eukaryota; kingdom Metazoa; phylum Chordata; class Mammalia; order Carnivora; family Viverridae; genus Paguma; species Paguma larvata. The sequence goes on along the minus strand of CM057841.1, from coordinate 5,959,320 downwards.
GATGAAGTGGGCAGCTGGATATAAAAGTCTAAAAATTTGAGGTGGGTTCAACGTTAGATGCGTAGGTGGCACTTTGTGTTGTATTTAGGAAGGGAAATTCTGATTATGGTGATAACATTATTAAGAGGCCAGGAAGAAGAGTTTGGACACTGAGTCTGAACCTGTTTCTTGGAGCACATGGCCTCTCAAACACAGGTAAGGGACAGAAGACTTTCGGGGGAAGAGTGGACAGGAGCAGGCTGCTGCTTATTTGTGGCAAGCTCTCATGGAGCCTGGTAGATGAGCTGAGGGGCAAAGATCATTCACTTTAAGTTAAAGTGAGGCAGGCTCTAAATCCAGTATGATTACAAGTATCCTTAAAAGAAGAAGAAATTCGGACGCAAAAGGCAGGTCTTCATAGTGGATTTGAGGTTGCCCTGGGAAGTGGGGTCCCACACTCTTCTTGCTGAGGGATCAGTACTATAGGGAGGCACTTAGCAGGGTAAGAGAGGTGTGTGAACTGATGGACCCGCCAGGCCCTCAGTATTAGGGACTTAGGAGGGAGAGTGGAGTCCATTTTTGGTTGTACCTGGCAGGCACTCTGTGGAGGATTTCAGGGAAAGTGCCTGGCTGGGGAGGCCTTGCAGGCCCAGCCCCAAGCTTAAGATTATGTCTGTCTGCCTACAATGTCCTTGTTCTTGTAGAGGGTTGGACACAGTCATATATTGGCACCAGGGCTTGGTATCTCCTCTCAGTTGGGTGGCCTGGAGGAGGATGGGTATGGGATAGATGCATGGGTCCTGTGGAGAGGGGACTGTTTGTGGTTTCATCTCTCCCCCATTGTGACAGGATAGTGTGACCTTTGAGGACGTGGTCGTGTACTTTTCTTGGGAGGAGTGGGGTCTCCTTGATGAGACTCAGAGATGCCTCTACCACGATGTGATGCTGGAGAACTTTGCACTTGTGATCTCACTGGGTAAGACCCCCACCCCATTGTGCCCTGGGCTAGACTTTCCCCCCCCCCCCCCCACATTTGGGATGTAGGGACTGACATCCCCAGGACCGGGGTCAACAACTGCTCTCTTGCTGAGCCCACAGCATCAACGTCCAGTTCTGTGGTCCAGATCCATGGCCCTGCCCAGGTTTTCCCCTGCTTATAGCTCACATTTCTTGTCTCTGGCAGCGGTTGCTTGGACCTGTTGCTCTGCAGTTTTGCTCACACTGTGACTTTTCTTTCCGGATTTTGGTCGTTGTGTGCAGAATTGCCCTGGGGCATCGCTAGTCCTTTGCCTGTCCTTGCCTCAGGGATTTGTGTCATCCAAGTCCCACTTCGCTCACCAGGGGTTTAGAAGAGTCCAGGGTCCTTCACAGGATGGCCCACTGGTGTGTTGATGCCAGTGCCAGCAGCCACATGCCTCATTTCTGTTTGCCTTTCCTCAGTTTTTGGTCTCTTGCTGTTTCCACCTTTTGTACATCAACTTTTTCTCTACTGTTCCCCAGTGTTAGGTTACACATCCTTAGTCTTTGAATACCATCTAGTCAGTTGCAGCCAGGTGTTCCTGGGCCTGGAAATAAATGTCCACATAGTACTCACAGCTGCAGGGCAGTGGCAGGAGTGCATTGGAGACCTTGGTTCTTCCTGTGCCCCCGGCCCCCCCCCCCCCAGCCCAGTCTTGTGACATTAGAGTTCCCGGACTACAGCCCTCTTATCAGCCTGACCCCGGAACCCTCATCTTGAAAACACATCCAGTGGACTCTTTCTTTAGTGTGTCCGACAGACATTTGTGCTGAGTCTTCCCCTTCCACCAAAGATAACATGCAAGTCGCACCTGCATCTCTGTCCTTTCAGGTTGCTGGTACGGAATGGAGGGTGAGGAGGCACTTTCTGTGCAACGAATGTCACTGGGCAAGGCTCCAGGTCCACCCATCTGGAAAGCTCAACCCTGTGACAAATGTGTCTTGGTTGGGAGAGACATTTTGTACCTGGCGGACGACCAAGGACCACATCCGGGCCAAAAATCCTACACCTGTGAGGCATGCGGGAAGCAGTTGTGGTTCAGCACAAGCCTTCACCAGAAGCATAACGAAGAGAAGCCATTCAAATGGGACATGGAGTTGGTGACAAGCTATAAGTTGCATGTATCAGGGAAGCCTTTCCCCTGCGGGGAGATTGGGAAGGACTTCCTGGCCGTATTGAGTCTCCTCCAGCATCAGGCCACTCTCAAAGGGGCAAAACCACAGAGCAACTTCGAGCACACAATGTCCTTTCAGGGTGGAAAAAGTCCGCACATGTGTAGCGATTATGAGAAATCATTCAGCTATGACTATAGTAAACTTTTTCAGCATCAGCAGCTTGACCCTAGAGAAAGTTACCATGCCTGGGAGAACTGTGAGAAACCTTTTAACCAAAGCTCCATCCTTAATAATTGCCAGAGAGCTTGCCCAGCAACAAGGTCGTACGAATGCAACGAATGTGGGAAATCCTTCAGCCAAAGCTACAACCTCATTCAGCACCACAGAATTCACACTGGCGCAAGGCCTTACAAATGCAGTGAATGTGGAAAAGCCTTCAGCTTTAAATTCAGGCTTGTGCAACACCTGCAAATTCACACCAGAGTGAGACCTTACGCATGTGGCGAATGCGGTAAAGCCTTCAGCTATAGTTCTACCCTCATTAAACACCAGAGAGTTCACACGAGAGAAAAGCCTTACAAGTGTGGCGAGTGTGGGAATTCCTTCAGCCAAAGCTCCAACCTCATTCAACACCAGAAAATTCACAGTGGAGCAAGACCTTATAAATGCAACGAATGTGCAAAATCCTTCAGCTACAAATGCAAACTGGTTCAGCACCTGCGCATTCACACTGGAGAAAGGCCTTACGAGTGTGGTGAATGTGGGAAATCCTTCAGCCACAGGTCCACTCTCAATCAACACCAGAGAATTCACACTGGAGCCAGACCTTATAAGTGCAATGAGTGTGAGAAATCCTTTAGCCAGAAATCCAACCTCATTCAGCACCGGAGAGTCCACACAGGAGAAAAGCCTTACGAGTGTGGGGAATGTGGGAAATCCTTCAGCCAAAGCTCCCACATCATTCAACACCGAAAACTTCACACCAGATAACCTCATGAGCATCAATGACGGTGGAGAAATGGTTCGTAAGCTACATATATGTTACAGCAGATGCCGGTGGAAAGCCTTCATCTAAAGGTCCGACCTTGTTGGGCCCCAGAAGGTCCTGCCCAGAGTAGGGTAGTTCATAGAACTAGAGACTTTGTGAGGGATCCAACTCTTAGAAATTGAACGTCACACACATATGAGCATCCACACCGGGGAGATCCCCCAAAACTCCCAGGTTCCTCATTCAGGGAAGATGTCCTCTCCTGACCATTTTGAGTGATGGGACGGGAGGGTGGGGATAATACAGCAAGTCCCTTCTTCCTCATTAGGGTTCTGATAGGTTTTGACAGTGCCAAGGGGTTGAAATGAAAATACTGTTTACCTTCTAGACCTCCTTGCAGTGTGCCACGAGGACACTGTATTTCTTTTCTGACTGCCTGTGGGGCTCCCGCGAGAGTGGTTCCTCTTTCCCAGGGCTGTCACACGGTGTGGAGCACTGTTGTGGGGAAGCTGTTCCCGAGCGCTGCAAAGGAATCATGTGCCTTCATGTGTTAAGTTCACTTTCTGGTGTCACTGGCTGGTTGTAAGACTCCTATAGGGGCCAGGTCGAAAACCCGTGACTATACAGAAACAGAAGATGGCAGGACTTAGGATATATAAACATCTAACAAAATTTGCATCCACTGATGTTTCAGTTTGTACACTCCACCCCAGTGTTCCTCCTATAGTTGTGGATATTTTTTAGTCCATCTCACAGATATTTGCTGCATAGGCAATAAAATGGCAATAGGATAGAAAATCCCACTGTTGGTGAGACCTGTAGCTTTTCTGACCAGTTGCTGACCCAGACAGAAATGACCTTGAAACTCTGTAATGCAGGGCATCCCTTCCCCAGGCCTGAGGAAGGATGGTGGACTCTTGTGCAAAACAGTAGGGGACCCAGACCTCTATTTGATTTTTAAGGAAAGCTTTATAGAGAGGTATAATTAAACATGCTGTAAAACTGCATATATTTAAATTGCATACAAAACTATGGGTGGTAATAAATCTATATAACTCCTTTTATTTTGTGCCCTTTTTAAACTTCTACCCTGCACAGTAAATTATTTTGTATTTTTTACACGATTAGACACAAATGTTTTACTTTTTTAAAGTCTGGTTTCCTTTATGCTGAATAATTTTGGGAGAGCACATTTTTTATTGCTGAATGCTATTCTGTACGGATGTACCATGATTTTGCTTACCCCACTTATCTATGCTCTTGCTGATGACCACAAATAAAACTTCAAATGTATGTATTGCTGAACCTCTATGAACTTTCCCCATTCATTGTTTATCGCCTTGCTTCTACTATATTACTGACCCTGCAGCCTGTACCACCACAGAAAAATCATGTCCAGGTCAGAGACTCTATACAGCAAATATTGCCACTAAAAATACCATAGACTTTATACTATTGTCTTAGGTAAAAACTTTTAAAAAAATGTTTTTTTTAAAGACAGATTTTCAATGTTCGTATATATTTGATAGAGACAGAGCTTGAGCAGGGGAGGGACAGAGAGATGGAGACAGGATCCGAAGCGGGCTCCAGGATACGAGCTGACAGCACAGAGCCTGACATGGGGCTCAAACCCACAAGTAGTGAGATCATGACCTGAGCTGAAGTCTGACACTTAACAGACTGAACCACCCAGGCACCCCCCAAAATTGTCTTTCTTGTCCCCAAAGCATGAACTGAAAGATTGGTAAGCATATTAAAGAAAAAAATTTAACACACACTGGGGAATTCTTGCAAGAAACACATGAGCATTTTATTTCCCACTGGGATTTGTATATATGTGATGACCTTTCTAAAACTCTAAAAAAAAATAACATTGCAGCAGATTGCCTCACTCCCTTCCTTACTCCCTGGTCTCACACCAGGAAAATCTCAGTCATTGAAAATGTGATTCACCAACTCACAGAGAGGAACAGAGTGGAGATGATCCCACAACTAGAAACTTCTAATTTTTATTGGTTCCTAAGTTCAGCCCTTCACAGCAGCAAGTTCTTCCCCTGTTTGTCTTGATTGGATTGTTCACACAGCGTGATTATGACCTTCAACTCGAATTCTGAGGCTGGTTTTGCTTAAGGTTCCAACGGTGGCAAGAACAACCAATAAGGCTTAGCTTCTTTCTTGCAAGTGGGATACTTAGGTACATAATCTTTAATGCTTACTTTTTAAGTTACTACTCCTGTATAAAAGCTCTCCATAGCATCCTTTTCTGCCAGGAAACACCTTGATGACCCACACCCCCACTTCCAGTGGGCAGACACCCCTCTTCTCCCAGAAATTACCAGTGACAAGTGAAACCCACCAAACCCAAGACCATCCTCAGAGCCCTGTAGCTATACTGTGAACCATGCCATGAGTAACACTGAGTCCTAAAAATTCTGTTCTAACCTCCGCCCTCCCCAATGGTTTTTGGGTAAGTGCATCACAAGATCATAAAGAACCACCAGGCCAGGGGTATCACAACTACATATTAGGCGGTTGTGTTAGTAATGAACTCACAGGCGCCCACTTTTAACAAATTCTGAGCATAATTGAATACACACTTAGAACTTAAATGCCCCTCCACAAGATTACCTCCACAGAAGTATACATACTTGTCTCTGGAGTGAAATCACCACAAAAGGAGTTGGTTTTGGTCCCGCACGCTGTGTTAACATGCGTGGTTCACATTCAGTACCTTACCCTTTCCCTTTTTACTCTTGAACAGGTTATTTTTAAAATTTGAGACGAGAGCAAAGGAGCGACAAAGAGAGGGAGAGAGAATGAGTCCCAAGCAGGCTCCTGAGCAGAAATCAGGAGTTGGCACCCAATCATCTGAGCCACACAGGCACCCCTTGAACAGCTTTATTAAACCTGTTCCCAAGGAAGAGGATATATCTAGGTTAAGTAGGGATTGCATGTGTATTCATACTGCTATTGCCCACCTAACCCTAACACAATCTAGGACCTTTACTGTTCAACATTCTTGCCTCCCATCTGTCTATTCATTACACACAGGAGGAGCTGGTCCCTAGATGAGGGGCCAACATGGCAGAGAAGTAGGGGGATCCATATTTCCTGTGTCTCTCACAGAAGGGCTGAAGCCAAAGGACTCAGAACCCCAAGAGTCTGGGAGGAAAGGAAACAGAGTCTACAAGGAAGAAAATGCAAAAACCAGATGGCCGCATAGGTACATGATTGCGAACTGGGGGAGATAAAACAGGCCATGGGGGTATGGAGAGGAGGGAGCCCCTTCTGCAAAGAGACAAAGGGAAGAGAAAGATCAGCTGGGGAAGCCTAAGACTGTATCTCGACAAGAGATAAACCTTGGACCATGACAGAGAGGGATCCCATCCCCATCTCTAACTGCAGGGATTTCAGACAGGGATCTAATCTCTACCTGTAGGCTTTCTTTGGACTGGGGCCAGCTGCCCTGTTCATACATCTGGGGAAGAGGGAAGGCAGCCCCAGGTTCGGTGGTACATCAGGGATACAGTTTATAGCAGTAGAAAGGTGTCATAGCAGTTTCTGAGGAGCTGCAGCACAGCCACGGGATCACGACAAGTCATCATTAATGAGCACTGAGCCTGAGTTTAAAACTAAGATAAGCACGGGACACAGGAGACCGCAGAAAAAGAAACCACCTTCTCTGTGCTCATGGCACAGTGAGGACGGATGCAGAGAAGTGATTTGGGGCACCTGGTCTGTGAAGAAAGGACTGGGGGGTTGCCATTTTTCTCCCCACAACCACCAAGGCGGGGCCCCAGGGATCAGTCTTCAGGGCGCACAGTAGAGGTGGAACTGCCTACACCAAACCATGCCTCCTCCTCTGGATAGCCGCTTTTTTGCTGGAGCCCAAGAGATGCTGTGGAACCAGCACTGTGGCATTGCCTGGATTGACTCCAGGTCAATTCTTGTTATTTAGATATATTCTTCCTTTTCTCCTTCTTATCTCTTCCCTGCTCTGCGCTGGTTACGCTGGTATTGGTTTGCTTAAACAGACATATTTAATCCATTCTCTTGATGCATGTTCTGCACCTCCTTCTTTACTTTCCTTTCTCTTTCTCTCAAATAATCAGGCCAGATCGTTCCTCTGGGTAACTTAATCTTCGTTTCTTTTTCCTCGCCTCATTGCTTATTTGCCTTTCTCTGGATTAAGCCTTTTAGTCTCTCTGCCTGATCAATGTTCGTTTTCTCTTTCTCACCACCCCTCTTTGTATATGCTCTTCCATCAGCACCGACTCCACCCTGTTCTTTACTTGTAGCTGGTGTTTCTGGGTTTTTTGCTGTTAGACTTTTTTGTTTTTTGTTGTTTTGTTTTTATCTGCTTGTTTATGTGTCTGTGCATTTGTGTGTTTTGTTTTCCTGGCTACTTCAAGGAACAAACCAAAGCACACCTGGTGAAGGGTCCAAAACATCATTACAAGTAGGGAAATAAAATATCCAAAGTCACAAGAACAAAGAGCAAATAACACTACCCAAAAAACACCTCCTGAATGGCCAGGCCTGGAACGGTGTATGAGCCCTATTTAATATAGCAGTGCTCGCAGGTGCAGAGCACATAACAAGCATTTAAAACTTAAAAGGGGGGGGGGCGCCTGGGTGGCTAAGTCAGTTGAGCGGCCGACTTAGGCTCCGGTCATGATCTCGAGGTCTGTGAGTTCGAGCCCCGCGTCGGGCTCTGCGCTGACATATCAGAGCCTGGAGCCTGCTTCGGATTCTGTGTCTTCCTCTCTCTCTCTGCTCTTCCCCTGCTCATGCTCTGTCTCTCTCAAAATAAATAAATGCCAAAAAAAAATTAAAAAAGAAAAAAACAAAAAGGGCAGACATCCATTCAAAATGACAAAACAGAAGAATTCTCCTCAAAAGAAATCCCAGGAAGAAGTGACACCTAAAGAATTGATCAAAATAGATATAAGCAACATAACTGAAGGATTTTAGAACAATAGTCATAAAATTAATCTCTGGGCTTGAAAAAAAAAAGCATAGAAGACAAGAGAGACTCCAATGCTGCAGAGATCAAGGATCTTAAAAATAGTAATGATAAATTTAAAAAATGCTATAAATGAGGTGCATAATAAAATGGAGGCGGCCATACCACAGACTGAAGAGGCAGAAGAGAGAACAGTAAATTAGAAGATAAAGAAAAAAAAGAAGTCGAGAAAAAGATAAACTGATGCAGGAGCATGAAAGGAGAATTTGAGAACTCAGTGATACAATCAAATGGAACAAGATCAGTATCATAGGAATGCCAGAAGAAGAAAAGAGAGACAAAGGGGCTGAACGTACTTGAACAAATCATAGCTGAGAACTTCCCCAGCCTGGGGAAGGAAACAGACATTGAAATCCAACAGGCACAGAGAACTCCCCTCAGATGTAACTTGAATCAATCTTCTGCATGACATATCATAGTGAGACTGGCAAAATACCAAAATACAAGGATAAAGAGAGAATTCTGAAAGCAGCTAGGGATAAATGGGCCTTAACATACAAAGGTAGACACATAAGGGTAGTAGCAGACCTATCTACTGAAACTTTGCAATCCAGAAAGGAATGGCAGGAAATCTTCAATGTGATGAACAGGAAAACTATGCAGCCAAGAATCCTTTATCTAGCAGGCCTGTCATTCGGAATAGAAGGAGAGATAAAGGTTTTCCCAAACAAAAACTGAAGGAATTCATCACCACTAAACCAGACTTACAAGAGATCATAAGGGGGATTCTGCGAGGGAAATGTTGCAAGGAACACAAAATACCAGAAACATCGCTACAAGCATGAACCCTACAGATAACAATAACACTAAACTCATATTTTTCAATAATAACACTGAATGTAAATGGGATAAATGCTCCAATCAAAAGACACAGGGTAACAGAACGGATAAAAAAAAAAAAAAACAAGACTCATCTATTTGCTGTCTACAAGAGACTAATTTTAGACATGAGGACACCTTCAGATTGAAAGTGAGGGGATAGAGAACTATCTGTCATGCTACGGTAAGTCAAAAGAAAGAGAGAGTAACCATACTCTTATCAGACAAACTAGACTTTAAATTAAAGGCTATAACAAGAGATTAAGAAGGGCATTATATAACAATTGCAGGGCCTATCCATTAGGAAGAGCTAACAATTATAAATGTCTATGCACTGAATTCGGGAACACCCATATATATAAAACAGTTGATCACTAACATAAGCAATCTTATTGATAAGAATGTGCTAATTGCAGAGGACTTTAATACTCCACTTAAAGCAATGGATAGATGAACTAGACAGAATCAGTAAAGAAACAATGGCCTTGAATGACATATTAGACCAGATGGGCCTGATAGATATATTTAGAACACTACATCCCGAAGAAATGGAATACACTTTGTTCTCGAGTGCACATATACATTCTCCAAGGTGGATCACATACTGGGTCGCAAAGCAGCCCTCAACAAATATAAAAGAATTGAGATCATACCATGCACACTTTCAGGTCACAATACTATGAAACTTGAAAAAGGAAAAAGTCTGGAAAACCTCCAAATGCATGGAGGTTAAAGAACATCCTACTAAAGAATGAGTGCGTCAACCATATAATAAAGAAGAAATTTAAAAATATATGGAAACAAATGAAAATGAAAACACAAGAGTCCAGACCCTTTGGGATGCAGCAAAGGCAGGCCTAAGAGGAAAATACATTGTAATCCAGGCCTATGTCAAGAAACAAGAAAAATTCCAAATACAAAATCTAACAGCACACCGAAAGGAACTAGAAGCAGAAAAGCAAAGAAACCCCAAACCCAGCAGAAGAAGAGATATAATAAAGATCAGAGCAGAAATAAAAAAATATAGACTAAAAAACAAAACCAAAAAAAGTATAACAAATTAACGAAACCAAGAGCTGTTTCTTTGAAAAAACAAAACAAAACAAAATTGATAAATCCTTAGGCTTCTCAAAAAGAAAAGAGAGAGAACCCAAATAGATAATGCCACAAATGAAAATGGCTTAATTACACCCAATCTCTCAGAAATACAAGCAATTTCCAGAGAATACTACGAAAACTTACATGCCAACAAACTAGACAGCCTGGAAGAAAGGGACAAATTCCTAAACACCCAAAACGGGAAGCAATAGAAAATTTGAACAGGCCCATAACTAGTGAAGCAATTGAATCAGTTATCAAAATTCTCCCAACAAATAAGAGTTCTGGGCCAGATGGCTTCCCTGGGGAACTCTACCAGACACTTAAAGCAGAGTTAATAACTATGCTTCTCAAGCTCTTCCAAAAAATTGAAATGGAAGGAAAACTCATTCTATGAAGCCAGCATCACTTTGATTTCCAAACCAGACAAAGACCGAGCAAAAAAAGAGAACTACAGGCCAATATCCCTGATGAATATGGATGCAAAAATTCTCAACAAGATACTAGCAAATTGAATTCAACAGCATATAAAAAGAATTATTCATCATGATCAAGTGGGATTCATTCCTGGGCTGCAGGGCTGATTCAATATTTGCAAATCAATCAAAGTAATACATCTTAATAAAAGAAAGGATAAGAACCATATGATCCTGTCAATAGACACAGAAAAAGCATTTGACAAAATACAGTATCCTTTCTTAATAAAACTCCTCAAGAAAGTCGGGATAGAAGGAACATACTTCAACGTCATAAAAGCCATTTATGAAAAGCCACAGCTAATATTATCCTCAATAGGGAAAAACGGAGAGCTTTCCCCCTGAGATCAGGAACACGACAGGGATGTCCACTCTCACTACTGTTGTTTAGCATAGTGTTGGAAGTCCTAGCATCAGCAATCAGATAACAAAATGAAATAAAAGGCATCAAAATTGGCAAAGATGAAGTCACACTTTCACTTTTCACAGACTACATGACACTCTACATGGAAAACTGACAACCTCCACCAAAAGTCAGCTAGAACTGATACATGAATTCGGCAAAGTCACAGGGTACATCAGTGTACAAAAATAGGTTGCATTTCTATACACCATTAATGAGGCAAAAGAAAGAGAAATAAAGAAACTGATCCCATTCACACTTGCACCAAAAACCATAAAATACCTAGGAATACACCTAACCATGGATGTAAAAGATCTGTATGCTGTCAACTATAGAAAGCTTATGAAGGAAATTAAAGAAGACACACAAAAAAATGGAAAAACATTCCATGCTCATGGATGGGAAGAACAAATATGGTTAAAATGTCGATACTACCCATAGCAATCTACACTTTTAATGCGATCCCAATCAAAACTGCACCAGCATTCTTCTCAAAGCTAGAACAATCCTAAAATTTGTATGGAACCACAAAAGACCCCGAATAGCCAAAGTAATATTGAAGAAGAAAACCAAAGCGGGAGGCATCACAAGCCTATACTACAAAGCTGTAATCATGACAGTACAGTATTGGCAAAAGAACAGACACATAGACTTATGTAAAAGAATAAAGAACCCAGGAGCAGCTGGGTGGCTCAGTCAGTTAAGTGGCCGACTTCAGCTCAGGTCATGATCTCATGGTTCATGAGTTCGAGCACCGCGTCAGGCTCTGTGCTGACAGCTCAGAGCCTGGAGCCTGCTTCGGATTCTTTGTCTCCCTTTCTCTCTGCCCTTCCCCTGCTCACACTCTGTCTCTGTGTCTCTCAAAAATAAACATTAAAAAAAAAAAAAAAAAGAATAGAGAACCCAGAATTGGACTCACAAATGTATGGCCAACTAGTCTTTGACAAAGCAGGAAAGAGCATCCAAAGGAAAAAAGACAGCCTCTCTAACAAATGGCACTGGGAGAGTTAGACAACAACATGCAGAAGAATGAAACTAGACCACTTCCTTACACCATACACAAAAATAAACCTCAAAATGCATGAAGGACCTGAATGTGAGGCAGGAAACCATCAAAATCCTAGAGGAGAAAGCAGGCAGCAACCTCTTTGACCACAGAGTAATTTCTTACTCGACACATCTTCAAAGGCACAGGAATTAAAAGAAAAAATGAATTGGGACCTCATCAAGATAAAAAACCTTCTGCACTGCGAAGGAAACAATCAACAAAACTAAAAGGCAACCAACGGAATAGGAAAAGATAGTTGCAAGTGACATATCGGATAAAGGGCTAGTATCCAAAAGCTCTAAGGAACTCACTAAACCAACACCCGAAAAACAAATAACCCAGTGAAGAAATAGGGGAAGACATGAATAGATAATTTTCCTAAGAAGACATCCAGATGAGATGAGCAGTTTGTGGAGCAATCTGGGGGATGACTTAAGACTGCAGTGCAGGAAAGAGCAGATGTCAGGTGAAGTGGTTAGAAGGGTGCATGTTGAAAAGACAAGTTGGTCACAGAAGTTTGACTCTGAAGTCGCCCAGACAAATTGGGATCTCAAAGAGGACCAGCCATGCAGTGATACTGGATTATGTTCTTTTAAAAAATAGGACTTACTGTGTTTTCTTTTTAAGAGCAATTTTGTGTTTATAGCAAAACAGTGGAGAGTACAGGGATTTCCATATGCCCTCTGCTCTGCCTCCATTGCTCCCTCCCCCCCCCCCCGTGCGCGTGCGCACAGACACAGACACACACACACACACACACACACAGAGGCACTCAGAGCCCCGCCCCCCCATCCTATCAACATCCTTCACCAGAGCAGTGTAATGGTTCCTCCTGAAGGACACTTGGTTGCCTCCAACCAAGGTCTGGCAGTTATGAATAAAGTTGTAGTAAGTACCAGCATGCAGCTTTCTGTGTGGACATAAGTTTTTGATTCATTTGGGTCAATAAATACCAAGTTATTGTCGGATCCTATGGTGAGAGTATGTTGTATTTTGACAGACGCTGCAGATATTCGTAGACTTTCTTAAGAAGGTCGCTGAGACCATGTCAGCAGATGGAAGAATCAAGCCAATGAAGGAGGTAGAATGCCAAGATGCCAGAAAAGAGGATGTCATTGCAGCAAAACCATACCTCAATCCTCTTAACGTTACAGCTGGGTCTGAGAACTATACAGACACAAGACAGATTAACAAGAGAAAAGCGCACACATTTATTTCCTATAACTTTTACATGACATGGGAGCCCTCCTAAGGAAACACAGACCCCAAGAAGTGGCAAAACCTAAATGCATTTATATTGGGTGGAACAGAGGTGTGGTTGAGGAAAGTCACTGAACTCCGTGCAGAGATTACAGGAAGATAAGAATTAGTTATAACAGGGCTGCCTGGGTGGCTCAGTCAGTTGAGCGTCCACCTTTGGCTCAGGTCATGATCTTGAGGTTTGTGAGTTTGAGCCCTGCGTTGGGCTCTGTGCTGACGGCTCAGAGCCTGGAGCCTGCTTCAGATTCTGTGTCTCCCTGTCTCTCTTCCTTTCCTATGCTCATGCTCTGTCTCTCAATAATAAATAAACGTTAAAAAAATTTAAAGAAAAAAGAATTACTTAAAGTCTGTACAGAATTTTTTTTATTCTCAGCTTCCTGTCCTTGATAAGAATGTCACTCTCCTTCTGGCAAAGGGAGGACACTTTCCATGGAAAAAGTGGTATCTCCTGCTTTCAGGAAGGAAAAAGGGGGGAGGTGAGTGCACAATTCGGGCACCTGATGTTTGGGGAAGATTTTTTAAAGTGTCTGTAGCTCAATCAATACTTTGATTTCTTTATTCAATCATCATACGTGGGACTTCCGAATGAAGAGAGGACACACATTGGGCAAATTGTGACTCTAAGGGTTGTTTTAACCCTAAACGTTGTTTAAAAGAGTTAACACAAGAAGGATGTGAATGTACTTAATGACACTTAACTGAATCCTTACAAATGGCTAAAATGACAAATTGTTATGTGATGTCTATTTTTTCCACAATTTTAAAAGCGCCGCTCCTTGACACGGAGTAAGGGTGTTCTGAGGTGCTCTCAGAGAGGGTCATTGCCAGTGTGAAAAACTAGGGTTCAGCAATGTGGAAAATTGATTCCCCTCGAGGTGAATGAAAACTGTAAATGACAATACGTATGGTTTCTGTAATTGAAAGGGAAGGGCAGGGAGAATTCTGACATTTAAAAGCATACTCCATCCACCTTTCACTGCATTAACATTATAAATTATGTGTAATTTCTTTGCGGGATAACACTGTGCATCAAAACATTGCAGAGCCACCAAAGCTGTCGTCCAGTCTTTGATCAGGGCCCATGGAAGTGGGCTGTGTGTGCCCCCAAGGATGCACAGAAAGGGTGAAGTGGTGGGGAAGACTTCTGGCATGTATGTCTGCACTCAGCAGGTGTCGGGAAAGAAAAACGATGCCCCCTCTATTACCCTTCTGTGTTCTTGGCTGAGATCCATGTAACAGATAAGAGGGAAAAAGAGAGAGAAGCAGGGAGAGGGAAAGGGATGGGGAAGGAGGGAGGGAGAGGGAGAGACAGAGAGAAATTTTTTACAGCATTCTGAGCACATCTCCAGAGGAAATCTAAACCAGAAGTAACTCAAAATGGCATCTCGAAATTCCAGCTTCTATAGCATCAACGAAGAATGAAAATACTGTAGAAAAATGATGGGAGAAAAAAAGCAGTTCTGGCGTTCCAGGGTTGGCATCTGTGAGAAGGGAAACATGGGAGGAGACAATATAGTAAGGTTTTGTGTGTAGGTGTCCTGGTGCCTTCTCTGGGCCCAGGAGAATGTCTTCTTTCTTCCTGGTCCAGAGAGTTGCCTTCTACATTGGAGTTTTACCTTCTTTCAGGGAATTAAGGAGAGAGTCTCAGTGTCCTTCTTATGCCCGCTGTTTCTTAAGTGCCTTGAATTAAAAATAATAAACCTGGGCGCCTGGGTGGCTTGGTTGGTTAAGTGTCGGACTTCAGCTCAGGTCATGAGCTCAAGGCTTATGGGTCTGAGCCCTCCTTGGGGCTCTGTGCTGACAGCCTACTTTGCATTCTGTGTCTCCCTCTCTCTTCCCCTCCCCTGCTCACACTGTGTCTCTCGCAAAAATAAGAAAACGTTAAAAAAATAAAAGAAAAAACAATATGCCAAAGTGGCTTGTTTTAGAGTGAAATCCTCTGGTTCCCTCTTTTCACAAGAAAACTGTTATTTCCTTATTATATAAAAATACAATATGTGTTCATGCTCTACTTCATTGATGTTGTGTGTTTGGGTTTCACCACCTGGGCTAGTGGCTCCATGGCGACCCTCCTCTATGGGCACAAGAGGCAAGGATAATGTGTTCATGCCATCAGACACTCCCCTGACACCAGAACCAACCAAAGCATCCGGATCCAGGCATGCACCTTTGTCACCTTCTCCCTTTCTTCCATCTTGGTACTTTATATGGGGCTATTTTATAATCCAAAGTTTGGCTGATAAACACCATTGCACTTATGGAAAAACGTTTCTCCACATGGTTAGCCCCTTTGTGCGCATCATGAACAAAAACTCTGTCTCCAGACTGTTCCCTGCTAGGGGAAAAGGTAATTTCTCTAAATTTTTCATGAGGTCTGGTGGTTTGTATTCTCTGCCACACATTCATGTATCTACTCAACTATTATGTAAGGCTAAACCTCCACTATGAAGCAGTGACTTCTAGGTAATTCAATGGTGCAAAGCATTTGACTGACCAGGGGCCCCAGTCTTTCCAGGGCTTGGCATACATTGCAATGATCTTAGGACACATACTTCTCTTTAGTCTAATGACTGAAATTTGGCCACACCATATACCAAATAGCATCTCGTATTTGTGGCTGAGCTTTGACTCAGTCCTTTGCTCCATGTGAGACACATGACAGAGGGAGAAACTGTCAAATCTTTAAAAAAATGTAAGTAATCTAAAAGTAACATTAGACCGTGACCGATTCCTGCATCATGTAAAACTGTCATGAAGACACCTCATCATAGCATTTTTCTTTCTGAGTTCCCTATAAAATAATAGTCTCTTTTTAATTGGTGGCATCTTAGCCTTGGATTAAAATAATTTTTTTAGCAATCCTTATGAAAATAACATCAGTATTCTTCACAGAGCTACAAAAAAAAAATCATAAAATTTGTATGGAACCAGAAAAGACCCCGAATAGCCAAATCAATCCTGAAAAAGAAAACCAAAGCTGGAAGCATCCCAGTCCCAGACTTCAAACTGTATTACAAAGCTGTAATCATCAAGACAGTATGGTCCTGGCACAAAAACAGACACTCATATCAATGGAACAAAATAGAGAACCCAGAAATGGACCCACAAATGTATGGCCAATCTTTGACAAAGCAGGAAAGACTATCCAATAGAATAAAGACAGTCTCTTCAGCAAGTGGTGCAGGGAAAACTGGACCGCAACATGCAGAAAAAGAACCTGTACCATGTTCTTACACCACACACACAAATAAACGCAAAATGGATGAAAGACCTAACATAAGACAGGAAGCCATCAAAATCCTAGAGGAGAAAGCAGGCAGAAACCTCTTCGACCTCGGCCACAGCAACTTCTTACTCAACACGTCTCTGGAGGCAAGGGAAACAAAAGCAAAGATCAACTATTGGGACCTCATCAAGATAAACAGCTTCTGCACAGTGAAGGAAACAAGCAGCAAAACTAAAAGGCAACCAACAGAATGAGGGAAGATATTTGCGAATGACGTATCAAGTTAAGGGCTAGTATCCAAAACCTATAAATAACATATCAAACTCAACACCCAAAAAAACAAATAATCCAGTGAAGAAATGGGCAAAAGACATGAATGGACACTTCTCCAAAGGAGACATCCACAAGGCCAACCATCACATGAAAAGATGCTCAACATCTCTCATCATCAGAGAAATACAAATCAAAACCACAATGAGATACCACCCCACACCTGTCAGAATGGCTAACATTAACAACTCAGGCAACAACAGACATTGGAGAGGATGTGGAGAAAGAGGATCTCTTTTGCATTGCTGGTGGTGGGAATGCAAACTGGTACAGCCACTCTGGAAAACAGTACAGAAGTTTGTCAAAAAATTAAAAATAGAACTACCCTACAACCCAGCGACTCCACTACTAGGTATTTATCCAAGGGATACAGGTGTGCTGTTGTTTCAAAGGGACACATGCACCCCAATGTTTATAGCAGCGTTATCAACAATAGCCAAAGTATGGAAAGAGTGCAAATATCCATCGATGGATGAATGGATAAAGGAGATGTGATATATATACATACACATACATAGACACACACACACACACACACAAAGGAGTATTACTCGGCAATCAAAAAGAATGAAATCATGCCATTTGCAACTACATGGATGGAACTGGAGGGTATTATGCTAAGTGAAGTTAGTCAGAGAGGGACAAATATCCTATGACTTCACTCACATGAGAAATTTAAGATACAAAACAGATGAACATAGGGAAGGGAAGCAAAATTAATATAAAAACAAGAAGGGGGCAAAACATAAGAGACTCTTAAATACAGAGAACAGAGGGTGGCTGGAGGGGTTGTGGGAGGAGGGATGGGCTAAATGGGTAAGGTGCGTTAAGGAATCTACTTCTGAAATAATTGCTGCACTATATGCTAACATGGATGTAAATTTAAAAATAAATTTAAAATTAAAAAGTTAATTAAAAATAAATAAAATAATTTTTTAAACATTTTATTCATTTATTTTAAGTAATCTCTACACCCAATGCGGGAGTTCAAATTCACAGCCCCGATATCAAGAGTCAGTGCTCCACTGACTGAGCCAGCCTGGCACTCCTGTACTAATCTTTAAAAAGATAGTTTAGATCTTAGCCAAGTATAAAAGTGCAACACGTAACAGAGGTCCAGATGGCGGAGCAGCGTGGAACGTTTTTTGCATCTCTCATCCCTGAAATGCAGCTAGATCAACACTGAACCATCTAGCACACCTAGAAAACTGATGTGAAGATTAATGCGACAACTTGCACAACTTGAACACAGAACTCGGCAGGTGCGTGATGTGGAGAGGTGAACTGGGGGAGAAGGAAGCCTCAGAGGGCAGGGAGCTGTTTTTGTGGAGAGAGGACGGAGATGTTGGGGAGGAGGGGATGTGGTAGACACCCCTCCCTAAGGACAGAGAAAAAAGGAGAGAAAACTTCAAGGTCGCCTGGATATGCGCCTAGGTGCCTACATCCCCCATGACCTTGTAAGCTGAGACAGCTTAATCAGACTGCATGTTTATGTGTGTTGCCATATATAGGAGACAAAAAAATGGAAAATGTATAAAAAAAAAACTATGCCAAGTAATACTGGCCACTCGGTTCTTTGCGTACAAACCCAACTGAGCGGTGCCGGCATAAATAAAAGTTGCTTCCTGGATAAAAAAGCCTCTCTGTGTGAGAATCCTGCAACATTGCTTGGGGGCTCGCGTCCAGGATTCGGATATGGTGTGTTTCCACCTCCTTTGCCACCGGGGCATGAGCCTTGGAGCGCAGGGAGGAGCGACCTCACCTGGTGCCAGGGGACCTCTTGAACCGTAGGGACTATCCCAGTGCACCGAGGCAAGGGCCCCGCGGGTGCTAACGGAACCCTTGAGGCCCAGGAACCAGCTTGAGGAGCGCCACCATCTGACTGGTAAGAACCTGGGTTCGTTTTGATAGACCTGCCCCTAAGAGGCAGCAGGGAGCCTGATCACCTCCCAGAGTTGCACTAGTAATTCCACAAAGGACAACGAACGAAGCTGCAACTCTAAGGCGCTGAATGTAGGGCGGTGGGCTGGAGTTGTGTGAATGTGTGTGAATGAGACGGACAACGGGAAGGTTCCGACCTGACAAAGGGCCAAAGCGAGTGTTGAGTCCGGATCCGCAGTTCCGTGGCGACCTCATACAGCTTAAGGCGGTGTCAGACTTCCTTGGGAGTCTGATCCGGGCCAGGAATTGAAACTGAACGCGCCAATGCTAAGAGGCGCCTGAAATATCTCCGAGAGGAGAGCTGCTGGAAACGGACAAAGCGGGTGTGCGTCCTCTCCAAACTAGTCCCCCTCCTTCCTTTGATTCCCCCCTCGTGTGCGTGAAAGTCATCTGTTAGAGGGAGAAAATGGGTGGAAAGCAGAGTAAACCAACTCCCTTTGACTGTATGTTGAGAAATTTCAGAAAGGGATATTCAGGAAATTATGGTGTGAAATTAACTCCTGAAAAGCTACAGTCATTCTGTGAAATTGAGTGGCCGTCGTTTGGGGTGGGCTGGGCCTCCGAGGGCTCACTTGATAAGGAACTAGTTGGCCGGGTGTTCAGGGTCATTGCAGGGGACCCAGGCCACCCTGACCAATTTCCTTATATTGACTGTTGGCAAGACCTGGTCTTATCCCGGCCTCCTTGGCTAAAAGTCTGTATTGAGGAAAGTTGTAAAGTAATGATAGCTCACACCACGGCTTCCTCCGAATACTGGCCAGAAATTAAAAAGCCCAAGCCGATTTTATGAGAGACTATGTGAGGCATTTCGTCTCTACACTCTCTTTGATCCAGAAGCACCCGCCGACCAGCGGATGACTAATGCAGCTTTCGTAGGTCAGGCCCAGGGAGACATTCGGCGCAAGCTGCAAACACTAGAGGGTTTCACTGGCATGAATATGAGTAGCAACCCAGGTGTTTGTTAACCGTGACCAGGTGGCACGGAAGGAAGAACGCCGAAAGATGCAAAAACAGGCAGACTTGTTAGCTGCCACCTTGGTGGAGCAGTCTAGATACCCCCAGAAGAATACCCTGCATGGAAAGGGCCAAGCCAGAAAGGGGAGTGGCAGGGAGGAGGCTCTCGCCCGAAATCAAAACTAGGATGGAAACAGTGTGCTTTCTGCCTGGTCAGTCAGGAGGGCCACTGGAAAAGTGGGTGCCCCCAGCGACCAGACAGTTCTCAGCAAGATCCCAAGCAGAAAAGAAGAGGCCATGTGGTCCAGGGCCGATACCAACTGGCCCCACAGTCTCATGGGGCCCCCAAAAATGATAGTGTGGGGCTAGCTGCACGGAGGACTGTGAGGAGGACTAAGACAGACCGGGCTCTGTTTTGTTAGGCCCCCAGGAGCCCCTGGTATGAATGAAGGTGGGGGGGCCGGCCCATTGACTTTATGGTAGATACTGGAGCAGGACACTCAGTAGTGACATGACCCGTGGGCCCCCTCTCACGGAGACAAGCCACCATCGTGGGGGTCACAGGCAGTCAGACACACCGTCACTTCCTGTTACCTCAGCGACACAGTTTAGGTGGCCATGAAGTCATCCGTGAATTCCTGTACCTCCCCGACTGCCCCGTGGCTCTAATGGGCCGTGACCTGTTGGGAAACCTGAAAGCCCAGATAACTTTCAACTCTCAGGGACAGGCTGCTCTGACCCTACGAAAACCAGAAGCAAAGATTATGACTCTTACCATTCCTCAGGGGGAGGAATGGCGTCTCTATTGTCTCAAGGAAAAACCCGCAACTGGTGCCTGAGCTTCCTTTTAGGGTCCCAGGGGTGTGGGCTGAGGATAACCCACCAGGACTGGCACGAAACATACTCCCTGTGGTTGGAGAATTAAAGCCTGGGGCGGAACCCACCGCCAGAGACAAAACTTCATCCCTCGCAGGGCACAGGTCGGGATCCAGAAACACCTCAAGAGACTTTTAAAGTATGGAATCCTCTGTCATGCCAGTCACCTTGGAACACGCCCCTCTTACCTGCCCCCAAACCCGGGCACAGATGACTATAGGCTGGTTCAGGACCTGCAAGCAGTAAACCAGATAACTGTCACCACACACCCAGTGGTCCCCGACCTCTATACACTTTTGGGGCTCATTCCTGCTGAAGCCGCCTTTTTTACCTATTTGGACCTTAAGGATGCCTTTTTCTGTGTTTGCTTGGCCCTCCAGAGTCAGTTGATCTTTGCCTTCCAATGGGAGGATCGGAAAAATGGAGACAAAGGCCAATTAACTTGGACTAGGTTGCCTCAGGGTTTCAAAAACTCCCCAACCATTTTCGGCACTGCATTAGCCTCTGACTTAAAATCCTTCCCAGCAGAGCAATATGATTGTGTCCGGCTTCAATACATGGATGACTTGCTGCTGGCTGGGAGGTCCCGGGAGGGTTGTATAAAAGGGACTCAACAAATCCTTGCCCTCCTATGGAAAACCGGTTATAAGTTCTCTATAAAAAAGGCCCAGATCTGCCAGGAAGAGTTTAAATATCTTGGCTGTCACCTATCTCAGGGACAGGGCCAACTCTGCCCAGAGAGGTAGCAGGCCGTTTGTCTGATCCCGGCCCCAACAACCTGCCACCAAGTTCAAGAGTTCCTCGGGGCTGCAGGTTTCTGTAGGATCTGGATACTTAACTTCTCGGTCCTGGCAAAACCCCTCTATGAGGCTACAAAGGGGGGAGAAAAGGAACCCCTGATGTGGGAGTCAGTACAGCAAAAGGCCTTCGAGGAGAAAAAGTGAGCCCTTACTAATGCGCCTGGTTTAGGGCTCCCGGACATATCCAAGCCCTTCTTTCTGTATGTCCGTGAGCGCACTGGTATTGCAGTGGGAGTCCTGACTCAGACGTTGGGATCATGGCATCGGCCGGTGGCACATCTCTCCAAACAACTTGACTCCGTGGCCTAAGGCTGGCCCCCCGCCTACGGGCACTAGCAGCCACAGCCCTCTTAGTGTCTGAGGCTGACAAGTTAACTATGGGACAGGAATTGACAGTCCAAGTACCACATTCAGTATTGACATTAATGGAATACAAGGGGCAATCCTGGCTAACCAACGCCAGGATGGTCAGATATCAGGGAACGCTATGTGAGAACCTGCGCATTCACCTAGAAGTAGTGCGGACACGGAACCCTGCAACCCTACTGCCTGTTGGGCCAGGCCAGCCAGACCATGCCTGCACTGAAGTCATGGATGAGGTGTTCTCCAGCCGACCAGACTTGAGGGATCAGCCCCGCAAAGACCCCGATGTGGAATATTTCACTGATGGTAGCAGCTTTGTAAGGGGCAGAGAGTGTCTTGCAGGTTATTCCGTGGTGACCCCCCGAAAGGGACTTCGGCACAAAAGGCAGAGCTAATTGCTCTAACCCGAGCCCTGCAACTGGTGGCAGGGATACGTGTTAATATATACACAAACTCTAAATATGCCCTCACCACCCTCCACGTACATGGGGCCTTATACAAAGAGAAGGGTCTCATAAACTCATGAGGAAAGGACATAAAATATGGTAAAGAAATCCTTGAACTTTTAGATGCTCTATGGGCCCCTGAAAGTGTGGCGGTCATACATTGCTGGGGAGATCAAAGGGGAGATACCACGGCTATATTGGGAAACTGAAAGGCAGACCAAGAGGCAAAGCTAGCAGCTTCCAAAGGAGCAACAGAACCAGCAGCTTTAACCGCCGCACTATTCCCTAACACACCGGTAGAATGGGACCCTAATTACTCACACCATCAAAGTAATTGGTTTAAGCCTGAGAAAGGGAACTACTTCCCAGGTGGATGGTGGAGATTTGAAGACGGCCGAGCAGCAATTCCTGAGACCTTAGCTCCAGCCTTTGTTAAGCAGTTCCATCAGGAAACTCACATTGGCCGGACAGCCCTTGAAACGATGCTAAGCCAGTATTTGTACATCCCTCGACTCTCTGGCACAGCCCAGGCGGTATGCGAGCACTGTGACCCCTACGCCCACAATAACTCGCGTCAGGGACCCGAGGCCTCTCCTGGAGCACAGAGCGTAGGCGGAGCCCCACTTGAAAACGTGCCGGTGGACTTCGCTGAGCTCCCCCCGGCTCAGGGCTGTAAACTCCTGTTGGTCTCTGTACGTACCTTCTCAGGCTGGGCGGAAGCCTTCCCTACCTGAACAGGAAAAGCACATGAAGTGGCCCGGCTTCTCCTAAAGGAAGTCATCCCACGGTCTGGGATCCCTATCACTGTGGGTTCAGAGAACGGGCCAGCATCCGTGGCCGAGGTGGAGCAGCTGGGGGCAAAAGGACTAAGGGTCACCTGGAAGTTGCATACGGCACACCGACCCCAGAGCTCCGGGAAGGTGGAACGAATGAACAGACCCCTGAAGCTACGATTAAGTAAACTGTACAGGAAACCCACCTGCACCGGGACCAGGTGCTGCCAATAGCCTTGTTAGGAATCAGGTGCAACCCCAATAAGCAAACGGGGCTTTCTCCTTACGAAATCCTTTATGGGCGCCCTCCCCCGATTATCAAGGGGCTAAGGGGGGATTTAAATGAGATAGGCCATCTAGCCCTAAGGCAGCAGATGCAGGCTCTGGGCTCTACTCTAGCCGCTCTACACCGATGGGTTACAGAGCGACTGCCTGTGAGTCTGACCACAGATGCTCACTCCTTTGAGCCAGGAGATGCCGTATGGGTAAAGGAGGGGAATGTCCAACCACTCAAACCCCTTTGGAGGGGCCGTTCCCTGTCATTCTGTCCACCCCTACTGCAGTGAAAGTAGTCGAAGTGGGTCCCTGGATTCACCACAGCAGAGTGAAGCCGGCATCCCGGGACTGGGAGTGCATTCCTGATCCACCCACGCCGTGCAAGCCTACCATACGGAGGAAGCAATCTGCAATGCCGAAGTCTCCGACGGGAGACTGCAGCCCTGCTTTAGTCACTCTGAAATCTGACTAAGCCACGCACAGCAGAAGCTTGAGGAGTTGCCGATCCGGTGAAATAAATTGACTGCCGCCCCTTATCCCTCAGTATTATTACAATTTTTGCCTTACTTCTTTCCATTAGATTGGCAGAGGTCGCCCCAGCCAGCTGGAAATGTGGCGAAAGGTTTCTGTTAGCACTCACTTTCCTATTATGGGTAGGATGTTTTGTTGGTATTGGTTGTTTTTAATTTGGACCCGTTTGTAAGCCTCAATCTCTCTTCATGTGACCCATGTATTCGCATAACCAGGTGAGGCCAAGGAGTCACCTGGACCTTACTGGACCACACCCACTTCGCATGCCAGGGAAAGACCCTGGGGACCTGCACACACAATAAGACTACCTGGGAAACCCAGTGGTGGGGGTCCCCAGGTCACCCTGGGCCAAACCCCCACTCTTTGCCCAACTTCTCTCCAAGAGGCCTGGAACAACAACGATGCAGCTAGTGAATGGCAGGCCCCAGGTGGACTATATTGGATATGCGGGAGACCAGCCTACACAGCACTCCCTTCAGGCTGGTCAGGGTCACGTGTGCTGGCAACTATTCGTCCATCCTTCTTCCTGCTCCCACTTGCAGAGGGGGAACATCTGGGAATTCAAGGATACAGAGATAGGGAGGCTCAAAGAAAGCGGCGTGCCTTGCAAACTGGCAACTGGAAAGATGATGAATGGTCTCACGGGTGTATAATTCTTTATTATGGCCCTGCCACCTGGGCAGAGGAGGGGTCCTAGGGCTACCGCACTCTCATTTATATGCTAAACCGCATAATTAGACTGTAAGCAGTTGTAGAAATTATAACCAATGAAACTGCCAGAGGTCTTCACTTACTAGCCAAGCAGCAAACCAAAATACGAAATGCCATCTACCAAAATCCCTTGGCCTTAGATTACCTGCTTGCTTCTGAGGAGGTGTTTGTGGAAGATTTAACCTGAGCAACTGCTGCCTACGGATACATGATGAGGGAAAAGTTATAAAAGAAATCACAGATCGAATAAGAAAGGTTGCTCATGTCCCAGTCCAGACTGGAATGGTTGGAACCCCGGAAAGTTATTTGGAGGATGGTTTTCAACTCTCAGCGGATTCAAAACCCTCATGGGAATTATCCTCCTAATTCTGGGAGGGCGCTTAATCTTACCTTGTTTAGCTCCCTTATTGTACGGTCTGTCTCCAGTCTCATTGAGGCCATGGTTGAGAGAAAAACGGCTGCACGTGTGATTATATTACGGAAATATAAACCTTTAAACCAGGTTGATGCTCTTCCACCCAAAATAAAAGGGTCCGAGCATCAAAGTGGGGAATGTGGTAGAAACCCCTCCCTAACGAGAGAGAAAACTTCAAGGTCGCCTGGATATGCGCCTAGGTGCCTACATCCCCCATGACCTTGTAAGCTGAGACAGCTTAATCAGACTGCACGTTTATGTGTGTTACCATATATGGGAGACAAAGAAACGGAAAATGTATTAAAAACTATACCAAGTAATGCTGGCCGCTCAGTTCTTTGGGTACGAACCCAACTGAGTGGTGCCGGCACAAATAAAAGTTGCTTCCTGGATAAAAAAGCCTCGGTGTCACGACTCTGTGCGAGAATCCTGCAACAGGGAGAGAGAGTACGGGAAAAGCACTCTCCCCCATGCATAAGCAGCTGAGCAGAAAGAGAAAGAGTGGAGTGAACAAAAAAGGGAGAAAGGAGAGGGTTTAAATTCCATGAAGACGTTATAAAGAGTGAAGCGCAGAGTCTGAAACTCCGCAGCTCCTTACCTGGCGGTGCTCTGGTGGGAAGGGCGAATCCCTAGGAGCAGACAGCGAGGTCCAAGTCCAAGGGGTCCGAGGCCATGCGGGGGAGAGCGTTTTCCCTTCTGGGAGGACATCTGGCAGAGGCTGTGTGACCCCCAACGGGCAAAGGTCCCAGCAGACACTGGAGAACAGCCACATTCGGAGGTGTCGGAACAAGGCCATTAAGGGTGAATGAAACTTGGGGCCATACGGCTGTTGTGATTTCCCATAATCCCTGAAACGCTGCTGCTCCACCAGCGTGCAAACTTTTTCGGGGGGGGGGGGGGCTGGCACTTGGCCGCAGTCTCTGGACATGTGCAGCAGCATGGTCTCACGAACGTTCCTGGGAGCTGGTGGCACTCAGTCATTGCTCAGTGACCCGCTCACTGAGCGGGGCAAAGCCGCAGTGCCTCAGAAGCGAGGGGTTGGGAAACAGCCCCGTCTGAGATAAAACTCCGGAGGGAGGTGCCGCTTGGCAGACTGATGGCTTGGTCACGGACAGTGTAGAAGTGGGGAGTGGACAGAAACTGGAGACAAAGGAGGGGGGCCTGATTGCGAGTCGCCGAGAGCACAGAGCTCCGATACTGGGTAGCTGGGAGACGCCGTTTTCACTCCTCCCACGCACGCACATCCACGCCTACACGGGCCACAACAATCCACACCAATAAGCTCATCAGCGCCGTCTAGTGGAGAATGGAGCCACTACACCAAGCCTCACACAAGTAGGCCAACTGAGTTCTGGGAGAACACTACAAATCCCTCCACCTGCTTAGTTTACGGACTATAAAGTGCTTCACAGCGAGACTTCTAGGGGAAACTGGATGTAATTTCAATCATATTTCATCCTGTTTGCCGGTCCATCTATTCGATTTTTTCCTTTCTCTTTTTTTCTTCTTGAACACAGAAACAGAAAAAATTTATTTTTATTTTGTTTTTATAAAAAAGATTTTTCTTTAATTTTTTTCTATTACATTTTTTACCTTTTGTAAAATTTTTAAATCCCATTTTACTTTCATCATTTCATTTTACCCTATTTAATTGTATTCATTTTGTTTGTTTGCAAATGTTTTCCTTTTTTGTCCTTCTCTTTTCTATCTTTTCCTTTTTTCCCTATTCTATTCAGCTTCTTCCAACAACCAGACAAAAATACACCTACGAGCTAGCATCCTTTATTTGATTTTTTGTGTTTTCATGTTTTAAAATTTTTATTTTTTGTAATATTTATTTTTTATGTTTTATTTTACTAATTCTTTTTCTTCCTTCGAAATGACAAAATGACGGAATTCACCCCAAAAGAAAGAACAGAAAGAAATGATAGCCAGGGACTTAATCAACACAGATACAAGCAAGATATCTGAACCAGCACTTAGAATCGTGATAATAAGAATACCAGCTGGGGTTGAAAAAAGCATTGAATCCCTTTCTGTGGTGACAAAAGGGGTGAAATCTAGTGACGATGAAATTTAAAATGCTAACTGAGCTGCAATCTCAAATGGTTGCCATGGCGGCAAGATGGATCAAGAAGAGCAGTGAATCAGTGATATAGAGGACAAACTTATGTAGAATAATGAAATAGAAAAAAAGAGGGAAACTAAGGCAAAAGAGCACGATATAAGAATTAGAGAATTCAGCGACTCATTAGAAAGGAATAACATCTAGGGCGCCTGGGTGACTCAGTCAGTTGGGCATCCGACTTTGGCTCAGGACATGATCCTGCAGTCTGTGGGTTCGAGCTCCACGTTGGGCTCTGTGCTGACAGCTCGGAGCCTGGAGCCTACTTTGGATTCTGTGTCTCCCTCTCTCTCTCTTTGCACCTCTCCCACTCTCACTCTGCCTCTCTCTCTCAAAAATAAATATTAAAAATTTAAAAAAAGGAATAACATCTGAGTTGTAGGGATCCCAGAAGATAGAGAGAAAAAGGGGAAGAAGAGTTATGTGACCAAGTCATGGAGGAAAACTTTCCTAACCTGGGGAAGGACACAGACATCAAAATCCAGGAAGCACAGAGAACTCTCATTAGAGTCAACAAAAAATGACCATCAACAAGGCATATCACAGTCACATTCACAAAATACTCAGGCAAGGAAAGAATCATGAAAGCAGTAAGGGAAACAAAGTCCTTAACATATAAGGGAAGACACATCAGGCTCGCAGCAGACCTATCCACAGGAACTTGGCAGGCCAGAAAGGAATGGCAGGATATGTTCAATATGCTGAATCGGAAAAATATGCAGCCAAGAATTCTTATCTAGCAGGGCTGTCATTCATAATATAAGGGATAGATAAAAATTTTCCCAGACAAACAAAAACTAAAGAGTTTGTGACCCCTAAACCAGTCCTGCAAGAAATTTTAAGGGGGACTCTCTGAGGGGAGAAAAGACCAAAAAGTGAAACAAACCAAAAGCAACAAAGACTAGAAAGACCAGAGAATACCACATGAACCTCCAACTCTACAGACAACATCATGGTAATAAATATCTTTCAGTACTCACTCTAAATGTCAATAGACTAAATGCTCCAATCAAAAGACACAGGGTAACAGAATGGATGAAACAAGATCCATCTATATACTGTTTACAAGAGACCCATTTTAGACCTAAAGGCACCTTCAGATTGAAAGTAAGGGGATGGAGAACCATCTATTATGCTAATGGTCACCAAAAGAAAGCCAGAGTAGCCATACTTATATCAGACAATCTATACTTCAAAATAAAGACTATAACAAGAGATAGGGAAAGGCATTATCATAATTAAGGGGTCGATCCACCAAGAAGATCTAACAATTGTAAATACTCATGATTCAAATGTGGGATCGCCCAAATATATAAATCAATTAATCACAAACACAAAGAAACTGATTGATAATAATACCATAATAGTAGGAGACTTCAACACCCCAATTACAGCAATGGGCAGATCATCTAAACAGAAAATCAACAAGGAAACAATGGCTTTGGATGACACACTGGACCAGATGGACTTAACAGATATATTCAGAACATTTCATCCTAAAACAGCGAAACACACATTCTTCTCCAGTGCACGTGGAACGTTCTCCAGTACAGATCACATATTGGGACACAAATCAGCCCTCAACAAGTACAAAAAGATCCAGATCATATCGTGCATATTTTCAGACCACAACGCTATGAAACTCAAAATCAACAACAAGAAAAATATTGGGAAGATAAATACTTGCCGACTAAAGACCATCCTACTAAAGAATGAATGGGCTAACCAAGAAGTTAAAGAGGAAATTAAAAAGTACATGGAAGTCAATGAAAATGGTAACACCACAGCCCCAAACCTGTGGAATGCAGGAGAGGCAGTCTTAAGAGGGAAGTATATAGCAATCCAGGTCTTCCTAAAGAAGGAAGCAAGGTCTCAGTTACACAACCTAACCTACACCTTAAAGAGCTGGAAAAAGAACAGCAAATAAAACTGAAAACCAGCAGAAGACAGGAAATAATAAAGATTAGAGCAGAAATCATGCTATCAAAACCAAAACCAAAACCAAAACAAAAACAAAAAAACAGAACAGATCAATGAAACCAGGAGCTGGTTCTTTGAAAGAATTAAGAAAATTGCTAAACCCATAGCCAGTTTGATCAAAAAGAAAACAGAAATGACCCAAAAACATAAAATCAAGAATGAAAGAGGAGAGATCACAACCAACACTGCAGAAATACAAACAATAATATGAGAATATTGTGAGCAATTATACACCAATAAAATGGGCAATCTGGAAAAAATGGACAAATTCCTAGAAACATATAAACTACCACAACTGAAACAAAAGAAATAGAAAATTTGAACAGATCCATAACCAGTAAAGAAATTGAATTAGTAACCAAAACTCTCCCAAAAAACAAAAAGTCCAGGGCCGGATGGCTTTCCAGGGGAATTCTACCAAACATTTAAAGAAGAGTTAACACGTATTCTTTTGAAGCTGGTTCCAAAATACAGAAATGGAAGGAACACTTCCAAACTCATTCTGTGAAGCCAGCATTACTTGATTCCAAAACCAGACAACAGCCCCACTGCAAAGGATAACTACAGACCAATTCCCCTGATGATGCAAAAATCCTCAACAAGATACTAGCCATCCAGATCCAACAATACATTAAAAGAATTATTTACCACAACCAAGTGGGATTTATACTTGGGATGCAGGGCTCATTGAATATCTGCAAAACAATCAATGTGATACATTACATCAATAAAAGAAAGGACAGGAACCACATGATCCTCTCAATAGATGCAGACAAAGCTTTTGACAAAATATAGCATTGTTTCTTGATAAAAACCCTCCAGAATGTAGGGATAGATGGATCATACCTCAAGATCATGAAGCCATGTATGAAATATCCACCGCTCATATCATCCTCAATGGGGAAAAACTGAGAGCTTTACTCCTAAGGTCAGGAACACGACAGGGATGTTCACTCTCACCAGTGTTATTCAACCTAGTATGAAGTCCTAACCTCAGCAATCAGTCAACACAAGGAAATAAAAAGCATCTAAATCGGCATGGAGGAAGTCAAACTTTCACTCTTCGCAGACATGATACTTTATATGGAAAATCCAAAAGGTTACACCAAACTGCTAGAACAGATCCATGAATTCAGCAAAATCGCGGAATATAAAATCCATGCACAGAAATCGGTAGTATTCCTATACACCGATCATGAAGCAACAGAAAGAGAAATCGAGGAATCGATCTCATTTACAATTGCACCAAAAACTATAAAATACCGAGAAATAAATCTAACCAAAAAGGTGAAAAATTTATATACTGAAAACTATAGAAAGCTTATAAAAGAAATTGAAAACAAACACCAAAAAATGGAAAAACATTCCATGCTCATGTATGGGAAGAACAAATATGGTTAAAATGTCGATATTACCCAAAGCAAACTACATATTCAATGCAATCCCTACCAAAATAACACCAGGATTCTTCACAGAGCTAGAAAAAAAACAATCCTAAAATTTGTATGGAACCTGAAAAGACCCCGAATAGCCAAAGCAATCCTGAAAAAGAAAATCAAAGCTAGAAGCACCACAGTCCCGCAAAGCTGTAATCATCAAGACAGCATGGTACTGGCACAAAAGCAGACACTCAGATCAATGGAACAGGATAGAGATCCCAGAAATGGACTCACAAATGTATGGCCAACTAATCTTTGACAAAGCAGGAAAGACTATCCAATGGAATAAAGACAGTCTCTTCAGCAAATGGTGCTGGGAAAACTGGACCGCAACATGCAGAAAAATGAACCTGTACCACTTTCTTACACCATACACAAAAATAAACGCAAAATGGTTGAAAGACCTAACATAAGACAGGAAGCCATCAAAATCCTAGAGGAGAAAAGAAGCAACAAACCTCTGTGACCTCGGCCACAGCAACTTCTTACTCAACAAGGCAACAAAAGCAAAAGGCAGCAAGGAAAACAAAAGCAAAAATCAACTATTGGGACCTCATCAAGATAAACAGCTTCTGCACAGTGAAGGAAACAAGCAACAAAACTAAAAGGCAACCAACAGAATAAGAGAAGATATTTGCGAACGACATATCAGGTAAAGGGCTAGTATCCAAAACGTACAAATAGCATATCAAACTCAACACCCAAAAAACAAATGGGCAAAAGACATGAATAGACACTTCTCCAAAGGAGACATCCACATGGCCAACCGACACATGAAAAGATGCTCAACATCTCTCATCATCAGGGAAATACAAATCAAAACCACAATGAGATACTACCTCACACCTGTCAGAATGGCTAACATTAACAACTCAGGCAACAACAGACATTGGAGAGGATGTGGAGAAAGAGGGTCTCTTTTGTATTGCTGGTGGTGGGAATGCAAACTGGTGCAGCCACTTTGGAAAACAGTATGGAGGTTCCTCAAAAATTAAAAATAGAACTACCTTATGACCCAGAAATTGCACTATTAGGTATTTATTCAAGGGATTCAGATGTGCTGTTTCAAAAGGGCACATGCAGCCCAATGTTTATAGCAGCACTATAGACAATGGCCAAGGTATGGAAAGAACCCAAATGTCCATCGATGGATGAATGGATAAAGAAGATGTGGTGTGTGTGTGTGTGTATACACACAATGGAGAATTACTCAGCATTCAAAAAGTATGAAATCTTGCCATTTGCAACTACATGGATGGAACTAGAGGGTATTATGCTAAGCGAAATTAGCCAGTCAGAGAAAGACAAATACCGTATGATCTCACTTGTATGAGGAAGTTAAGATATAAAACAGGTGAACAGAAGGGAAGGGAAGCAAAAATAATATAAAAACAAGGAGAGGGGTAAAACATAAGAGACTCTTAAATACAGAGATCCAACTGAGGATTGCTGGAGGGGTTGTGGGTGGGAGGATCGGCTAAATGTGTAAGGGGCATTAGGAAGGACGCTTGTTGTGATGAGCACTGGGTGTTATACATAGGGGATGACTCACTGGATTCTACTCTTGAAATCATTATAGCACTATATGCTAAGTAACTTGGATGTAAATTAAAAAATAAAACAAAGATAGTTTAGCTAGTACACAGTCTATAAGCATACATTAATACAAAATTTAAATTACTATAAATCCTGGACTGTCAACTAGGTGAGTATGGTAAAGTACAACCAGTGTACTTGACTTAGTCTAAGGGCACAAGGAAACATTGCTTGAGAATATGTTTTTATCACTGGAATGATTATTATTCAGTGATTTACTAAGTGTAGAGTGTTGGGAAGAGTATTCCAGGAGTGTGTGACCAGGGGTCCTGGGAAGCCACGTGAGCGCTCAGGAAACAGAAAGGCCTGAATGGAATGAAGGATACTTCATGTGCAGACACTGAACTGGAAGGATAGAATACTTTGTGAAAATGATAACTTATTGACTAATAAACCCAATGGATGTAATTTATACATTTGAAATCAATAGGAATTAAATTTTATCTTATGTAGACTGCAATATGGTGACACTTTTTTACCTGGCAAAAATCAGTGAAAACATCTAGTTCCTTTTGTTTTGCTTTTTTAAAGGTTTATTTATTTTTAAAGAGGGAGTGAGAGAGAGCATGGGGGATAAGCAGAGAGAAAATCCCAAGCAAGCTCCACATTGTCAGCACAGAGCCTGATGTGGGGCTTGAACTCATGAACCATAAGATCATGACTCAAGCCAAAGTCGAATGCTTAACTGACTGAGCCACCCAGGCACCACATGTAGTTCTTTTTCTAAAAATTAAAATTTTAAATCAGTTTAATTAGTTCAAAAAGTCAAATTGATAGATGGACTTTTAAAAATATATAATTTGTAAACATCTACATACATTAACCAATGTTTAAAAACACTTGATATTACACAAAAGCTCTGCGGGTCTCCTGTTTCTTATCTGGTGACCTAGGGGTCAAGGTCATTATTCAAAATCACAATTTAGAAAATTTTTTTTGGAAAATTGCTTTGAGCATGGTTATGTTTAGTAATATAAAGAGCCGACCCTTTTTAAAACATTAGAAGATTAGTATTTATCTTTCCTTTATGCTGCCTTTGGACAATAATTTTCTCTTATATTATCAAGTACCCTTTTTAAAAGTTTCAAAACATTTTCAGTTCTTTTGTTTTTTAAATAATAAAGTTTCATTAATCTTAAAATATTTTAAGTTGGTTCTACTGGACTCTTTCCAAACATTTTTTGGATCTCTTGGCTCAATCAAAAGATAGACTGTTTCCTGGAGAATGTGTGCACAGAAAAAGAATAAATGATTTAGCAAATTTTTATCTTCCCACCTGGGATTTGGGAAGTCTTTGACAATGCCACAGATTTTAACATCACCAGGTTGAATGTCCATTTTCCAGGCTTGTCTCTCCTCTACAAGGAAGTTACAAACTCAAGAGACACTAATGCATTTCAGCCAACTCAGAATAATGTGGAGGACAGGAAAAGAAAGGAAAGAAGGGCTAAAAACAGGACAAAGAGGGAAAGGGTTTAGGAGGATTCACCAGTAAGCTTTAAGCTTATCATAAATTACCTAGTGCCAGAGTTCCTAAGTGGACCCTGCAATACTGTTTATTTGCAGGAAAAAAAAGGAAATACAGTTCCAATTAACCAACAGCCCTCTTTCTCTACTTGATATGGAGAGGCTCCAAAGTGCCTCCCTGAGAGATGTTTAGATATGGGTATCTTCATAGGCAGATCCATCGATTGCTGTAATGTCAATAACCTAAGATGGGAAATTAAATGCAACAAGTAAAATTAACTCTATAACTAATAAATCCTTGTAAAATCACAGTCAAAATTATTTCAAATAAATTTACAATACAGTAGTTTAAGCAAGACATCCTATGAGCTGTGGAAATAGATGAATACCAGCCAAATGAGAACATTCAAAGACCATTTATTCAGACCTTGCTGCGACAAGGTTGTCAGACACTATCACTCACATTTTGGCAGATTCCCAAAGGCAGGCAGAGGAGTGGTAAAGTCTTACAGTTTAAAAAGGTAAGACTTCAGATGTGCCCCGATTGGAAAGCTGTTGGTGGGCTAAGTAGAAGAGCATTCTACATGATTGGTTAGGAGTACATATTTGGTCTTGGTATTATGATGCAAGCAAAGACAAAAATTAAGGAATCTGTCCATTATTAATCACATCCTGGCTCTTTGGAGGCATTGTTACTGGGGTCATCCTTTGGCTTCCTGGATTGTTACTAGATATAGTGGGTATGACTTCCTACACGTTCCACTTCTAGATAGCTGGCAACTTGGGCTGGCTATATAGATAATGATTGGGTTCCCGTGCTAGTTACCAAAGACTGTGGATCTGAGTTCTATTTTTCTATGTGGTCTGGCCATTGTCTGTTTCTATATTCTCTCAGTTCCACTCTAGTATTTCTCTCACTTCCAAGAAGTTGACCAACTTGGGGAAAACACGAAATTCAAATCGTCACTGCTTTAAAGAGTGTTCATTTTCATAGTAGTTTTGCAAGATCGGCTTGAGTTTTTTATTGTATCATCATGGTGTTCATTTGGTAACAGTGCAGCTGCATACAAGCATTCAAGACTCGACAATTTGCAACAGACCAGCATCATGACCGCTATGACAAAACAAGCACAATTAATAGTCCCTTGTCTGTTTCATTGATCCAAGTACAAGAAATATAAGATTCAATGGCACAGATTCCACTATGACTAACCAATAAGAGGGGCGCCTGGGTGGCTCAGTTGGTTAAGCGGCCGACTTCAGCTCAGGTCATGATATCACAGTCTGTGAGTTCGAGCCCCGCGTCGGGCTCTGTGCTGACGGCTCGGAGCCTGGAGCCTGCTTCGGATTCTGGGTCAACCTCTCTCTCTGCCCTTCCCCTGCTCACTCTCTGTCTCTATGTCTCTCAAAAATAAATAAACATTTAAAAAAATTAAAAAAAAAAAACAACAAGAAATCTAGAGCAATGAGACTGTCCATCACTACTTGTTTCAATGAGTTGAGGCACTTGTGTACTACATCTAGGGCAGAAGTAGTGTCATTTAAAACTTCTGCCAAGGCTAATGTTGGCTCATTACAACCTTTTCTATTTGCATGATTCCCACTGGTGGGAACATTACTCATATAGTTTACATAAATAATGAGTCAGTAATTCCCCCAGTTAGAATGTCTGAATAATGGAAGTGATCTCACTTTGGAAATCATACTTGAGTTGGATTTCTAACCTTGGTGATTTATAGAACTAGTGTCCCTCATGTACAGACAAGTCTTAAGATACTATTCCCAAAGTATACGAGGTGTTAGTCTGAATCCTGTGGGTTCTGGCCACAAAGGAAGTAGTATCTGTCGGAGGCATATAGACATCTGGGAACAAAGGAGTTCTTCCTGACGTGAGGTCAGAATCAAGGGCTTACATGACTGGGTTACGTATTTGGATCTCTACCAGTGTCTCCCAGATAGTAGGTATTGGGCACATTGCCCTATGAAGATTATTGAAATCAAACTTAGAATCACCTGGGGTCTGATTAATATAGAAATAATTGGTCCTTTTTATGGGAGAGAGGGGCACTAGTGATGTCACACATCGATTTGTGTAAGGTCAATGTCTATGTAGGTGCAAGCAGAAATACCATCTGCTGTAATTCCCTACGGTCTCATTTAATGAAACCTGCATGGCCCAGAGGTTTTATCATGGTGGGCTGGTGATGAATGCCTAATCCAGCAGTAAGATTGAGGACAGTAACTACTTTTAGGGATAATCTATTATTGGTGTTAGAATAAGTATGTTCTGGCCTAACCTAATACTTATAATAGGAAGGAAGAAATGAGTAAAAGGGCCATTAGTAGTGATGACAACAGGGGTCTATAGAAAATGAGAAGTGGAACAATTATAGGCAAGCAGATTAAAAAACAAAACAAAACAGGTATCTGCCAGACATCTTACTCTGAGATCTTGAATGGAATATGTCATCTGTTTGTTCCGAAGGTCTTGGGTCACCTGTCTACTTCTGAAGATCAGCTTAAAATCCTCAGTTTGAGGTGGTGGACTGAAGTAGCCTTCCAATTGTGTGGAATTCTGGATTTCTTTTTTAGTTGTGAAACTTGAACCAGAGTGACTCCCTGGAGTTTCACTGCTCTATTTTTTTTAAGTTTATTTATTTGAGAAAGAGAGAGAGAGCGCACACACATGTGTGTGTGTAGGGGAAGGGCAGAGAGGGAAAGAGAATCTCAAGCAGGCTCTATGCTGTCAGCACAGAGCCTGATGTGGGGCTCGAACCCACAAACTGTGAGATCATGACCTGAGCTGAAACCAACAGTCAGATGCTTAATGGACTGAGCTATCCAATCACTCCTAACTGCTCTATTTGTTGCTAACAGCACCTGATAGGTTCCTTCCAATGAGATTCAAGAAGAGGTATTCTCTGAGGTCTATTCCAAAAGATGGAATCTATTAGTTGAAGATCATGAAAAAGATGTTTAAAACATGTTTTCAGAAGCTGGCCTTAATGAGTTGGTGATAAGACTGGATACAGTACGTGAGCCCCTGGTAATACTTTGCCATGTCTGCAAATAACAGAGCAGCAACCAGTACTGGAAGTGAAATCCCTAGACACATGGGTCTTCTAGTTAGTAATTCACAGAGAGATAACTGAGTGAGCTGACAAATGGCCATTAGGTCTACAGGGAATACCTTTGGCCAAGGGAGCTCAAGGGTCCTGATAGTTTTGCTGATGTTAACAATGCCAGTGGTCCTTTAACATTTCCAGAAGACTGAGTGATAAAGACAGTGTTGTTTTTGAATCAGGGCTGATGCCTAACAGAGTTCTTTTTATAATGGTTCCTGTAAAGTGTGTGACATGATCATCTGATGTAAACACTGGGATGACCCAGGGTTGGAAACAAAATCTATCAGCTTTTCAGCAAAGAACTGCTTTAACCCACCTTGAAAATAGACATAGAATAATTAAAACATATTCAAGTCCCATGGAGGGTAGAAGCTGGCTAAAATCCACGTGAAGGTGTTCAAAGGGCCCTTGAGGTGTGGCTACTAACTCATCTAGGACCCCATGGTGATGTCTGCATGCCCAATCCATGCAGTCCTTATTTGTCCCCTACTGGCTTGGGATCGTCTAGTAGGAATCAGAGCTTCAGGAAGAGCCACTTAAGGGAACCTTAACAACTCCTTCACCTCAACCTCTGCCCCTGCAAGGCCCCTCAGGTATATATAGCCCAACCTTCTCCACCAGTGGTCCTGTGCCCCCCTCTCCAAAGACACTGCTGCCCCTGCTTCCCATCCCCTAGGACAATCATCATTCTTAATAGATTCTCCATCTGAGCCCCTCCCCTAGGTCATGAGTTCTTTACATCCTCAAATAGCCTGAGTCAGGTCTGCTCACTATCCCCATTTTAAATGGCTGGAAACTGAACCTAGGGGGAGGCTGGACAGAAGGTTTCTCTTTTTTTTATTTATTTATTTTTTTATTTTTGAGAGACATAGAGACATAGCGTGAGCAAGGGAAGGGCAGAGAGAGAGGGAGATATAGAATCTGAAGCAGGCTCCAGGCTCTGAGCCATCAGCACAGAGCCCGACGCAGGGCTCGAACTCACAGACCGTGAGATCATTACCTGAGCTGAAGTCGGCCACCTAACTAGCTGAGCCACCCAGGCACCCCAGAAGGTTTCTCTTTGTGACCTCCAGTGAAAGGTGAGGATTGAGGAATCAATCAATTCCCAGCCCATGGCACAGCGTCTCAGGAAGTCTGACCCACTGCACTCTCTTTGCCTCCTGGCCTCATTCCACCCCCAGCACACCTCTCCCTCTGGTTCCAACTACTCCAAGGATCTTAATCCTCCTCCCTCTGTCCCTAGGCCACAGACCTGCAGATCCCGATGGGCCCCATCAGACTTTGCTAAAGCCGCCGTAATACATGACTTCAGACTGGGTGGCTTAAACAATAGAAATGTATTTTCTCACAAATTTGGAGGCTAGATATCTGAGATTAAGTTGTCAGCAGGAGTGATTTCTCCCGAGACTTCTCACCTTAGCTTAGAGGTGGCATTTCCTCCCTGTGTCTTCCCTCTGTGTGTCTCTGTACTAATTACACCAGTCTTAATGACACCAGTCACACTGGATTAGTGTCCACAGTATTGCCTTTATCTTACCTTTTTTAAAAGCCCTATTTCCAAATATGATGACATTCTGAGGTATCGGAGGTTAGGACTTCAACATGAATTTGGGAACATACCATTCAGCCCATAACTAACACATGTTTTCATAGGGAACTAACACTAAGGAGTTCTCCTGAGGATGACCACATTTAACAGCTCCAAAATCACAGCCCTGTAACTCACACATTGCACTCTGAGGTATTAACAAAAGAGAAATGAAACATACTGTATAAAGAATCATAACTGTAAGAATCAAACAAATGTCTATAACAATTGATAAAGCCAAAAACTGGAAACAACTCAAGTATCTGAAACAGATGAATGAATAAACAAATAGTGGTTTATTCATTGATCATTACATTTCTTGACAACCTTAAAAGAAAAAACTAATTACAAAGACCCATTGACAAATCTCAAAATAAATATACCAAATGAGGACACCCGGAGGAAAGAAATTAAACATTTTATTCTCAATCATATAAAATACAAATGAATCTATTGTAAAAAGAAAGTAAATCGATGTTTGCATGGAGGAGAGAGCAATAATTAAAGGGCATGAGTGAATATGGGGCAGTGTATACATGTGTTATGATTGTGATGATGGTTTCATGGGTTTATATGAATATCAAAACTTAGCAAATGGTACACATTAAATATGAACAAGTAATTGTTTATTAATCATACCTAAAAGGCATTAACAGTATAATAAAAAACTATTTTGTTTTCAAAAAATAATGTTTGGCCAACCTGTATCGACCCCATCATATTCCTTGTAATGCCCTGGGATTAGCACCTTGCCTCGGTGGCAGCAAATACAGGTGAGCAGTGAAAACCATTTCCACCTGAGTGATGGGGAATGCAGGCTGGGTACCAAAGCCCACACTGGTGGACTGAGATCTTCCTTTTTTCTATCCTTGTTTGCCTTCCTGTGCAGCAATGGCTTTAAGGTGAACAAAGCAGAGAAACTACAGGAATCCGTAAAACCATTAGACTATTTTCTGAGAAGGCCCTCAGCTACACAAGATTCACAGTTCAGGAGGATCTGAGAATTTCTGTTTTTTTTTTTTTTGTTTGTTTGTTTGTTTCTTTTTTAAAGGTTACTTATCTCTTTTGAAACAGCATGGGAGAGGGACGGAGAGAGAGGAGAGAGACTCTCAAACACGCAAACAGGCTCTGCACCAGCAACGTGGAACCCAATGCGGGGCTTGAACCCACGAACCACGAGATCATAACCTGAGTAGAAACCAAAAGTCAGACACTTAACTGGCTGAGCCATTCAGGTACCCCTGGGAGGATTTCTGTTCTTGCTCATCCTTCACAGCCTTAATGACTGGAACAATGGTAGGCACCCTTTCCTTTTCCTTTCCTTGTTTCCCTCCCCCCCACTTTTTTTTTTTTAGAGAGAGAGAGAGAGAGAGAGAGAGAGAGAGAGAATCCCAAGCAGGCTCCCTGCTGTCAACACAGAGCCTGACAAGGAGCTCAATCTCATGAACCATGAAATCATGACTGAGCCGAAATCAAGAGTCAGATGTTTAATTGACTGAGCCACTCAGGTGCCCCTAGAACAATGGCAGGTGCCCTTTTAAAAAAGGCTCATTCCAACCAGATGTTGCAGTCTCTTACACTCTCTATTTACCCACTGTTTGTGTACATTTATGATTCCCCCATAATCTTTCAGCCTGTGACACTACCACACAGACTTCTAGATATGAGGGTACATCACTCGTCTGCAGGACCTGAGAATAGAATTCCTGCACCAGTGCTGAGCACAATGCAATATCCCCTGCAAAGAAGAGAACAATTTTATGTTGTTCCCGGAAGCACCAGAGGTTGTCACAACTTCCCCCTCCTCAGGATGAGCTCTGACATCACAAAATGTCCTGGTATCTGGGCTACAATTTAGCCACAGAACCCTACATAATTTCCTAGAGGTCTTAGGCAGCAATGCAAACGAGGCCCAAACTAGAGAGAGGACTAGCATCATTGCACCCCCTGAAGAACACAAAGACTGGGGTGCCCACGACAGCTGGTTCTCCTGTCATTCCATTGTTCTGAAACCACCCCATAAAAGTGAATCTAACCCTCAAGATAAAGGTGAATTAAACAATAAGGCCTTTGTTATAGCAGAAACCAGAACAATGGAGGCAGGCTATTCCTGGACTGGTGTCCTGAAGGCTAGAAATTCCACAAGAGTCCCCAGACCAACAACATCCCTAAAAAAAGTGACTTGAAAAGTCCTCTGGACCACAACTGGGTCATCAGAGAGAAAGGAATGAGTACTCTGGCTTCTCATACATTTACCACAAATGGGAAAACACTAAGGTTTACTTCTCTGAACATGTCAGGATGGAGAAAAGATACAGGTGTGGCACCTGCCACGTGGTAGAAGAGAATGGCTGCTGCTAGAATAAAAAGCTGACACAGGCCCACGCTGAAACACATTGTGCAGCTGCCACATACCTGCCATGTACTCTGATGTCTGGATGCATGAGGCTCAATTCAGGCAGATGACACCCTCAAAGGAGATCTCCTTGAGTGCTGTTACACTGAACGAGGAAATGCATTTGCTACACAACTAAGTTGTTTTTCCCATTTGAATTTTGTGGTAATCAACGAAGTAAGGCCTTTGGCTAATGGCTTTCTCATTCAAGACGCTCATAAGGCCCAATCCAGTATGAACTTTCTGGTGTCGAGTGAGGCCGGAGCTTTTACTAAAGGATTTCTCACACTGGTTGCACTTATATGGCCTTTCTCCAGTGTGAACTCTCCGATGGTCACTGAAGTTGGAGCTTCGCCTAAACGACTTCCCACATTCACGGCATTCATATGGCCTTTCTCCAGTGTGAACTCTCTGGTGTTTAAGAAGTGCAGAGCTTTGGCTAAAAGATTTCCCACATTTGCTGCACTCATAAGGCCTTTCTCCAGTGTGAACTCTCAGATGTAGAACAAGGCTGCAATTTTGGCTAAAAGATTTCCTACATTCACTGCACTCATAAGGCTTTGATCCAGTGTGGACTTTCTGGTGTTTTAAGAGACTGGAATTGTAGGTAAAGGATTTCCCACATTCACTGCACTCATAGGGCCTTTCACCAGTGTGAACAGTATGGTGTTGCAAGAGTGCAGAGCTTTGATTAAAGGACTTCCCACATTCACTGCATTCATAAGGCTTTTCTCCACTGTGAATTCTCCGATGCTGAATAAGGTTGGATCTTTGACTAAAGGATTTGCCACATTCTCCACACTCAAAAGGCCTTTCTCCAGTGTGAACTTTCCGATGGTTATTGAGGCTATAGCTTTGGCTAAAAGATTTCCCACATTCACTGCACTCATAAGGCCTTTCTCCAGTGTGAACTCTCCGATGTTGAAAGAGGTTGGAACTTTGACTAAAGGATTTCCCACATTCCCCACATGCATAAGGCCTTTCTCCGGTGTGAACTCTCTGGTGTTTAATGAGGCTAGAGTTATGGCTAAAAGAT
The DNA here is from genome assembly GCA_030068075.1 of Paguma larvata. Classification (NCBI taxonomy): domain Eukaryota; kingdom Metazoa; phylum Chordata; class Mammalia; order Carnivora; family Viverridae; genus Paguma; species Paguma larvata. The sequence goes on along the minus strand of CM057841.1, from coordinate 5,917,697 downwards.
TTCCCACACTCACTGCACATATAACATCTTTCCTCAGGGAGGACTCTTTGGTGATGGACAAAAGTCTGTTGGTGGCTGAAAGCTTCTGTGCAGTCTCCCCAGTGGTGCTGAGTTTCTCCCTTGCGGAAGGTCGCCCCACACCCAGTTCCATTGTTTGACTTCTCCCTAGTGTGCGTGGCCTGTTGCTGGAGGCATCCCAAGCTGACCAGGAGGTCCTCTCAATCTCCCCACCGATGAAGGACTTCCCTGCCACATGCAATCTGCAGCTCTTCCCCACAGAAGCTCCACTCCCATTGCTTCCAAAAGGCTTATCTCCAATGTGCTCCTTCTGGTGCTGATGAAGGTTTCCGCTGAAACAGTCTCTTCTCCCATGTGTCCCACCAGTGTACAATTTCTCATCAAACTGGGTTTCCTGGTGGCCAGCCAACTGGAAATTGTCTTTCAAGACTGGAGCACACACCTCACAGGGGCTAGCCTTCTGCGGAGAAAGACCTGCCTTAGGAGTCCTGACATGTGACACTCCTACAGAAGCACTCTGCTCAGATGTCTCCTCATCCTCTGCTCCATGCTGACAATCTGAAAGCAGGAAATGCTTGGTGAAGTGCACAGCGACTTTCATGGGTGGGCAGCCGCTACACAGGTACGTGTCTAACAAACCCAGATGCAAGTCCATGAGATTGTTTATAGGACAAAGGGTTCAAGTTCAGGCTAAGGATGAGGCCGCTTAGCGGTACCAGGCCACTAATGATCACAAAATAGGGGTGAGGGGGCCTCATGAGGTGAAATAAACAACACTGAGGAGAGGCAAGGTCTACAAATAACTTTCAACAGGACCTAGTCTGCTGTGCGGAAGGGTGTGTTCAGACCCAACAAAATTCAACTGTGAAAGACAGGCTGGTGTGCAAGGGCTGTTTAAGAATCTATGTGCATGCGGTACACAGGAACCGATGGGAAGAGCACCCCAAATGGAGCAGTGACAAAAACAGTCGAGACGATGAGTCCAGAGAGGTGCAGATTAGCCCTGGGCAGGAAGCAAGAGTACAAGTGATGAGCAGCAGCTGACCAGTCACCTAAGTGTGAAGAATGGGGAAGGAAAGGCACATATGAAGTCTGGCTGCCACTGTCACTACCAACAAACGACCAGTCACATGGAATAAGTTTCTGGTATGACATGTACACAGCCCTTGGGTCCTGCCCTCTCCCAGGTGTCACTGTTCAGAGCCAGGCTCCCTCTGAGCCCATCCTGCTTTAGCTGGATTCATATCTTTTCTGTGAACCACTACGGACTCCCCCCACAACCCTAAGATGGGCAACTGTGTGGCACATGCATGATGCAAGTGCTGAGGGAAAGACAGGACATGAGCGGCCAGCATTGGCCAAGAACAGCTCAGCGCACACCAGTGCAAGGGAAAGAAAAGTAAGTATCATAAAGAGAACCTCCAAGGAGGGTCCTGCAAGAACAGACTGTGGTCTACATGACAATGATGAGGTCAGTGATCTGGCCCAAGCAGAGGGCAGACATGAGGAAATGTCAGCCACAAGAAGAATGTGAAACCTGGGATTCTCAGGTGCTTTGTAATTGGAAGAGTCACCTGGCAGGGAGAGGGTGAGCAAAGTCACTGGAACACTGCTGACCCTGGTTCTCTCCCTGAGAGGCTTAGCAGTGGCAGGTGCTGGGGCTGCTCAAGGAGTAGGCGGTGCACATACCTTGGCCCAGCCAACCAACACTGCCTACTCAAGAAAGCAGGGAAGGAAGCAAAGGCCATGGTCCTGATGGGAGGGCAGACCAGCCCTTGGGGAAAAAAGGAACGGGAGAGGCTAGCTCAGGGCACAGAGGTGGGTGTGCGGACCTTACCCAGGGAGGTTATGAGTGCCAAGTTCTCCAGCATCACATCGTGGTACAGGCGTCTCTGAGCCTCCTCAAGGAGACCCCATTCCTTCCCAGAGAAGTACACAGCCACATCCTCAAAGGTCACGGTGCCCTGGCAAGATGGAGACAGATGAAACCATGAGCAGCCTCTCCCTCAAAGATGGCAATCCATCCCCTACACATCTACCCCTCACCCATCTTCCTCCCCAGCATCCAATACTGAAGAGAAGTCAGGCCCTAGCACCACTGGTGCCACTGTCCCCTCACAAGCCCACAGATCGTGGGCACCGGACATCAGCAGACGAGGATAAAAAAGTATCAAACAAGGGTCTGGCGTAGAAGCATTCATTCGCTTCTGCTAAGCAGTTCCCTAATACGGACAAATCATGTAATTCTCAATACCAGGGCCCTGGGGCATTAGGCATACACCCGCTGCAAGTACACCTTACTCTTTAGACTGCACATCCCTCCCATTTCCAGACATAGTCACATGCCCATGGCTACCACCAGCATACTGCCCCACACACCTTTGGCTTCTCTTCAGCCTCACTATTATGTATTACTGTATTTCCATCACCTCTTCCTCACCCCACTGGTGAGGATGGGATTGTGCTCTAGGGTTATGGGGATGGCAAACAGGGCACCTACCACCAGACAGGTGACACCGACAGCACTTTTCTAACCATATACATCCACAGTCTGGGAGAGGGGGACGTCACACGCGACACAGGGCCACACAGGGGTTGTGTTCTGGGAAAGAGTGAACAGCCAGTGGTTGTGAGATCCAAGTTTTGTTAAACCAACAGTAAGAGGTGGCCCTGTTTCTTGTGGGAAGATGTCATTGACTGATGTGAGTGACTCCATGGGCAGGTAGGGAACTGAAACCAACGAGAAGCCTCACAGGATCTGCTCCTGACCCCTCGATAAAAATGCTGTTTGGTTAGATCTTACCTGTGGGAGCAGAGTGGGGAGGGGAAGTAGCAAACTGGCCATCTGAGGCCCTCATGGTTCCCAGACATGGGTGCAGCACACAGTGTTGGGTTTTAGATTCAGGTCTTGCACCACAACCGACGACAGCATCCATGGGATGCTTTGCAAATTCAAACGGGACTGAATACTGCTATTGACATCCCAGGACTCCCACTAAGTCACGGCCCCTAATCCTATGACGGATTCATTGCCTGGGTCTGTTCCTTGCCTCAGATGTGTGGATCTCAGACACCCATGGCCCTATGCCACTAGGTGCTGCACTTGCTGTCCCCAAAGCAACCACAGCCTTTCTGGGTCCACCTAACTCTCATCCAAAGCCCAGCTCCATCAGTGGCCCACCCCAGGCCTTAGTGACAAATGACCACATACGGCCTTGACCTTATCCTCCTGGCTGAATGAAGCACCCCAAGCCCCAACAAAGTCCTCACAAAATCCTGGTGAGTGCACAGAGTGGTGAATGAACACCTGCTCCAGTATGTATGACATCTTGCCTTGCTCATCCCTTGTCTCTGCGTCCACCTCATGTCCACCATTGCCGGAAGCCTTGGCCACCTGCCAAGGACACCTAACCTGTCCCCGACACGCACTTCTTTCAGGGCCACTTACCCGCCTCATTTGTGTTTGTGAAGCCTCAACCCATCACCCAGGTACCCAGGCAAGAGACCTACTCCACAGCCCCCACCCTCCTCCACCTGGCCGCCTAACAGATTTACATTCATAACTAGAAGAATACCCCTCCTTTTATTCTTTTTGGGGGGGGCATATGCATGCATGTGTATGAGCGGGGAAGGGGCAGAGGGAGAGTGAGAGAATCTTAAGCAGACTCCACATCCAGCACAGAGCCCAACAGGGGGCTTGATCCCACGACCCTGAGAACATGACCTGAGCCGAAATCAAGAATCTGACACTCAATCAACTGAGCCACCCAGGTGCCTGAGATTACCCTTCCTAAACGTGCCACAGCTCACACATCTGTACCCACCTCATTTTGGATGCCTCCATCCTGAACCCTTCCCCAGACTTTCAGACCTATGCGCACAACTGCCCACATCATGCATCCATTCAGTGGGCTCTGAAACACCCCAGACTCTCAACATACCTAAATCAAATACCTCCTAAGACCCCCCTTCCCCACCCCACAGTGAATATTACTTCTACTACATTCTTCATCTTAGACAAAGACCTTCCAGTCCTACTGCTGCTGAGGCCTAAAACACCAGGGTCACCCCTGAGTCCTGTGTTTCACTCCTTCTCCCTCATTAGAGAATCGACTTGCTCGTTTTAAAATGTGCATCCAGAATCCACCCACTTTTCCTAAGCCACAACCCCCGGTGTCCGCAGTACCCTGCAGCCCGATCTTCCCTACTGCAGCCCAATTTTCCCTCCTCCTCCTTCGGTCCCACAGCCTGCTCTTGACGGAGTCTGGGAGGACCTTGTTGAGATCACTTTCCACTTCTGATTCACACCCCCTCATCACCTCCAGAATATACACCCGACTTCTCCGTTGTTTCAGTCTTGACTCCTGTCTCCCTGCTCCTGTTCTCACTAGAAGGACAGCGGAGGTTTTCTGAATACCCTCAGCCAGTTAGACCCCTAAGTATCTGCGTATCTTAGAAACAGTTCCTGGCAGAACTCTCCACACCCGTTTATGTTAGTTGACACAAATGGAAACACTTCTATTGAAAGCCCGACAAGGACTTAGGATTCTCTGCTGGGAAGTTCCCCGGGGCCTGCAGACCCAAGCCTGGGGGAATGACATGTAAGAGCCCCAGGACACCACATCCAGAGAATAGGGAGGTGGGGTCAGGGCCAGCGAGGGGTTAAGACACCCCCCACTGATCTGCGTAAGGTCCACAGCGCTTCTGCAGCAATGGGAAACTGCAAAGAGGCTGGAAATAGAGGAAAGGGTCCAAGGCTGGGTTCGACGGGCTCACGCTTCCGCTTCCGGTACTCCCTGGCCCTGGAGTCGACTGACCTCAGGCCAGCCATTTATCGTCTGTGCCTCAATGCTGTGCCCTCTCTTGCCAGCTGCGTCACCTAAGATCCAACCTCCCGAAGCGTCTGGTCTGTTCTTCCTCTGAATCGCCTTTAGGAAACTTTTAAATCCCAAACGGAGATCGAGTCCCTCCTTTGGTCAGAACTCTCTTTGGCGTCTAGAGTCCTCACGTGAAGGAATAACCCTCCAGACCCCCACTTCCCCCGTGACCCCGCCGCACACCTTCGGTTCCCTGAAGGCAGAGGGCGGACCCCACACCCCCGAACCCTCCCGCTTCAGCGCCCCTCTGCAGCCCCTGCACCAGCCGACCCCTCCCCTGCAGCCCGCTCCCGCACCCTGTCACACCAGCGCTCAGACACGGGGTCCCCGCCCACGAGCGCCTCTCCGACCCGGACACCGGGTACCTGGGCCGCAAGGACGTGAGCAGGTGCCCCGCGCTCGGGCCTTGAGGGTCTAGGTGGGAGGTGGGCGGGGAGGGCCCGGGGGCCTAGCGTTTACCTGAGCAGGGTCCCTGGACGCGGCTGCCGCCATCGGACTCTGTGGGCGGAGGGGCTACCTGGGCGGGTGATCCCTGTCCCGGCCCCAGTGTGGCGCAGCCCGGGCAGCGTCGCCGAGTCTTGGACCCCAGTCTGCGCGGGGGGAACAGCGCCTCTCCTCGCGCTTTGTCAGTTAGTCACCTCGATCTCGAACATTAACGGGTGAAGACCAGTGAAGAGGCAAAAATACCGCCAGGGGGACGAAACCAGAAGTCCAGCCCCGACGTTAGGCGCACATGCAGAAACTACTCTTTTCTCTGTCTTCATTGGTCAGAGATGCTGTCCATCGGCGCGCGCTCTTCTGGGTAATGTAGTTCACAGACAGGGCAAGGAGTAAGACACTCCTACGGACCTCCGGGAGGAAAGGCCACTCCCCCTTGAGGGCACAGGAAATTCGGGTCATTAGTCTCAGGCCAAAGGGCCTTCGCTTCTTCTTAAAGGGTCCGTATCCAGATTTCTGGAGAGTGATGTCTGCAACTGATCACGCAGGTGTTTGGAGACATTATTTCAGATTCCCTGCATGGTCCAAAGCTAAAAAAAAATTTCATATGCTCCCAAAGGCTACAGATCCAAATGTACATAATATTCCCTAGAGTCATTTATATACAACATGCTCCCTGGAAGCTTAACCTAGTAAATCTTATCCTACAAGTCAAATACTTACACCCGGAACCATTACAAAGAGTTTTGTCAGTCTATATGTTTGATCATGGACAAGATAAAAATACTCCATATAAGGCCATGACAGAGAAGATACAGGATGGATGTGAGGCCACTCTAAAGCAAGAGGTTTTTTTGTTTTTTGTTTTTGTTTTGAGAGAGAGAGAGAGAGAGAGAGAGAGAGAGAGTGCCTGAGCGGGAGTGAGCAGGGGAGAGGCAGAGGGAGAGAATCTTAAGCAGGCTCCATGCTCAGCAGGGAGCCCCCACATGGGATCCATTAAACAACCATGAGATCATGACCTGAACCAAAATCAAGAGACTGTTCAAGGACCCCTGACCACCTAGGCGCCCTGAAACAAGAATTTTTTTTAATGTATCCATAGAAAACACCTCTCCAGTCTGATAATTAATTTTTGTGTCCTGTTCATTGAACAATACTTTTATCCATTTAGTATCTTCATATCCTGGCATAAGCCCATTTCCTTTTAGGAATCTAACATGCATGAAAAAAGAACAATGTAATAAATAATGTAATTTTGGAAGGTAATTTTGAGCTGCAGTGCTCAAAGATGAAGCATGTAGGCAAAGGCTGTTCTCCACCACGAGGTATTGGGGTACTTACAAGCATGATTTAATCTCACTGTTTGGAAATGATTATCATTTCTTTTGCAGGGATTGTTCTGTATGGGGATTTGGTATCATCTCAGAATCATAGTTGCAAAATACAATTACAAAAAGTTTTTAACCAAAGTAGTTTTAAACTATGTAGTAATTAGAGGTGGTGGCAGACAGAGCTCTGGTGAAACATCAGCAGATGGGGAAGAAGTTAAGCCCTCAAAGAAGTTTTTTTTTAATTTTTTTTTATTTTGAGAGAGAGCATGTGTATGCATGTGAATGGGGCGGAGAGAGAGTGAGAGAATTCCAAGCTGGCTCCATGCCCAGTGTGGAGCCCAATGTGGAGCTCAATCTCACGACTGAGGGATTGTGACATGAGCCGAAATCAAGAATCAGATGCTTACCTGACTGAGCCACCCAGGTGCCTCAAGACTTTAGGGAAGATTTAGCATTTATGTCTGAGAACAGGAACAGTTAGGTTGAAAACATGACCAGAATGGTCACTCTGAAGGTTTTCTCCAAAACGAACTCTTTCTTCAGTCTTGAAAACATTGTGTATTATCAGTGCAGGAAAGAGGCTTACTGTATAGTGTTATCCTTTTAGAATTGTGTCTGCTCATATGTGTGTCATTCTGTTGGTGTCCATGAATTCAAAGTGGTTTCTAAAAAAGGTGTTTGTTGCGGTAAAAATAAAAACATATTTTGTATACAGATTTGCACTATGCTCTTCTCACTTAACTAGATATCTTGGACAACCTAAACCCACTTCCTCATCGTATATCCACAGCTCCTTATTTCCACATTTACTAGACCTAAGCCTGATTCTTTTTTGGTTTGTTTGTTTATTTATTTTAGAGAGAGAGACAGAGACAGTGTGAGTGGGTGAGGGGCAGAGAAAGAAGGAGACACAGAATCCGAAGCAGGCTCCAGGCTCTGAACTATCAGTAAAGAGCTCGACTTGGGGCTCAAACTCACAAACTGTGAGGTCATGCCCTAAGCTGAAGTCAGATGCTTAAACAACTGACTCACGCAGGCGCCCTGTAAACCCGATTCTTTTTAAAGACTGCTGTGTACTTCATTGTCCTCCTGTTCCATGGCTGGCCAGCTGGTCCAGCCTACAATTCTCTCCTATGTGCCCCCAATGTCCTTCCTCCAAGCCCAAAGAAAACTCAGAACTTCTAGAGTAGTTCCTTGTCCACCCAGCCACTCTCAGGGGTTCCCTGTACTGAGAACTGGCCCCGGGTATTAAGGGCATTAAGGCCAGGAGGCTGGTGACACTGACAAAGACCTTAGGTTCCAGATCCCTGTGGTTGCAGTCCTGTTGGGTCTGGTGCTCTCCTCAGAGTCCATAAGGCAGAAACGAGGGCCACATCATGCCGGCTGCCTCCTGTCCATACGAGGGTGTGGGCGAACCAAGGAAGAGTTCATCTGTCAAAGCACAACGAACCAGAAAAGACTAACACCCAGGTCCAAAGTGAAGAAAGATGGGCTATTTATTGGTGTGGCCGCACCCAGGAGAACAAGGAGCTAATGCTCGAAGTCCTGCACGCCCTAATGGGGACAAGGGGTCTCCGGAAGAGGTGGACGCTATTGATTGAAAGTCCATGAAGTCATATTAACAGATGTTACTTACTTCCGGTGCCCTTTCGTCTAGTCCCACAGAGGCCTGTTCTATCTCATGAGACTGAAAATCTGAAAAATAGATTCATTTCTCACGTTACAGATTTCACCAGATACATCTGGTGATTACGTGTTTAGGATAGTGCTGATCAGTGCTCGTACGTGCCTGAACTAACTACTTGTATGTGCATAAGCTAGCACGGTTGCATTCCCTCCTGTTCCTTTGAATGATAAGCAGACATTCCTATCTCTTGGGCCTGCTTCTATGTGTTCCATGGCTGGTTGAGCTGTGCAGGGGTACAATATGACCTGTACTGTTCCTTCTTTCATCAGAAAGATGGATGCTGACTTCAACCATTCATCTTGGGGGGTCACCAAGATTGTCCCCCCATATGCAGGGGCACCACTTAGGTGGCATAGGTTGGGAGTTAGCCTCTAGAGTGAGAAGTGAGGAGTCAGCTTCTGGAAGAGGAATATGGGATTCAGTGGATGGTACCACCTGTCTCCACCTGTCTTCTGCTGCGAAAGAGTGATGGTCTCTGCTTCTGGGGTGAGGGGGACCTAAAGAGCCCAGACTGAGGCTATAGATCAGCCCCGTCCAGGGAGATGTCCTCCCCTAAGGACTAAACAGCAGGATTTCCTGTTACCTTCATATCCCTCGGCTACGATCTCTGCTGCCTCCACCCTCTGGTCTGGGCTCCACATCCGTGTGTACCTTTGGGTAGTGCCCTGAAAGGAAGATGGAAGGATGTGACCACACCTTCCGTGCTTTCCCTCTCCCAGCCCTCTCTTTTAATTACATTTTAGCTATTACACATAACAAAACCGAAGGATTGCATATTTTTATATTTAAAAAAAATTAGTTTCCACTTTTTTATGCATCCACAAAACCAAGTTTCCAGGAGTTGGATCCATTTATAAATTCCACTGGTAGCTTTTACCCTTAGTAATTGAGCGCACCACAGCTGCTACTCCATACCACGGGCAACTAGGTGGTCCCCAGGAATCAGTTTCCTGACCCCTGCCCTTACATCTTTTATTTCCCCAAGCCACATGTTTCCATGAGCCAGGGCTATTCTCACAAATCCCACTTTTCTAGCAGAAAGGAATAACCCTAAACATCTGCACAAAGTTTTCCATGGCCTCTGAGGAGGGACCTTGGGAGGACCCAGGGGAGATGAGCAGGTAGGCCCAGTTTCTCCAGCGAAGCTGGCCAGCCACGGAGCGTGCAGACAATGAAATGCAAGCAGTTTTTAAGAGGCAGCTTCAGTTCTGCTAAGCATGGCAGTAAAAGGCTGAAGTAGCTTTAGGTTGTCCACGATACATTTTTTTTAAAGCAATTTTAAACTGAGAGAGACAGAGCATGAGCAGGTGAGGGGCAAAGAGAGAGGAAACACAGAATCCAAAGCAGGGTCTAGGCTCTGAGCTGTCAGCACAGAAAACAACATGGGGCTCAAACCCATGAACCTCTAGATTGTGACCTGAGCCAAAGTTGGATGCTTAACAGACTAAGCCATCCAAGCGCCCCATTCAAGAGACAACAAAGTACTGCTCTGTATACAAAACATGACTTTATTTTTACTTAGGAAAGTAGCTTGTACATATTTTAACATACAGACATACACAGAGGTATCCATGTGCACAAGTTCTAAAAGGATACTATACTGCAAAGTGTTTTTCTCCAGGAGATTTAATTATCTGAGACTTTTGACATACTACTTTATAATTGTATATGGTATAGGGCTCCTTCAACAAAAGACAGAAAATATTTTATACTTTCTTTTGTATTAGGAAAACAAATACGTACAGATCCAATTTTTTCATTTTTCTCTTTGTTTTTACCAACTTCGGTTTATTTAAAAAAAATTTTTTTAATGTTTACTTATTTGTTATTTTGAGGAAGACAGTGTGCTTGAGTGGGGGGAAGGACAGAAAAAGGGAGACAGAGGATCTAAAGCAGGCTCTTTGCACTGTCAGCCCAGAGCCGATGTAGGGCTTGAACTCACGTACCATGAGATCATGGTCTGAGCCAACGTCAGAGGCTTTACTGACTGAGCCACCCAGGGACCCTGCCAATCTCACTTTAAAAGCCCTACAGGGGCGCCTGGGTGGCTCAGTCGGTTAAGCGTCCGACTTTGGCTCAGGTCATGATCTTGAGGTCTATGAGTTTGAGCCCCATGTCTGGCTCTGTGCTGACAGCTCAGAGCCTGGAGCCTGCTTCAGATTCTGTGTCTCCCTCTCTCTCTGCTCCTCCCCTGCTCATGCTCTGTCTCAGTCTTTCAAAAATAAAAAATAACTGTTAAAAATAAAATAAAATAAAAGCCCTACCGATATAGACAGAATGTCTGTTGATTACAAGAAATGTAGGTATGTGTTTCTGTAGAATACACAGCAAAATGGTGGAAATTTCTTGAATTTGTATCAGAATCACTTGGAAGCTTGTTATAATACACATTCTTGGGGCACCTGGGTGGCTCAGTCGGTTAAGCATCTGACTCGGTTTTGGCTCAGGTCATGATCTAGTAGTTTCATGAGTTCAAGCCCAAATGCTTGGGATTCTCTCTCTCTCTCTCTCTCTCCTCCCCACTTGCGCTTTCTCTATTTCTCACAAAATAAATAAACTTAAAAAACAACAACATATACACCACAGTGGAGATTAGCAGGTTCTGAGAGCCTGGCTCAGACAAGATTTCTCACCCACATGCCCTAGGTATGTCTGTAGTGAGCCAAGTAATGGAATGGGCTTGAGTCTCAGCCCCCACCCCACCACCGCTGAGATCTACAAAGCTTGCACTGACTGAATAACCTAACAACTGCTTCTTCTGCCCAAAACTTATTGCAAACACATCCACATGGCTCATCCCTCACAATTTCAAGTGTTTTCTCCTCTTATTAAGGAAGCCTCCCATACTGGGCTGAATAAAAATACATTCCACATTCTAACATAGTACCTATTTCCATAGTTATTCTTTTCTGTTCCCAGTCTTTCTTCCTGAATACAACATGGGTCTCATGACTGCAAGGATCTTTGTCTATCTTAGGACCCAATATCTCCCATGAACCTAAAATAAGTGCCTAGGAGTGCCTGGGTGGCTCAGTTGGTTAGGCATCGAACTTCGGCTCAAGTCATGATACTGCAGTCTGTGAGTTCGAGCCCCGTGTTGGGCTCTGTGCTGACAGCTCAGAGCCTGAAGCCTGCTTCAAATTCTGTGTCTCCCTCTCTCTATACCCCTCCCCTGCTCGTGCTCTATCTCTCCTGCTCTCAAAAATAAATTAAAAAACTTTTTTTAATTAAAAAAATAAAACAAGTGCCTAAAACCAAGTATTTGTTCACTGATCATCAATGAGACAAGGGAAAAAACATGACATCTAAATTTCCCTGTATATTCTTTACAGCTCTGGCTACTCCAAATGTTCCCTTTAACTCTTTCCATACTGGTACTGCTCACAATTTACAAGAATGGAGATTTGCATTTTGGAGAAAAATTTCAGAGTGACCATTCAGGTCACGTGCTCAGCTTGATCTGATCTGTTCTGAGACATCATTGCTAAAATTTCTCTGAGCTGTTATCTTTTCTGACCTTCCACAGATGTTTCACAAAAGCTATTTCTGGCACCACCTTTGAGTCACTACATATGCATCGATAATACCTCTTTGTAATTTGAATTTTATAAATGTTCTCCTAAGATTGTATCACATCTCCATGAAAAACAGTCTTCATATCACAAAAGAAATGATAATCACTTTGCAGCAACGAAACATGAATTTAAGATACTCCCAACATTTTCAGGTAGAAAAAACCCTTTGCATATAAGCTCCAGCATGGAACAATCCAGCCACAGTACCATATCAAAATAGCATTTTTTTTTCATGGATCTGTTTGAGATTGGTGTTAAACTCCTAAAAGGAACTGACTGTAATTAGGATATTGAATAAATATATGAAAAGGATAAAAGCGTTCAGTGAATGGGACAAAACAGTTAATTCTACAGGTAGGAGAGCTATTTTCTTTGGAATACACAGATGTGTTGAAGAAGAATTATTCAGAACCATTCCCAGAGGTGTAGGGACAATGGGAACTTGCAGTAGGGGGAAGAGAGATTGGACTCAACTTCAAACTTTTAAAAAAAAGTTGCTATTTATGCCAAGGAGCATGGTTCAGGTGTCAGGGGCAGGGTAAAAAATCACTAGGTGGTAAAAAATGAGTGGTAACAAATCACTTGGAGATTCCGGAATTCCTCCTAAACTGACCGAAAAGATGCTTGCAAAAGGCAGGATAGTATCATTTGAGATCACCTGTGTAATAGTGAGGATTGAGGAAATTTAATTAGGTATCAATGGTGATCAGATATTCAGGAAGGAAGACGCTTGCCAAACCAACTTCACAGGATTCTTATTCTTGCCAAGGTCTGGACCTAGTTGAAAAAAGCTTCGAGTGTCCTAATTAAAGATTATTTAAGGAGAGACAGTCCCATCTCTGTTTGTACTTGGGATTCTGGCAGCTCAACATCCTCCCACTTATCTTTCCTAACGCGGCACAATGTGGATTATTTTCTCTCTTGACCAAGTGAATTTAATACTATAGCATGCATGCATTTGACCTGAAATAAGATAATGCTTATTATCTTCCACTAGGCGTGGACACATCTTTAATATAAGACTCTATAGAACGATGTGTTTCTGTGCTTTGTAGTCTTCGTGAGCATCAGCAACAATATTCTTAGCCTCCAGGAGCAGCTGAGCTTTGCTGGGTCTGAACTAGGTCTCCAAGCACTTGGGTGAAAAGCAACAGAGAGCCATGCGCTGATATATAGTTAATTCTGAGAAAGGAGAGGCGAGCCCATCAGCGTAAGAGTTTTCCATTCGCGCCTCAAAGCACGCATGGCTCTTTCCTGCAAGAGGCCCCTGATCTGCGGCCTCAGAATTGTGGAGACTACTTTACCCAGAATGCCCAGACTCGAGCGGCAGCGTCGCTCTACAAAGAGAGCTTCAAGAGAGATTTCCCGTGTACCCCGTACTGCGGAGGCGGAACTTCCGGCTGTCCCTGAGGGAGGCCATGTTGGCGCTCCAAGTTTTACTCACCTGCTGAAAGGTTCTGGAGTTCTGCATTCACACGAACATAACGTGACCGACATGGTACGAGAGGAGGCGCCAACCTGCTGCACAGATACGGGTCTTGGGGTCGGACACGTCTCCCGGGCTGCCCCGCGCGGGAGAATGACAGGGACCGCTCGCCCGGGTGTCCATTCTGCCCAAGGTGTCCGATGGCGGCGGCCGCGCCCAGGAACCCGGCTCAGGTGAACGCGCAGCCCACAACCCCTCCACGAACCCAGATCCACAAGGCCTAAACGCGGGGCGCCTGTTCACCTCCTTGCGGCCCTGGTCCCTGTGGGCTGGCCGGAGAGGCGCTATTGGGTGTGGACCCGACTCTCAGCTATGACGTGACGGGGTGCGGGAGCGGCCGCAGGAGAGGGCACATAGTGAGGGGCGATGCAGAGCACTGAGGCACAGAGGTTGAACTGTCAGCCCGAGTCGTACTCTTAAGGACCAAGCGAGAGTTCAGGGAGCTCAAAGCCCATAGAACCTGCCGTGGTCTCCTCTGTCCAAGGCTGGACACGCCCCCATTTCCGGGGCTGCGGGGGGTGCTTATGGAAGCCAAGTGAGCAGGTGGGCGGGGTCCCATCCCTCATTGGCCCACACCCCTACCTGGTTGTCTTCTGGATTGTTGTGTCCCGGGGATTCTTCAGTGCCATTCCGAAAGTTTGGAGTGGAGACCCTGGACAAACCCCAAGCCCATGCCAGGAGTTATATGAAGAGGTGTTTCCATTTCTGGCAACCGGTGTGGGAACGGTTGTCCCATTACCTGATAGCAAGGTTTGCACCTGCTGGAGTTAACGCTAAGCTGAAACTATTCAGGAAACCTGCGATTCTTTTATTTCGGTTGGGAACAAAGAGCAGAGCGACAGGAGTCAGGACGGGAATGATTGCCTGAGACACTGGGTGTATCTTCTGGTGGGAATGGGAGGACTGGATGTGAGCAGGGACGTAGTATTACCAGTCCTCATGGGATCCATCCCGCTGTAGCATGAAGTGTAGACTACGGGTTCAGGGAGGAGGCAGAAGATCACGGTTGAGGCACTGTCATAGTTTAGGTGGGGGTTATTAAACAGAACCCTGGCTTAAAGATCATTGGACCCTGGATGTGTGCTTTATAAAGTGATAACTGTATTTTCTAACGTGGACTGTGACAGGGTGAAACAGACAATTCAGGGATATTTCTAGAGTTTTGTTCTAGATGGACAAGGGATTGAAGCTCAGGTAGCTGATATGAAGAAGTTGGTAGCATGAGTGATGTGGGCAGGAGGTGTTTTGGGAGCACTAAGTGGATGCATTAAGTAGGCAGCCAACACACAGCTCCGGAAATCTGGGTGGGGAGAGAGGGGGTTCGGAAGGGACATATCTAAAAATGTCATGACTCCTGTGTGAGTCCAGGTGAGTTGAGCTGCGGGTCACATCTATGAGGAGCAGTCTTCTGGTTATGGTGGTAAAGCAACCATGGCGTCAGGAAGTAGGGGGAAGAAAGGGAATTAGGACTGGATACCTGGGTGCTAGTATGACTTGAGAGATGAGGGACATAAGTGGCCATGAAGGGAGACTGTGTCGGGGACAGGATACACGGGCAAGTAGCCACAGTTTCCAGCAGAAGAGTAGACATAAGAGGGATGCAGAGGCATAGGAGTGATGAGAGCAAGAACACAGCAGACAGGACTGAGTAGATGCCTCTCCACTTGTGAACTCCGCCAGGATTTGTGAAGACTTTGGTGCAGCCAGGGGGTTTCATTCATGAAGGAGGATAAGGTCACTGTGACCTGCTGACATGGTCACCTGTGAGAGTCACTGGGTCCTGCTGGTCTGAGGCAAGGAATGGAATGAGGCAGGGTAACCTGCACAGAAGGATCTTGGTGCTGCCACCACTAGTAAAAACTACAGTAGATCTAGAGTAGTGTTGGATCCTGTTTGTCTACACCCAGCACACTCTGGAAGCTGTTGCACACTGTGGCGTATGGTCTAAAGTGAAAACGCCCTCTGATCGCCTGCCTCTATGTGGTGAAAGGTGGAGGGACTCACTTGGTCTGACTGTAAGTTCTCCTCCTTCCTCGATTGGACTGGTAAGGTCTCCGGGTCAGACACCTTCTGCTCGAAGGTGCATGTCCTGCTTACCCTTTGTGTGGGTTTCAGTTCCCTAGCATCCCATGGCGTTACTCTGACAAGCCAATCACGTCCTCTGACAGGAAGCAGGGGCACCTCATGCTCTTGATCCTATGAAGCTCCTACCCTCTGGCTCCCGGCTGTTTGCTCTTTTTCAGAGCACAGCCCCCACGTGGGCCTGCATGGGGTGCGAGGTGCTACTCTCCCAAGCGCTATGCATCTCCTCTGTACAGAGTCAGATGCCGTGTATTCGCTCATCCCATCAACCCTAAGATGGGACTCTGGCCCTCACCAGTGGGGTCAAGAGGAGGGGATTAAAATATAAGTAACATATGCTGAGGTCACATTTCTATAGAGTGGGACAGTGAGGCTGTGGTGACCACAGGCATGTGGTTGTGGGATCCAGTTTCAAGAATTGTGTGTACTTAGGGAGGGAAAATGCCTGATGTCGTGGGGACCTGGTATTGAGACTTATGTGACCGTGCCCACCACAGCAGAACAGCCCGGCACGAGTGGGCAGATCCTTCTGTGCCAGGTGCACAATTTAGATATGTACTTGTCCACATGCATCTCTTGTCGGCAGAACCCTGTGACCAGTGAGCCCGTGAGGAGAGAACAGCATCTTGGCTCTGAGCACTAGGGCCGGGTTTCTCCTCTGAGTTGGGACTTGGGAGAGGATGGGCATAGGGTAGAGGTGGGTGGGGGAAGGGGTTGTGGGTCTTGGAAAGGAGCTTTTTGTGGTTTCATCTGTCCCCATCACGCCAGGGCAGGGTGACCTTTGAAGACGTGGCCGTGTACTTCTCCTGGGAGGAATGGGGGCTCCTTGATGAGGCTCAGAGATGTCTGTACCAGGATGTGATGCTGGAGACCTTGGCACTTATAACCTCCTTGGGTAAGGACCTCACACCCACCCCTGTGCCCTGAGCTAGTGTCTGCCGTTCCTTCGTCCCCGGCAGCAGTCTCGTTAGTTCGGGACCATGAGCACTGCTTCCTTCCCCAGTTCCCTGGCTGGGTGCTGTAGTAGGTAAAGCTGAGGTCTGTGCGCTGCCCTCCTTCCTTGAGCGGCCCCAGGACCAGCTTTCCTGCTGATGTGCAATAAACCCAAGCTTAATTACCCTTCTTCGTCCACATGCAAGGTATCTGCGTGCTCCAGGGCAGCTTCCTTGCTCTAGCTGACGCTTTGTTGTGCCTGCCTGTGCCGGGACTTGCTTTCTCTGCGAGAGTTCGTGCTTCCAGGGACCATGGGCTGTTGTCAGGAGACCCTCTTCCAGAGTTGTCCGGGAACTGTTTAGTGCTCTCTCCCGTAGGCTGTCCTGTGCTGAGCTGTTTCAGGCTACTGGTGGCCACTCATCTGTCCAGTCTTTCCCCTTAGTACTTGTATCCCGAAGTTGCCATGTCCTTGCTCATGGTGGGAGTGGGACTGGATCGGGGAGCCCATGGTGGAACACAGTAGGTCTGGTGACCCACGCACAGCGAGATGGCTCAGGGGGAGACAGGCCCTGCAGAGTGGCACCTGAAGGAAGACAACGTCAGTGCTGGGTTCACCCGGCACCCGAAGCCTATGCTGTTTGACTAGTAGTTTGAAGCCAGTGGCCACAATCATTTCCTTCCTTCCTTCCCCATTCGTGGTGCTTTGCCGAATGTCACCTTGTTACTTGTCAGTTCTACTCTTACTTCCAGCCTGGGGTTAACAGCACAATTCTGGGCTCCATATGTCACCTGTTTTTCTCACCACTCCACCTGTCGCACTCTGCAAGGCGGCCGCTGTGTATTGTCACGAGGCATGGCCCTGTTCTTAAGCCATTCCTGAACGGCAACTGCCCTGTCACAGTCCTATTTCCTTGGGCCTCGACACACCTTTCTGCATGCCAGTTGTGTCACCAGGGACAAGTTCCTTTGGAAAGTTGTTTGCAGAGGACGGAATTGTAGTGTAGACCTTTTTTCTCCTCTCTGTCCCGCCACATGCTTGGCCTTCACCTTGGGAGGCCTCTCCCATTCTGTGCTCCCTGTAGCCCACTACTGCTAAGCAGCCCCGTCCTCAAACTGACCTAGCCCTGAGTTCCTGCAGACAGTCCCATGCATGGGTTCGGGGGGACCAGGGTCGGAGCCTCTTCTTGGAAGGACTACACGTTCTGTGTGTCGGGGAAGCCCTTGTCTTGTGGCGAGGTTGTGAGGGACTTGGTGGCAAGCTCCAGATTCATCCAGGATCGGGCCACACACACCAGGGGAGAGGACGCCAAGGACCACACTTGCAGACGCTCGCTTGTGCGTCACCAGAGACACCTCAGCAGGGAAAGATGCTTCATGTGCAGTGAATGCGGGAAATCTTTTAGCAAAAGCTACAGCCTCAGTGACCACTGGAGAGTGCACACTGGGGAAAAGCCTTATGAGTGTGGGGAATGTGGGAAGTCCTTCAGGCAGAGCTCCAGCCTCATTCAACACCGGAGGGTTCACACAGGAGCAAGGCCTTACGAGTGTGACGAATGTGGGAAATTATTTAGCAACAAGTCCAACCTCATTAAACATCGGAGAATTCACACTGGAGAACGGCCGTACGAGTGCAGCGAATGCGGGAAGTCCTTCAGCGAAAGCTCTGCGCTCCTTCAACACCGGAGTGTGCACACTGGAGAGAGGCCTTATGAGTGCAGCGAATGTGGCAAGTTCTTTACCTACCACTCCAGCCTCATAAAACACCAGAGAGTTCACTCAGGATCAAGGCCCTATGAGTGCAGCGAATGCGGAAAGTCCTTTACTCAGAATTCCAGCCTCATTGAACACCGTAGAGTGCACAGTGGAGAAAGGCCTTATAAGTGCAGCGAATGTGAGAAATCTTTTAGCCAAAGCTCTGCGCTCCTTCAACATCAGAGGGTTCACACTGGAGAGAGGCCGTATGAGTGCAGCGAATGTGGGAAATTCTTTACTTACAGTTCCAGTCTCTTGAAACACCAGAGAGTACACACTGGATCGAGGCCTTATGAGTGCTCTGAATGTGGCAAATCCTTTACTCAGAACTCTAGCCTCATTAAACACAGGAGAATTCACACTGGAGAAAGGCCTTATGAGTGCAGCGAATGCGGGAAATCCTTTAGCCATAGCTCCAGCCTCATGAAACACCGGAAAGTGCACACTGGGTAAAGGCTTTAGGAGTACAGTGACTTTGGGAAATGTTTACCCGTGCCTTCCATTTCAATGACCATTCAAATATTCACACCAGAAAAGGGGCTTTATGAGTTTCGAATGTGGGAAAGTATTTACCTTCGAGTCCAGGCTCCTCAAACACCACAATGTCACATTAGATGAAGGCCCGTGAAGGTGGCAGATGGGAGAAGCGGCCAACCGAAGTCTACCGTCGGTGCACTGCCGAGAACTCACACTGAAGAACGGCCTTAGAAACGCAGTGACCGTGAGAAAGCCTTCAGCCAGAGGGGATCACCAGTTTCAGATGGGAGAACTACCTTGAGTGTGCAGGGGTATAGCATTTATGTGTGCAGTGTGGCAGCGCTAGAGGAGAGCCTTTCTGAAGGTACCGTTTGTCTGTGTTGAGCCTCAGGCATTCAAACATCCACATAAACCCCAGGGATGTGGCAGCTGCAGTGCCCTTTTTTAACCTGTCCACGGCCACACTCCAGTGTCAGGGCACGTCCCACTTGACCATGAGCAGCCTGAGTACTTACTCCTTCCCCACTTTTCAATGATTTGTTTCATGTTTACTCTTTTTCTTTTTTTTAATTTAATGATCTAAGGGGCGCCTAGATGGCTTAGTCGATTAACTGTTTGACTCTTGATTTTGGCTCCAGTCATGACCTCACAGTTGTGAGTATACTAGCAGTATATGTGAGGACAGAGGAAACTGCTTTGGAGTCTGCGTCTCTCTCTCTGCCCCTCCCCCAGTCATGTTCTGTCTCTCTCTCAAAAATAAATAAAACATTTTTTATAATCTGATAAATATATTTTTAATGCTCAATTTACTCAATTGCCTCAAAATATGTTTCTTAAGCCTTGTTTATAGCAACTAGGCCCAGAATGTATCCTGATGCCCTACAGTTGCTCTCTCAAACACAAGTCCCACTGCCTTTTTATTGTTATTTGTCGAAGTTGCTGAGGCGTCTGTTCACTAGAGTTTGCCACCTCCTGGTTGCAGCCTACTGAGTCTCTGATGCTGTCCAACTGGTCACATAATCCTACACACTAGATAGTGGTGACATGGGTGATGGGGCTTTTCCCCTGCAGGCTTGTGTGATGGTGACTGGTGGGGACATAAAACAGCCTTCCCCCACCCACGGATCCTCTCCACACTCATATTTGTTATGCGTGTTCACCAACAATGCGAAGCAATTAAGTCTGCCTCTATCTACCTGGAGATTTTATCAGATCCCACAGGATCCCTTTCAGATGCCAGTCTCAAATCCAGGTTGTCACCGGTGCTTCACAGTGACTGGCTATAAATGAGAGGATCCCCTGACCCCTCCTCTTGCTGGATTATCTTGCTGGGGTGGCTCACAGAACTCAGGGAAATACATTTACAGGCAGCTGAAGTACATAGGAGGACCCAAACTGTATCCTAATGTCCTATAGTCGCTCTAGGGGGACTCACAGGGAGATGTGTGCTAGGGACCCCAGTGCAGGAGCTTTTGTCCTCATGGAACTGAGGTGTGCCCCCTTCCAGGCATGTGTACAGACCTGGAAACCCCTCACGTCTGCCTTTCAAGAGTTTTTACAGACCGTTTCTGTCTAGGTTCCTTCATTCCCCCCACACACATATACACTCTCCTGGAGATCAGTGGGTGGGGCTGCAAGTTCTAACTCTCTATTCCTCTTGTTTCTGATGACCATTCCCCACCCTGACTGTATTTAGGGTCCCCACCCTAACATGAGTCTTTAGCATAAATCAGGTGTGCTCAAAATTGGGGCTCCTTATGATGACACACAAGATATTACTATCACTCAGAAGAAACAAACATTGGAGGAGCTCTGTGGCAAGAACAGTGTACAATGGACAAAATCAAATAAATTTCTTCTTATACCCCATTACTGAGTAAGTAGTAAACTTGAATGTGAAATGCACCATGAGTAATCAGCTAAGAAATATGTAAAGACTTGGAGGAAAAAATCTCAGTGCCGTACAGAAGCAGACAGAACCCTTTATATACGTGTTTTCAAGGTAAATAGAACTCTACTTCAAGTACGGGCACTTGACAGCATCATTTGTTACACACAGTTTGCCCTAACTTTACCTTTGTAATTGGAGTGACCACGTGTATTCATTTCTTGACTTTATCCAGAGAAAAAGCAAACTTCTTTTATTTGTATGACAAGATGTACTTTTTGAAATTAAATAATATAGGTCAGGAATGCAGGTGTGAAGGAGCCCAAGTGGTAAAAAGCCTGTGTGGTCCTCAAAGGGATGTGTTCATGGGATGACGAAATTCTTACAAGTTCTCTAAGTTAAATGCTATGGAAGGGGACTGTCTCTCCCCATTATTAACAGGGAGAATTAAGCCTCTTATTTCTAATTTGTATTTCACATACCTGAAAACACAAAAGTATAGATGACATTCTAGCAACTGATGAATCTACCTAAAAAAGATACCCTACCTAAAGAATCTTTTGGGGAGGCAACATAAGTCTAAATTGCACTAGATAGTTTGTTCCCTAAGAAGTATAGAAAGATTATTGGTTAACCAGTATTTTATTTCCTTTCTGTTCTGTGTAAACAGTTTTGAAGGTCCCCTTTGAACTATGACATTGGGTACTTTTATGATAAGCTTAAAACTTCCTTCTTGGAGGTATATAGACCTCCTTTCCTTACTTTTCCTTCCATGTGCAGAATTCTGAACTGGCTAAAAATCCTCACTGTCCCTGGAGTTTACAGATTTTTGTGCAGGAGATAACATTTCTGAAAAATGGACATTCAACCTGGCTTTGTTAAAATTTGTGGCACTGTCAGGGCACCTGGGTAGCTCAGTCGGTTGAGCCTCCGACTTTGGCTCACTGCTATCAGCACCAAAGGTGTCAGTGTGGAGCCACTTCAGAAGCTTTGGAACCTCCGTTCCCCTCTCACTCTGCCCCTCCCCTGCTTGCAGGCTCGCCCTCCCCACCCCCCACAAAATAAACAAACATTAGGAGAAAGGGGAACCCTATTGAACTGTTGGTGGGAATGCAAATTGATGCAGGCACTCTGGAAAACTGTGGATGTTCCTCAAAAAATAAAAACAGAACTACCCTATGACCCAGCAACTGCACTACTAGAAATTTATTCAAAGGATACCAAAATGCTGATTTGAAGGGGGCACATACACTACAATCTTTATAGCAGCACTATCAACAATAGGCAAATTATAGAAAGAGCCCAAGTGTCCATCAACTTATGAATGGATTAAGGAGATGTGGTGTGTATATATATACAATGGATACTACTCCGCGACAAAAAAGAAAGAAATCTTGCCATTTGGAACATGGATCGAACTGGAGGGTATTATGCTAAGTGAAATTAGAGAAAGGCAAATAGATGATTTCACTCATGTAGAATTTGAGAAACTTAAGAGATGAACATAGGGGAAGGGAAGTAAAAATAAGATAAAAACAGAGAGGGAGGCAAACCATAAGACTCTTAAATACAGAAAACAAACTGAAGGTTGATGGGGTGGGTGGACTGGGTTAAATGGGTAATGGGCATTAAGAAGGGCACTTGTTGACTTGTTGGGACGAGCGCACTGGGTGTTATATGTAAATATTGAAATCTGGGTTCTACTCCTGAAGCCAAAACTACACTGTATGTTAACTAACTTGAGAATAAAAAATTAATCAACATTAAAAAAATTCTGTGGCATTGTCAATGACTTCTCATATCCCACGTGGGAAAAGAATTTATTAAATCATTCTTATGCTCTATACACATACTACAGGAATCAATCTCTCCATGTTTGATTGAACCAAGAGATGCAAAAACATGGTTGGAATAAGTTTAAAGATCTGACCTGAAAAGGAAATAAAACCTACGGAAAACTTAAGGCTTAAGAAGAAATGGAGAATACAATACATTTCAAACGTTTGCTTATTGATACTATAGGATAAAAAAGAAACGACTGTTTTAACATAGCATAACAGAAAGGGAACTATTAAATTTCTCATGCTTTACAAGGGATGTGCTCTTTACCCTGCTAAACAGAATCATTCTCATAGTTGTTTTACCAAAAACAAACATACAAAAAACCCCAAAATCGTTAAATTGTGATTCTGGACCATGGTCTTGACTTCTAGGTCACCAGATAAGCATTATCTCTTCTCATGTACTTTCTCTTTGGAATACACTTCCCAACACTCTACACATAGCAAATCACTGTACAGTACTCATTCCAGACATAAAAATATATTCTCAAGGAATGTTTCCTTGAGCCTTGAGGCACGGTCTTCCACTGGGTGTACTTTATCATATTCACCCAGTTGATCTTCCAGCAGTTATGTTAATTTATATTTTGTAATAATTTGTATAGATGTATGCTTATAGACTTATGTACTGGATACACTATTTTTTTAAAAATTATACTAAAGCTACTATGTATACAGGAAAGATTTTTATCTTTTTTTTAATGTTTATTTACTTTTGAGAGAGACAGAGACAGAGCATGAGTTGGGGAGGAGTAGAGAGAGGGAGACACAAAATCTGAAGCAGGCTCCAGGCTCTGAGCTGTCAGCCCAGAGCCCTACCTGGGGCTCATCATGACCTGAGCCAAAGTCGGATGGTTAAGCTATTGAGCCACTCAGGCGCCCCTGTGGGAAAGATTTTTAAAGGGTGAACATATTAAACAGAATCATAGATTCAATCAGCCAAACAAAGAATGTGGCAAATACTAAAAGTCAAAAGAGTTACAAACTTTAGCAAGTAGATAATAAAAAAGTAGGGCTTCTTCATTGCCCATAATAGCCATGATGGCCACGAGTTTATTAAAATGGGCTTCAAGTGCTTCTTCACCTGTGGCTTTGTCAAGACTGTAGCTCCTGTGACACAGTGGAGACCACTGCAAAAGGCTGTTTATCATCACACCTTCTGGATTCTACAACACGCACTTAAAAAAAATTTTTTTTTAATGTTTATTTTTGAGAGAGAGACAGAGCATGAGCAGGGAGGGGCAGAGAGACAGGGAGACACAGAATCCAAGGAAGGATCCAGGCTCTGAGATGTCAGTACAGAGCCTGACTCAGGGCTTGAACTCATGAACCACAAGATCATGACATGAGTTGAAGTCGGAGGCTTTAAACAACTGAGCCACTCAGGTGCCCCGTTGTACAACACACACTTTTTTAATGTAGTGAAATTCTATATTTTGTGACTGGGATTCCAATAGGAACTGGCATAACTTTAGTGAATGTATTCATTGGTGAAGTTGAGTTAGCAGGAAATCCAAAAGGCTGTAACACTGGCAATAGTTTAACCCATTGAGATGTACTGCCCGCTTTCTTTGATGGTCATGAAAATTATGAAAAGACAATGGCCATGCTTCAAATTAAAGCCAAAAGGGCTGGATTATAGTTAAAAAAGCTGGTAAGATCAGTGTGTTCCTGATGGTCCCTGGCAGCAATATCTGACCCTTATAAGGCACTTACTGATTATTCTTCTAAAGGAACTCACAATAATCTTTTATTTCTCCAAACACAAAATATGTTGTCTTCAGAGGAAAATTAATTAATAAACATATTCTGTATTTTTGCTCTGTGTGATGAATTAAAAGATCCTCTTCCACTGCTCTATTCCTCAATGTTAGTTCAGATTAAGGCTTTTTGCATGATTTCAATCTTTATTTTATTTTCAACCCGTATTGAAGTATGACTGGCAAATAAAATTAAATTTAAAGTGATGATCTGATATATGTCTACACTGAAATTAATTGCAGATTCCAACTTCCTATTAGGAAAGTTCAAAAATTTTAAAAACAGAGAAATTTGACTTTGTAACCTGCTGAAGAAACAACTTTGAAAAAAAGAAACAACTTTGAAACAATGTTTTATTTATTTGACAAATGGAAGTTAGAGAAGTCTAATTGTGTTAAGCATCAGAAGTATAGTTTATGTACATGTCTGTATTGGAGACATCCGGATTATTCAAGGGCAACTCATGATTTTTAATTATAGAAGGAATATTAAACTATATAAAATTATTAACAACTTAACTAATTTTTCAGTGAGCAAAATAAAAGAGGTCAGGTGAATAGACTTAAAAAACACATGTAATAAAAGTCATAGTTTCCTAACTGCATTCAAACTGCCTTCAGTAGCTAATTCAATTAATGAAATTCAGCATTAACATATGTATATATTCAAAAATATTTTTCATGTATTCAAGTTATCAGAGTCATGAGAGTCCTTAGATTTTAGAAATTCTTAAGAAGTTATGCATCAACTTGTCTAGGATTACAAGTAAAATAACCCACTAGTGTGCATGGGGATAAATAGAAGAACGACCATGAAAATGACAAATAATGATGGAAGATTGTGACAGGGTTAATGGGACTTCTTAACAGTCTTAACCACGGATATACTATAAATAGCCATTACAAAAGGTAGAATATCTCCTTAGATCAATAGTGTATGTTGAAAAAGATGAATTGAAAAAGGTAGGAAGAACTTGGATTCAGGGATGCAAGTACATATGAAAATATCAAAATGTACATTTAAAATATGTGCAGTTTAAGTCAATCATACTTAAACTCTTTTTGCAAAACATGTGTTTAAAACTTGCCACTTACTAGTCATTTTTATTGTTTTATTACCTATGTTCCTGAAGATATTTGTGGCTACTATATCAGTACTTTGGGAATAGAAGATAATGAGGTGCTACTGGAAGATCTTGACCAAGTCCATGATCAGTGACACCACTTTGGCAATTTGACATTTACCATGAGAGGAGTGTTTACACCACGGATTGCCAAAGACTAAAACCCAGGTTTGATTTAATGTGTAACTGAGTTAAAAAAGCAGAGATATGTGAATGCAGATTAAATGTATAAGTCTAGTGCATGTGGCTGATCAACTGTGAGAAGGACAAAAAATTGAGAGAGAAAAATCTTCTAGTATTCAAAAACAATTGTTCCCATGTAATAAATACATAAGCACATGAAAAGAAAACAGGTAAAAGGTTACAAGCACACATTTTACCAAAGAAGATAAACAGACGACAAAAAATGCATGACAAATGTTCAACATTATGAATACTTTGGGAAATGGAATTAAAACCAAAGTGACTTACTGCTACACACTTATCTCAAGGGCTAAAATTTAAAAAGATGGACCACATCTAGCATCAAGTTGCCAGAGAACTAGAATTCTCATGTACTAGAGAAGGCAAAAGAAAGTAACCATTATAGATCACAGTTTCACATTTCTTAAAATATGAAATTTTCACCTACATGGTAACAGTTTTAGTTGTTATAACAAGAAAAATAAAACATATATCCACATAAAGAACTGAATATAAATATTCATAGCAGGTTTTTTTATAAATACCCCAAGCCCAGAAATAACCTATATGTTCCAAACAGATAAATGGATAAAGTCATTATCCATAGAATAGAATGCTACTCAGCAATAAAAATAAGCATCATTGTTGATTCTCAATAATACAGAATGAAAAAAATAGTACCAAAAATATGCATATACTTGATAATGCCTATTTAAAATTATAGAAAATACAAACTAACCTAATGTAAAGGAAAGGAAATTGATGGTTGCCTGGAGGGCTGGATAAGGCAGGGAGAGAGACTATATAAGCACAAAGTAAATATATGGTGGCAGATATGTTCATTTTCATGAGTAATATGGTTTCATTACTTTATACATGTCAGAGTTTACCAAATTGTTAACATTAGATAAGTGTAGTTTTTTGAGTGTCAATTATACAAATTATACCTTAACAGAGCTTTAAATAGTCCAAAATACAAGCCCAGATATCCTTCTTTTCTTAGGAAATTAGGTTAGCAATCCTATATAGACTCCACCATCTGTACCCTCATGCCTGGGGAGGGGCAGCCTTGTCTCAATGGCAGCAAATACTGGCAAGCATAAAGACTGCTTCATAAATCTACAGGAATGATGATTGGGTCACAAAAGACACATCCTTGGACAACAGGCTCAGCCTTCTCTCCATCCTTGTTTTCCTGCCTATAGAGCAATGACCTAGATGCGAACAGCCCAGAGAGGCTACGAGAATCCACAAAACCTTTAGAATATTTACTTCGTCAATGACCTTGGCTACAGGAAATAGTTATGGGCGTCCTGAGAATTTTTGTACACATCAATAATATAAGTCATAGTAATGGAATGTTTAGAAATGAACTTTTAGGTAAGGTACATTCCACCTAATTTACTGCAGTCTCCTTTAAGCCCTATCAATCCATGTTTCTGTTCCAATTACAGTTCCACCTGACCGTTCTAGTCTTACAGCAAATGACACTGAAATTTTGTACGTCGTGGCACATGGCTCCTTTGCAGGACTTGGGGAAGAAGTCCCCTAAATAGTGGTAGGAATTATGTGGTATATACAGCAAACAAGAGAATACAATTTATGTTGTTCACAGAAG
This sequence comes from Paguma larvata, assembly GCA_030068075.1. Taxonomy (NCBI): domain Eukaryota; kingdom Metazoa; phylum Chordata; class Mammalia; order Carnivora; family Viverridae; genus Paguma; species Paguma larvata. The sequence goes on along the minus strand of CM057841.1, from coordinate 5,890,627 downwards.
CACAGGGAGGTTGTTACAACAAAGGTCTCCTCTTTCAGGTGACTTTTGACCTCCCCCCAAATCACAGCACCAAGCTGCTAAGGACCACAAAGTCCTGCAGTCTTTCTTTCAAAGAACTGGGCACCAACGCAAACTACACCGATGCTGGACAACTGCTATTTTCTGCCATCATAGTGTCCCTCCTGAAACACAAGAAAGTATGGGATCCCCACAAAATCTGCTCATCTCTACATGCTGACAGATCACAATTCTGCTTTCAAATCACCTCACAATGACACAACCACCAAAATTAAAGGACAGAAACAAAGACCTCTACCAAAAGAACATAAACCAAACCAATGTGTAGCAGGCAGTTCCCTTGTTAGTGAATTAGAACCTGAAGGAGTTCATCAGAAGCATAATGTGAGAACAGTGTCCCTGGAAAGAAATATGTCCTTCTTAGCAAGGTGAGGATGAGTCGTCTGGACCAAAACTGGGTCAGGTCCACACCCTAAAGTCAGAGAGAAACGAATGAGGATCTCCCTAAGCACTCAAGCTATTCCTAATTTCCTCAGGCAAATGGGAAAACAGAAGAGGTGAGCTTCTCTGCGTACTCTGTGTGGTGACTGATCTACTTTGTGTAGATGCGCTAGGTAGTGGAGGTGAATGCCCTTGACCCCAGAAGCTGGTGGTGACATAAATATGGCAGTAGTGCTGGACAGGTGAGACAGTACAATGCATCCTCCTAAAGTCTTGCATGTATCTCAAACTTAGGAAGAAGCTCACAAGTTTATGTTTGGATAAAAGATGTTTAAATTCAGGAAAATGTCTCTCAGAGTCTCCATTAGTGTTGTTACACTGAGTGAAGAAATAAAACATCCCTGGCACAATTAAAAGTTTTCTCCAGGATGCACTCTCCTGTGTCTAAGGAGGTTAGATTGGTGGCTAAATGATTTCCCACATTCATTGCATTCATAAGGCCTTTCTCCAGTGTGAACTCCCTGATGTTGAATGATGCTAGAGCTTTGGCTAAAGGATTTCCCACATTAAATACACTCATAAGGCCTTTCTCCAGTGTGAACTCTCTGGTGCTGAATGAGGCTAGCACTTTGGCTAAAGGATTTCCCACATTCCCCACACTCATATGGCTTTTCTCCAGAATGAACTCTCCAGTGTTGAATAAGACCAGAGTGTTGCCTAAAAGATTTCTCACATTCACCGCACTCATAAGGTCTTATGCCAGTATGAATCTTCTGATGTTGAATGAGATCAGATTTGCAGGTAAAGGACTTTCCACATTCACTGCACTTGTAAGGTCTTTCCCCACTGTGAACTCTCTGATGTTGAATAAGAATAAATTTGCAGCTAAAGGATTTCCCACAAACACTGCACTCATAAGACCTTTCTCCAGTATGAACACTCCAGTGTCGAATGAGGTTAGAGAACTGTCTAAAGGACTTCCCACATTCACTGCACTCATAAGGCCTTTCTCCACTGTGAACTCTCTGGTGTTGAATGAGTTCAGATTTTCAGCTAAAAGATTTCCCACAATCACTACACTCATAAGGCATTTCTCCAGTGTGAACTCTCCTATGTTGAATGAGGTTAAAGATCTGTCTAAAGGCTTTCCCGTATTTGCTGCAAGTATATGGCCTTTCTCCAGTGTGAACTCTCTGATGTCGGAAAAGGCTAGAGCTTTGTCTAAAGGATTCCCACATTCACTGCATTTATAAGGCCTTTCTCTAGTGTGAACCCTATGGTGCTCAATGAGGTTGGATTTGTAGCTAAACGATTTCCCACATTCACCACATCCATAATATATTCCTCTAGTGTGTAGTCTCTGGTGGTGAATGAGTTTGGATTTGTGGATAAAGACTTTTCCACATTCGCTGCATTCATAAGTCCTTTCTCCAGTGTGAATTCTCCAGTGTTTTCTGAGACTGAAGTTATGGATAAGTAATTGTCCACATTCTCTGCATCCATAAGGCTTTGTACCACTGTGAATTCTCCAGTCTTTAATAAGGTCAGAGACCTGGCTAAAGCACTTCCCAAATTCACCACACTCATATGGCCTTTGTCCACTGTGAATTTGTTGGTGCTGCACAAATCTGTAGTCGCAGCTGAAGGTTTTCCCACATTTGCCACCCTCATACAGCCCTTCTCCAGAGCAGACACTCCAATGCTGATCAAGTAAATGGTTGTGGCTGGCAGCTTTTTCACATTTGTACCAGTTGTAGTGACTTTTTCCATTGTGAATGGCCTGCCCACTCTTGTTGCCCCTGTGTAGCTCCTCACTGTTGGGAGTGGTCTGGTGCTGCAGAAGTCCTGAGGTGGCTGGGAAGTCCTCGCCAACCTTCCTACAGGTGAAAGGCTGTCGTGACACAAAGATGCTGCAGCTCATCAAACACGAGGCTCTGTCCACATCCCCTTTCCAGGGCTTCTCCCCACTGCCATGCCTCTGTTGCTAGTGAAGGTCTGCATAGAAAGAGAAACATCTCACACATGTTCCACCTAAGTATGGCTTCTGCCAAGGGCATATTGTTTGGGTCTCAGCATGGTGCAAGATATCTTTCAAGACTGAGATACACATCCACAGGGGTGGATCTTCTGGGTAGATGGACCTGCCTGAGGAGCCCTGAACTGGGACTCTCCTACAGATACAGTCTGCTCAGAAGGGGCTTCTTCATCTTCCATCTCATGCCTACAACCTAAAAGCAGAGAAATGCTGACGAGATGCTGACTTTGGTGAAAGGAGAGAGCTCCATTACAAAGGTGTATCAGACACAAGTTGGGTCCATGGGATTGTTGTGAGAACAAGGGACCTGAAAGCAGGCTGAGGTAGGGGCTGCTTGGCAGTACTGGGCCTCTGAAGAAACCCTAATAGAGAAAACCTCAACAGACAAAGAACAGAAGCATAAGGTGCACCACATGGAAGAGAAACTCCCACCTCCTCACTCCTCCTTCAGTAGGTGATGTGGGCGTGTTGTGTAGAAGGCTGGTTGGGTCCTGTCCCCCCAAAATTCAACCGGAACTGAGTAGTTGGTTCAAGGACTACGTAAGGCTATGTGCACACCTCATGACACCATGTGCAGGTCAATGTTGGAGAATATTGTAGAGGGAGCAGTGCAGAGGAACTGGTGGCCCATGGAGGTCACAAAGGTGGTAGGAGCCAGGAGCCAGAAGTCTTGGATGAAATGACAAGTCAGCAAAGTGTTAAGTATGTAAAAGAAAAGGTAGAAACAATATGTGGCTGGTGGTACTTGCACCAAAACACCACTGAACACACAGCAGGTTCCTGGTATGATCTGAACACAGCCCTGATGTCATGGCCACCCCCCGGTTGCCACACACCAGGTTCAGGCCTCTTAGGAGAACATCTTGCCATGTCCACCCTGTGAAACAAGGAGTGTTTTTCCTGCACTCTCCACTGTGTAACTCCTTAGAACCTGAATGATGCAAGTCTTAATGAAAGATGCACAGTGAGTGGCCACCACTGGCCCCGGGCAACTTGTCATGCAATAATATTCAGGAGGAAAATACTACAAAATACAACTGAAGGAGAGTCTTACAGGAACAGCCCATGGTTCATGTGAGTAACAACCATGACTTGGCACAGGCAGTCACACAGAACCGTTCGCTAGAGAAAGGGGGCAAAACTGGAGGCCATGGATCTGGACACAGTCACCAGGAGGGAGAGGGCAAGCAAGGCGAGATCCATTAAGTTCACTGCAAGACTCCTGACTCCTAGACCCTCCTCTGCACTTCCTGAGGCAACGGGTGTGAGGGATGATTGGGAGTCCATTGCTCTGGTCACTATACACAGCTCCGTGCTGGCACCCACAGCACACATTAACAAGAAAGTGTGCCAATTAGAATCCATGATCCAGCTGTGGGAAAGACAAAGCTAACTCCGGGGAAGAAAGGAAAGGCACGGCATCACCTCAGAACACCAGGAACAACGCAACAAGCTTACCCAGAGATGCTACAAGTGCAAAGGTCTCCAGCATCACATCACAGTACGGGAGACTCTGAGTCTCGTCAAGGATCCCCCACTCCTCCTGGGAGAAGCCAATGGCCACGTCCTCAAAGTTCATATCCTGTCATAACGTGGACAGTTCATTCGACGATCAACGTCTCTCGTAGGAGTCCAAGTTCATCATGCCTCCCACCCCCCACATCCATCCTCGGCTCACTCTACTCCACACCTCAGAGTAAATATCAGGCCTATCCTCACTGATATTATGTCTTCCCACAACAACAGGCAAATGGGCAGGTAGAGGGTATCTGAACTGTGGACCTGGCATGGTAGCCACCTTGCCTCTTGCCAATGTAGTTGGTGCCAAGCAAACACAGGTTAGGGAGAGAAGTTGGTTATACAAGGAAGGTGTGAACGCTCTGACTCTGGTCTTATCAGGCAATACCACTGAAGTCCTCTGGATCATCCCGCCTAGACACAAAAATTGTAGCATTATCCTTCATCCTTATGACTTCGATTCCAGGGCCCTGGGGTCATGCATCCACACTCCCTCTCCATGTGCACATCACTCTTTTTGGCACACCTCTCACAAGTGCACTCTCACAACTACGGCCCCCTCCTACCCACTACTACAGTCATCTCCTTGGCCTCTCTACTTGTCGCTCAGCATACACGGCCCAGTTTCAACCAGGATCAAATACGACTCCAGACTGATGGTCCCCACTGACAGAGGCAGCCTTGAGTCCCACTGCGAAGGCCTCCCTCCCTGTCCCTTGCTTCAACCTCACTACCTAAAATGAAAGCAGATTTCGTATCCCCATGGCTCTCCCCCACTTGTGCCGCATGCACTTGATGTCCCCTCTCCAGTCACATTTCTTCTCTCCATCTAACCCGCACTCAAGACTCAGCTCCAATGGCCTTCTACCCTATGCCCAGTTAGTCTCATAAATGACCACTTGTGCTCCTAAGCGAATCCACCACCTCACCCGAACACCTAAGCCCCACCGAGAGACACAACGAAATCCTGCTGAGTCTGGAGAACAGTGACTAAGCACGAGTCCCCATCTCAGTGTCATCTTGTTTGAACTACTCCTATGCCTCCACATCCATCTGATGTCCACTTGTCCCCGGAGTCCTTGGCCACATGCCAAACCATACACCCTCCCCTACCCTATGATCGGTTCTCTCCCTGATCTGTGCTGTGACACCCACATCCCACAACCAGGAAGCCAGGCAGGAAACCCGGTCTTCAGGTCCACCCTCTTCTTCCAGGGCTACTATTACCACTGTCATCCCGACCAGGATTCCCCATATATATTTGTTTAATATTTTTAAAATTTATATTTGAGAGAGACAGAGTACGAGCGGGAGAGGGGCAGAGAAAGAGGGAGACACAGAATCCAAAGCAGGCTCCAGGCTCTGAGCTGTCAGCACAGAGCCCAATATGGGGCCTGAACTCACAAACCGCCAGATCATGACCTGAGCGGAAGTCAGATGCTTAACCGACTGAGCCACCCAGGCGCCCCAAGATTCCCCACATTAAGTAACCTACAGCTCCTCCCTGGTCCACACTCTCCACCACCTTTTGAAGAAGTCTACAACCTACTCTGTTGTGAAACCTCTCATACCTTAACAGACCAAAAAGAAATCTGATATCCCCAGTGAAAATTACTCTTACTGTAAACTTCTCCAGCTCAGTTGATGGAGCTTCCATTCCTCCAACTACTAAAACCAAACCTTCAAGTCACCCCTGACCCCTATCTCTCTCTCTATACCTCAAAATTAGAAAACCCAGGCAGCCACACCTAAAACACTGACGCAGAATCCAGCCACTTTTCCCACTTCTGTGGCCACCACCCTGTTCTGGCTACCATCACACCCACCCAGACTACTGCAGTAGCACGTCACGAATGTACTCTTCTCCATACTGCAGTCACAGGGAGCCTGGTGAGACCTGGGGGAGATCACCTGCCTTCACTGCTCCAATCCCTCCCATAACACCCCTCGCCTGGGTGTCCAGACCTGACTCCTGCCCCACTCCTCCCGGTTCCCAAGAGAAACAACGGTTACCTGAAGGTTGCTGAACTCTCCAAGCCTTTGCACGTTCTAGTGCCTGTGCCTGGGACCTGTTCCACATCTCATTACTTTGGCTGCCAAAAATGGGAACAGCTGTGTGTAACCCTGGGCCTGGAGTTAGGACCCTGCGCTTGAGGTCTTGTCTAAGTTCCCAGACCCAGTGGCTGGCAACGTGGCAGAACAGTCCAGCAAAGTACATATGGAGGTGGGGTCTAATGACGTCCTAAAATAAGCTCCATAAACCAGCACCCCGAAGCCAGGATCCATGGGCTCAGGCGGCTCAGTACCCAGTCCAGTCTAGGATCCAGGGACCTCGAAATGATTGCGCTATTTCGGTTCTCAGCGCACTTTCGCCAGTTAGGTGATCTTTACAGAACTCCACTTTCCTGCGCCTATCATCACTCCTCTTCCCGTCCGTCCCTCCTGTGAACGGCTTCAGGAAACCTGTTAGGACCCGATCTCGGACACCGTCCCTCTTTTGTTCCCAACTCTCCCGGGCTCCCAGCGTCCCGAGAATGAAGGTAAAACTCCTGAGACGCACCGTCGCCTCACACTCTCCGTTGCCTGTAGACACAAAACAGAGCCTGGGCTTCCCCAATGCTCCCGGCCCGGTCGCATGTCTAAGTCTCTGCAACAGCCGGCCGCTCCCCTGCAGCCCGCTCCCGCACCCCCTCACACCTGCGCTCAGACACTGGTCCCCGCCCACGAGCGCCTCGCCGGCCGGGACACCCGGGCCTGGGCCGCAGGGACGCGAGCCGGTGTCCAGCGCTGGGGCCTTGAGGGTCTGGGTGGAGATGGGCGGGGAGGGCCCCGGAGCCCAGCGTTTACCTGAGCCGGGTCCCTGGGCGCCGCCGTCGCAGCCGCCATCGGACTCTGTAGGCGGAGCGGAGCTGTGGGGAACGGAGATCTCGATCCCAAGCTGTTGCGAGTCACCCCAAGGTGCGCAGGCTCCAAGGCTCAGAGCCAAGTCTCTGCAGCTGGAAGAACGTCTTTCGTGCCTTACAGGGCACCAACCCAGATCTCTGGAGCCTCTGTGTGAAGACTCGAGAGAAACCATAAAGACCGCCAAGAGGCGGACGCCGGAAGTCCCGCCCTGATCCTATGCGTCCGCGCGGAAATGTCTCTATTCTGGGCTTTCATTGGGTCAACTCGGCAACTCTTAGGCGCATTGATGTCTGGGTAATGTAGTTTCCTCAGCTGCACAGGTAGTTCTTGAGCTCCTCCAGTAAAGGTTTCCCGGTACAACGAGTGTCTGCGAAATAAGAGGACTCTAGCCTTTAGGGAAAAGAAGCTGTTTACCCCTTTAAAAAATTTTTTTTGTTGTTGTTTGTTTCTTTTCTTTGAGAGAGAACGGATAAGGGGCAGAGAGAGGGAAAGAGAGAATCCCAAGGAGACTCTGCACTGTGAGGGCGGAGCCGGAGAAGAGGCTCCAACCTACCAACTCTGAGATCCTGACCTGCTCTAAACCGACTGAACCACCCAGGCGCCCCTGTTTACTCCCTTTCAAAAGGGCAGTTCGTAGGCTACCGGAGAGTGTTGTCTGCCACTGATCATTTGTTAGAGACATTATTTCAGACTTCAGGAAGCTGAGAATTCTCCCTCAGGCTAAAAGATTTCAATTATTCTCAAATGCTACAAATTTAAATGGACACAGTGTCTCTCAGACTCGAAATATATCCACTCTTAGCAACAATGTAATAAACATTTTCTTGCTGATCAAATGTATGTAGTCAGAAGCGTTAGTTGATTTTGGAACTCTGTATCTATAGTCTGGGCCATGACTTAGAAAAAACAGTGATGTTCAGGCCACCCTGAAAGTAGGAGGAAAAGGAGTAATCTCTGCAACTCGTTCCCACAGAGAACATCTTTCTTGCCTGCATTTTCAGTGAATGTGTCCAAAGCACAAAGCAACAGTATTTATCCATTTAGTATTTCTTCACTTCTTAAGATATATTCAAATCCTTTGCTAATCTGACATCTATCTCAGAGAGTAACTTGTTAAATTCTGTTTTGTTATGTGACAGTTGTTACCGCATTCTCAGTCAGAGTGCATGTGCAAAGGAATGATCTTATCAAAAAAAAAAAAAAAAGTTAAGCTAAACCCAATCTTGGTATTGTGATTCTTTTTAATCAGTTTCATCCTGGTGGAACTGTAGTCTTACTCATTGTAGTTTTATATTATAATTTCATAATGGCCATTGTTACATAATGTTTCTAGGCCTAATGACCATTGATAAACGTTCTTTAATGAATATTTTGTTAAATATGTTGCCTATTTTATATTTTGTCTTTTTTTCTAATTGATTTCTACGATTTCTTTTATATATAGTCCTTCAGGTTATATATTCACAAACTTGTTCCTACCATTCTGTGTTGCAATTTTATTTAATTTACATCCAAGTTAGTCAGCATATGGTGCAATAATGATTTCAGGAGTAGAATCCAGTGATTCATCCCCTACATGTAACACTCAGTGCTCATCCCAACAAGTGTCCTCCTTAATGCCCCTTGACCATTTAGCCCATCCCTCCACCCACAACCCCTCCAGCAACCCTCAGTTTGTTCTCTATATTTAAGAGTCTCTTATGTTTTGTACCCCTCCATATTTTTATATTATTTTTGCTTCCCCTCCTTGTTGTTTTGTATCTTAAATTCCACATATGAGTGAAGTCATATAATATTTGTCTTTCTCTGACTGACTAATTTCACTTAGCATAATACCCTCTAGTTACATCCACATAGTTGCAAATGGCAAAATTTCATTCTTTTTGACTGCCAATACTCCATTGTATAAATATACCACATCTTTATCCATTCATCTGTCAATGGATATTTGGGCTCTTTCCATACTTTGGCTATTGTTGATAGTGCTACTCTAAACACCGGGGTGCATGTGCGCCTTCAAAACAGCACACCTGTATCGTAAATACCTAATAGTGCAATTTCTGCGTCATAGGGTAGTTCTATTTTTAATTTTTTGAGGAACCTCCATACTGTTTTCCAGAGTGACTGCACCAGTTTGCATTGCCACCAGCAGTGCAAAAGGGTTCTTCTTTCTTTGCATTAACCAGCATCTGTCATTGCTTGAGTTAATGTTAGCCATTCTGACAAGTGTGAGGTGGTATCTCATTGTGGTTTTGATTTGTATTTCTCTGATGATGAGTGATGTTAAGCACTTTTATTTTGAGTTATTCCAGTGTTTTTAGGGTTGTCTTTACTTTTGCTAGCCATTCCTCAATACTCCAATGTCTTAGTTAATAATCCTTTTATTAAATTTTCCCAATCCAGGGGTGCCTAGGTGGCTTCGTCGGTTGAGTGTCCGACTTCGGCTAAGGTCATGATCTCACGGTTTGTGGGTTCGAGCCCCGCGTTGGGCTCTGTGCTGGCAGCTCAGAGCCTGGAGCCTGCTTCAGATTCTCTGTCTCCCTCTCTCTCTGCCCCTCCCCTGCTCCAGCTCTGTTTCTCTCTCTCAAAAATAAATATACATTAAAATTTTTTTTTAATTTTCCCTATCCAAATTAATGTGGAGGTTCTTTCTCCTGACTGAATCCTAACTAATAACAAATTGGTTCTGTCAGTAGTCTTAGTAGATAAACCCGTAAAGATGGGATTAGGGGTTTAGTTTGGGCAAGCCCTTGGGCTTGAATGAAGTACTGAACACCTAGCCAGCAGTGTGTGCCAATGCACACCTGTGCAGTGGCATCATCATGAATCCATTACCTAGGGTTGATTATGACGAAGAGGCAACTGCAGCACATGCCTTGAGATTAAGTGGGTGCTTCAGTGAATATTAAGGCAGTGATGGTGACTACAAAGAGTATGGTCTCATGTTATTGCTTACAAAGAGAAAATGGTAAGCTCAAGATCATTATCTCTGAGGTTCCAGTAGGAGAAAGAAAAAATTTTTATGGTAGCCCAAAAAGAAGCCCCAATTTCTATAGCTGCAGGATTCCTATTGCTGAAAATCAAAGCATTAAATTTATGACTTGCTGAATTACAATGACTTTTGAATACACAGTCTCACAAGGTTTCTCATGTGAAAGTTAGGTCATTGGTTGACAAAGTGGGATTCTGAATCTTGGAATGGGGCCATCTGGCTGGATGCAAAGAAACCAACAATTTAGAACTCTAAGTCACTCTGGGTCTCTTTTACCAGGTGTCTGAAGAGACTAGCCTTCCTCTGTTAATATCACCTGGGGAAGATGCCTGTAATGTAATGCCAAATCTTTACAAGACTCACCACAACAACCTAAAACTAATATCAACTCAGCATGATCCAGGGAAATAAGAGGAAATAATGGCCACACTAGAAGGATTGTGATATTTTGCTAGCTTATACTATCAGTAACCTGAGGATCAAGTGTGGGTATGGGTTCTAGAGCTATTTGACCAAGGAGGAAGGAATATATGAACAGATTGGACCAAATTCATTGATATGGTGCAGTTACTAGAGATTCTGCATTTAGTGTGCTACCTCTTGCAGCAGGAGGTGACTCTAACACCCTACTTGTTGGGTTGACTGGCTTGGATTCAATGGTAACCTGTAGTTAATGAGATTGAGATGCCGGAGTTAGTCTGGCATGATATACGAAACAGAACTGAAAAGCTTAGGGATAGTACTGTTGGCTGGATATATCATGTGGAAGATGTACATCTACATCTGTGTTAATCATGTTCTTTTTATTTTCTGTGCTTTATAATGTTGACGACTTGAGGGCCCTACACACTTGGAAGAGACTGCCTCTCCTATGGCTAGCTAATTCCTAGAGATATTAAACAACCTGTTCAAGAGCATGCCTTTCATATGCAAACCAACCAGTCCAAAGTCATAGTCCCAACTGCTTCCTTTATCTAACTCTCAAACATCACACCAATATTTCCCTTGCTCTGTATCAATGCAAAGCCAGGTAACAGACAATTAGGGACTACCCTGTGCCCCAAAGCCTGCCAGAATTATTCAAGATACCCAACCCTAAGTGATTCACCCTATCCTGCCTTGTCTTTCTAATGGAAACCATAAGAAAGGCTTGTGCCCATGTTCTGTCTTCACTCCTTTCTTCCTTCTGACCAACACCGTTGCTTTCCCATGTGGCCATGTGTGGCATGGCATGTTCCTGCTCTTGAGAATTATTTTTCAAGTTGGCTTCAGGCCCAGCACAGAGCCCAGTGTGGGGCTTGAACTCATGACCCTGAGATAATGACTCAGCTGAGATCAAGAGCCATACGACTGAGCCTCCCAAGCACCCCTCCTGCTCTTGAGAATTATAATAACTTCTTACAGAGGTATTACCCTATCCATGTCGCATTCCATCACCTCTATAAATTAAAACCCTGTGGGAATAATGGAAGCAATCAGTGTGGGGACAGTGGTGACTGACTCAGTGTTTCACAGAGGAGCACGCCACATAATTGTCCTTGGGTTACTGACTGGACTCGTCAAACAGCCTGCAGTGCCTGGAAAGGCATGTCTGGCTGATAACCCACTTGCACTTTGGCTGCCAGTTCTTTTTTTCAACATAAATACTACTCTCAAATTTGATTAATGCTTTAGTTTGTGCATCACTGAAAACAGAGTATATGATTTAATTTTTTCTTTTGTTTTTAAAGAATGTTTATTTTTGAGAGAGAAAATGCATGAGGAGGGGAGGGGAGGTTAGAGAGGGGGACAGAGGATTTGAAGTGGGCTCTGAGCTAACAACAGAGAGCCTGATGTGGGGCTCAAACCCACAAACCATGAGATCATGACCTGAGGCAAAATCAAGAGTCAGACACTCAACCTACTGAACCATTGGGGCACCCCCCTTCCTTCCTTCTTTGAAATCTGTTTTGCTGGAACTTTTTATAAGGAATTTTAGATTGGATTGTTAATAGCCTTTTAAAAGCCTAGAGTCAAGCCAAATATTTGCCATCATATTTACCTGCAATACCTGTAGATTTGGGTGAATTCCTCTCTTCTTGAGGTCACCCAAATTTCTTGACATCCCCGCATCTGCCAGGAAGTGGCATTCTTCACTCATCTGGTAAGGCTGTTTGGAATTCTATAAGCAAGGTATCAAGTCACCATTCCCATGGGGCTCATTGCCTCTGTAAGGTCAATCCGAGTTTCTTAAAGCTATCTGGTCATACCTGAGTCTGTGAATGTGTCTCTTAAAGCTGACCTTCCCAGAGCACCTGGCTGGTTCAGTCAGCAGAACACACCAGTCTTGATCTCGGGGTTATGAGTTTGAGCCCTGCGTTGGTTGTAGAGATTACTTCAAAACAATATCTTAAAAAAATGACATCCTGGTCAAAGTTTTGATATTCCAGTCCAAGCCTTGGTAATATAACCAATCTTTCCAATGGTGTCTTGTTACAAGGAGAACAGATTCTCGTTGAACTTATGCGAATAATTTATAATTGCCATAAAAGAAAGAATACTCACTGAAAGTTTCTGAATTCTGGAGGGTTACAGCTAGGGAGAAAAGATAAATATTTTAATTCATTTACAAATTTCTGTAAGTTGTGCCTCTCTTAAGAGAAAAAGTTCCCTTAAATCTGGAAAAGCAAACATTAGAGAACCAGCAATGTTTTGAACAAGAGTCATTAAAAATTATCATAATTGTTCTTATCATTAAGTTCCATGCTATTACTTTTTGTTCTGCTTAAATGCAGCTTTTTCATTAGTTCTGGAAATTCATAGTTTAGTTTGATGCTCTTAAGTTTACCAGAAACCTGTATTTCTCAAAACTCCTTTTCCTGAATCTCCTTGAAGCTGAAACATAATTTGGAAGAGCATCAGAACAACAACTATAAATGACAGGAGTCAAAAATGGACATGGTTAAAGACCTGATGAGAGCTCAGGTATAATGTAGTTGATAAGAATTTTTTATTATTTTTGTGATACACAGCATTATAACAATTTGAACATCAAGTGATGACAATATACCAGGACATACTAAAATTTTAGGAATTGCACATAACTTCTTTGAACACTTATAGGTATATTACTCACATAATATAATCTAAGAAGGTTTATCTTTAGTTGTTTGACAATGCTTCCCATGTCCCAGGATGTGACTTTCTGAGAACCTGTTAAAAATAAGTGAAAGAATTAAGAGACAGACAGACCCAGGATTGTCTTTCTTCAGCATGTGGGAGCCAATTCCTTAAAATGGAAAGATCTTGGAGCTCCTGGCTGGCTCTGTCAGTAGAGCATGCAACTGTTAATCTTAGGGTCATGAGTTTGGGCCCCACAGTGGGCATGGAGTCTACCAAAAAAAAAAAAAGGAAAGATCTTGAGAGACATCATTTTGAAATGCAAACATCAAATAAGATAGTTGGTCTATCTCTCAGTTCCATGGGGAGGATACGAACCTAACATTGGTAGGTGCCTTGTTTAGTTTCAAAAACTATTTCCTATCACATGGATTTAAAAAAAAAGTTTATTTTTCCTCTGGATAAACTCAATAAACATACATGGTCACCCCAACTACAAAGGTAAAATTGGGATAAACGGTCTTTAACAAATGATGCTGTCAAGTGCTATTACTTGAGGACTAGTTCTATTTATTATGAAAACATGCATGTGATGGGTTCTGTCTGGTTGTCTCTGTAACAGAGTGAGATTTTTTTCCACTCTGCAACTCTTTAGCTGATTTCTTGTGGTGCACATCACATTCCAGTTTAATGGTTATTCAATAATGTGGTATATGAAGAAATTTATTTGGCTGTGGTCCCATGTACACTGTTCCTGGCACAGAGTTCCTAAAACAGTTGTGATCTCCTTAGTAATAGGAGTATCTTGTGTCATGCAAAATGGAGCCCTTTTGTGAGCACACCTGAATTTATGCTAAAGACTCATGTTAGGGTGGGGACCCTAAATACAGTCAGGATGGGGAATGGTCATCAGAAACAAGAGGAATAGAGTTAGAACTTGCAGCCCCACCCACTGATCTCCAGGAGAGTGTATATGTGTGTGGGGGGGAATGAAGGAACCTAGACAGAAACGGTCTGTAAAAACTCTTGAAAGGCAGACGTGAGGGGTTTCCAGGTCTGTACACATGCCTGGAAGGGGGCACACCTCAGTTCCATGAGGACAAAAGCTCCTGCACTGGGGTCCCTAGCACACATCTCCCTGTGAGTCCCCCTAGAGCGACTATAGGACATTAGGATACAGTTTGGGTCCTCCTATGTACTTCAGCTGCCTGTAAACGTATTTCCCTGAGTTCTGTGAGCCACCCCAGCAAGATAATCCAGCAAGAGGAGGGGTCAGGGGATCCTCTCATTTATAGCCAGTCACTGTGAAGCACCAGTGACAACCTGGATTTGAGACTGGCATCTGAAAGGGATCCTGTGGGATCTGATAAAATCTCCAGGTAGATAGAGGCAGACTTAATTGCTTCGCATTGTTGGTGAACACACATAACAAATACGAGTGTGGAGAGGATCCGTGGGTGGGGGAAGGCTGTTTTATGTCCCCACCAGTCACCATCACACATGCCTGCAGGGGAAAAGCCTCATCACCCGTGTCACCACTATCTAGTGTGCAGGATTATGTGACCAGTTGGACAGCATCAAAGACTCAGTAGGCTGCAACCAGGAGGTGGCAAACTCTAGTGAACAAACGCCTCAGCAACTTTGACAAATAATAATAAAAAGGCCGTGGGACTTGTGTTTGAGAGAGCAACTGTAGGGCATCAGGATACATTCTGGGCCTAGTTGCTATAAACAAGGCTTAAGAAACAATATTTTGAGGCAATTGAGTAAATTGAGCATTAAAAATATATTTATCAGATTTTTAAAAATGTTTTATTTATTTTTGAGAGAGAGACAGAACATGACTGGGGGAGGGACAGAGAGAGAGAGAGATGCAGAGTCCCAAGCAGTTTCTAGGCTATGAGCTGTCAGCACAGAGCCTGACACGGTGCTTGAGCTCATGAACTGTGAGATCATGACCTGAGTTGAAGTCAGAATCTTAACCGACTGAGCCACCCAGGTGCTACAGGAACATATTTGTCAGATTTTAAGAGTGTTGTCCGATGACTACTGGGGTTATGAACCTTTTAAAAATGTATCTTCCATAAGTTCTTCTGCAATGATTATAATGTCTAAGTAATCTAGCAGTATATGTGAGGACAGATCAAACAAAAGTGGCTATAAAATGATAAGTAATGGTGGAAAACTGGGGAAGATTCATCTTGCTTCATTACACAGTGTTTTCCTGTTTTGTGTATGTTTGAAAATCTCCAGTAGAAATGATAAAATGTGGCTTGGTCTGTTCAGCCTGCTCTAAGCAAATATTCGGTAGCTTATACACAACATAATTTATTTCTCACAGTCTTGGAGACTGGATGTTGGAGACCAGGGTGCCGGCATGGTGGGGTGAGGGCTCTCCTTGGGGTGCTGACTTCTTCGGTGTCCTCAACATGGAGGAAGGGGCCATGGATCTCTCTGCAGCCTCCCACAGGGTACTAATACCATTTGGGAGGGCTCCCCCCTCAGTACTTAAGCACCTCCCAAAGGCCCCACCTCCCAAGACCATCACCATTCTATGATGTAGGATTTCAACATATGAAATTTGGGGAAACATAAAGATTCAAACACATAGCAGTGACTTGTATCGGAAATTTTATTTTTTCAGAAGGAAGAAATCAAAAGGGTAACAGGGTACTTCTGCTTTTGGAACAGCATGTAAGAAACTGGAGGTCACCACTCCGTCCTAATAACAAGGAAAAAGCTGAACAAACTAACAAACTCTTCTTCGATTCCAAAAATTACAGTGGTCACAGGGAAAACCGCAGTCCCCCAATTGAGACCAGCAGATACAGAGATCACAACTTAACTGAAGCAGAAATGCACGTGTGGAATCAGTGGGAGCCTGTGCCGGGGTAGGGAGACCGAAGTGTACTTGCCCAGTTGCTGGAGTCTCAGTGCGGACAAGTCTGAGGGGGAAAAATTACTGGAGGTGCAGCCCTGTGGAGAGCTCCCACACACTTGTGGAGTTTTACCTCCTAGAGATCTACCTGTTCTCACAGTATCGCATGCTGTTCTGTGATGGGAGGAAATCCTGTGCCTCTAACAGTGGAAAGGAAAAGAAAGCAATTTCTTCTTTTTCTTTTAATGTTACCTGCTTTTGTCTTTGTTTTCTTCTTTTTAAGTAAGTTTTATGTTCCACTGGGGCTTGTACACATGAGCCCGTATACTCTTCTGACTGAGCCAACGAGACTCCCCAAAGGAACCCATTTTCAAATATGCCAAAGCACTATTCTCTGTAAAGTCGGCTTGCAGGATAAACTGTTTCTTTTGATTTGAGGCAAATTAATGCTCAGACACTGAATTTGTTTTTATTTAACATAGCTCACGTGGGAATTTCACAAGCTAGTAACATACAAGGTAATCTCTTAATGAGCCAATGGAGAAAACAACATATCCAATTTAATGATCGATTAATCACACTATTGTAGCAGATATAAGGAGAAGAAAGGAATAACATCCACATTTAGTTGAGGCAAAGTTTATTTTGAGTTAGTACTCTGGAAGGACAGCCAACCCATAGCTGATGTCCAGCTGCCAGGACAAAAGGAAAAGTCCCCTGTTGCTAGAACATGTTGCTAGGGAATGAGATGCCAGTGTTGATGGGTTCAGGGGCCACTGGGGTCTTCCCCACTGCTGGAAAAAGAACTGTCTTTACCATGGCAGGAGCTAATGACCTAAGGTCTTTGGAGAGCTCTTCAGATGAGCAGTTAGCCTTGCCCGACCCAACATTTTGAGATGGCCCTGACCAACTCTCAGTAGCTTTGGTCTAAACGTCCCTTAGCCATACTGGCTTCTGTCTATGTTTTTATTGACAGGTCCCAGCAGGACCTACTGAGTTCTTATTGGTGAGAACAGATGAGCTGATGACATCTTGATACAAGTGACCTCATTCTTATTGCAAAACACTTTACTTCTAAAAACATTCATTTTTGTCAATCAAAGAATGGATCTAAATCATACCAAACCAGTAGGCACACTATTTAAGCAGAACCTAATGTGCTCAGGAGTTACCAGAACCTAGGTGAACAGAGGGAAGGGAAACACCCTACCCATCCTGTCCCAGCCGAGGTGGAGGGGACACTGACAAGGCACAGTCCAGAAGTACAAACTCACTGAAAGACTGAGATCTCTATTATATGTCAGTAAATATGTTCAATAAAAGAAAATAAATATTTAACCTACAAACAAACCTTCTTAATCTCAGAAACTCGGAAGATCTACTCATATAGAACTCAAAGATTAAAGAGGAAATTACAATGCCAAATGAATTATAGCACTGTTCCAGGCATAAAACAAGACAAAACCAAACAGATACCTAGTCATGGACTATGTAACAGTCCCCTTCTTCCCCACTAAGGCTGCTCCTATCTACACCACTCCTGTTCACGGAGTACTTCACACATAGACCTCAAGACAACATCACAAGGCATGATGAATGTAAAAAGTCTGCAGAGACTAAGCAAGCCTTCGAACCAGCTCTGACTAGACAGGGATGTGGAAGTATGAGACTAGGAATTTAAAACCAATGTGACTAAGATGCTAAGGGCTGTATTGGATAAATTAGAGAGCATGCAAGAACATATGGGCTATGTAAACTGAGACGGAAATGCTAAAGAAAACACACTCCCCCCAACCCAAAAAAAACCCCCAAATACTAGAGATCAAAAGTGTAACAGAAATGAAGAATGCTTCGGTGGGCTTATCAGTAGACTGCACATAGCTAAGCAAAGAATCTGACTTGAAGATATCAGAAAACCCTCCAAAACTGGGAAAAGAAAACAGACTACACCGCTGTGGGACAACCACAAAAGCTGTCAATGATGAGTTACAGGAATAATAGAAAAAAAGAGATGGACAGAAGAAACTGAATCAATAATTTCAATTGAATCCAAATTGAACCAGTCTTGAAGTTGAATCAATCTGTTTTTGGAATGTTTTCCCAAACAGAACGCAGCACCCTGAAATGGGTTCACTGGTGCCCTCTGCTGAATATTTAAGGAAGAAATTATTCCTTTTTTCTTTAATTTCTCTCAGAATGAGAGGCAGAGGGAATAAGCATAAGCCCCTACTCCTAAGAGGCTAGCATTACCCTAATACCCAAATAAAGCCATAACGAGTAAGAAAACGATAGATCCAATCTCTCATGAACACTGATGAAAACTCTTCACTAAGATGCCACCACACACCTATCAGAGTGGCCAAACCGGAAGAGTGAAAACAGCACAGGCTGGTGAGGAGGTGGGACAATGAGAACTCTCATTCCGTGCTGGTGAGAACAGTACAGGCACTTTGGAAAACACTTTGGCAGTTTCTTACAGAACTAAACTTAATCTTCATACAATCTGGCAACTGAGCTCCTTCGTATTTACCCAATGGTGTTCAAAACAGGGCCACTCAAATATCTGTGTTTAATGGTTTCTTACACCTTATTCAAAACTGCCAAAACTTGGAAGCAACCAAGATGTCTCCTTAGTGGGTGAATGGATAACAGTGATACATCCAGACTATGGAATATTATTTGGTTCTAAAAAGCAATGAACTATCAACCCATGAAAAACCATGGAGGAACTTTAAGTGCATAAGTGAAAATAGACATCTAAATAGACATTTAAATAGACATCATACTGGGGCCCCTGGGTGACTGAGTGGGTTGAGCATCCGATTTCATCTCAGGTCATGATCTGGCAGTTTGTGAGTTGGAACCCCACGTCAGGCTCTGTGCCGACAGCTCAGAGACTGGAGCCTGCTTCACGTTCTCTGTCTCCCTCTCTCTCTGACCCTCCCCTGCTCATGCTCTGTCTCTCTCTCTCAAAAATAAACATTAAAAAAATTTTTTTAATAAATTTTTTAAAAAATTAAGAAAAAAATAAAGTGGATTCATACTGTAGGATTCCAGCTATATGGCATTCTGGAATAGGCAAAATTATTGAGAGAGGATGGATCAGTGGTTCCTGGGTAATGTGTGAGCAAGGCAGTGGTGGACAGATGGAATCAGAATTCTTACGGCAGTGAAAATATTCTATGTGATACTGTATTATATATTATGAAATGTTCAAACTCAGAACGTACACACCAAGAGTGAACCCTAATATGCTCAATGGACTTTCGGTGATAATGATACTCAATTGTAATGAACGTATGACTCTGGTGGGGGATGTTGATAATGGAGGAGGCGCTGCGTGTGCGAGGGTAGGGGGTGTAGGGGGATGCCCATCCTCCTAATTTTGCTATAAATCTAAAAGTGCTCTAAATAAAATAGTCTCTTTTAAAAGATATTTATATTTGTAAGCAATTTCTACACCCAGTGTGAGGCTCAAATACAGGACCTGAGATCTAGAGTCACATGCTCTTCCAACTGATCCAGCCAGGCACCACCAAGTATAAAGTATGTGTGTTTGCATTTACACATTTTGAGAGAAAGAGCATGTGAGCAAGAGACAGGGACAGAAGGAGAATCTTAAGCAGGCTCCACCCTCAGCACAGAAGCTGACGCAAGCTCGGTCTCACAACTCTGAAGTCACAACTGGAGCCAAAATCAAGAGTCAAACAGTTAATCGATCAAGCCACTCGGGCACTCCTAAAGTTATTAAATTAAAAAAAAGAAAAAGCATAAACATGAAACAAAACATTGAATGGAGAGTTAGTAGCCCTGGATTTTACTTCCCATCCTGCAAGTCCCTTCCTCTTCTTGGACCTAATTTAATTATCTCCAAAGGAAGGAAGTGGGCCTTTTGATTTGTAAGGCTTTTTCAGATTCCCATTTTCTGGGGTTAATATTAATTGTTTCCACTTTAAAGCTATAAAGGACTATCCCAATCTTTGTAGGATTTGTCTACAAGATTAAATAAAATGTAATAATACACACACACACACACACACACACACACACACTAATATCATTAAAAAGATAAGGAAGTTTCACATTTCAAATATTTAGTTTTAAAACAGTTTAATTCAGGCATAATTGACTCCGACTGCTGATACTTATTTAGAACATACATTTTGTCATTTATGTGCTTAAGGTATTAAAACCTTCCTTCTGTCCTTTGCAATTTATCCTTCTCACCATATGAAATTACTCATAACATGATATATTTTACCCTTTAAAATGGCATTTTCAAATGTATTCCCCAAATGGAAAAGACTATTAGGAAGTCCTGTCATTTTTATGGTCATTCTTCATTCATCTACCCCCAGGCACTTAGTAGTTTAAATTTGATCCCACACATGATGTCATTACATACCTAACCCTTCAGAACATTTATAAATGGAAAAGCTCTTGCATGACTTCAAGACCTTTATTACATAAATTCCAAATGTTTGAACCTCTGATATCCTTAAAAGTGGTGGGTTTTGTCAGCTGCGTTCCTTATTTAATACAGATTGGTTCCAATCATGATGGGAAATTTAGCCTTAGGCAAGTATTAGGTAAATCTGCAAGGCTTGTAACCTCTGTGTACCACTAACCACTTGTTAGCTTTTATTGTTTCCTTGATAAAGTGCTAGGCCTTTTGTCTATTAGAATTTGCTACACAGTAGCTGAGGCTTCTTGACTCATTTGCGTCCAGCCTCCTCTACTCATGTACATGAGCTTTGCTCAACACCGTGAAACACGAGGGAAACACACCTAAACCACGGCGAGATACTACTACACATTTACTAACTGGGGTCACATTTAAAAAGACTAACCATACCCACTACTAGCGAAGATAGCAGAGAAATGGAACTCGCATACACTACTAGTGAGAATACAAAAGGAAGAATCATTTTAGATGACAATCTGGGGTCCCGTAAGAGGTCCTACATTCACCCACACTGTGACTCCAGTATTAACAGAACAGAAAGGACCCTGTCAGTACAAAGAACTGTATCCAGTTTCTGCAGCACTGTTCCTGGCAGCAGCAGAACCTAGAAACAAATATCCATAAACAGAGGAATAAATAAATAAATAGCGCCATATTGATGGAACACACTTTCAGCATTAGAAATAATGAACTGGTCATACAGGCACCACTGATGAATTCCAAAATAAATATGCCACATGAAGGCATCCAAGGAAATGGATTAAACATTTTAAGACTCAATCACGTAAATTCTAGAAAATGGAAAGTTATTTATTATAATATAAAGTAAGTCAATGGCTGCCTTGAGGATGGATTAGTAGAGGACACAAATAAACATAGGGTCCTGTCATGATTTATCATGATTGATGGCTTCATGGGTTACACGAATGTCAAAACATCAAACTGCACTATTTCATGGTGAACACTGCATGTTATTTGTACCTTATTGAACCTGAAAAAATAAGGTTCAAATTAAAAGTCTGGATTGCCTACACCTTAGAAAATCAAGTGTCCTCCAAGAAGGACTCGCGTCAGTGGCAGCAAATTTAGGTGAGCAATGAAGGTATTTCCATTTCCTTCAACAAGGACACTGGCTGGGTCACAAAGGCCTCACTGTGGAACTAAGAGATCTCTCCTGTCTCGGTCCTTATTTTGCTGCCATCCATAATGGATATTGGTGAACAGCCCATAGGGGACACAGGAATCCACAAAACTTTAGAGTATTTTTTCTGACTGGCCCTCAGCCACACAAGACAGACCCTGCTGGGAGTCCTGAGAATTTCTGTACCTGCTCATCCTTCAAGGTCATAGTGCCTAAACACTGTAGATGCCTTTTTCAGAGAGGCACACTCCAATGCGTTGGTCTCCTGAACTGTATTAATCCAGTTTGTGTCACAGTGATCGTGCCCCTGGCCCTTATAGTCTTAAAACCAGTGATGTTACCTACAGAATCCAGGACATCAAGGCCTGTGGCTCTGCTGCCAGGCCTGGGGAACATATTTCCTTCAAGAGCACTGGACACTATACCATGAATATCCCCTGTGAACATGACAACAACTTCACGTTGCTTAGAAGCACTGAAGGTTGTCCCAACAGCCACCAACTGCCCCTCCTTGGGTGGAAACTCAGACCCAACAAAATATCCTGGAACCCAACTATAAACTGGGATCACAGAGCCTTTCAGCCTTCCCTCAAAGGCTTCAAGCAGCCATGCAAACTAAATCCAGACTGGAGAGCTATCTTCTGCCATCACACTGTCCCATCTGAGGCACGTGAATGTGTTCACATGTTCATGCTAGCAAACTCAGTTAACTTCACATGCACACAGTAAACAGAATCCCCAAGATTGCCAGTGACTTCGACAGTAAGACCTTTATTACTGTAGAAACAAGAGCAAGGGAGGCTGACTGCTCCCTGGTTGGTGACTTGGGAGGCTGGGAAATTCCATCTCTAGAGTCATGAGGACAATAACAGCCCTGAAACAGGTAGTCCATCAAAGCACCAAGATCCTCTAGGCCAAAACTAGTGATATGCATGCCTACCTATTCAGAGAGGAAAAGTGGGGAAGGAGTAAGTACTCAGGCTGCTCATGGTCAAGTGGGACGTGCCCTGACACTGGAGTGTGGCCGTGGGCAGGTTAAAAAAGGGCACTGCAGCTGCCACATCCCTGGGGTTTATGTGGATGATTGAATGCCTGAGGCTCAACACAGACAAACGGTACCTTCAGAAAGGCTCTCCTCTAGCGCTGCCACACTGCACACACAAATGCTATACCCCTGCACACTCAAGGTAGTTCTCCCATCTGAAACTGGTGATCCCCTCTGGCTGAAGGCTTTCTCACGGTCACTGCGTTTCTAAGGCCGTTCTTCAGTGTGAGTTCTCGGCAGTGTACCGACGGTAGACTTCGGTTGGCCGCTTCTCCCATCTGCCACCTTCACAGGCCTTCATCTAATGTGACATTGTGGTGTTTGAGGAGCCTGGACTCGAAGGTAAATACTTTCCCACATTCGAAACTCATAAAGCCCCTTTTCTGGTGTGAATATTTGAATGGTCATTGAAATGGAAGACACGGGTAAACTTTTCCCAAAGTCACTGTACTCCTAAAGCCTTTACCCAGTGTGCACTTTCCGGTGTTTCATGAGGCTGGAGCTATGGCTAAAGGATTTCCCGCATTCGCTGCACTCATAAGGCCTTTCTCCAGTGTGAATTCTCCTGTGTTTAATGAGGCTAGAGTTCTGAGTAAAGGATTTTCCACATTCAGTGCACTCATAAGGCCTCGATCCAGTGTGTACTCTCTGGTGTTTCAAGAGACTGGAACTGTAAGTAAAGAATTTCCCACATTCGCTGCACTCATACGGCCTCTCTCCAGTGTGAACCCTCCGATGTTGAAGGAGCGCAGAGCTTTGGCTAAAAGATTTCTCACATTCGCTGCACTTATAAGGCCTTTCTCCACTGTGCACTCTACGGTGTTCAATGAGGCTGGAATTCTGAGTAAAGGACTTTCCGCATTCGCTGCACTCATAGGGCCTTGATCCTGAGTGAACTCTCTGGTGTTTTATGAGGCTGGAGTGGTAGGTAAAGAACTTGCCACATTCGCTGCACTCATAAGGCCTCTCTCCAGTGTGCACACTCCGGTGTTGAAGGAGCGCAGAGCTTTCGCTGAAGGACTTCCCGCATTCGCTGCACTCGTACGGCCGTTCTCCAGTGTGAATTCTCCGATGTTTAATGAGGTTGGACTTGTTGCTAAATAATTTCCCACATTCGTCACACTCGTGAGGCCTTGCTCCCGTGTGAACCCTCCGGTGTTGAATGAGGCTGGAGCTCTGCCTGAAGGACTTCCCACATTCCCCACACTCATAAGGCTTTTCCCCAGTGTGCACTCTCCAGTGGTCACTGAGGCTGTAGCTTTTGCTAAAAGATTTCCCGCATTCACTGCACATGAAGCATCTTTCCCTGCTGAGGTGTCTCTGGTGACGCACAAGCGAGCGTCTGCAAGTGTGGTCCTTGGCGTCCTCTCCCCTGGTGTGTGTGGCCCGATCCTGGAGGAATCTGGAGCTTGCCACCAAGTCCCTCACAACCTCGCCACAAGAAAAGGGCTTCCCCGACACACAGAACGTGTAGTCCTTCCAAGAAGAGACTCCGACCCTGGTCCCCCTGAAGCATTTCTCTCCAATGCCCTGCTGCTGGTGCGGAAGGTCTGCGTCAAAATCCACCTGTTTGTCACAGGCCCCCGTCTTGTGGAGTTTCTGTCCACCAGGTGTTGCGTGGTGCTCGGTCGAATGGAAAAGTTCTCTCAAGTCTCGGCCACACACCTCCCAAGGATGAGCCTTCTGGGAGGACACAGCCGCCTTGGAAGTGCTGCCCCGTGACACTCCCTGTACAGAAACGCTCTGTTCAGGTGCCTCCTCGTCCTCTGCTCCATGCCGGCAGCCTGAAGGCAGGAAATGTCGGTGAAAAGCAGGCTGACTTTGATGGGAGGGAGAAGCTACTACGCGAGCTACAAACATGTGTCTAACAAACGCAGGAACCCGTGCGTGGGACTGTCTGCAGGACCACAGGGCTACGTCAGGTTGAGGACGGGGCTGCTTAGCAGTAGTGGGCTACAGGGAGCACAGAATGGGAGAGGCCTCCCGAGGTGAAGGCCAAGCATGTGGCGGGACAGAGAGGAGAAAAAAGGTCTACACTACAATTCCGTCCTCTGCAAACAACTTTCCAAAGGAACTTGTCCCTGGTGACACAACTGGCATGCAGAAAGGTGTGTCGAGGCCCAAGGAAATAGGACAGTGACAGGCAGGTGCCGTTCAGGGATGGCTTAAGAACAGGGCCATGCCTCGTGACAATACACAGCGGCCGCCTTGCAGAGTGCGACAGGTGGAGTGGTGAGAAAAACGGGTGACATATGGAGCCCAGAATTGTGCTGTTAACCCCAGGCTGGAAGTAAGAGTAGAACTGACAAGTAACAAGGTGACATTCGGCAAAGCACCACGAATGGGGAAGGAAGGAAGGAAATGATTGTGGCCACTGGCTTCAAACTACTAGTCAAACAGCATAGGCTTCGGGTGCCGGGTGAACCCAGCACTGACGTTGTCTTCCTTCAGGTGCCACTCTGCAGGGCCTGGCTCCCCCTGAGCCATCTCGCTGTGGGTGGGTCACCAGACCTACTGTGTTCCACCACGGGCGTCCCGATCCAGCCCCACTCCCACCATGAGTAAGGACATGGCAACTTCGGGATACAAGTACTAAGGGGAAAGACCGGACAGATGAGTGGCCACCAGTAGCCTGAAACAGCTCAGCACAGGACAGCCTACGGGAGAGAGCACTAAACAGTTCCCGGACCCTCTGGAAGAGGGTCTCCTGAGAACAGCCCATGGTCCCTGGAAGCACGAACTCTCGCAGAGAAAGCAAGTCCTGGCACAGGCAGGCACAACAAAGCGTCAGCTAGAGCAAGGAAGCTGCCCTGGAGCACGCAGATACCTTGCATGTGGACGAAGAAGGGTAATTAAGCTTGGGTTTATTGCACATCAGCAGGAAAGCTGGTCCTGGGGCCGCTCAAGGAAGGAGGGCAGCGCACAGACCTCAGCTTTACCTACTACAGCACCCAGCCAGGGAACTGGGGAAGGAAGCAGTGCTCATGGTCCTGAACTAACGAGACTGCTGCCGGGGACGAAGGAACGGCAGACACTAGCTCAGGGCACAGGGGTGGGTGTGAGGTCCTTACCCAAGGAGGTTATAAGTGCCAAGGTCTCCAGCATCACATCCTGGTACAGACATCTCTGAGCCTCATCAAGGAGCCCCCATTCCTCCCAGGAGAAGTACACGGCCACGTCTTCAAAGGTCACCCTGCCCTGGCGTGATGGGGACAGATGAAACCACAAAAAGCTCCTTTCCAAGACCCACAACCTCTTCCCCCACCCACCTCTACCCTATGCCCATCCTCTCCCAAGTCCCAACTCAGAGGAGAAACCCGGCCCTAGTGCTCAGAGCCAAGGTGCTGTTCTCTCCTCACGGGCTCACTGGTCACAGGGTTCTGCCGACACGAGAGGCATGTGGACAAGTACATATCTAAATTGTGCACCTGGCACAGAAGGATCTGCCCACTCGTGCCGGGCTGTTCTGCTGTGGTGGGCACGGTCACATAAGTCTCAATACCAGGTCCCCACGACATCAGGCATTTTCCCTCCCTAAGTACACACAATTCTTGAAACTGGATCCCACAACCACATGCCTGTGGTCACCACAGCCTCACTGTCCCACACTATAGAAATGTGACCTCACCATATGTTACTTACATTTTAATCCCCTCCTCTTGACCCCACTGGTGAGGGCCAGAGTCCCATCTTAGGGTTGATGGGAGGAGCGAATACACGGCATCTGACTCTGTACAAAGGAGATGCATAGCGCTTGGGAGAGTAGCACCTCGCACCCCATGCAGGCCCACGAGGGGGCTGTGCTCTGAAAAAGAGCAAACAGCCGGGAGCCAGAGGGTAGGAGCTTCATAGGATCAAGAGCATGAGGTGCCCCCTGCTTCCTGTCAGAGGACGTGATTGGCTTGTCAGAGTAACGCCATGGGATGCTAGGGAACTGAAACCCGCACAAAGGGTAAGCAGGACATGCACCTTCGAGCAGAAGGTGTCTGACCCGGAGACCTTACCAGTCCAATCGAGGAAGGAGGAGAACTTACAGTCAGACCAAGTGAGTCCCTCCACCTTTCACCACATAGAGGCAGGCGATCAGAGGGCGTTTTCACTTTAGACCATACGCCACAGTGTGCAACAGCTTCCAGAGTGTGCTGGGTGTAGACAAACAGGATCCAACACTACTCTAGATCTACTGTAGTTTTTACTAGTGGTGGCAGCACCAAGATCCTTCTGTGCAGGTTACCCTGCCTCATTCCATTCCTTGCCTCAGACCAGCAGGACCCAGTGACTCTCACAGGTGACCATGTCAGCAGGTCACAGTGACCTTATCCTCCTTCATGAATGAAACCCCCTGGCTGCACCAAAGTCTTCACAAATCCTGGCGGAGTTCACAAGTGGAGAGGCATCTACTCAGTCCTGTCTGCTGTGTTCTTGCTCTCATCACTCCTATGCCTCTGCATCCCTCTTATGTCTACTCTTCTGCTGGGAACTGTGGCTACTTGCCCGTGTATCCTGTCCCCGACACAGTCTCCCTTCATGGCCACTTATGTCCCTCATCTCTCAAGTCATACTAGCACCCAGGTATCCAGTCCTAATTCCCTTTCTTCCCCCTACTTCCTGACGCCATGGTTGCTTTACCACCATAACCAGAAGACTGCTCCTCACAGATGTGACCTGCAGCTCAACTCACCTGGACTCACACAGGAGTCATGACATTTTTAGATATGTCCCTTCCGAACCCCCTCTCTCCCCACCCAGATTTCCGGAGCTGTGTGTTGGCTGCCTACTTACTGCATCCACTTAGTGCTCCCAAAACAGCTCCTGCCCACATCACTCATGCTACCAACTTCTTCATATCAGCTACCTGAGCTTCAATCCCTTGTCCATCTAGAACAAAACTCTAGAAATATCCCTGAATTGTCTGTTTCACCCTGTCACAGTCCACGTTAGAAAATACAGTTATCACTTTATAAAGCACACATCCAGAGTCCAATGACCTCTAAGCCAGGGTTCTGGTCCAATAACCCCAACCTAGACTATGACAGTAGCCTTCACCCGGATCTTCTGCCTCCTCCCTGAACCCGTAGTCTACACTTCATGCTACAGCGGGATGGATCCCATGAGGACTGGTAAACTACCTCCCTGCTCACATCCAGTCCTCCCATTCCCACCAGAAGATACATCCAATTTCTCAGGCAGTCATTCCAGTCCTGACTCCTGT
Source organism: Paguma larvata (assembly GCA_030068075.1). Taxonomy (NCBI): domain Eukaryota; kingdom Metazoa; phylum Chordata; class Mammalia; order Carnivora; family Viverridae; genus Paguma; species Paguma larvata. The sequence continues at coordinate 5,862,879 of CM057841.1, read as the reverse complement.
CGCTCTGCTCTTTGTTCCCATCGGAAACAAAAGAGACCACTGGTTTCCTGAATAGTTCCAGCTGAGCGTTAACTCAAGCGCGTGCACACCTTGCTACCAGGTCCTGGGACAACCGTTCCCACACCGGCTGCCAGAAATGGAAACACCTTCATATAATTCTAGGCATGGGCTTGGGGTTTGTCCACGGTCTCCACTTCCCAAACTTACGGAATGGCACTTAAGAGTCGGGGACAGAACAATCCAAAAGACAAGCGGTGGGGGTCTGGGCCGGTGAGGGACTGGGACACCGCCCACCTATTCGCGTTGCTTCTATAAGCACCCCGGAAGCCACGGAAATGGGGGCGTGTCCAGCCTTGGACGGAGGAGACCACGGCAGGTTCTATGGGCTTAGCGCCCCCTGAACTCTTGCTTGGTCCTTAAGAGTACGACTCGGGCTGACAGTTCAACCTCTGTGCCTCAGTGCTCTGCATCGCCCCTCGCCATGTGTCCCTCCCCTGCGGGCCGCTCCCGCACCCCGTCGCGCCAGCGCTCAGACACGGGGCCCCCGCCCACCAGCGCCTCCCTTGCCTGGACATCGGGACCTGGGTCGCAGGGACCCGATCCTGAGGATCGGGGTGGGGAGAAGGCGGGAGGGCCCGGGGGCTGCGCGTTCACCTGAGCTGGGTCCCTTGGCGCGGCCGCTGCCATCGGACGCTGTGGGTGTAGGGGACACCCGGGAGAGCGGTCCATGTTTCTGTCTGGCGCGAGGCTGCCCGGGAGACGTGGTCGGTTCCCGGGGTCCCTAACCGCGCAGCACTGTCGGCGCCTCCTCTCGCACCTTCTCGGTTCCGTTACGTCAGTGTCTAAGCAGAACGCCAGAACCTGTTCTCAGGTGAGCAAAACAAGAAGCGCCAACATGTCCGCCCTCAGGGACAGCCGGAAGTCCCGCCCCGCGGTACGGGGTACATGGAAAATCTCCTCTCTTGAAGCTCTCATTGGAAAGCGAGGCCGCCGCTCGACTCTCGGCATTCTGGGTAAAGTAGTCTCCACCATTCTGAGGCCGCGGATACGGGGCCTCTTGCAGGAAAGAACTATGGTCAGCTGTGAGGGGTGTTGTGACAAGGCATGCTGGTGGGCTTCTCTTCTCGTTTGAGAGAATGTAACGGTATATCTGCGTCGGGCTCTCTGGCGCTGATCACCTAAGTGTTCGGACACAGTTTTCAGACTCAGCGAAACTCAGCATGCTCTCAGAGCCAAAAATATTGCTACTGATGCTCTGAGGGCTACAAAGCAAATAATCACATCTTTCCCTGGAGTCTGTTAGACAAAAGATGTGTGCATGCCTAGCGGAAGCTAATAAACATTTTATTTCAACTCACTCATCGTGGCCCCATTGATCACTATATTAGCCCTGAACAATTGGCTCAGACAACCCCTAAGTTCTTAAACTGCCATGCATGGCCACAAAAACCAGTGTCCAAGCCATGACCATGGAGTTGCTCAGATCACTTTTATCAGACACCGCCATACATGGCTCAGTCTCACTCTTATGAAGGCCCTGGCTTCATGGATTCACATTCCCTCCCCATGCGCACATCGCTCTTTTTGCCACACGTCTCACAACTGCGCTCCCATAACTACAGCCCCCTCCTACCCATTACCATAGTCATCTTCTTGGCCTCTCTACTTGTTACTCAACATATGTGGCCCAGAAAATGCTTGGCAGTTTGAAAGAGGATCCCAGACTATGATGGTCCCCAGTGATAGATACACAGCGTTGAGTCCTATTATGAAGGCCTCCCTCCCTGCTCCTCACTTCAATCTTATTACCAACAGTTAAACCAGAGTTCAGATACCCATGGCTCTCCTCCAGTTGCACTGTACTTGATGTCAGCGCACAGCCCTATGGGGATTCAGGGCTCGATCTCATGAACCATGAGATCATGACCTGAGCTGAAATCGAGTCAGAAGCTCAACTGACTGAGCCACCCAGGCCCCCCTCTCCTTTTTTGCTGCTTCTTAATTGTTTTAGTTCTATGTTGAGTGATATTGTGGAGTGATGGGAAGAGGACCTCCATTTCCACTAGTGGAGTTACATCTTCACAAAAGAACTCAATAAATGATGAAGAGAATGTCAAAGAGCCTTAGGGACCCTGAAAAAAAAAAAGCAAAGCAAAGGGAAGACACTAGGATCTGGGGCAACTTTAGATTGGGCAACCCAGGAAGGGCTCTAAGAGGAGGTGATAATCTAGTGAGTCTGGAATAAAGGGAGGGAGGGGTCATGTGGACAACAAATGAATAAAATATTCAAATCTTAACAGTGATTAGTACTACAATTAGAGAAAAACACAGGGCCTCTTGGGCGTTTACATCTAAAGGGACACCTCATTTCTGCAATTATCATAACGGAACAGTTTAATGGACTAACTTTCCAAAATCAACTAATTACCTTAAACAGGGAAATGGATTGTCATGTATTGGCTTGGTGTAATTTCAACCCCAACTGCTTATGACTAAGTGAAGTTGCTGTGCCAGCCCTTAGCATGCATGCATGCATGCAAAGACCAACTTATACTGAAATCAGACTGTACCTGTGCATTGTTATTACCTTAGAGTATGTGTAATGATATGTGGAGTTCTTGGAAATCCACGCTCATTCCCAAAACCTCATTTGAATATTCGGTGCCCTAATTATAACCACCTTTCAGAATCAGAGCCCCATATACACCTGGCAAGACTCTGGTCCTCTTGACTGCGCATGCTCTCCCTTGCCCTAGGGGTGTATACTTTTCACCTTGCAATAAAGCCTTTTCTGTTATTTACTCTGACTCATCCTTGAATTCTTTCTTGCAGGTAAGTCAAGAGCCTGGCACCAGCTGGTGCTTGAGGTCTTAGGGCCCAGGAACTTTCCTAGTTTCCAATACAACACACAGGAAGGGCGACTGTAAGTATTACCAAGAGAATAGTAAGGGCAGTGAGGGGACCTGCTTCAGGTCACAGCCCTGGTGAAGGGCTTGAGTGTAATGCACACTGAGGTCTCTGATCTCTGCAGCTGTGCTCTTCTCTTCAGTTCCCTCCATGCAGATGTCACAGGGACAGTGGGATTGTGAGAAACCGCACTTCATACTCCCATACTGTATCCCATTGGATTCCTGAACTGGGAACTCCCCCCATATGATCTCTGGCCTGGATTCAGGACTTTAGGTTGAAGTGACCCTCCAGGGCCCCCAGACTTAACATAAGGGTGAGAGGAAGATGAAGTGTCCAGGAAAAACCCTCCTCTAAATTGGGACACTAAGAACATGAGGGTAGGGGTGGGAGTCTAGTGGAAGACGGCCCGGGAAACCCTCAACTCACTTGCCCTGATGTATCTGTGCCACTGCAGCCACAGGAGCTTGTGATCAGAAGGGACATGAGAGGAGGCAACTAGAACAGGTGGCACTGCCTGAGAAGAATCCAACCCAGGTCCTACAAAGGGATAGAGACTGGTCTCTTCTTCCTCACTCCCCTTTTCAGCTCACTCTCCAAGAGCAACCTCATTGGGTCACAATACAATAGGAAATGAGATTACTCAAAAAATTGGTCCCGAGCAGCCAGAAGGATGGATATGCTCTTGGCTGAGATTTTGAGACTGAGTGTGGAGGTGGTTTGGAGGAAATATCAGGACTTTAGAAAAATATGTATTCCCTTTTAGATGTCTATTAGACCATGAGGTAGAATTTCAATACAATTAAGAAATAGAGGGGGGCGCCTGGGTGGCTCAGTCGGTTAAGCATTCGGCTTGCCTCAGGTCATGTTCCCACAGTTCTTGGATTTGAGCCCCGCAACGGACTCTTTGCTGTTAGCATGGAATCTGCTTCGGATCTTCTGTGCCTCTCCACAACCTCCCTCTGCTCGTTCTCTCTCAAATAAGCAAATAAATAACAAAATTTAAAAAAAAAGAAATGGAAGGTATTGAAATAAATTTTAAAAATCTATTTAGATCATTAGATACATTTAATTTTATCTTTTCTCCTTTTTTCTTTTTTCATTTTATTTCTTTTCCTTTTTTCCTTCTTTTCTTTTTTCCTTTTTTTCTTCCCCACCCTTTTTTCTTTGTTTCCTCTTTTTCCCCCGAAATCCGACAGCACCCAGTTTTACGAGGTGGTCTCCCATCCAAGTACTATCAGTGGTGGGCCCTGCTAAGCTTCCAAGATCAGATGAAATGGGGTACATTCAGAGCAATATGGCTATAGACTAGGTCTATTTTCAACAATAGGAAAAACAAACTTTAAGGCTGAATGGAAAGTCTTTCATTGTAAATGAAGCTATTTGAAAATATAAGTACTGCATTTAATGAAATTTCAATCAAAATGTGGGTTTCTAAAGTTCATCTGCTAATTGCAGAAACACAAAAATTTCAAAAAATAAAAACTAAGTGCAATGAAGAAAACTTGCCCTCCTGTTTGTAAACTGTATTAACCATAGGTTATTAGCAAGTTCAAGAATAAGACATGTTTAGAAATAGATGCCAGATAATTTCTAGGAATTGTTATCTGATAAAAGTCGGTTATTAATTTGTTGGGGAAAATTTTTTTAATAAGGGTATTACAATATTTGGAGATTTCACTGAAAACATTAAAGGAAAATTTCAGCTCCTGTCTTAGAGCTTAAAATAAAGTAGAAACATTCTTAGCTCTTAGAGCTAGTAAATGATTCAAATGTGAGGAAAAGCAATTCTCCAATATAAATGTATTAGAGTAGATTTTTATAATCTTGGACTGGGCAAATCATCATTAAGTGTGAATAGGAAGAGGGGCACCTGGGTGGCTCAATTGGTTAAGCTTCCAACTTCGGCTCAGGTCATGATCTCATGCCTCATGAGTTCGGGCCCAAGTCGGGCTCTGTGCTGACAGCTCTGAGCCTGGAGCCTGCTTCAGATTCTGTGTCTCCCTCTCTCACTGCCCCTCCCCTGCTTGTAGTCTCTCTCTCTCTCTCTCTCTCTCTCAAAAATAAATAAGCATTAAAAAAATTTTTAAGTGTGAATAGGAAGACATAAAAATAATTGGCATATTCAAAACCATAAAAGTAAAAATTTACTTAAAGGTAGAATATAACAAAAACAGATTAAAAATAAAAATGTAAAAAAATTATGTGTGAGGGACACCTGGGTAGCTCAGTTGGTTACGCATTCGACTCTTGATTTCTGTCCAGGTCATTATCTCACTACTTGTGAGATAGAACCTCGAGTTGAGTTCCATGTGCTGACAACGCAGAGCCTGGTTGAGATTCTCTGTCTGCCCCTCCCCTACTCATCCCCTCTCTCTCTGTCAAAATAAATAAATAAACTTAAATTTTATGGGTGATAGGTCATAACAGACTGTGTAATCTCAGTGCTGTAACTAATCACATTGGTAAAACACCAGATAAGACTGGCAATGTTTGTGGATGGTAATTCTTTTTTTTTTTTTTCTTTTTGAGAGAGAGAGAGAGTTAGCAAGAGTGTGAGCAGGGGAGAGGGGTAGAGGAAGACAGAATGTTAAGCAGGCTCCACACTCAGCATGGAGCCCAACTCAGGACTGTATCCCATGATCCTAGGATCATGACTTGAGCTGAAATCAAGAGTCAGAAGCTTGGGGTACCCAGGTGGCTTAGTCACTTAAGTGTCTGACTCTTGATATCAGCTCAGGTGGTGATCTCAAAGTGGTGGGATTGAGCCCAGTGTTAAGCTGTGCACTTGGGATTCTCTCTCTTTCTCTCTTCTCTCTCTCTGTCCTCCATCCCCCAAATAAAGAAATAAACTTAAAAAAAAAAGAGTGGAAGGCTCAACCTGATAGGATTTTGGGGTGATGGTGGGGCTCGGAGCCAATGGCCAAGAAAGAATTCTTGAAGATGTCTTTGGTGAAAAGGGCGATTTTATTAAAGCACGGGGACAGGACCCGTTGGCCGGAAGAGTTGCATTGGGGCTATGCAGACTGACTGCCTATATACTGTGGAGTTGGGAGAGGTAAAGCCAAGAGGAAGTTTCTTAAAGGGATTTCCATATGCTAAAGGGGATTTACAGATTAGGGAAGCCTAGCTATAGTCAAGCTAAGGTTGTTTTTCCCTCTAGCAAAGCATTGTCATTAAAACAGAAGGGAGTTCTTGGAGATTAGGCTACTGATGTGTTATTTGTAAACTGATGGAGACTCTATCAGTTTAAGCATTTGTTTTCTGTCCTTTCCTTTGTTCTTGGGCAGCCAGGAGGGCCTGAGGAATGTCACACATATCCCACAGTGGGAGTGTGTGTGGGGGGAGTTGTGTTAGCTTGTCTTGGCCTTTGACTTGCCTTGTGGTCGGTCCCTCATTAAACTAACTGAGCCACCCAGGTGTGCCCTGTGAGTGGTAATGGTTAGAGGAAAAATAATGATACACACATGAAAAATATCTAAGAAATGATCAGCATGCTAACTAGATTGAAGATAGCATTGTATGTTTTAAATACAACATATATTCATTTTTTGAAATTCTATTAAGGGTCAACTTCCTCTGAAAGAAATTGCGCACAAACATTCTTGCCTAAAAAATAAAAAGACAACAATTCATCATATATAATCTATAATTTGCAGTACTAAAAGTGGCCAGAAAATTTAAAGATGTTTCAAAACCACTCAGAGAGCAGAATACATAAATATACGTATGATATAATTACCAAATCTTATGTTATTGTTTTTCAAATCAGTAGCATTTTAAACACGTTTTACAGGATAAAAAATTTAGAAATAATTGAAACAAAGCACTAGGGGTTTCTTGAACTTACATTTCAGTTATTTTCAGCATATTAAAAATAATAAATAACCAAAATAAAGAGACTGTCTCCTTTGCTAAATAATCGTGGGAACAGATTGCAAATATGGCAGAACATATCCCACTAGCAAGGACCTTCCATATACCATGCATATTGACTAATAAGATTTTTAATAAAAATGGAACCAATGATTAATCCAGCAGACAGGTTAGGTAAAGGCGAGTCAATGGATATTTTACTGAGTATTTTTTTAAGGAGTCAATGCTTTTTAAAGTTTATTTATTTATTTTGAGAGGGGAGGGGCAAGCAAGGGAGGAGCAGAGAGAGAAAAGGAGAGAATCTGGAGCAGGCTCCATACTTTCAGCACAGAGCCGAACTCAGAGATCCATCCCATGAACTGTGAGATCGTGACCTGAGCTGAGAGCAAGAGTTGCAGGCTTAACCTACTGAGCCACAAAGCGCCCCAATTTTACTGAATATTTATAAATATTTCTTTTTTAAAAAATCATTTTTAACATTTATTTATTTTTTGAGAGACATAGAGACAGAGCATGAGCAGGGGAAGGGCAGAGACAGAGGGAGATACAGAATCTGAAGCAGACTCCAGGCTCTGATGAGCCATCAGCACAGAGCCCGATGTGGGGCTCAAACTCACAGACTGTGAGATTATGACCTTAGCTGAAGTCGGCCGTCCAACCGACTGAGCCACCCAGGCGCCCCTGTTTATAAATATTTCTAAATTTATAAATGAGGGGGAAAATGTGACCTGTGCACCTTTATGAATTTAGAAGTGTTCTTTCCCTTGGGTTGGAAGATTGAAGGGTTAAGTGAGTGAGTATATCAGAACACTTGTGTGTTCAAGTTCCAGGTCAGGCTCTGTGCTGGCAGTGCAGAGCCTGCTTGAGATTCTCTCTCCCTCTCTCTCTGCCCCTCTCTGCTCTCTCTTTCCCAAAATAAATAAATAAACTTAAAAAAAATTGTTTTAAAGCACAAAGCTTTGCTGGGACAGTAGCTGCAGCTGAAGGGAGATACAGTCATGACAAAGGTGTCAGACTGGCTCCTGGAACAAGTCAGGGAAGTTTTAAAGGACCTGAAGGTGAGAAAGGAGCGGCGCCTAGCACGGGGTGGGGAACCACAAGGAACTGGGTGCACAGGTGCAGTTGATAGATCATGCTTCTTCATACATCCTGTTTCATTTGTATGTTACATCTCCACCTCTGGACATGATTTTTAGCATTTGATGAAGGGAAAAGTAGGTGAAAAGTCACATTTGGTGGCCATCTCATCTCACACTAGGTTGAAGCAGTCTAGGATTGCTCCTTGGCTGGTGCTTTGCTTTGCAAGGAAAATGCTAACAGCCAGCAAGGAGTGTCCCTGGTGCTTGCCTCTGGAACCCCCACTAGGCCAGGGTCATAGGCAGCCCCCGCTGTGTCTCTAGGGTTCACAGAAGGCCCCTCACTGGAGTTGCCGGTGGCCATGGGCCCTTTTCAGCCCCTCTGGGGCACTCCGCAGACACGCGCCTCCTTCTCCTTTTGCTGAGGGTCCCCACTCATATTTTCATGGGGACTTAGTGCTGATAGGCTCTCTTGAGGATTATCTCATTTAATAGCCTACAAATCATCCAGTGTGCGGGGACTATTATTCTGCTTTTCAAAGGAGGGATCTCTCACTCAGAGAGGGCAAGGGACTTGCATAAAGTTGCACAGCTGCCACCCGGCTGAGCTGGGGATAGTTAGTCTACACTGTGCTGAACTCACTCACTTTGTTCCCTCCTATCCTTCTCCAGCGGCCAGGATGCCCAGATTCCTCCACTTTCAGGCTGTTTGTGGGACCTGGGACCACTGAGTAATTCCACCCTGACATCTCCACCTGAGGTTCTCCAGGTCATTGGTATAACTGCAGACCGTCTTGCCCCCCCCCCCAACCATTAGCAATGATTCCTCCCCTTGGAGGGAGAAAGCCTAAATATAACTCTGGGTGACACCTCCACTCTGTGCCTCCATATGAGCTGTCACCCAGTCATCATTTGTTGGAGACCAGAAGACATTGGCCCTGGTGACATTGCCTAAGGAGAAGACTCAGGCCCATAAGACAGTGCCCTAGACCGGGGCCCTCATCGGTGGGTGGGGGTGCCCTAAAGCATATGCCAGGTTATAATACAACAAGAACATAATTACGGCTTGTTTGACTCTGAAGGAGGGCTGGTTAGCCAAAGACGGGTAAGACTCCTCACGGGAGGGGCGACTTAAGACAGGCACAGTCGCAGTAAGAGTCACCAGGACACCTGGTTATAGGGTCACTGGGCCTTTGTGCTGATTTGCGATTCATCCTAATATCTCCTGAAGAAGATGGGCCATGGAAAAATAGGAGTGCTCCACAGCTCCCTCCCCTATTAAGCCAACATATGCTGCTATACTTTGTTAATAATAAAATCATATTGAGAATCAAGGAAATAAAATCTTTAAGAAATCAATAAAATTTAGAATGTATTATTGATCTGTTTAGAGTGATGCCAGACTCTCGGGAATGTGATTATTGCTGTGAGTCTTGGGACATAATTACTAGGAAATAGAAGTTAGAGTATGTTACAGAAAAATAAGGATGTTTTTTACATAATCTTTCGACTGTAACCAAAAGCCTTTGTGCTTGCTCTTTCAACCTATACCACTTACTAGAATGTGCCCATTCGTTGTACCTTGCCTGCATGTAAATTGTTCTTGATCTTTTGACTGAAACTGTTTTGAACATTTCTATTGAATGTAACCATTTGTCATATCTTGCTTACCTGTGAATTGTGTTAACTGAAACTGTTTCTGAACATTTCTATTGTAAATCACGAGGACAATCATGAGGGCTGAAATCATTTTCTTTAATCATTACAAAATATATGCCTGTACTGCTTCTAAAACTACATAAAAACCCAGAGAGAAAAATAAATTTTGAGCAGTCTCCAAAAGAGGCTGTCTCCACATCTTTGTGTGTCTTTGTCTTATCTTGTCTTTATGTTTCAGCCCTTACTTAAGGAGCCCCGGACCAGTCCTGATATGAGGCTGACTCCGAGACTGACTTCGCGTCTTCTCTCGCGCCTAGACCAACCATCATGCAGGTGAAACCCTGGACCAGCCGGAAGCCCTGAAGTAGGAGCTGGCCTCCTCTCAGGGCATCCCTGGCTATCATTGTCACTATTGTGGACATTCTGAGGCCTTGTAGGACTGAGAGAAGTCACTGAAGCCTTCACACCTCCCTGCCCATAGCTCTTGCAGGAGACCTTGGCCCTTACAGCTCCACCTCACCATTGTTGGTATATTGCGAATTGTCCAAACAATGGCCGCTGATGTGCTAGAAAGTTCCCACCCCTCCTGTAAAGCCCACAAATCTCCCACATTCCTGTTCCAACTAGACTGAAGCATCTCGGCCCCATGGGCAAGCATTTCTGTGTAAAGACTTCTAGGCTCCAGCTTGTTTCCCCCTGGCCACCTGTGAGTCTTCAAATCTGTGTGAGCCTCCAGGGTATACCAAGGTGTGCACCCAACTTTCTGTTCTACTACCGGTGCATCGTCACATCTGCAGAGATGGGATAGGTTGTTTTCTAGAAGCCAGACTATCTTTATACCCATCTCCCTCATCACACTTGGTCCTCGGGGGCTGTGCAGTTCTGTATTTTGTTTGGGCATCCCTAGGACTTGCCTGTCTCATGAGTCTCTGAGTATTTGTGCATTTGTAAGCTACCAGGCTATGGTGAGATCTAGAAGGGTCCCCAGCACATGAGGTCCCGTCCCCATGGACTTGGTGGTGTGCCACTCTCCTGGCACGTGGGTGTTCACCACATTCTCCAAACTTTGTGTGGCATGACTGATCATTAACTCAATCTCCAGTCCCTTTCCACTTTTGGAGGATGGGGGCAGAAAGTTCCAAGCTTCTATTCATGGCTTGGCCTTTTTGGTGACCAGTCCCCACCCTGAAGCTATTCGGCAGCTGCATCATTGAAATGAGAGACACTCCTATCACCCAGGAAATTCCAAAGGATTTAGGGATTCTGTATCAGGAACCAGGGTCAGAGACCAAATATTAGAATAAAAGGTGCTTCTAGTGCTGTCATCACTTAAGAAATTACAAAGGTAATTCTACAAGGGTAGGGGCACCTGGGTCACTCAGTTGGTGAAGCATCCAACTTGGCTCGGGTCATGATCTCATGGTTTGTGAGTTTGAGCCCTGCATGGGTCTCTCTGTTGTCAGTGCAGACCCTGCTTCAGATCCTCTGCCTCCCTCTCTCTCTGCTCCTCTCCATTCTCATGCCCACTCTCTTTCTGTCTCTCAAAAATAAATAGAAACATTTTAAAAATTAAAAACAAAAAAGAAATAAGGGTTTTAGGAACTCTGTGCCAGGAACTGGGGACAGAGACAAATATATATTTTCAATATTTTTTAAGCATAGTTTCTTCTTCCTTTTTTAAAGTTTATTTTGAGAGAGAGCAAGAGAGCACATATGGATGAGCAAGGGAGGGGCAGAGAGAGAAGGGGAGAGAGAGAGAATCCCAAGAAAGCTCCACGCTGTCAGCACAGAGCTGAATACTGGGCTTGATTTTATGAACCGTGAGTTCATGAGCTGAAATCAAGAGTTGGCCGCTTAACCCAGGCATCCCCCATCATATATATTTTCTATTATTTCATAACCCGCCTCACAGAGATCTTCCCAAACAAAAGCTTCCCCTTGTAGCAAGAGGTATGAACAAGAATACGGACAGTAGCAAACCCACGGAGACAGGCCAGGAAAGAGGACGGGGAATGCGCTTCCCCACACGACGGAGCAGCATCTACAGCCGTGCAGGCTTCTGTACTACAGATGCAGTGAGAGAAATGTCAGTTTACCCCCACAGAATGCCCGCTTCCATGATTCAAGCCATTGCTACATGCACTTCTGGTTTCTCAGTGTGATGGAACCCCAATTTCCTAGTGGAAACTAGCTCACGAGTGTACTCCAAATAACCGGTATATGTGGTTTTGCCTCAGCTGTGCACAGAATCTTTTTTTCTCTCCCCAACTGCCCTTTTGAGCTCATTCTGCAAATAAGCTCCCCATCCCCCCATGCCTGCCATCTCTGAAAGAAAGGAGCGCAAAATATTTGACTTTTTTGGTAATGATTTGTCAATAAATTAGCATTCTGCAAGTTTCCACCACCAATCATATCAGATCCAGTTTAGCTGTTAATGATTCCAAAGAATTAAAGAAATCTATCATTTGAATATAAAGGTTCCATTTCATAGCCTCAGGCCAGGATTTCTGAGTTTCTGCCTCTGCTCTCCACCTTTTCGGGTATGTGCGACCCACTAAAGGTAAAGGGTGTGGACAGAGGACAGGAGGAGGAGGGAAAGCCTCACTTGACCGCTGGGAACTGCCGTTCGTGTCCTGGGGCTGGATATTCCTGGATTTTAAGGAATAAACACCAATATTACACCTTCATTCATTAATTCAACGATTACTTGAATTGATTGGTTATTTGAAATTTGGCAGCCACTTTTCTAGGCACCTGAGAGACTTCAGTGAACAAACTGAGACATTCCCTGACCCCCTTAAACTTACATTTTAATGGAGTAAGATAGCAAATGGAAAATACAATCAGGAAATTATAAATTATCTTCTAAATGGAGAAGTACTATGGAAATATACACACTTGCATATACATTTATAACATTACATTGGAGATGCAGCTGAGGAAGCTTCTGGTGTGGCAGGAGCACTTTGAGAGGCCATTTTCTGGTGACTCCTCAGGTGGCGGTGGTAGGTGGATGACTGGCGGTAGCTTCTCTGGCAAAGGGAACATGCATAGGGCATCTCTCCCGTGTGGATTCTCTCGTGAGCCTTAAGGTTGGTTTTGTGGCTGAAGGACTTTTCACATGTGCTGCACGTGAAAGGCTTCTCTTTTGTGTGAATCATCTGGTGCACGTGTAGGTCTGATGCTTGGAAGAAGCCTTTGTTACACTCGGAACAAATAAATGTCCTCTCATTATTGTGTCTTCTCTGATGCGCTTTTAGCTGAGAGAAATACCTAAAGCTCTTGGGACACTTTTCACATCTGTATGGTTTGGGGGCTTCATGGGATCTTTCTTGGTGCCCCTCATATGTGGAGGTTCCCTCATTGTGCTGGGTATGAACAGGCTCGGGAGTGACCTGGATTGACTGAGAGAGAAATGCTGGTTCCACCTCCATAAGGACATCTTGATATGGGGGTTCTTTCAGGGACTTCTCCTGGGACCCGGAGGTACCCAGACCTGCTCTTCCAGAGCTGAGTGGATTCTTCAAATAAACACTGTCATCTTCAGGCCTAGGACAATCCTCTTCCTGGATAATGAGTAGGCAAGGGATTTCATTGCCTTGACTAGTAATACTGTCACTTACTTGATAAATGTTGCCACTATTTTCTGTATCTTTATCTCCTGTGGGGGATAAAAAGTGACTCAGTGAAGTTGTACCCAGGAAGAAGTCTACACAGAACATCCCTCTGGTACCTTGGCTTACCCCACTCACCTCGTCCTGTTTCCAAGCAAGTATCCTGGGGAGTACAGGAGGGTGTCCCCATGTTCTCTCCTGTTGGGGTTCCTGCTGACAACTGTTTGGCGAAATGAACAATGACTTCTCTTAAGGGCATATTCTCAGAAAAGAGGGCTTCCTGTCCCTTCATGTGGACGTGGACCTATAAAGAAAGCCTGATCACTGTGGGAAATGGATCTCGTGCAAGACCTGCTCTCATCAAATTTTCCCGGGATACCTCTACTGCATGCTGCGACACCTACTGTTCTGCTCTTATCTCTGCTGGCCTTAAATTTCATGGTAATTTCTTGCTACTGTGTCTTTCTCAATGAGAAAAGCCTAATACTTTCTAAGGGAAGAGTGAGCTTGCATTAAGGCACTTCTCCCCATTCTCGAGGTTTCTGCTCTATTGTCAATTTCTTAGTGAGCCTTCCCACCATCACACTGGCTATAATCAATTAATATATTGGCTCTTATATGTCCTACTGACTAGATACCTATAAAACAACTGCTTTCAGTTTTGTTTACCTAGCAATGGTAAAGAGCCTCTTCGATGAGAACTAGTAAGTCGTCTACAATAACTCTTCCTTCTCTACTTCCAGGCAACTCCAACAAGTTGTACTTAATCCTTACACACCTCTGCCCCTCACCCAGGAGTCAAAACTCTGTACTCACTAATCCAGGTGGCTTCATGCTGTCATCAGTCAGCTCTTCCATGAATTTCTCCATGTTTCTGCCACTTGAATTCCATTTCTCTTTCAACATGGACTTGTCACTACAGTGGCCACTGATCATAAACTGTTCCAGGACCAAACGAGAAATAATTTCATTCTTGCTATGTTTCTCTGGCTGTAGCCACAAGCAAAATAACTTATAGAGATTCCGCAGTTCCTGCTTTGCGCAGGAGTTGTTACTGTTTTGAAGTAAACTGAGCTGAGTGCGTGGGAACTCATAGATCTCCTCTTCCTCCTGAATTGCTGGTCCTTGGCTGGGTTTATACTCTAGGTTTTCTGACCCAGGATCTTTCCTAGATGGTTCTCCCTGACATGAGATTCTGAGATCTAAAGCCATTCTTGACAAGAATTCTCAGAGAGATTCAACTTTGGATATTCAGTTTCTACTGACTTGCTTTTCTGAAGTTCTATTTCACCAACTGGTAGATACTTGAAGAGTGCAAGCTAGAAATAGAAGAGGTATATAATTAACTTCAGCACCGCCATAATTTAAAAAAATCAGTTTCAGATAAGTTCACGGATGAATTCTACTAGACAATTAAGAGAGAAAGAAGTCTAATCTTACACAGACTCTCCAGAGCATAAAAAAGTGGGAACACTCCCCTTTTAGTTAATGAGTTCAGCATCTACCCGATAACAAAATTTTTCAAGTGCATTAAAGAAAGGTACACTACATATCAGGATCTCTCACAGAAAGCCAAGTTTGTAAATCAAACTGATATCTAAAGAGAACAATAGATCAAAAAACAAGTGGGGTTTACTTTCTAAACAAAAAAGTTGTGTTAAACTAAAAAAAAATCGATGTAACTTACCACATGAATAGAATTTAGGAAAATACAATATAATCATCCTCTTGGGTGCATTAAAAGTGCTTCATAAAAGTCTGTGCTCATTACCAAAAAAGACATTTAGTAAGCGAGGAAGAAAGAGAACTTCCCCTATGTCATAAAGTCTAAAAAATACAGCAAAAATTACCCTTTTTTTTTCCTCGAAATTGAGAGGTGGAGGTCCACTTTCAACCGTATGCAACATTAGACTACTCTTTAACCAGTAAAAAAGGGCAAAAAAATGTATCAAATATCATTATTTATACATTTCCCGATTTTGTTTCCAAGAAAGGATCAAACAAATATTCTACAAATCTTGGGGCGCCTGGGTGGCTCAGTCGGTTGAGCGTCCGACTTCGGCTCAGGTCATGATCTCGCGGTCTGTGAGTTCGAGCCCCGCATCAGGCTCTGTGCTGACAGCTCAGAGCCTGTAGCCTGCTTCAGATTCTGTGTCTCCCTCTCTCTCTGCCCCTCCCCCACTCATGCTATGTCTCTCTCTGTCTCAAAAATAAATAAAAACTTTAAAAAAAATATTCTACAAATCTGAGACAAGGTGAGTTTTTGCAAAATGTCTGATACAAGACCAATTTACCAAAATCAATTGGATTGTATAATAACACAAACAGCTTAAAATTAAAATTAAAAAAACCTCAACAATATATATTACCATTAAACATCAAATATCTAAGAAAAAAATCCAATGAAAATATACAAGCCCTCTACAGAAATACACAATATTAATAAATATTAATGCATAAAGGACAGCCATATTCATGAATTGCAAGACTCAGTCCCAATTGGGAAACATCAATTATCCCCAAGTTACTCTGTAAATTCAATGCTATGCCATTGGAAATCCAGCAAGTGACTTGTGTTTATGTGTATGTGTGAGAAAATTGACAGCTGATTCTATGTCACAGACATAAACAGGCTAAAAATAGTCCAGATGGTTCTGAAGAATACTAACATTTCAGGATTTACATAATCACAAAAAAAAAGTTGATTATGAGATTATATTCATTCAGACCATGATCATGGCACAAGGAGACAGATCAGGCAACAGAACAGCACGTTATCCTGATATAGATCGACATCTATACTGTCACTTGCTTTCTATAAAACACAACACTGAAGTGCATGTGCAGAGAGGAAAGGCTTTTTTTATCTTCAATAAATGGTGCTAGGTCAACTGAATATCCAGAAAGGAAAAAATTAATCCTGACCCCTGTCCTACCTCATTTACAAAAATTAGTTCTTGATAGTTTTTAAAACCTCAGAAATGTAAAATAAAGCTTATAGAAGACCACCTGGAAGAATATATTTAAGAACTTCTAGTAGAAAAAGACATTTTTAAATACAATACAGTAAGAACTCAGCAGGAAATTGAGTTCCTTTTCCAAGGAAAAGACTGACATACTGGACTACATTAAAACAAGAACTACTATTTAACAAGTAAAGTCGTTCATTCATTTAAAAAATGCAACACAGTATAGAAGACATTTTCAATATATATGCAAACCACAGAATAAGTTTATGAAAATCTTCAAATCAATGAAACAGAAGATTGCCTTATAGAAAAATGATCACAAGTACTTGTTCAAAGCAGATTTCTTCAAAAAAAAAACTACAGGGGCACCTGGGTGGCTCAGTCAGTTAACTGTCCAACTCTTGGTTTGGGCTCAAGTCATAATCTCAAAGTTCATAATGCAGCCCTGGATGGGGCTCTGCGGTAACAGCATGAGATTCTCTCTCTCTCTCTCTCTCTGCCCCTCCCCAGCTCACGTGCACACTCTCTACAGCTCTCTCTCAAAATTAAATGAATAAACTTAAGAAAAACTACAATAACATGCGAAGAAATATGTGCCAGAATGAGAAAAATCATTCTGTCAGCATGGATTGGAATGCCTCGAAGTCTCAATCTCTACTGGTGAGTACTCACTGTGGACATGTTTTGACTGGTATCTATGAAATCTGTATTTATGTATTCTCCATGATGTAGCTCACCAGTATTACTCCAAGACATATATTCAACAGAAAAATCTGCTCATGTGCATCAAAGACATATATGAGAGTGTTTATATAATCATAATTCACAATATTCCCATGTTATAAACAATCTAAGTGTCCAACAATAAAGAGAATAGATTATCATTAATTCACAGTCATATCTGATAGCTATGAAAATGAACACACTGTTTCATGCAACACAGAATAACCATAACCATAATGTTGAATGAAATAATGCTGAAACCAAAAAAAATACATTTTGTTTATTCCCGTTTATGTTATTTCAAAAGCATACAAAGGGTGCCTGGCTGGCTCAGTCAGTACAGTGTGCGATTCTTGATCTCAGGGTCATAAGTTCAAGTGCCACATTGGGTGTAGAGTTTATTAAAAAAAAAAAGGTATACAAATACTGTCAATATTATTTAGGATGTCGGTTACTTTTGGAACTCATAGTAGATACTGGAATAGGTACACACATGGAGAGCCGCATAGGAGGACCCTATCCCAGAACTAAATAGAATTCCCGGGACACTATACTTCCAGTTTCAGTTGGTGATATGCCACCTCTTGGTCTTTTTTTTTTTTTTTTTTTAAGTAGGCTCCACACCCTACATGGGGCTTGAACTCATGATCCTGAATCAGGAGTCATACACTCTATCAGCCAGCTAAGCACCCCTCATATCTTTATCTTGGAGATAGTTTATGCAGGAATGGTCCTCTGTTAAAAATCCACCAAGCTATCTACTTACATTTTTCTGTGTGTGCACTACACTTCAATAAAAATGTTCAATTTTAGGGGCACTTGGATGGCTCAGTTGGTTACGCATTTGACTTGATTTCGGCTCAGGTCATGATCTCATGGTTTGTAGGATTCAGCCTTCCTCAGGCTCTTCACTGACAGCACAGAGCCTGCTTAGGATTCTCCCTCTCCCTCTCTCTCTGCCCCTCCTCTGCTTGTGCTCTCTCTCTCTCAAAATAAATAACAAAATACTAGAAAAAGTTGAGAATAAAGTGAATGAAATAGAAGAGACAGACAGGAATCCATACAAACGGTCTCATTCTGTGTTGGAAACTCCTCTTACATCAGACGCAAACATCTGCACAACCCCCTCACCCCACCACTTCACCCCCTCCCCACTGTGTCAGTCCAATGACACATTCCTTAGGAAACTTTCTCTTTACTGTGTTTTCCCTATCAACAATTCCCCTTTCTTATGAAAAACATTTATCCTTGCTTCACTGCTTTTATCACTACAATTTTATGTTGATCTATTTCTTTTTTTTTTTTTTTAACATTTATTTCTTTTTGAGAGACATAGAGACAGAGGGTGAGCAGGGGAGGGGCAGAGAGAGAGAGGGGGACACAGAATCTGAAGCAGGCTCCAGGCTCTGATGAGCCGTCAGCACAGAGCCCGACGTGAGGCTCCAACTCACAGACCGTGAGATCATGACCTGAGCTGTAGTCGGTTGCTTAACCGACTGAGCCACCCAGGCGCCCCTATGTTGATCTATTTCTAATTCCTGTTCTCTTCCACCCAAGTGTAGGATCCAGCAGAGATGAAATTGAGTTTGCATTGCTCCATATTGATTTCTTTTTTTTTTTTTAAGTTTATTTTTGAGAGAGAGAGAGAGAGACAGAGCATGAACAGGGGAGGGTCAGAGAAGGAGGGAGACAGAGAATGTGAAGAGGGCTCCAGGCTCTGAGCTGTCAGCACAGAGCCCGATGCGGCACTCGAACTCACGGAACAGTGAGATCATGACCTGAGCCGAAGTCGGACGCTTAACTGACTGAGTCACCCAGGTGCCCCTGATTTCTGACCGCGAATCACATTACCTGGGTAACTGTAGGCACACCAATGGGATGCTGAATGAATAAAAAATTTAATTCTACTTCCATATTATTGCTCTATTTGTGTCCTCCATTTTATGGATAAAGTTTCAAAGACTTGTATTTTTGTTTTTTTTTAAGTTTAATATTTATTTTGAGAGAGACAGAGACAGTGCAGGTGAGGGAGGGGCAGAGAGAGGAGGAGATAGAGAGAACCCCGACCAGGCTCCTGCTGCCAGAGCAGAGCTCAATCTCACAAAACCTTGAGATTATCGCCTGAACCAAAGTTGGACGCTTAACTGAGCCCAAATTTTGTATTTTTTTAAAAAAGCAAATTTCATGCCGCAAAATCAGAAAATGTGAGTGGTAGGATTGATACGTGGGCACACAAAGACCTAATTAATTTCTGTTAGCTGGTGTCATTTTGTGCTCTTGTGTCAAGATCTAATCAGACTAGCCACCCTGATCCCATCGGTTAGTGAGGCCAAGAGGATCTGGGAAAAATCCCATAGAACAGTGAATACATTCTTGTCTTTTCTTAATCCATTTATCATGAAGCTTCTAGTCAACCTTTATAAAATGCCCATATGCTCAGGTCACATTCCACTTGATTCCTGAGCCTCCTTCTGGCCCTCAAGAAAAGTACCAATCCTTCCTGGTCTCATGAAGCCTTGCCTAAGCGATCTCACCCCTCCAGTCCCACCTTAAGTGTGGTGACTGGTTCTCTATACCCAGGTACATTGGCCTCCCTCCCTCTCTCCCTTTTTTTCTGTAGAATCCATGCCCCCTTCTTCTTCTGGGCCTCCCCACAAGTTTTATTTCTGGATTACTCCAGGCACACACGGACCACAGGCTCACACTTGAAGACATGCACTTGATCCTGCACAGACACAGCTGTGGAACACTATTATGGCTAAGAATTTAGAATTAAAAGCCTGACTGCCATGTTAAAAGTTCTCATCACAAGAGAAAAAATTGAAACTATATAAGGTGATGGATATAACAAGACTTATTGTGATGATCATTCTGCAGTGTATGCAAATATTGAATCATATGGTGTACACCTGAAACTAACATAATGTTATACATCGGTCGTATCTTAAAACAAAACAAAATCCAGGCTGCGGGATGCAGGACTCAAAATCACAAACCTTGATATCACGACCTGAGCCAAAGTTGGTCTCTTAACCAACTGAGCCAGCCAAGAGCTCATCCTGCCAGGGTTCTTAATCTGGAGTCTGGCATTTACAAGCAGACATATTACACATCAGGTTCTCATCTGTGTCATGGGGGCTCTGATCTCTGATAATACCCAGCACCCAGAGTTGCCATGGGAGCCAAAAGGATTAATACATATAGAGCCTTTGCTGGTACATGGTAAGCATTCAGTAAAAGCCTCATAAGTACCTGGCACCCACCCTTTCCTTTTTCTTTTAAGTAGGTGCCACACCCAGTGCAGAGCCTAACTCAGGGCTCAGACTCACAATCCGGAGATTAAGACCTGAGCCGAGATCAAGAGGCAACAACTTAACTGAAGTTAAGGCAACTAAACCACCTAGACTCCCTATGACACCCATCCTTTCAATTTTCAGCTCCAAACTATTCATCCCAATCTGCTGTGAGCCAACACGTTCACCAGATGTAATAAAAGTGAATTACTAGAAACATAAAATTAACAAGATAACAGAGCCACACAAAAACACTTTTCCAGGAGGGGTGGCTGGGTGGCTCAGTCCATTAAGTATCTTACTCTTGATTTTGGCTCAGGTCATGATCTCGTGGTTTGTGGGTACGAGCCCATCCGTAGGCTCTCCACTGACAGCGTGGAGCCTGCTTGGGATTCTCTATCTCCCAGTCTCTCTCTCTCTCTCTCTCTCCGCCCCTCCTCTGCTCGTGCTTGACCTTTCTCTCTCTCAAAAATAAATAAACTTAAAAAAAAAAAAAAAAGACTTTCCCAGGAGAAGTTTCTCGCAATCAACCCAGGTTTCAACACAGTTAGAGTGGTTGAAACAATAGGCCATCCCTCACACTTGAGGGATTCCTAACTTTGCACCTAGGAATGTTCTCCCCAGAGCTATACCTAATACGCATACATGCACACTCACACACACACAAAATCAGACATTTTCCTTGTTCTGGAAACTCACCTCCTCAGGAAGACTAAACTTCAAACCGGGCAAGCCTAGGCTAAAAGCTGAGCTGCTGCGTGACTCGCTCTCTGCACAGGGTTCATCTGATGGGCCTTTCTAGGGCTCTTGCCTTTTATAGGGTCTGGGATCAAAGAAGCATTTACATACGTGATTGGATAAAATCTGCCTGCCAATGGAAGCCGGCTCTAGCTCTAGCTCTCCAATATCTTATTACATTCCACCCCTTGGGCGGGGGCAACCGGCCACAATCAAACCCTAATATTCCTGCAGTGAAATGTAACAACATACACTGAGTGGGAATGCAAAAATCAACATTAGTTTCACATAAATTCTGTTCAAGTTTTGTCTTCAGTGAGTCTCACACAAAGTTGCTGACCCTTTCTAATGTTCTAGATTCGTGGATTTCAAGTGTGGCAGAGAACGAGTCTAATGTTCTCTCTTCCTGTGTCGATCCCAGGCGATGAGTCAGAGGGTGCCCCGGGACCCCAGAGGAGGGGTTCCTAGTCCAGCAAAAAGACCACAGAGACTGAAACAAACATTATTTTAGTGGGAAGGGAGATGGGTTCTTATTTCATGTTGAGAAAGCACAGGATGGCAGAGACTCACCTGTTGGAGAGGGAGGAGTTACAATGGGGACAGGCCCCTGGTTTGAAACGTGGCTGGGAAGGGCACCCTGTACTCACTGGGGGGACAGTGGCAGGAATAGATTTAGGAAAACTCAGCTCTTCTGTTTCCTGACTCTTTGTAGAGGAAGCGACCACCCAGTACAAGATGAAAGTTGGGAAAGCAGATGGAATGGGTTTTTTTGAAGGAAGGTACTTGTCGGGCAGTCCAAACATCGTCTGTCTGTCCTCCACTTTCAAGTCATTTCCAGAGTCAAACCACTTCAACCATCCACTGCACAGCCCCCATCATGCCACGTTTGTGGGGATCGACTCCTGTCTGGCCTCCTCTCCACCTGCCAGCTTTCTATCCTCAAAGCAGTTGTTACAGGGACCCTGTTATAACCATCTGACCACATTCCTCCTCTGCTGAAGCTCCCCGATGGCTTCCAGAATCACTCTGCCACGATACAAAACGCCCTCGGTGAAGGTGAAAGAACTCCCCACTCCCCAACACGTCACAGACCCACCGTTTCACAAAATGGAAGAAAAACGAATTAACAGAACTGCGAAACAAACATGAAAACAAAGGCCTATGAAGTGCAAGGGCTTTTATGTCATCAGATTCAACGGACATAAAACTTGCGTCAACTTGGCCAGAGATTATACACTTACTCTCCACGTAGGTACTTGCCTCACCCAAGACAGGAGCGAGTGTGGAAGACTGTGGCACCCTCGGAACGCACTCTGAAGGTCACAGACACAGTGCAACCGAGTTCCTCACAGTGGCCTGGAGACCCCATTGCTCTGGCTCCAGTAGTCTGTCTGCCCCTTTGCTCATTCTGCCGCAGCCTCACAGGCCCCCCACCGTTCTCAGGGCCTGGTGGCCTCACTCTCACCGTGGGTCTTTCATCATCCCTTCCTTCTGCCCCTTGGGAGAGGGACCCACAGCTCTCTGCTCTTCTCTCTAGGGCTGCACTGGGCACCTTTCCTTGAATCTCGGGGCCCCCATCCCACCGGGCAGTCTTTGGTCACTCTCTCTGCTTCAGTTTTCTCCATAGCAATGATCTCCAGCAGACAAACTATACTCTTCTTACTTGTCTTATTATCTGTCACTCTGGAATTAAACAACTCACAGGCAGAATCTTTTTTTTCTTGCACTGTATCCTGAGTGGTTTATATAGAGCTGGGCACTTGGAAGTTCTCATTAATTATGCGTTGGTTTGAAATGGATATTCCAGATGAGAGAGGGTGTGGCCTAAATGGACGTGGCAGCTGAAGGGAGGAAAGGATTAGATGAACCACAGAAGGGTTTATAGAGTAGAAACGTCAAGACAGCTTCAGGGGCCAGGAGAGGTGGCGATCTTGCAAGGGCTGCTGCCTTCGCCCCCGAAATCGGGGTAGAGAAATGAGAAGTTAGAGGGAAGCACAGATGACAGGAGCTTCCAGAGTCCTGTTCCACAGTATGGGGATATCGAGCCCGAGCTGTGGCGAGGACGAGTTAAAGAAAAGTGATTTCGGGGCACCTGGTTAATGAAATCAACACTATATATTAAATAAGGTGGAAGGGGGGGGGCCAAGATGGTGGAGGAGTAGGGAGGCCCAAAGTTTCCCTTGTTTTTTGAATTGAGAGGGACCGAAACAGAGAGATTCTCAACTCCAAGAACCTGGCAGAAAAGGTGTAGCAGCCTACAAGGAACGCAAGAAACATAGACAACGCCCTAGAACCGTGAGTCTAATCGAGAACGGACAAAACGATCTCGGGAAACTGAGCTGGGGGGAGGGTGAGCCGGGGACAGCGGGGAAAGTGCCCAACATCCGAAGGAGAGCTACAGAGAGGGGGAGTCCACCACCATCCAGCCCCTAAAGACAGGGCTTAGGAGGAGAAGCTGTGTGTCTAACAGCAGAACCCAGCAGAACTCTCCTTGTGCGGGACCGCGGACGGAGGCACAGTCAGCCCTACCGGCCCAGAGGCCCAGAGTTGCTCAGCCGCCAGCAGCGCGGGGAGCGACCGACGGTGGGACCGCAGCCACTGCCGCCCGCCCCAGCCGGGAGTGCGCGCCGGGCGCCGCTGCCACCTCAGGCCCCCTGAGCGAACAACCGCGGACCGCCGCCGCTGCTGCCAGCCAGAGCTAGGAGTGCGCGCTAGTCGCCCCTCAGCCCCGTGGGGAGCAAAACACCGCTGGGACCGCCACGCTGCTGCCGGCGGGAGCGGGGAGTGCGCGCTAGTCGCCGCCACATCCCAGTGGAGAGCGGAAAAACTGCTGGGACTGCCGCTGCTGCCACCTGAGCAGGGATTGCGCGCCAGTCGCGCAGCAGGTCCGTGGGGACCCAGCGACCTGGGACCGCCGCTGCTGCCCCCCTGAGCCGGGATTGGGCGCTAGTCGCGCCGCCTCCCCAGGGGGAGCCGGCGACCTGGGACCATTGCCGCTGCCCGCCTGAGCCGGGATTGGGCGCTAGTCGCGCCGCCTCCCCGGGGGAGCCAGCGACCTGGGACCACCGCTGCTGCCCGCCTGAGCCGGGATCGCACGCCAGGCGCCGCCAACGGCCCTGTGGGGAGCGAACAACCGCTGGGACTGCCGTCACCGCTGTCGCTGGAGCGGGGAGTGCGCACCAGTCGCCGCCGCCAGCCGAGCAGGGAGCCCTCAGCGCGACCGGCTGCCGGCGGGGCCCCTAGTCGCCTGCGGAGCACCTCTAACCCTGACACATTTGCAGCAGGATCGGGGGTGGCAGGCAGGCAGGCGCCCACCGTCCAGTGGACCGCACTGCACCGGTGCCCATAGCGGAGTGAGGACAGAAACAAGGGGGCGAGTGGAAGCCCCAGGACTGGGAACAAAGGACTGAAGGGACCCATTGTTGTCTTACTGGCCCACAAGCACCAGCTCCAGGAAGCCACTCCCAGAGCCATCCCTGCCTCAGTGGAGACCACCCGCCTACACTAAACCACGCCCATCCGCGCAGGAGTGACACCTCTCAGCGGGAGCTATAGAGGCCAAGGTCAGACCACTGCCTGGAGTAATTCCAGGTCATTTCTTTTTAAAATATATGCTCCCCGTTATTCTTCTTACTGATCCCCACTCCGGAGCTGACTATCCAGGGGCCTGGCTGACTTAAACAGAATCTTAACCCACTCTCTAAAGGCATGTTCTACACCTCCTTCTGTACTTCCCTATTTCTCTCTCTGGAATAACCAGGCCACATAATTTCATCCGAGCAATTTCTGTCTTCATTCCTTTTTCCTTGCAACCGTCCTGATTCTGATTTCTCTCAGTCTGGATTAAGCCCTTTAGTCACTCTACCTGGGCAAAGACCATTTCCTTCTTTCCCCCGCAGCTGTCATTATTCTTTCTGTAGACGCTCTGCCACCAGCACACTACATACCCTGTCCTTAACGTGTAGCTGGTACTTCAGGACATTGCCCTCAGAGTGTCATTTGTTATTCTTTTTTCTATTGTGAACCGCTTGTCTGTATCATTTGTTGGTACGTTTGAGTATTTCGGGTGTCTGTTTGTCTGTCAGTCTGTTTCCCTTTCCAGGGCAACTCCAAGAAACAATCCAATACACACCTAGCCAAAATGATGAAAAGGAAGAATTCTCCTCGAAAGAATCTACAGGAAGTAGGGACAGCTCAAGAATTGATGAAAACGGATATAAGCAACATAACAGAGCACGAATATAAAATGATAATCATAAAACTAATCGCTGGGCTTGAAAAAAGCATAGATGAATGCAAGGGGTCCCCACGCGGCAGAGTTCAAGGACCTTAAAAATGGTCAGCAAGAATTAAAAAAGGCCTTGGATGAAATACAAGGCAAATTGGAAGCAGCCACAGTACGGATTGAAGAGGTAGAAGAAAGAGTAAGTGCATTAGAAGATAAACTTATGGAAAAAGAGGAAGCAGATAAAAAGAGAGAGAAGCTGATCCAGGAACAGGAAAGGAGAATTCGAGAGCTGAGCGATGCACTCAAACGAAACAATATCCGTATCATAGGAGTTCCAGAGGAAGAAGAGAGAGAGAAAGGAGTCGAAGGGGTACTTGAACAAATCATTGCTGAGAACTTCCCCAACATGAGGAAGGAAACGGGCATGGAAATCCAAGAAGCACAGAGAACTCCCCTCAGACGTAACTTGAATAGACCCTCTGCACGACACATCATTGTGAAATTGGCCAAATATAAAGACAGAGAGAGAATCCTGAAAGCAGCTAGAAATAAAAGGGGCTTAACAGACAAGGGCAGACACATAAGGATTGTAGCAGACTTATCTACAGAAATATGGCAAGCTAGAAAGGAATGGCAGGATATCTTCAACGTGATGAGCAGGAAGGATATGCAACCAATAATCCTGTACCCAGCTAGCCTGTCATTCAGAATAGAAGGAAAGATCAAGGTTTTCCCCAGCAAACAAAAACTGAAGGAATTCATCTCCAACAAGCCAGCATTACAAGAGATCCTGAGGGGCAACCTATGAAGGAAAGGTTGCAAAGAACACAAACTACCAGAGACAGACTTACAAGCATGAAACCTACGAATAATACAGGGACTGTAAGCCCATATTTTTCAATATTAACACTGAATGTAAATGGACTAAATGCACCAATCAAAAGACACAGGGTAACAGAATGGATTAAAAAACAAGACCCATCTATTTGCTGTCTTCAAGAGACTCATTTTAGACCTGGGGACACCTTCAGATTGAAAGTGAGGGGATGGAGAACTATCTACCAGGCTACTGGAACTCAGAAGAAAGCTGGAGTAGCCACACTTATATCAGACAAACTGGATCCTTCATTTAAAGTAAAGGATATAATAAGAGATGAAGAAGGGCATTATATAATAATCACAGGGACCATCCAGCAGGAAGAGCTAACAATTATAAATATCTACGCGCCGAATTTGGGGGCACCCAAATATGTAAAACAACTAATTACAAACATAAGCAACCTTATCGATAAAAATATCCTAATAGTAGGGGAACTTAACACTCCACTCTCAGCACTGGACAGATCCACAAAACAGAAAATCGCCACAGAAACAATGGCCCTGAACGACACTTTAGAACAGATGGGCCTAATAGACATCTTCAGGGCGCTTCATCCAGAAGCAAAGGAATTTACATTCTTCTCAACTGCACACGGTACATTTTCCAAGATAGACCACATTCTGGGGCACAGGGAAGCTCTGAATAAATATAATAGAATCGAGGACATACCGTGCACATTGTCAGACCACAATGCTTTGAAACTTGAAATTAACCAAAGGAAAAAGCATGGAAAATATCCAAAATCATGGAGGCTAAACAACAGCCTATTAAAAGACGAGTGGGTCAACCAAGCAATCAAAGAAGAAATTTAAAAATATATGGAAACATATGAAAATGAAAATACAACAATCCAAACACTCTGGGATGCGGCAAAGGCAGTCCTGAAAGGGAAATATATTGCAATCCAGGCCCACCTCAAGAAACAAGAAAAATCAGTAGCACAAATCCTAATGGCACGCCTAAAAGAACTAGCAGCAGAACAACTAAAACAACCCAAACCCAGCAGAAAGAGAGAAATTACAAAGATCAGGGCACAAATTAATCATATGGAAACAGAAAAAGTAATGGAACAGATCAATGAAACCAAGAGCTGGTTCTTTGAAAGAATAAACAAAATAGACAAACCGCTAGCCAGGCTTCTCAAAAAGAAAAGAGAGAGAACTCAAATAGATAAAATCATGAATGAAAAGGGAGTAATTGCAACCAATCCCTTAGAAATAAAAGCAATCGTCAGAGAATACTATGAAAAATTATATGCCACCAAACTCGGCAACCTGGAAGAAATGGACAAATTTCTAAACAGTCACATGCTACCAAAACTCAAACGGGAAGAAATAGAAAATCTGAACAGAACCATAACGAGTAAAGAAATAGAATCAGTTATCAAAAATCTCCCATCAAATAAAAGCCCTGGACCGGATGGCATCCCTGCGGAATTTTACCAAACACTTAAAACAGAGTTAATTCCTATCCTCCTCAAGCTGTTTCAGAAAATTGAAATGGAAGGAACACTCCCAGACTCATTCTATGAAGCCAGCATCACATTGATTCCCAAGCCAGACAAAGACCCAGCAAAGAAAGAGAATTACAGGCCAATATCCCTGATGAATATGGATGCACAAATTCTCAACAAGATCCTAGCAAATAGAATCCAACAGCATATAAAAAAAATTATTCACCATGATCAAGTAGGGTTCATCCCAGGGATGCAAGGCTGGTTCAATATTCGCAAATCGATCAACGTGATACATCACATTAACAAAAGAAAAGATAAGAACCATATGATCCTGTCAATTGATGCAGAAAAAGCATTTGACAAAATACAGCATCCTTTCCTAATAAAAACCCTCGAGAAAGTCGGGATAGAAGGAACATACTTAAACATCATAAAAGCCATCTATGAAAAACCCACAGCTAATATCCTCAATGGGGAAAAACTGAGAGCCTTCCCCCTGAGATCAGAAACACGACAGGGGTGTCCACTCCCACCACTGTTATTTAACATAGTGTTGGAAGTCCTATCATCAGCAATCAGACAACAAAATGAAATAAAAGACATCAAGATTGGCAAGGAGGAAGTCAAACTCTCACTCTTTGCAGATGACATGATACTTTACTTGAAAAACCCGACAGAATCCACCAAAAGCCTGCTAGAACTGATCCATGAATTCAGCAAAGTTGCAGGGTACAAAATCAATGTACAGAAATCGGTGGCATTCATATACACCATCAATGAAGCAGCAGAAAGAGAAATAAAGAAGCTAATCCCCTTCACAATCGCACCAAAAACCATCAAATACCTAGGAATAAACCTAACCAAAGACGTAAAAGACCTCTTCGCTGAAAACTATAAAAAACTTATGAAGGAAATTGAGGAAGACACAAGGAAATGGAAAAACATCCCATGCTCATGGATTGGAAGAATAAATATCGTCAAAATGGCAATACTACCCAAAGCAATCTACACATTCAATGCAATCCCAATCAAAATTGCACCAGCATTCTTCTCAAAGCTAGGGCAAACAAACCTAAAATTTGTATGGAACCACAAAAGACCCCGAATAGCCAAAGTAATACTGAAGAGTAAAACCAAGGCGGGAGGCATCACAATCCCAGACTTTAACCTCTACTACAAAGCGGTGGTCATCAAGACTGTATGGTATTGGCACAAAAATAGACACATAGACCAATGGAATAGAATAGAAAACTCAGAAATGGACCCGCAAGTATATGGCCAACTAATCTTTGACAAAGCAGGAAAGAGTACCCAATGGAAAAAAGACAGCCTCTTTAATAAATGGTGCTGGGAGAACTGGACTGCAACATGCAAAAGAATGAAACTAGACCTCTTCCTTACACCACTCATAAAAATAAACTCTAAATGGATAAAAGATCTGAATGTGAGACAGGAAACTATCAAAATCCTAGAGGAGAAAGCAGGGAAAAGCCTCTTTGACCTAAGACGCACCAAATTCCTACTCGACACATCTCCAAAGGCAAGGGAATTAAAAGCAAAAATGAACTACTGGGATCTCATCAAGATTAAAAGCTTCTGCACGGCAAAAGAAACAACCAACAAAACTGATAGGCAACCAACGGATTGGGAAAGGATAATTGCAAATGACATATCGGATAAAGGACTGGTATCTAAAATCTATAAAGAACTTACCAAACTCCACACCCGAAAAACGAATAACCCAGTGAAGAAATGGGCGGAAGATTTGAATACACATTTCTCCAAAGAAGACATTCAAATGGCAAACAGATACAAGAAACGATGCTCAATGTCACTCATCATTAGGGAAATACAAATCAAAACCACACTGAGATACCACCTCACACCAGTCAGAGTGGCTAAAGTGAACAAACCAGGAAACTATAGATGCTGGCGAGGATATGGAGAAACAGGAACCCTCTTGCACTGTTGGTGGGAATGCAAACTGGTGCAACCACTCTGGAGAACTGTGTAGAGGTTCCTCAAAAAAAAATGAAGATAGACTTACCGTACTACCCAGCAACAGCACTGTTAGGAATCTACCCAAGAGATCCAGGACTGCTGATGCATAGGGGCACGTGTACCCCAATGTTCATAGCAGCACTTTTGACAATAGCCAAATCATGGAAAGAGACTAAGTGTCCATCAACTGATGAATGGATAAAGAAGATGTGGTATATATATACAATGGAATACTATGCAGCAATGAGAAAGAATGAAATCTGGCCATGTGTGACAACATGGATGGAACTGGAGGATATTATGCTGAGTGAAATAAGTCAGGCAGAGGAAGACAGATGCCATATGTTCCTACGCATAGGTAGGCTGTGGAAGACCTAGCAGAGAACCAGGGGGGAGGGGAAGACGGGAAGAGGGGGAAAAAGTCACAGAGAGGAAGGAAGACATGACATGAGAGACTCTCAAAGAATAAGAAAGAACTGAGGGGAGAGATGGGTGTGGGAGGGGGGAGAGTGGGTGGTGGGCACAGAGGAGGGCACTTGTTGGATTGAGCACTGGGTATTGTATAGAAACCAATTTGACAATAAACTATTAAAAAATAAAAATAAAAATAAATAAATAAATAAGGTGTCTTTAGGGACACCTGGGGGATCAGTCGGTTAAACGTCTGACTTCAGCTCAGGTCATGATCTCATGGTTCGTGGTTTCAAGTCCCACATTGGGCTCTGTGTGGACATCATGGGGCCTGCTTGGGATTCTCTCTCTCCCTCTGTCTCTGCCCCTCCCCATGTCTCTCTCTGTCAAAAATAAATAAACATTTTAAAAAAAAGAAAGAAAGAAAAGGGGTTTGTTTTCCTTTACTACTTCATGGCCTCAGGGTAGCTATTTCCTTCCTGTACCAGCTTCCTTCCCTCTGTGGTGCTGGAACAGGCACTGATACCAGGAAAGTGGAGTTGAGGAGCTGACAGTCAGGCTGGTCAGCTGCCCCTGGACTGTCATCCATCCTCTCTTATCCCCCTAACCTTTGGGATGACAGTTCAGATGATGCCTCCACCCTGGCCAGGTTGAGATGAAAACACTGGTTGCCTAAGGTAGCGGGAGCTGGGCTCCCTTCCCTGCCCCCTCCCCTTGTTTCTTACTCATTGCATCAGCACATGGGCTGACCTTGGCCTTTCCTCCACACACACGTGAGACAGAGCAACAGAGATATCCTGGGAAAAGTAACTAGATATGGAAAAATACAAAGATCATAGTCAACAACATAAAACATCTGAAAACATTGATGGAAGAGAAGTACACAGAAATTCAAATAAGCAGGTAAAATAATCAAGGAGATTATTTGTCAAGGAAAGACAAAGGCCATAGGAAGAAGATATGATAAAAAAAACTGGGAAAATATTGGACATGGAAAATGTTTATTAACATAGGACAGGGTAGAATAAATAGGAGAATGAAGATATTGAAAGAATTAGTGAGTCCAATGATAGACTGAAGATGACATCTGAAAGACAAAGGATACAAGAATGCAGTAGAAAGCATACAAGAGGTGAAGTCATGACCCACCTGTGGGCAAGGATATTCTGCTTCATGCTTCTGAAACAGTGACTAACACATAATGCTACTAAACGTTGTTGTCGAATACATAAAGAAAATGAACATAGAGTACCAGGATCTAGATACAAGTACAGTAAACCTTGGTTTGCCAGCATAATTTGTTCTGGAAACATGCTTGTAATCCAAAGCACCCATATATCAAAGCGAATTTCAAGAACTATTGGCTCAGTTGTGATCATGTGACGTTTGGCTTCTGGACTACTCATATTGCAAGACATCACTTGTTTATCAAGTTAAAATTTCTTAGAAATGTTCGCTCATCTTGTGGAACATTCACGGAACAAGTTACTCACAATCTAAGGTTTTACTGTAGTCCCCAAAAGAGGGGAAATCTATGTGATGACCCAGCAGAAGATGCATGGGTGGCAGCTTCAGCGGCTTCAGTCAGACATGGACATGAGAGCCTGAAGTGGCTGGACTCTGAGGCACGTGAGAGGACATGGCAGATGAAGTTCAGGGATGAGGCAGGAAGATACACACATGGATGAGTCAAGGGACAAGAAGAATAATGCACAGGTGACCGCTGTTGGGGACACCATGATGATGTGACTGGAGGGTAGATGTATGGAGACTGGTAGGAGCGGCTAAGAAAGGCCAGGATTTCCTTGCCAGGAAATGGTGAAGTTCATGTAAAGTGAAGCAGACGGGGCAGGGTTTGGGACCGGACAGGCGGGAAAAGGAGATTGATAATTTGGTGGATTTTGGCTCTTTATCTTCTTATCTTCTTCCAGTCCACATGTGAAGAGGGGTAGGGTGTGCTAGTAGCTAAATGCTTGACAGATTGGGACTCAAAATCATCTGAGCCATGCCCATTACCAACCGGCTGACCCTGGTCATGTCCACTGTCCCCAGGCTTCAGGATTCATGTCTGTAAAAGTGGAAAAATGGGTATTAAGCTGTACAGCATACAAAGGGAAGCAGATACTAAACAACAGGTGATATTATGCAGCCCAGTGAAGATTCGATCCAGGTGCAAAGATGAGGAAAAATTCTCAGCAAAGAGAAAAGGCTAGTGAGACCTTGACTTGTTGGTGGAATCAGATGAAGGCCAGTAGGGCGGGAGGAGGAGAATGATGGATGGAGGGATAGGGGAAAGGGGCGGATAAACATGGCTTTGTAGGCTATGATGAGAAATTTGGATTTTATTCTGACCATTCTGGGAAGTTGTGGGAGGGATTTAGCATGATTTTTTTTTAATGTCTTACTGTGAAATAATTATAGATTCATGAGAAATTGCAAACACAGTGCAGAGTACCTTTCACTTAATTTTCCCCTTGGTCACATCTGAGATGATCTTTATGTCAAACCCAGGAAATGGACATTGGTACAATCTTCAGACCTTTCTCAGAGTTACCATTTTTTATGTAATTGTGTGTGTGTGTAGCTCTGGGCGATTTTATCACATGTGTAGATTCATATAACTACAGACACGGTCAAGGTATAGAACGTTTTTTTTTGGCAGGAGGTCAAAAGGAGATGTTTAGCTCCCAAATGGTGATGGTGCAAGTTAAATTAAAGGAAGTCTGAGGTGGTGCAATATATGCCTACAGAAATGAGGAGTATTTGGAAAAATAGTCCTTGGGGGCTACAATCTTGGTCTTAGCATTTGATCTGAGCAACCAAGAATTTCTATGTTGTCAGTAAGTAGGTCAGTTCGGTGATCATCCTGACTAGTAGGGAGTTGTTTATTTATTAATTTTTTACATTTAGTTATTTATTTTTGAGAGAGAGAGAGAGAGAGAGAGAGAATCCCAAGCAGGTTCCACGTTGTCAGTGCAGAGCCTGATAGAGGGCATGATTTGAGCCAAAATCTAGTTGGACGCTTATCTGACTGAGCCTCCAGGCACCCCTGGAATTAGTTTTTAAAGGGAAGGCCAGAACAATAGAGGTTTAGATTTGGAAATGTGTCCAGCAAAATAGATCAATAGTGTGTGGGTAGTGCTATGACCAAAGTTTCTTTAAGATCATCTGAATAGGCTTCAGCATGGCCGGGCAGTTGAAAGGGAAACATATGGCATGTCCAGCTAAACAGAATTTTGCCAGTGTGATGGGAGCCAAATTATGGTGCTAAGTGGTTGGCTATGGCAGTCTTGTTTAAGAGGCCATTTAGGGGCACCTGGGTGGCTCAGTTGGTTAAGCGGCTGACTTCAGCTCAGGTCATGATCTCATGGTCTGTGAGTTCAAGCCCCATGTTGGGCTCTGTGCTGCCAGCTTGGAGCCTGGAGCTTGCTTCAGATTCTGTGTCTTCCCTTCTCTCTGCCCTTCCCTTGCTCACACTCTGTCTCTATGTCTCTCAAAAATAAAATAAAAACATAAGAGGCCATTTAACTATGGGTGTCAGTGTGCCAAAATATAGCTAGATGGCTGTTGCATTGCCAGGTGGGGTCTGCTCATGGCCTGCAGCGTTCCAGGCGCATGCTATTAACTACCCAAAGCTATGAGAAGTCAGAAGGCTGGGCAGTAGTTATTTGTTCTGTGTGAATGCTGTAACCGAAGGCACTGAAGGCCCGCTGACCACATGGACTTAGTGTGGACCAGGTGATGTACCCATTTCAGATCTGTGTGGTTGGAGGGAACCTGCATTCCTTAGTGGAAGATCTTATCAGGAAAATCCAGTTTTAGTCTTTCTTGGCCACTCTGCTATTCACACTGTTGTGGGTGTGAGTTGTGGAGCCATGATCTTTACTTTGAGTGAGATTATCATAGGCTTTAGAAGTTAAGTACCCTTTATAGCCAGGAATATTTGGCAAAGCTTGTGGTGTAGGCTAAGCAAATCAACATTTATCAAGGTACCAAATAACTCTGACAGATAGCCAAAGGGGCATTTGATGGTGAGATGATCATATGTCACAGTAACTTGCGCCTTGACCTGGCCTCCATCCCAGTCAGGATTGGGGCAAGATCGACAAGAACAGACAAAAGAGTAACAAGGAGTGCCTAAAGATTCACTAGGTTTGCCTTGAGACTGATCGAAACTGACATTAGAAGTTGCCTTATAAAAAATAAAAAAGAAGTTGCCTTATAACTACATCAGGAAGAGAGTGGCTCTTAGGCATACCAGATGAACCTAGGACTTTCACTGAGGTGGCATGACCCTGAACTTTAGGGGGGAGGGCAACAGCCCATGTACTCTCTGTAAGTGCAACAACGATTATTCGCATGTCCTGTGTGTCTAGTATGTTCCCTCACAGTAGGAGGTCATCAATGTAGTGCTATACATGGGTGCCTGGGGACAGCTAAATCCAATTAGGATTTTGCCAGTAGAAGTGGTATGTGATGGTTGAACTTCTGAGATATCCCATGGGCAACTGAGGAAAGGTGTATTGTTTTCCTTTGAAAGTGATTAACTATTGAATTCACCTTTCAGGGTGAATGTGATTGAAAGGTTGTTGAAATAGGCACTGGATAGGATATATAGAACAGCAAAATATTTGCCAGTGGACAACTGAATGGCTTCGTTCATTTCAATTATCTGAGTACAGGGGCTTTAATGGATGGGAACAAGGTAGCGATAACCTACCATGACCTCCCAATCCTCTGAGCAGTCTTTTTTTTTTTTTTTTTTTTTTAAAGTAGGCTTCATACCCAGTGCGGAGTTCAATACAGGGCTTGAACTCATGACCCTGAGATCAAGACCTGAGCAGAGATCAAATCAGATGCTTGACTGAGCCACCCAGGTTCTCTGAGGATTCTTTATTAATATTATTAAAAAACTGTTTTTTTAAACATTTATTTATTTTTGAGAGAGAGAGAGAGAGTGACTGGGGGAGGGGAAGAGAGAGAGGAAGACACAGAATCTGAAGCAGACTCCAGGCTCTGAGCTGTCAGCACAGAGCCCGACATGGGGCTAAACTCACAGACCACAAGATCATGACTTGAGCTGGAGTCAGACGTTTAACCAGCTAAGCCACCCAGGTGCGCCTCTGTTTTTATTTTTAACATTTATTTTTGAGAGAGGGTGAGGGAGCGAGCATGAGTGGGTGAGGGACAGACAGTGAGAGAGACAGAAGATTCAAAGCAGGCTCTGTGCTGAGAGCAGTGAGCCAATGTGGGGCTCAAACTCACAAACCATGGGATCATGACCTGAGCCAAAGTGGGACCCTCAACCGACCGAACCACCCAGGCCCCCCACCTCTGAGTACTCTTAAGTATCTACTGTGGTTTCTCAGATGTAAACAAAATTGATCACTTCCTACTACAAGACAATGAACCTTGCCTAATTTGTATGTTAAATACATTTTTTGATAGCTCTTCAAAATGATTTCTGGCCTTTTACCAGTTTATTTTCTCTTACTTAATTGATTCAATTGTTGTTTTGTCCACTGACTTTTGTCTAACTCTTCCTTTTGTTACTTCATCTTAGAACTTACTTCAAAATTTTCATTCAAATACACGAGGATCATCACACAAACACATTTTGCCCCGGACAGATGCCTGTAGGCATCTCTGTAGAGAGATGTGTTCTCTGAGCTCCAAACCTGTGCCGGAGGTATGGAGACAACAGGTGGCTATTATCTTCTCCAAACAGCAATGTTACTTGTATTTCTTATTACAAAACATACCAAATATGGGCAACTGAAACGTGAGAGATCGCAATAAACTTCAGTTTATATGCATTGGAAAACTTCGAAATTAAGGGCTAAGGTCTGCTCCTCAGTTAAATATGGGTGATAATATCAAGAATGTGGAGAGCATAGTAACACTTTAAACTATAAATGTTCCCTCTGAATGTTTTCAGATTTATTGAAATTCTCCAATCATTTTATATAACCCCAAGCTGAGAATTATGTTGGATTACTTACAGTTTTTCTGTCAACAAGAACATACAAATTTCCAGAGGGTGTATAATAAGAACAGGCTTTGACTCTGAAATAAAATGTTGGCAAATTGTATCTCAACTGTTAATTTGCATTCTTTCTGATCCTTTGTGAGAAAAACATTTTCAAAGTTAGACTTTTTTCCAAGAATTTCCTGCATTTCAAATATCTTGCCTGCTTTGTTGTTTCTTGAATGACTGAAGTATCTAACTGAATTATTGTCCATATGATAGATCTTCCATATGTTTTCAATGAAATGTCTGGTTACAGGGATGTTAAGCATGTATCAAAACATTAAAGTGTACCTCTACTATGTGCACAAACTATGTGCAGTTTATGTGTCGCCAATGATACCTCTGTTAAACAAATCTTCCAAACTTGTCGCTTCCTAAATCATTTTACTGTGTTTTATTATCATCATACTCTCTCTACAGGTTATCTGCAGCTGTTGGATTGGAATGGCAGAAACAGAATGCTGCCCCTCTGGCAACTCTCCCCAACTGTGCTCAGTGACGTCACACTGGCGGTCTGAAATTGGCCACAGTGGGAGTACTTACCCCAGAGAACTTGAAAGACACTACAAACCAGGACTTCACTGTATTACTGAAAGTCTAGACTTAAGACTATGATGGAGAATTTGTAAATAATGCATATTAAACTTAAAAAGCGTGTGGGGTGTGTGGTCATTACATTGTACACAGCATGAAAATACCTGAGGAACAAAAACAAGTGAAAGATATGAACAGATATTTTATCAAGAAGAATACAGATGGCAAATAAATACAAGAAAAAAATGTTCAACATCATCAATCCTTAGGGAAATGCAATTAAAATTACTGCTTGCTTATTAAAAGGGTAAATTCCAAAGACTGAACCAAAAGACTGATATCACGTACTGGCAAAGATGTGAAAGAACTGGGACTCTCATGCACTCCCAGTGGGTATGCAAAAGCAAACCAACACTTTAGATCAGTCTGGCAGTTTCTTAATAAGTTAAACATTCACTTACCCTATGACTCAGGCATTTTACTTTGAGTTACTAACACAAGAGAAGTGAAAAATACATATATACATACAAATGTTCCAGCAGCTTTATTTGCAATAGATAAAACAAGGTACCTAAAAGACCCCTGACAGATGAATGGATAAACAAATGGTATATCCATAGAAAAGATACTATACAGCAATAAAAAGAGTGAAATACTTATGTGAGCATCATTGAAGAATCTCAAAATAATTACAAATCATGAATGAAACCAGAAAAAAAAACATTTTATGACTCAGATCATATAAAATTCTAGAAAATACAAACTAATGTATTATAAATGAAGGGGTAAGTGGCTGCCTGGACAGGAGAAAGACATCATAAAATGACATGAGGTACATTAGGGGTGATGGACATTGTTCATTATGATTATGATGAGGTTCTGTGGATTTATGAATATGTCAAAACTTAACAAATTGTACACCTCGAATAGGTGCAATATATTGCATGTCAACTATACCTGAATAAAGATCTACAAAATAGTTTTAAAAAACCAACCTAGATCTCCCACTTTTTTCATAAAATTAAGTTTGACGGCCCTATGTTGACTCTATCTCTTGCCTGATGACCTTGGAAAAGCAGACTTGCCATAGCGGTAGCAAATATTTATGAGCAGTTAAAGTTATTCCACCTGAGTCAACAAGAATGCTGGCTCGGTCACATAGTCACATCAACAGGCTAAGGGATCTCCTTTCTCTGTATGCCTATTTTCCTATCTGTGTAGAAACGGCCTTTAGGTGAATGTACCAGAAAGCCTATGGGAACCCACAAAACCAATAGCTTATTTCTTTGACAAAGACCTCAGCTGCAAAGATGCACGTACCTGGAGGTCCTGAGAATTTCTGTGCACACTAACGCTGCACATTCACAGTCATTGCAGCATTCTGATGCAATTTTAGATGGGGCACGTTCCATCTACTTTGCTGCAGTCCCCTCCACTGCAGTGTTACTATACCAATTATGGTTGCCCGGGGCCCTGTATTCTTAGCATGACACTAGTCTAGTGTATCAGGGCACAGCTCCTTTGTAGGACTGGGGTAGAGAATTCCATCAACACTATTGAGCATTATGGGTCATCCACTGTGAAAAAGAAAAAAAGATTCATGTTGTCCTCAGAAGCACTGGAGGTTGTCAACTTCCTGACTCTTCAGAGTATTCTGAGCCCACAGAAAAATCCCGATACCCAGTCCACAAATTAAGACAAGGCCCTGCAGTCTTTCCTAGGAGACCTTGGGCAACAACATAAATTAGGCCAAAGCTGGGAAGAGAGCTATATTCTTTCATCAAACTGTCATCTCTGAGGCACACAAAGTACTGGAAACCCCATGAAAGTGGTTTACTTCTTAATGCTGGCAGAGCCCCGGTGTTTTCAAATCATCTCACTAGGTGCATAGAACTCCAAGATCAAAGGTGACTTAAACAGCAAGGTCTTTATTATTGCAAAATCCAAAGCAATTACGAGGCAGGGAATTCCCAGATCGGTGAATTAGAGAATAGGAAAATCCAAGATGAGTGTCACACAAAACTAACACATTCTTGAAAATGTAATCCTTCTTGGCAAGTTACCAGGAGAACTCAGGTTGGGTACACTAGGCCACAATGGGGTCAGGGCCATGCCCTAACTTCTACAAGAGAAGAGAATGAAGACCCTATAAGGGCTAAGACTAATCATGATTTCCTCCAGCAAATAGGGGAGCTTCCCTGAGTATGTTGTGGTAGTAACTGTTGCACACTGTGTGAACCTGCTGAGTGGTAGAGATGACAAAACTCTTCCACAGAAACTGGCAGTGACATAAATCTGGGAAGAGCCCTGGACAGGTTAGAAACTGTAACACAGCTCCTTATAGATTCCCACATACTTGGATCTCCCCACTATGAATTTTCAGACATATGGGCTTAAGTTTGCTAGATGGCTTCTTCACAACTTCCCCCCTCCAGTGTAATTATCTAAAAGGAAACCATATGTCCCTGTACATCTAAGGCCTTTCTCTAGTATGAAATCTCTGGTGTTGAATGAGGTCAGATTTGGAGCTAAAGGATTTCCCGCATTCTCTGCACTCAGGAGGCCTCTTGCCAGTGTGAACTCTCCGGTGTTGAATGAGGCTGGAGCTTTGGCTAAAGGATTTTCCACATTCCCCACACTCATAAGGCCTTTCTCCAGTGTGAACTCTCAGGTGTTTGACAAGGTTAGATTTACAGCTAAAGGACTTTCCACATTCACTACACTCAATAGGCCTTTCTCCAGTGTGAACTCTCCAGTGGTTCTTGAGGTTGGAGCTATGGCTAAAGGATTTTCCACATTCCCCACACTCATAAGGCCTTTCTCCTGTGTGGACTTTCCGATGTGAACTGAAACTGGAACTTTGTTTAAAGGATTTCCCACATTTAGTGCACTCATAAGGCCTTTCTCCAGTGTGAAGTCTTCTGTGGTGAATGAGACTGGAGCTTCGGCTAAAGGATTTTCCACATTCACCACACTGATGAGGCCTTTCTCCAGTGTGAACTCTCCTGTGGTAAATGAGACTGAAGTTTTGGCTAAAGGACTTCCCACATTCACTGCACTCATAAGGCCTTTCTCCAGTGTGAACTCTCTGATGTTGAATGAGGTTGGACCTTTGGCTGAAAGATTTTCCACATTCTCTGCACTCATAAGGCTTCTCTCCAGTGTGAACTTTTCTATGGCTATTGAGGCTGTAGCTTTGGCTAAACGATTTCCCACATTCACCGCACTCATAGGGTCTTTCTCCAGTGTGAACTCTCCGATGTATAACAAAACTGGAGTAGTAGGTAAAGAATTTTCCACATTCACTGCATTCATAAGGTCTTTCCCCAGTGTGGACTTTCTGGTGCTGGATGAGGTTACATCTTCGGGTACAGGCTTTTCCACATTTGCCACACTCATAAAGTCGTTCTCTAGTGAGGACTCTCTGGTCCTGAGCAAGTGTGTCTATGCGGCTGAAGGCTTTCTTGCATTCTCCACAGCTGTGATGACTTTTTCCATTGTGAAAGACAGCCTTGCACTCATTGTTCAGCTTCTCCCCAGTGTGAGTGACCTGCTGTTGGAGAAATTCCATGGTGGCTAAGAAGTCCTTCCCTGTCTCCTCACAGGTAAGGGGCTTCCCTGACATGTGGACTGTACAGCTCTTTATAAACGAGGCTCTGTCCACATAACTTCTGAAGGGAATCTCTCTAGTGTGCTGCCCCTGGTACTGTTGAAGGTTGGCAGCTAAACAGAATTGTTTGCCACATGTATATGGTTTTTCCCCAGGATAAGTTTTCTGGTGCTCAGCCATGTGCAAAATGTTTCTCAAGATTGGGCCAT
This sequence comes from Paguma larvata, assembly GCA_030068075.1. Lineage (NCBI taxonomy): Eukaryota > Metazoa > Chordata > Mammalia > Carnivora > Viverridae > Paguma > Paguma larvata. The sequence continues at coordinate 5,822,664 of CM057841.1, read as the reverse complement.
GCATCTCAAAGGGCTGGGCCTTCTGGGGAGATGAATCTGCCTTGAGAGTCCTGATCTGTGACACTCCTACAGAAATGCTCTCTTCAGAAGGTGTCTCCTCATCCTCCACTCCATGTCCACAACCTGAAAGCACAGAAGTGGTAATGAAGTACATGTTGACATTACCAGGAAGGAGGAAAACCCATCACAAATGTACATCTGACACACTAAAGAACCAGCATATGAACTCTTTTCAGGCAAAGGAAGTTGAGGTTAGGTTTTAGAAGCAGCTGCTTTGCACTACTGGGTCCCCAAGGTTGCAGGATTGGGAAGGCCTCACTAGGTACAGCATATAAGGAAAGGGTTGGGCCAAGGGTGAAACACGTTCTACAACCTGTTCTACGTCAATGGCTTTTAGCCAGATTACACCTGCTGGGGACATGTGATACTGTGCAGAAATCTACTTCCATATGTAGGATATTCTGACTGCAACAAAGTAAAGTTTTCAAGAATTATTAAAAGATATGTGCATACTTTAGAATACGACAATGTTGGAAAGCACTGTGGAGAGACGAGCGTGAAGAATGAGTGGCAAAAAGGGTCCAGGGAAGTGGGGATTAGCCTGGGGCTACAGAAAGAATAAAAATGACATCAGCGGGGTGCCTGGATGGCTCAGTCGGCTGAGCATCCGACTGTGGCTCAGGTCATGATCTCACGGTTCGTAAGTTTGAGCTCTGTGCTGACAGCTCAGACCCTGGAGCCTGCTTCCGATTCTGTGTCTCCCTCTCTCTCTGCCCTTCCCCACTCACGCGCTCTCTCACTCTTAAAAATAAATAAAACATTTAAAAAAATGACGTCAGCAAAGTGTCAAGAATGGAGAAGGGAAGACAGAAGTGAGTTGTGGCTACCAGTAATGGCACCAAAACACAACTCAAATGCGATAGGTTCCTGGTGCCACCTGAACACAGCTCTGACGTCACACTCGCCGCCAGCTGTCATTCACCTGGGCCAAGCCCTCTCTGGGCCCATCTTATGGAGACTGGAGCTATGGCCCTCCTCAGAAGCACAGAGGATTCCTCCTCTAGTCCCAGCTGGGTAACTTCAAGGGACCTGGAACATCCAAATCCTAAGGGAAAGACAGGAAGGATCAGTGGCCAATACGGGCCTGTAACAACTCAGCACACACTGGTCACAGGAAAGATACTAAAAAAAGTACCTCCAGGCCCAGCGAGAAGGAAGATGGTGGGACAGTAAGCACCAGGTTACCTGTCTCCCCACCTGGACCACAAAGGCACTGACAGAATCAACCTGATATAACTATTTTGCAACTCTAGATACAGTGAGGGCTTACAACACGCTAAGTTGCTTTAATTTTGGTCAATTTCAGCTCTTAGCATTGTATAAGTTATCCACCTCCCAACCCCTCCAACTCTGAGCCCCAGAGCAGGCAGCCATACACATGTTTCTGTAGCAGCTTGCTAGAGCCAAGGTGGGCAATAAGGACCCTGTGCTCCAGGTATCACAGATCTGTACTCTGATTACTGCTTCTGATGGTTGGAAGTGAGACAGACAGGTGGGCAGCCATTGTTACAAAGCCTCTCCCTCACTGGCTGAAGCGATTTTACAGGAGATTTAAAGGATAGACATTTATTCCCTTCACACCCCTCCCTTCATTATGTTTCTCTTATTCCCCTTTTGGGAGGCAAAAATTCATGGACAAGGATGTTCAAAATCAATCACGTACATGGGGGAATATAGAAAATCATCATACATGCCCAGGGAAACAGGCACGGTCTCATAAAAAACAAAGAAGACCTTAATTTTATACCTCAGACTGATGTCCCTACAGACACCCTACAATCATTAAATAAAAACAACCTCCAAATGTCCAGTTTTTAACAACAATAACAAATCACAGGACATACAAAGCAACAGGAAAGTTTAGCCCATTCTAAGGAAAAAAAAATCAAGAGAAACTGACTTTGAGAAAGACCACATTGTGTACTTATTAGACAAAGACTTTAATTTTTTTTTAATGTTTTCATTATTTACTTTTGAGAGAGAGGGAGAGAGAGCAAGCACAAGTGGGGGAGAGGCAGAGAAAGATGGAGACACAATTCAAAGCAGGCTCCAGGCTCTGAGCTGTCAGCACAGAGCCCAATGCAGGGCTTGAACCCACAAACCATAAGATCACGACCTGAGCCGAAGTTGGATGCTTAACCAACTGAGCTACCCAGGCACTGCAATTAGACAAAGCCTTTAAAACAACTGTCTAAAGGATGCTAAAAGTGCTAAAAAAAAAAAAAAGTGGACAAAGTCAAGAAAATGTTGCATGACCAAAACAGAACTATTAATAGAGATAGGATACATAAAGAATAATCAAAAAGAAATTCTGGGGCTGAAAAGCATAATAATTTTTTGAATTAAAGAAGTCACTAGAGGGATACAAAAGCAACTCTGAGTAGGCAAAGAAACAATCAGTGAACTTGAAGATACTGAATCTAAGGAAAAGAAAGAAAAAGTATCGACCAGGAGTGAACCAAACATATAGAACCTGTGGGATGCCATCAGTAGACCAATATATGCAATGTGTTAGTCTAGAAGAAAAAGAGAGAAACAAAAGGACATAGAGCTTATTTGAAGAAATAATGCTTGAAAACTTCCCAAATTTGATGGAAGAGACAAATATTAACAGGTAAGAGACTCAGTGAACTCCAACCAGGATAAACTCTAAAACTTACACTTGGCTCATTATAATCAAAGTGTCAAACCCCAAAGGTAAGGAGAGAATCTTGAAAGCAGCAAGATAGAAGTGATTATCACATACAAGGGATCTCCAATAAGATTATCAGATTTCTTATCAGAATCAACAGAGGCGAGAGGCAGTGGGTTGATATATTCAAAGTGTTAAAATAAAAAAACGGTCAACCAGAATCCTACAACCAGCAAAACTCAAAAATGAGAGAGTAATTGAGACCTTGCAGATACATAAAAGTCGAGGGAGTTCTTTACTACCAGATGTGTCTGCAAGAAAGGTTAGAGGTGGTCCTTCAGGTTGAAATGAAAGGACACTAGATATAACTCAAAGCCATTTGACCAAATCAAGATCTCTGTTAAATTAAAAACAGACAATTACAAAAGGTAATTGTATTGTAATTTAACATTTAAGAGATTAATCCACAAACAATAATTATTGGTCTAAATTTTTGGACACACAACATATAAAGATATAATTCTGTGACATCAACAACTACAAGAGGTGGGGACAAAGCTGTATAGAAGAAGAATTTTAAAAAATATGATTGAAGCTAAGCTGGCATAAAATCTTACGTATTATAATTTTAGCACGTTAAACATAACCCCATGGTTAAAAAGACAGAAAGAGCACATTCCAGAAACTACCATGAAAAAAGCCCAAATTAAAACATTTCACTACCAAAAAATCAACTGAACACAAAAGAGTAATGCAGGAAATGAGAGACAAAAAAGCTATAAGAAATACAGAAAACATATAGCAAAGAGACAGGGGTCCCTCCTCATCAGTAATTACTATAAATGTAAATAGATTACACTCTGCAAACAAAAGACAAAATTGGTAGAATGGATAAGAACATGATCCAACTATATGCTGTTCGTAAGACACTCACTTTAGACCCAAAGATACAAATAGTTGAAAGTGAAAGTTTGAAAAACACACGTGAATAGTAATCCATGTGAATAGTAATCCAAAGAGGGCAGGTGTGGCTATACTAATACCACAAATAGAGACTTAACATTGAAAATGGTTATGAGACAAAAAAAGACATTATGTATTAATAAAAGGTTCAATACGCAAGAAAATATAAAAAAATATGTAACAATTACAAACATTTATGTACCTATGACCAAATAAAGATCTCTGTTAAATTACAGACCATCAAAACCTATGAAGCAAAAATTGACAGAACTGAAGAGAGAAATAGACAGTTCTAAAATAATAGTTGGGAGACATTAATGCCCACTCTTAATAATACAAAATAAACACACAGAAGCAGGTAAATATAGGGCCTGAACAACACAATAAACCAACTAGATCTAGCAGAATATGCAGAATGCTCTACCCAACAGCAATAGAATATACATTCTTCTCAATTGTACATGGGGCATTTTCCGGGATAAACCATATGTTCAGCCACAAATTAACTATCATTGGATTTAAAAAGAGAGAAATTAGCAAAGCATCTTTCCAATCCAATGGGATAAAGTTAAAAACTGAAGTAAAACTGGAAAATTCACAAACCTATGGAAATTAAATCATTTTTATATATTTATTTTTAAAATTTTAATAACATTTATTTAACCCAACATTTCTAAAATATTATCATTTCAACATGTAATTAACATAAAATTAACAAGGTATTTTGTGTTCTCTTACTCTGTACTTTCGAAGTCTTTGAAATCCTGTGTGTGTTTTATACTTACAGTACATACCACTTTTCACTGGAAATACTTTATTTTCATTTAGATTTTATAAAATTGCTGTTACTGTTAATCTATGCGTTTCCAAAAGGTTTTAATCCTTTTTCATATAATAAGAATAAAAATAGTTTTAAAATGTGAAAAAAAAAATTGCTGTTACAAAAGTACATTCATATACCCACATTGTTTCAAACTTACTTTAAATCCTTTTACTGAATTTATTAGGAATTAAACTCATTTAATTATAATAATTTAATCAAGTATAAGTTTGTAAATTTAAATTTAAATTCATTAATTTTTTAAAATTTAGTTACTCAGTCCTACCAGAGACATTTCAAGTGCACATTAGCCACATGTGGCTGGTGGCTACAATATTTGACAACGCAGTCTTGAACACAATGAATACAATTACATAAATAACTACAATTAAGGAAAATTATTAGGTTCAACAGTATTTTTTCTTGTTCTTGTTATGCTTTAATGAGGGTTAATAACTTTTCTGACCCAGACAAGTCATAGTAAAAAGGCAGGGTGACCTAGTACAGTCACATAGGAGGTTCGGATGACAGTCCTGTCTTTGTCCCAACTCACTGCAGTGAGCTTGAGGGAAATTAAATCATTTTTAAACAACTAATGCGTCAAAGAAGAATCACAAGGGAAATCAGAAAAACTTAAAGACATATGAAAATGGAAACAGAGTATTAGCAAAAATTATGTGAAGCAGCAAAAGCAGCAGTAGGGGGAAATTGACAAACTTTTGGGGTGCCTGGCTGTCTGAGGTGGAACATGTGACTCTTGACCTCAGAGTTGTGAGTTCAAGCTCCACGTTGGGTTTAGACATTACTTAAAAATAAAATCTTAGGGGCACCTGGGTGGCTCAGTTGGTTAAGCATCCAACTCTTGATTTTGGCTCAGGTCCTGATCTGATGGTTCGTGAGATTGAGTCCCGCATTGGACTCTGTGCTAACAGCACGAAATCTGCTTGGGATTCTTTCTCTCCCTCTCTCTCTGCCCCTCCCCCACTCTCTCTCTCAAACTAAATAAACTTTAAAATAAATAAATAAATAAAAACTTTAAAAATTGACAGACTTTAACCTAGAATGACAAAAAAAAAAAAAAAAGGAAGACTGGAAATAGTAAAACAAAAAATTATAGTGAGGACTATTACCAATTCAAGAGAAATAAAATAGATTTAGTACTAGTAAGGAGAATGAATCACTAAGCAAAAACCTCCTGACAAAGAAAAGCCCTGGACTTGATGGCTTCACTGGTGAGATCTACCAAGCACTTAATGAAGAAATAATATCAATCTTTATCAAAAACATACAAAGCCACTACAAGGAAATTACAGACCAATATACTTAATTCATCAATGCAAAAAAATTAACAAAATACTAGCAAACTGAATTCAGCAGCATAGTAAAAGATTATACACCACAACCTACTGGGATTTATTTCTAGAATGCAAGGATGGTTCAACATACAAAAATTAATCATTGTAATATATATTACAGAATGAGAAAAAAATTATATGATCATCTCAACTGATGCACAAAAAGCATCTATCAAAATTTTAGCACCCTTTCATGATGCAAACAGTCAGCAAACTAAGAACAGAAGAAAACTATCTGAACATAGTAAATGCAAAAGATTAAAACCCATGGCTAATAAACTAAATGGTGAAGGACTGAACGCTTTCCCTCCAAGAATAGGAAGAAGAAAAGAATACCAACATTCACTAGTATTATATAAAATGGTATTGGAAGTTCTAGACGGAAGAGGAAAAAAAGAGGAAAGTCATCTAAAAGGAAAGGAAATAGTAAAATTATCTTTGCTTATGAATATACACATAAAACTAGGCCTAAAGAGTTAAAAAGAATGGTTCAGAATAAATGAATTCAGCAAAATAACAGGATACAAATAGAACAATAAAAAATCCAGTTGTATTTCTATACAGGAACAATGAACAATCTAAAAAGGAAACTAAGACAACAATTCCACTTATAATAGTATCAAAAAAATAACATACTCAGAAATTAACCAAGGAAGTAAAACATTTGAACACAAGAAACTATAAAACTTTGGTAAATGAAATTAAATATTAATAAATGGGAAGACATCCATATTTATGGATTAAAGATTTAACACTGTTAAGATGGAAAATACTATTCAAAACCATCTACAGATTCAATGCAATCCCTATCAAGATTCCAATTTTCTTTGTGAATTTGAGCCCCGCATTGGGCTCTGTGCTGACAGCACGGAGCGTGCTTGGGATTCTCTCTCCCTCTCTCTCTGCCGTTTCCCCACTTACACACTACCTCTCTTTCTCAAATAAATAAAAACTTAAAAAAACAACAACAAAAAAAAACAAAAAAGAAAAAAAAATCTGAAGGACACCAAACAACCAAAACAATCTTGAAAAAGACTAGAGTTGGCAGAGTCATACTTCTTAATTAAAATTTTACTGCAAAGCTATAGTAGTCAAAACAGTGTGACACTGGCATAAAGACAAACATAGTTCAATGGAATAACCACTCCAGAAATAAACTCTTGCACATAAGGTCAAATGATTTTCCACAAGGAGGCCAAGACCATTCTAGACCATTCAATGGTGAAGATCCATTAGGCTAATGTCAAGACTACTGATCCTGAGTCCTTCCCTGTGAGGGTTTGAAGCAGCACGTGCTGGGGCAATAAGAGAAGTGGGTATGCACTCAGTACAGCTCTAGTAACCACAGCACCCATCCAGGGAACTGGGAAGGCAGCAGTATCCATCGTTCAGATGCGAGACCATGCTGCCCCTGTGGAAAAGAGAAAGGCACAGCCTCGCCCAGGGCATAGGGGTGGGTGTGAGGGCCTTACCTAGTGAGGATGTGAGTGCAAAGTTCTCCAGCATCACATCGTGGTACAGGCATCTCTGAGCCTCATCTAGGAGATCCCATTCCTCCCAGGAGAAATATAGGGCCACATCCTCAAAAGTCACACTTCCCTGCCAGGATAGAGACAGATGAGACCACAAACAGCCTCACTCCTGAAGACCCATGATCCACACCCCCACACATCTACCCCATGTCCACCCTCCTCCCAAGATCCCCAATCAGAGGAGATACCAGACTTGAGGGTCATTGGTGTCTGCTCTCTGCTGATACTCCCATTAATCGCTGTGTTCACTCTGCTCCCCACTCTGCAACCAGATGGGGTGTGTTAAGACTAGACCAGATCAACATCTTCCATCCCCCCCAGATAGATGTCAGACTTCACAGACAGTCATTGCAAGCTTGACTCTGGCACACGGCCATGCTTGGCTCTTGCCAGAAAGAAAGGAAGCGCCTAATTTCCTGAATGAGCTTAGCCTCACCTCCAAGCAGTTCCACAGACAGACACCTGTTTTGTAATCGGCTTCCACATCTCTTTCCTTCGATGGCCCCATATGGGAATCCCACCATGTAAACCCCAGCCTAGGCTCCACCCTGAGCTAGGATTCTTCAGGGTCTCCACACCCAAGGGCTGGGAGAATGGCAGGAGAAGAGTCGCAGGACACCACAAATCTGGACAAAATGTGGGGCAGGACCAGTAAGGGACTGGTCCACCTCCACTTACCTGTGTAGGTTCCCAAAGGACTTCCGCAACCATGGAAACCTGTGGGAAGAGACGGGTCTTTGAGGAATGGAACCAAGGCGGTTTGCCAGTGGGCTCAGGCCTTCCCTGTGTCCCTGCCGGGCACCAGAGCCAGGGAACCTCGAGCTGACTGGTCAGCCTCTGTGCTGGCTCTCACTGGCTGAGGGTCCTCGGAAGAAGACTCAACCTCCCTTTGCCTCAGTGTCCTCCTCGCCCTCTACAATCTGTTCTACTGAACAGACTTTGGAGAATATCTCAAACCCATGTCTCTCTTTTTCTCGAAATTCTCCATTGCTCTCCGGGACCTAAGAAGGGAGATACAACCCCACAGCCGGCCGCTGCAGGTGCGGCTCAACCCAAACCGTCTCCTGCGGAAGCAGGATGGACCCCAGGTTTCCGGGTGTTTCAGTTCACCCCCCCACCCCGCCCCTGCACCTGCCGGCCCCTCCCCTGCAGCCCGCTCCCGCACCCAGCCACGCCGGCGCTCAAACACTGGCCCCCGCCCACGAGCGCCTCCCTGGCCCGGACACCTGGACCTGGGCCGCAGGAACGCGAGCAGGCGCCCGGAGCTCTGGCCTTGAAGGTCTGAGGGGGGAAGGGCGGGGAGGGCCGGGGGCCGCGCGTTTACCTGAGCCGGGTCCCCGGGCGCGGCCGCCGCCATCGGACTCCGTGGGCGGAGTGAAGTGATGACAGCTGAGGGACCCGGGTCGCGGGCTCCGAAATGTCCCAGGCCGACCCCGCAGACAGCGAAATCCCCGACCCCAGACCTGCCTCTGTACACTGGGGACAAAGCCTCCTCACGTGCCTTCTGTGTCCGTCGCCTGGGTCCCAACCCGGCGTTCTGCACCTTCTGACCGACCCCAAAGTCCCCAGAACCGCTAAAATGACCGCCACGGAAACGGCGGAAGCCCCGCCTCCAGGCGATTCGCCCTGCCGGAAATGTCCCTTTTCTGAATTTTCATTGGACTGTTGCCCCTGCCGCTCAACGCAAAGTTTTCTGGGTAGTGTAGTTCCAACAGCACAGGACGTCGAACACCAAAAGATTCCGAGAAAAGGTAAAGCGGCGTCCCGAGGCCTGTGGGAAATGAGCCCCCCTATACTTCCGAGGTCGAGGAGAGACTTCACTTCTTCCTAACAGTGGCAGGCCAGTCCTGGGGAATGTTAATTTCACTTTAAGGTCAGGGCTACTGATTCCTTAAGTGTTTCCACATTATTTCAGACTCTATGAAGCCGACTCTAGTGATCATCTGCTGGTAGGTGAAAGCCAATAAACATTATCTTATTGCTGTTTACATGCGTGCAGCTTGAGGTGTGAAAGTCATTTTTGTGAGCTTCAGCAGGTTGGGTCAGGGACAGAAAAAAAAAAAAAAAAGACACCACAGGGCCAGGACGGAGAAAATAGAGGAAGGGTATTGGGCAGCTCTGAAGCCAGTGGTCCTAGTGGGATCTGGGCCTCTGGTCCCTTCTTCATGTTAGTCAGTGCTTGTGCCCAACTCAGTGAGAAACACTGTTTTGTCTACAAAACATAAAACTTTTATACATGCACATTCTTTTCCCTAATACACATTTACAGTATTAATGCATAAAATAAAAAATTATTGTTTATTAAGGAGTACTGCTCTATGTACATTTACAAAATAAAAGTGAAACGTCTGATAATTCTACCTCCTGGAAAAACGCAATGTTTGCAGGATAGTATCCTTTTAGAATTCTGTCTGCAGGTGGATACATCCCTCTGTGTGCCTGTGCATTCCTATATATTCTCACAAGTTGTCATACTTTGTGTATAAATCTGTAGTTTGCTTTGCTTACTTAACAAATTGTTCTTGTTCACCATTATATCATTGATTCTAGAAGAATACTTCGTACCTGATAATCACCTAATTAAAAAAATATATATATATACATACACATGGATACATATATATTTATTCAGACATATATATATGAATAATTGATCCACTTGGAGAGATCAGAAGAGTTATAGCTGTTTAACTGGATTAGGAAAAAAATTTTTTCTGGTGCGGAAGTCAAAGAACAGAGAGACAGGTGTCACTGCTGATGAGCACAAAGGGGCTGAATGTTGGGAAACATAAAGCTGTCGGCACAGAGTTGTCCACCAGCCACAGCTTCTGATTAATAATTAGAGTCAGAATAGAAGAAAGACAATAAAAGCCACTCAGAAAGCAGGTCATGCTGAAAGAAACCCCCCTGGGCACTCTGTAAATAGAACACAGGTTTACAACCAGCATCATCCAAGAAATATTTCAGTCCAAAAGCTGCCATTTCCTGCAGGATCCCTTTGGAGAAAATAACTAGGCAATTAGCTAAGACAAGTTCTTGAGGATTTCGTCTGTGGGTCTAAGATTTTGTCCACTGATCAAACTGAAAGTATAGAAACAAAGAAGTGAGGAGTTTCCCAGGATCCCAGCTTTCATCTGAGTGAGGAAAATAATCACCAGGTCAAAGTTAGTAGAAACCATCACATCAATACCTAAGGGATGATTTTTAATTGGAGTCAGATGAACCTGGAAAACAGGAAAAAATATGCTAACTCTTACTCTCAGAATTTTTCAGTGTTAAATCTGACACATTTTCCCACATTAAGAACACACCGAGATCACGAGACCACCTCATACCTAGTAGAATGACTAATATGATATTTTTAAAGTTTATTTATTTATTTTAAGAGAGAGAGAGAGAGAGAGAACCAACAGGGGAGTGGCAGAGAGAGAGGGAAAGAGAGGGTCCCAAGCAGGCTCTGCGTTGTTAGCACAGAGCCCAATGCTGGGCTCAAGTCCACGAGATGTGAGATCATGACCTGAGCCAAAATCAAGAGTAAGACACTTACCTGCCTGAGCCACCCAGGCGCCCTGACTAATACAATATTAAAAAACAAACAAACAAACAAAACGTAAAACAACAAGAGTTGGTGAAGATGTGAAGACAATGGAACTCTTGTGCACTGTTGGAATGTGAAATGAGGCAGCTGCTGTAGAATCCAGTATGGTGATTCCTCAAAACTTGAAACATAGAATTACCGTATGATCTAGTAATTCCACTTCAAGGCATATATTCAGAAGAAAGGAAAGCAGGATGTTAAAGAGAAGTTTGCATGCCCATGTTCATAGCGGCATTATTCACAAAGGGGAGCAAACCAAGCACTGACTGACAGATGACTAAACAGACAAAATGTATGTACATGGGAGAGACTGTTATTGTCTTACAAAAGAAGGAAATTCTGACACATGCTACAAATAGATAAATTTTGAGTATACTATCCTAAGCAAAACAAGCCAGTGACAAGAAGAGAAAGTGTGATTCCACCTCTATGAGGTACACACGGACGCAGAGCAAACTCTTGTTTGCCAGAGGCGGAGGGGAAGAGGAAATCAGAGGAATTGTATTACAGGTTAGTTTCAGTTTTGCAAGATGAAAAGAGTTCTGTGGCTGGATGTTGCTGATGATTGCACAACAGTATGAATTATTTAACATCACTAAACTGCACACTTAAAGTGGTTAAAATCATAAATTTTATGTTGCATGTTTTTAACCACGATTAAAATAAAACCCCATGGGGCGCCTGGGTGGCTCAGTCGGTTAAACGACCAACTTCAGCTCCGGTCATGATCTCACGGTCTGTGAGTTCGAGCCCCGCATCGGGCTCTGTGCTGACAGCTCAGAGTCTGGAGCCTGCTTCGGATTCTGTGTCTCCCTCTCTCTCTGCCCTTCCCCTGCTCATACTCTGTCTCTATGTCTCTCAAAAATAAACATTAAAAATAAATAAATAAATACATAAAATAAAAAATAAAAAATAAAACCCGGAATTATTTCACTTAACACAATATCCTCTCACATCCATCCATGTTGTCGCAAATGGCAAGATCTCGTTCTTTTTTCTGGCTGGTTAATGTTCCATTATATGTGTATATACCAAATCTTCTTTATCCATTTATCTATTGATGGACTCTTGGGTTGCTTCCAAATCTTGGCTATTGTAAATAATGCTGCAGTAAACTTTAGGGTGCATATACCTTTTCAAATTAGTGTTTAATTTTCTTTGGGTAAACAGTAGTGAAATTATTGGATCATATGGTATTACTATTTTTAAATCTTTGAGGAATGTCCATGCTGTTTTCCACAGTGGCTGCACCAATTTGCATTCTCACGAAAAGTGCAGGAGGGTTCCTTTTTCTCTACACTTGCACCAACACTTGTTATCTCTTGTCTTTTTTTGATACTAGTCATTCTGACAGGTGTGTGGTTGATAACTCATTGTGGTTTTTTTTTTGCACTTCCCTGATGGTTAGTGCTGTGGATTATCTTTTCATTTGTCTCTTGGTCATGTGTATGTCTTTGGAAAAATGTCTATTCAGGTCTTCCGCCCATTTTTTAATCAGGTGGGTTTTTTTGTTGCTGTTGTGTGTGTGTGTTTTGTTTTGTTGTTTTTTGTTTGTTTTGGTATTGAGTTATGGAAGTTCTTTATATAGTTTGGATATTAACCCCTTATTGGCTATATCATTTCCAGATATCTTTTCCCATTCAGTAGGTTGCCTTTTTGTTTATGGTTTACTTCACTGTGCAAAAACTTTTAATTTTGGTGCAGCCTCAATAATTTATTTCTACTTTTGTTTCCTTTGCCCTAGGAGACATATCTAGAAAAATGTTGCTATAGCCAATGTCAAGGAAATTACTGCCTATGTTCGCTTCTAGGATTTTTATGGTTTCAAGTCTCACATTTGGGTCTTTAACTTATTTTGAATTTACTTTTGTGTATGGTGTGGAAAAGTGGTCTAGTTTCATTCTTTTGGACATAGATGTTCAGTTTTCCCAGCACCATTTATTGAAGAGATGGTCCATTGTATATTCTTGCCTCCTTTTTCATGGATTGATATGTAAGTGTGGGTTTGTTTCTGGGATCTCTATTCTTTTCCATTGATCTATGTGTCTATTTTTGTGCCAGTACCATTCTGTTTTGATTACTCCAGCTTTATAGTACATCTCGAAATCTAGGATTGGGATACCTCCAGTTTTTTTTTCGTTTTGTTTTTTTTGTTTGTTTGTTTGTTTGTTTTGTTTTTTTAATTTAAAATAGTTTATTTTCAAATTGGTTTACATAAAACACCCAGTGTTCATCCCAACATGTGCCCTTTTTTAATGCCCATCACCCCCTCTCCCCCCCCATCTCCCTCACCCTCAGTTTGTTCTTAGTCTTTGAGAGTCTCTTATGTTTTATCTCCCTCCCTCTCTGTGTCTTTTTTTTCTTTCCCCTCTTCCCCTCCCCCTGGTTTTTGCTTAGTTTCACAAAGTCCACCTATTCGTGGAAACATACGGTATCTGTCTTTTTCTGACTGACTTATTTCACTTAACATAATACCCTCCAGTTCCATCCATGTTGCTACGCATGGCCAGATTTCATTTTTTCTCATTGCCACATAGTAGCCCATTGTATATATGTACCACATCTTCTTTATCCACTCGTCAGTTGATGGGCACTTAGTTTCTTTCCATGTTTTGGCTATTGTCGAAAGTGCTGCTATGAACATTGGGGTACACGTGCTCCTATGCATCAGCAATCCTGTGTCTCTTGGGTAGATTCCTAGCAGGGCTATTGCTGGATCATAGGGTAGCTCTATTTTCATTTTTTTGAGGAACCTCCACACCGTTTTCCAGAGTGGCTGCACCAGTTTGCATTCCCACCAACAATGTAGGAGGGCGCCTACTTCTCCACATCCTCGCCAGCATCTATAGTTTCCTGATTTGTTTATTTTAGCCACTCTGACTGGTGTGAGGTGGTATCGCAGTGTGGTTTTGATTTGTATTTCCCTGATGATGAGTGACTTTGAACATCGTTTCAAGTGTCTATTTGCCATCTGAATGTCCTCTTTGGAGAAGTGTCTATTCATATCTTCTGCCCATTTCTTCTTCTTTCTCAAGATTGCTTTGGCTATTTGGAGTCTCTTGTGTTTCCATACAAATGTTAGTATTATTTGTTCCAGTTTTGTGAAAAATGCTGGTGGTATTTTGATGGGCTTCCAGTTATGAAATGAGTAAGTCGTGGGGGATGAAAAGCACAGCATAGGGAATATAGTCAATAATATTGTAATAGTGTTGTATGGTAACAGATGGGAGCTATCCTCGTATGATGATAATGTACAGAGGATAATGAGCACAGGATAACGTATAGGGAAGTTGAATCACTACAATATACACCCAAACTAATGTAACATTGTGTGTCAGCTACACTCAAATAATAATAAAAAAAACTTTTAAATAAAAATAGATCATAACCGGGAATAGAGTTCACATCCTACTTTGTCAATAGCTCTTTTTCCCCATCAGCAGCGTGATAAAATCTTTACAGATGGTATTTTTCTAAAGTCAGCTTTCTCTGAAATTCCAAAATTTGAAGTGCCCTCAGAATGGCTGTACGAGGTTACTGTGACATGGGTAATGTTCATTATCATTCATTCTGAAAAGTTTATATCTAGTTGATAGTCAGAAGCCCAAGCACCGACCAGATAAGCAACTTGATCTGGGGGAAATGGAAACAATAAATCAGAAAATGTGAGTTAAAGTACTGGTAATGTACAAATATGATTGTTTTTGACAAGCCACAGATTCCCTTTGAGTCGTATTTCCCTATTTTCACAAATTAAATAATAATACCTAATTCAAAGAGCCATGAGAATAAAATGAAAAAGTACTTTTCAAGCTGTAATGTCAACTTTGAAAAAGATGTGATGTATTATGACTAGCTAGATACTGTGCAAACGAAGCCTTGTTCCTGCAATAGATAGTTGTTACTATATTTTGTTGAAGCAGTTGATTGGTAACCAAAGAAAACATTAACTTTTTGTCCATGTTAAAGCTGATGTTGTTCTAAAAATATAAAGGAAAAGTATAATAAAATGTCACCTTTTCAAATAAAGAGAACTCAAAACACACACACACACACACACACCCCTTAAGGATATGTCTTAATGAAAGCAAACTCTCTTTATTGAAGCATTTTATGTAAAGGTACAGCTCTGGAAACAATGTAAAAATCTATGAACGGGGTGCCAGTAGATACACTCGGCCATATGTAACAAATGAATGTGGATATTCTCTATGTATGGCTACGGAGTTCCCTTCAGAATGTATTTCAATCACAGTACAGACCAGGGTGCGGAATAGTAGGCAGAATACACTACATTCTCTTAAAAACAGGGAGGATGTATTTTGAAACATTTGAAGAACCAAAACCATCTCGTGGTTATAAGTGGAGGACGGGAGTGAATAGACTGGAAGGAAAATGCGTTAGAGACTTTCTGAATCATCTCACATTAAAGTCTTGACTCCGGCACAACTATAACATTATATAGTAAAGGATAATTTAAAGTATCCACACAACTAAAATTAAAGTGAAGCCAACAAAATTGATTGGCAGAGAATTGGTGGCATAACCAAGCAGAGAAAAATTATTTTTAAGTTACTTTAAAGACAAGATTTTTTTAATTTAAATAACTTATTTTCAAATTGGTTTCCATATAAAGACAAGATTTTTAACCAAATCTCTCAAGCGGGGTATAGATTAAACATGATACTCTGACAAAAAAGATTTCCCTACATTGTGATCTTTAATCATAAAAATATTGCTACTGTCTTAAAATAGATACAATCAAATACTAATAATAATATCATTGGAAAATAAGGTTTTCAACAAGAAATAAAATATAAATATAAAACCATGGAGTCATGTGAAACTGCCATGTTGCTAAATTTGTTTTGAAGAATCATTATGTAGTCATAATAACATATTTTACAAACCAATTTTTCCACCTCCTTGCCACACAGAGTCTAGGCAGACAGCATCCCTATCATCCTTATTATCAACTCTTCATCTAATTTTCTTATACAAGGAACCAGAGCTTTTTGAAAAAGAAGCTTGACCTCAAGTCTGGGACAGAAAATTTACAAAATGAGGCTGAAACACTGTTTCATACAAGACAGCAGGGAAGGTAAGATAAGGACAGATCTAAGTTCATAAAAAATACATTGTTAAAAGGATGCTAAAAGAGATTTTTAATGCAACGCAATTAAAATATTTAAGATATAAGTTATGTTAGAGGAAGCTGTCCTGACAATTTTCAGTACCCATATTAATCGATTTGATAAAAGACAAAAATTCTAGCAAATTTTATAAACAAATATTCTAGTGGGAAAAAACCGTAAGCACATATTAAATCCTCATCTCATAATGTTTAAGAAAACACAAGTTTAATACTAAATGATATTTGATATTTCACCCTTAAGGTACATTATTTTCTATGATTTCTTGTATGTTGAAATTTTTATTATAGATCCCCTGACATTTTATAACATCCTTTGTGTCTAAAACACAAAAGTGAATTAAAGATAATTACTATTTAATTATTAGAGTTCTTTAAGTGGACTAAAAATTTCAAAATGGTTCAGCAATCTTCTGAGCACAGAATGGGATAGATGTATATTGTATTCTTATCATTTAGTTTTAACTCTCACTTTTAACTCGTATGGAACTTTATGGTAAGGACCTCTATTTTTTATGTTGTCCAGAGCTTTAAAGTGAGGGAGGGATCTTTTAAATTGAAACTTTCACTTGCAATTATATTCCACTGGTATACATTGTATTAAATAAATGATAAAATTTGAAAGTAGGCTGGAATTAAGAATTTGGGAAAGAAGTCAACTGATTTTCGATACACATAAGCCCCTCTGGTGGGAACAAAGGGCCTGAGAGAACACCCCCCCAAGCAATAATGATTTCCATTCTGGGGACTTCAGTGAATGTATTTTATAGAGCGAATGAGAAAACGATGAACTAGGACGGAAGGGCAGGTGAGAGAGAAGGCACCGCGTACTTGTAAATAAACCAAATGCTTCTGGAAGAGCCCACACTGCTAACAAGAGTGTGCATCCGAGGATGAAGAGGAGGCATGGGGTATGGCAGAGGGCTTCAGAGAGCAACCTCCACTCCGATGTCTTACACACACGCGCGCACGTGCAGCTCATACGAAATGTGCACGGCAGATATTCTAATTTACATAGTAGCACTTAAAATAACAAGAAGGAAAGAGGGAAGCACATTTAGGATAAAAATCAATCAAATTAATCAATGAAGCAAACTAAGTTAAGGGAGAAGGGAAAAAATGAAATTATTTTAAACTGGGAAGTAAACTTGGGTAATAGGTCAATAGACTTGATGTGAAAATTAACAAATTTTACATGACCTAGACCTCCCCTGAGCCTCAGAATCCTAAAGGATTCCGCGGTTGCTGCCCCATCTGTCCACTAAGGACTGCAGTCATTCACAGAGTACAAAACTCAGCTCCTCTGCTCACAGGTATTCCATGGGTAGCTTCATTAAAAGTGTTCTGCTCTTGGGGCACCTGAGTGGCTTAGTCGGTTGAGTGCCCAACTCTTTAAAATTAATTTTTTAAATGTTTATTTATTTTTGAGAAAGAGAGAGAGAGAGAGAGCATGAGCAGGGGAGGGGCAAAGAGAGAGGGAGACATGGAATTCAAAGCAGGCTCCAGGCTCTGAGCTGTCAGGGCAGAGCCGGAGGTGGGGCTCAAACTCATGAGCCTTGAGATCATGACCTGAGCTGAAGTCCTGAGCTGATGTTGGACGCTTAATGGACTGAGCCACCGAGGCGACCCGAGTGTCCGACTCTTGCTTTCAGCTCAGGTCATGTTCCCAGGGCTGTGGGATTGAGCCCCCTCTGTGCTGAGTGTGAAGCCTGATTAAGATTCTCTCTCTCTCCCTGTCTCTCTCCCCCATTCTGTCTCTCTCTCTCTCTCTCTCTCTCTAATAAAAAAAATAAAAGCATCCTGCTCTCAGGAAGAGGGGAAAGCACCCAGCTGGTTAGAATGTTGAATGCTGGAATAATAAACCATCTTATTAATTGTGAGTGGACAGGTGGGGGAACTCCCAGAGTCCCCTTTGATGATAGGGTAGCAGAGGCCCTCTGAGCACAGACAGGTTAATACATTCCTAAATGAATACAATACATTCCAAAGAACTGCAGAGACTTATTTCTGTACGAGAGAGCTAGGAGTGTATTACCGTCACTGAGGGTAGAAATTCCAGAGATGCTCTGTTACAAACCAATCAGCACACTGGCTCCCAGAGGTGAAGAAACCAGATGGCAGCACCGAGGACTAGTGGACGCCAGGCGTCTACCCAGGGGCAGGAGCTGACAAACGTTATCTCCTTGCCCTTCATGTGACTACAGAGAAGAGGATTAGAGGAAATATTTTAGGGCCAGTGGGTTTGTCAGTAACCAGGGAGAGGAGATTTCAGGGCACAGGGAGGGGTGGAGCGGTGATGCCAGGCAGTCACAGAGGAGCTGGGCGCGGGCAACAGCGTTTCTCTGAGTCCCTCAGAACGCCGCCTTCCTGCCTCTGTTTACATGTGTTCACGCGCCAAACCAGCAGGCAGAACTGTTTCATTCATATACTGTTTCCTTCTACAAATACGAGATGATGCGGTGGATTCTCTCTCTTCTAAGAGTCTAACGGTTATTTCAAAAGAACACCTACTTACCAAACTGATGTTCCACGCAGTGACTGTAGGAGCAGGATCCATGCAGGTGTAGACAGGGGTCATCTGGACCCTAAGCTAAAGGTTTGAGACTCGGTGAGCTCAGCTTGCTGGGAAGTGGTTATCATCTCATCTGTAACTGCGCTGACAGCATCTGCCCAAGAGTCTGAGATCATCTCTGAAAAACATCTGTGATTTGTGCGAAACACTGACAGCTCTTAGTGTTTGTTAGTAAAGTTACCCAAGAGGGTGAGGTGAACAGAAACGACTAGAGGAAAGTCTTACTTTAGGTGTCTCGAAAACGATGAGGCATTCATGGGAAGTCAGCAGAAGACCCTGAAGTCTAAGAAGCAAGAGAACGAAGCAGAATACAACTCCATGCTTGATTCCTGCCTGTACTGAGTGTCTGTAATCCATTCTCCAAAATTACTACTTTTCACTAAGAAACCCACACAATGGCCTTGAGATGAATGAGAGGAAGCAGCAGGGAAACGCTGCCAGAGGCCACGAGCCACTCCTGTTTTGCTTTAGCACACATGTGTAAGTAACTCCTCTGTGCCAGGTACTTTATTAAGCCATCAAGATGTACAAGGAAACCAACTAGGCAAAGAATCCCTCATAAAGCTTACATTCTGCTTGAGGATGAGAAACAAACACATAGCATTTGGTGATCATTCTAAAAAGTAATGGTGCTGTGGACAATGAATACGAAAGGTGTGGTGAGTGCCAAAGGTAGGCAGGCTTGCCTGGCTGTTGTAACTAGAATGGGGGCGGGGGGTATCCCAAATCAGAGGACATCTGACAAAGACCTGGAGGTGAGGGTGAGAGGTTGAGCCAGCCATGTATATCATGTTTCCAGGCAGAAGAAACAGCCAGCACAAGCACCCAGAAGCCACGGCCTACCTGGTGTGTCCAGGGAAGGGCAAGCAGGGTGATGCGGCTAAAACCAGGCCATTTAGGAGGAGAGGGCAGAGAGACAAAGTCAGAGGGACAACAACTGCTAAACTGTGTGGGTACCGCAGGGGAAGCCAGAGCCTGTACAAGGCCTTGACCAGAAGTGGTGCACAGCCACTCTGTGGGGAAGGTAATGTGGAAGGGGCTGGGAAGAAGCACAGAACCCATCTAAAAGGTTCTGAGTGTCAGATGCTGATGGTGCCAACTTGGAGGGAATGAGGTTAAAAGTGATCAAACCCAAGGGCGTCTGGGCGGCTCAGTCGGTTAAGCAGCCAACTATGGCTCAGGTCATGATCTCGCGGTTCACAAGTTCAAGCCCTGTGTCAGGTTCTGCGCTGACATCTCAGAGCCTGGAGCCTGCTTTGGATTCTGTGTGTGTGTCTCTCTCTCTGCTCCGCCTTTGCTCATGTTCTGTCTCTCTCTCTCTCAAAACTAAATTTAAAAAAAAAAATAATAAAAGAAACATGATTTTGAGCCTCATGTCAGGCTCTGTGCTGACAGCTCAGAGCCTGGAGCCTTCTTTGGATTCTGTATCTCTGTCTCTTTCTGCCCCTCCCCTGCTCACACTCTCTCTCAATCTCTCTCAAAAATAAGTAAACACTAAAAAAATTTTTTTAAGTGGTCAGACCTTGGTAAATTCTGAAGCCTATGGGACAGAGGTGAAAAGTGAAAAGTGAGTAAGTAAGGATCCAAGGGTGAGTCTGGAAATTTTTGCCTGGGCAACTGAAATATGAGTTGCTATCAAAAGGATCAGGGAAGAACAGATTTTTTAGGAGATACAGGAATTTGGTTATGACCCTGTTCAGTCTCAGGTGCCTACTAGACAATTAAGGATAATTTCAAGTAAGGAATTTGCGATGAGTCTGAAATTTGGGAGTGGAACCTGGGCTGAATACATCAGTTTGAGAACAGCTGGTTCATAGATGGTGCATCAGTTATTAGGGTGAGATCCCACAGAAATTAAGTAAGAGCTCAGGGCATGAAAATAGGGAAATACAAGAAAATACCCTTGGGAAACTGTTGCACAAATGTAAGAGACATGGAAGAAGCAGGAATGCATTGCCCAAGGAATGAGTGGGCAGGCTATCACTTATGCGGAAGACAGTATTTAAATGCAGCTTGTAAAAGAAAAATTACAGCATTGATAGCTCAAACCAAACAAGGGATTTGATCAACCAAAGGGTCAGATTCAGATTGGTTGTCTCCTCCTGGAAGGTTTATCCCGTGTGCAGCTCCCGCATGAAGCCGTCTGGCTGCATGCAGGTATTTTATTACCATGTTTTCACAGCAAATTGAATCTTCAATCACTTGAGAGCAACCATCTGTATCCTGACATGGCTTTTTAAAAATAATTTTTTAAGTTCACTTATTTTGAGAGAGTCAGAGACAGCATGAGTAGGGGAGGGGCAGAGAAAAAGGAGAGAGAGAATCCCAAACAGGCTCCATGCTGCCAGCCCAGAGCCCCACGCGGGACTTGAACCCATGAAGCTGTGAGATCATGACGTGAGCCGGAACCAAGAGTAGGAAGATTAACCTACACCCAGGCACCCCCAATATCCCAACATGGCTTTTAAAGGATTTTTCTTTTTTGAAATATTACAGCTATATTCTGATAGCTATTTATCTGGTAAAGATATTTCCATCCTTTAGCTTTATGATTCCCTCACCTTCATGCTTAATAGTATCTTTCAAACCTCATAAGACAGAGTTTTTGTTTGATTTGACTATGATTATATGGGACATGCTAATGTGGTTATGCTTTTTCTTTCACATTTCACAGGGTATTATCTCTATGTAGAAGAATTGACCTGCAGATTTCAAACTGATTAATAATAAATTGGCTACAATTCTTACCTGTTCAACATATGCATACTCTAAGGTACAGACAGACGTAGATCAAGTAATTGTGAAATTAGAACGAAATATGGAAAACACTTTTACTGGTAATATTTGATGCTTTGGTTGTCTGTTTAATCCCATACCAATCACTATTTATTATATGATGAAATTCTGTGCATTTAATTGTCTGATTATGTGGTTGGTCGGCCCTCTTAACCTCCCCTCTGCCAGAGCTGTGGTGCTACCTCTGGCTGGCGGTCCTGTATACTTGGCGACGACATCTCCATGGAGCTGGCCCATGGAGCCTGTGCCCTCTAAGAGAGAAATTCTGTGTTCATCAGAACATTTCCACTGCAACCCCCACTTGTATAGAAGATCCTTTTCTTACTTTTCTTGGAGGTTACCTTGTATAGTTTCACTTTCATCGTTGTTGTGTCAGAATCTAAAATCAGTAATTATTGGGGCATCTCGCTGGCTCACTTGGTGAAGTGTGCAACTCTTGATCTTAGGGTGATGAGTTCGAGCCCCACATTGAGTGCAGAGATTACTTAAAAATAGGGGCGCCTGAATCAGCAAAACTAAAAGGTAACTGATGGAATTAGAGAAGATACTTCCAAATGACATATCAGATAAAGGGTTAGTATTCAAAATCTATAGAGAATTTATCAAACTCAACACCCAAAAAACAAATAATCCAGTGAAGAAATGGGCAAAAGATATGAATAGACACTTCTCTAAAGGAGACATCCAGATGGCTGATGCATGAAAAAATCCTCAACATCAGTCATCATCCGGGAAATACAAATCAAAATTATATTGAGATACCACCTGACAACTGTCAGAATGGCTAACATTAACAACGCAGGCAACAAGAGATGTTGGCCAGGATGCGGAGAAAGAGGATCTCTTTTGCACTGCTGGTGGGAATGCAAACTGGTGCAGCCACTCTGGAAAACAGTATGGAGGTTCCTCAAAAAATTAAAAATAGAACTACCCTACGACCCAGCAATTGCACTACTAGGTATTTATCCAAGGGATACAGGTGTGCTGTTTCAAAGGGACACATGTAACCCAATGATTATAAGCAGCACTATCAACAATAGCCAAAGTATGGAAAGAACCCAAATGCCCATCGACAGATGAATGGATAAAGAAGAAGTGGCATATATACACAATGGAGTATGACTCGGCAGTCAAAAAGAATGAAATCTTGCCATTTGCAACTACATGGATGGAACTAGAGGGTATTATGCTATGTGAAATTAGTCAGAGAAAGACAGATATCGTATGATTTCACTCATATAAGGAATTTAAGATACAAAACAGATGAACATAAAGGAAGGGAAGCAAAAATAATACAAAAACAGGGAGGGGGACAAAACATAAGAGATTCTTAAATATAAAGAACAGAACGGGGTTGCTAGAGGGGTTGTGGGAGGGGGGAATGGGCTAAATGGGTAAGGGGCTTAAGGAACCTACTCCTGAAATCATTGTTGCACCATGTGCTAACTAGATGTAAATGATAAAAAATAAATAAATCATAATAAAAAATAAAATAAGAGGAGTTAAAAAAAAATAGGGGCACCTGGGTGGCTCAGTTGGTTAAGACTCTGACTTTGGCTAAGGTTACGATCTCAAGGTTTGTGGCTGTGAGCCCTGTGTTGGGCTCTGTGCTGACAGCTCACAGCCTGGAGCCTGCTTTGGATTCTGTGTCTCCCTCTTTCTCTGCCCTTCCCATGCTCATACTCTGTCTCTCTCTCTCAAAAGCAAATAAACATTAAAATAATAATAACGATAATAAAGAGATTACTTAAAAATAAAATCTAAAAATAAAATTAGCAAGTATTTTAGTCCCTTTTCCCAAAATCTTCAAAGCTTTAGAATGCTTTTATTTCAAGTGTTTTTGTTTTATTCATATGTACATCCTGTTCTTGTCCAGTGTAACTTTTCTTTCGTAGGTACAAATTTAGAAATCCATTTTGATAGCATTGCTGGTAGTAAGACACTGAGTGTTTATCTGCATATATTTCATGATGGTCCCATTCTTGTAGGATTATTTACAATGATATGCAACCCTGAGTCAACAGTAATTTTATTTCTACATCTTGAAAACATTATGCGATTCCCTTCTATTTTCCATTATGTCTTTTAAAATTTTATTCTCTGTTTAAGGACATTCCTTTTTAGGTCATCTATTTTTCCTCCCTGGCTATTTCTCAATCTTCCTTTTCTCTTCACTGGGGTGCAAATGAACTTCACTGGGGTGTTCAGTGTACTTTATTTTGATTTTTATTAGAATTGTTTTGCTTTCATAATTTTGTCTTTAATTCTTCATCAGGGGCGCCTGGGTGGCTCAGTCGGTTGAGCGTCCGACTTCGGCTCAGGTCATGATCTCGCAGTCTGTGAGTTCGAGCCCCGCGTCGGGCTCTGTGCTGACAGCTCAAAGCCTGGAGCCTGCTTCAGATTCTGTGTCTCCCTCTCTCTCTGCCCCTCCCCCACTCATGCTCTGTCTCTCTCTGTCTCAAAAATAAACAAACATTAAAAAAAAATTTAATTCTTCAACTCTAGGAAATGTTTAATCATAGTAAACAATGTAAATGATAATCATAGTAATAATCATAGTAAATAATGCCTGAATATCTTGCTCTGTTTTTTTCTAGGATAAACCTATCTATCTACCTAAAGTAAAATAAGAAAAAATATAATTAATGATAGTGGATTTCATTCTGGACTTGAAAATATAGGTTAATTGACATTTTAATATCATCTTTGAAATACATATCATTGGATCAATATTAAATTTTCTCATTTTGATCACTGTCTCAATGTTATGAGAGATAGTATCTATTTATTTAGGAAATATTTTTGTATATGTATATATACATATGTATATGTGTATATATATATAAATTACAACTATAGTGATATATATGTATATATCACCTCACAAGAGTTGTAATGTCATTTATATCTGTGTCATCATTGTATCCTATTTCCTAAATTTTAAGGATGCCTTGCAATCTGTGGTCAATGGGTATTGGCCTGCAGTTTTCTTTCAAATATTTTTTATTTTTAAATTTAAAAAAAAAATTATTTATTTATTTTGAGAGATATAGACACAGCACAAGTGAGGGAGGGGCAGAGAGAGAGGAACACAGAGAATCCTAAGCAGGCTCTACACTGTCTGCACAGAGCTCAATCCAGGGCTCGAACTCATGAAACAGTGAGATCATGACCTGAGCTGAAATCAAGAGTCAGTGGCTTAACCAACCGAGCCACCCAGGCACCCCTGCAGTATTCTACTCATTGCCTGATTTTGGTATCGAGTTAAGGTTAAAATCATAAAACTAGTTGGGAAGAGTTCCATCCTCTTTTTTTTTTTAAATAATTTTAGTAGAATTGGAATTATTTCTTACTTAAATATTTAAAAATTTTTAAAAATATTTATTTATTTGTGAGAATCAGAGCGAGAGTGAGGAGGGGCAGAGAGAGAGGGAGACACAGAACTGAAGCAGGCTCCAGGCTCTGAGCTGTCAGCACAGAATCCAACGCGGGGCCTGAACACACAAACCGTGAGATCATGACCTGAGCCGAACTCAGATACTTAACCAAATGAGTCACCCAGGTGCCCCTCTTACTTAAATATTTAAAAGAACTCACTAGTGGGGCGCCTGGGTGGCTCGGTCGGTTAAGCTCTGACTTCAGCTCAGGTCATGATCTTGTAAGTTAGAACCCTGCTTCAGGCTCCCTGCTCACAGCTTAGAGCCTGGATCCTGCTTCGGATTCTGTGTCTTCCTCTCTCTCTACTCCTCGCCCACTCACTCTCTCTCTCAAAAAATAACTAAACATTAAAAAAAAAAAAGAACTCACTAGTCAAGCCATATTGACATGAAATTATGGTGGAAAAATTTAAAACTACCAATTCAATGTCTATAATAGGGGGCATTTCAGATTACTCATTTCTTCAATGACCAGAAATAGTTGAAGTATTTCTAGAAAACTTTGTCAATTTCTAGTTTTCAGAGTTGTTGGAAAGAGTTGTTTAAAATATCATGTATAATCTTCTTAATGTCTTTAATATATCTAGTGCTATACCATCTTTCATTCCTTATATTTGTAATGTCTTTTTTTTCTTAACAATCTATATAGAGATCTATCAGCTATATTGATCTACTTAAATGACAGCTTTAGGGTTCATTGATTTTCCCTATTTTATCTATCTTATTAATTTCTGCTCTTTAATATTTATTTCCTTTTGCCTTTTAAATTACTGTAAATTTATAATGTCCTATCTTGAATATTGAGAGTATTTACTTATCTTTTTAATTTCCAAAATAAGTATTTAAATCTATACATTTTAACTATCAATTGTTCTTTACAAACCCAGCGCAGCTCTTTCTGCCCATGGGACCTGTCCCTGTGCCTTATAAAACCATCTTTTTGCACTGAAAAAAAAAATCTATGCATTTTCTTCTAATCTCCGCGATAACAAATCTTGAAATATTGGACTTCATTACACTTGCTTCAAAATATTATCTACTTTTTCTTGTGGTTTCTTTTTTGACCAAAACATTGTTTATCAATGTTTTCTTTAATTTTCAAATATGTGGCGATTTTTTTCAGCGTGTTCTTTTATGAAGTCTTAGTTTAATTTCCTTATGGTCAGAGTATGTAGTTTCATGATTTTAATCATTCTACATTTACTAATATTTATTTTATGGGCTATGGTCTATTTTGATGAACATCCTTTGCAGACCTTAAAATATATTCTGCTGTTGATGGAGAAAGACTCTCTAAACATCAATTAGACCAAGTTGGTTGATGTGTTAGTTTCCTATGGCAGATAAAACAAATTATCACAAACTGAGGGGCTTAGAACAACAGCAATTTATTCTATCACAGTTCTGGAAGTTAGAAGTCTGAAATCAAGATGAAGGTAAGGCCATGTTTCTTCAGAAAGCTCCGGGGAAGATTCCTTCCTTGCCTCTTCCTAGCTTCTGATATATTTTTTTAACCATTTAATTTTTTTCATCATGATAAGCGTACTTTTTCACCCAGTAGTGTGATTCCTGAATTGTAGGGTAATTCTATTTTTCATTTTTTGAGGAACTTCATACTGCTTTCCACAGTGGCTGCACCAATTTGCATTCCCACCAGCAGTGTAGGAGGGTTCCTTTTTCCCCACATCCTTGCCAATGCCTGTTGTTTCTTGTGTTTTGTAACCAGTAGCAATAAAGAAAAAAATTTTTAAAGCAGCCAGAGAAAAGAAGATAGTTACATACAAGGGAAATCCCATAAAGCTATCAGAGGACTTTTCAGCAGAAACTTCACAGGTCAGAAGAGAGTGGCAGGATATATACAAAGTGCTGAAAGGGAAAAATCTGCAGCCAAGTTACTCTATCCAGCAAGACTATCATTCAGAATACAAGGAGAGATAAAGAGTTTAAACAAAAATGAAAGGAGATCATGACCTCTAAACTAGCCCTATACAAGCAATTTTAAAAGGGACTCTGAGTGGAAGGGAAGACCGTTAGAGTATGAAAAGTAAAAACACAAAAGCATTAAAATAAATATTTCTGTGAAAATCAGTCCAAGGATTTATAAAAAAAAAAGGATGCAAAATATGAGATGATATACCCAAAATGTAAGGAGGAGAGGATTAAGTAATGGTTTAAACTTAAGTGACTATCAGCTTAACATAGACTGCAATATGCATGAAATGTTATATACAAACCTAATGGTAAACACAAAGCAAAACCAGTACTAGATACGCAGAGAATAAAGAATTCCAAGTATATCACTAAAGAAAGCCAACAAACCATGAAAGAGCAAGAAAAGAAAGGATCAGAGAAAATCTATAGGAAAAACAACAAAACAAGTAATGAAATGGCAATAAATACATACCTATCAATAATTACTTTAGATGTAAATGGACTAAATGCTCCAATCAAAAGACATAGGGTGACAGAGTGGATAAAAAAACAAGACCCATCTATATACTGCCTACAAGAGATGGCTTCACAGGTGAATTCTATCAAACATTTAAAGAGGAATTAATACCTATTCTTCTCAAACGATTCCAATAAATACAAGAAGGAAAAATTCCAAAATCATTCTATGAAGCCAGTGTCACCCTGACACCAAAGCTAGATAAAGATACCACAAAAAAAGAGAACTACAGACCAATATCGCTCATGAACAAAGATGCAAAAATCCTCAACAAAATATTAGCAAACCAAATCCAACAATACATTTAAAAAATCACGCATCATGATCAAGTCAGATTTATTCCTGGGATGCCAGGTTGGTTCAATATTTACAAAACAATCAACGTGATATATCACATCAATAAGAGGAAGGATAAAAACCATGTGATCATCTCAATAGATGCAGAAAAAATATCTGACAAACTACATCATCCATTCATGGTAAACAAAACAAAACAAACCCTCTCCCTCTGTAAAGTAGATCTACAGGGAACATATCTCAACATAATAAAGGCCTTATATGAAAAACCCACAGCCAACATTATACTCAATGTGAAAACTGAGAGCTTTTCCCCTAAAGTCAGGAACAAGGCAAGGATGTCCACTTTCACCACTTTTATTCAACATAGTCCTAGAAGTCCTAGGCATAGCAATTAGACAACAAAAAGAAAGAAAAGACATCCAAATTGGTAAGGAAGAAGTAAAACTTTCACTATTTGCAAATGACATGATACTATATATAGAAAACCTTAAAAACTCCACCAAAAAACTACTAGCGCTGAAAACCGAATTCAGTAAAGTCGCAGAATACAAAATCAATGTACAGAAATCTGTTACAGTCCTATACACTAATAATAAATCAGCAAAAAGTAAAATTAAGACAACAATCCCATTTACAATTGCACCAAAACCAATAATGTATCTAGGAAAAAACCTACCCAAACAGGTGAAAGACCTGTACTCTAAAAACTGTAAAACACTGATGAAAGAAATTCAAGATGATGAAAAGAAATGTAAAGACATTCCATGCTTGTGGGTTAGAACAAATATTGTTAAAATGTCTACACTACCCAAAGCAATCTACACATTTACTGCAATCCCTATCAAAATATCAACAGCATTTTTCATAGAACTAGAACAAACAATCCAGAATTTGTATGGAATCACAAAAAACCTTGAATAGCCAAAGCTCTTGAAAACGAAACTGGAGGCATCACAATTCCAGATTTCAAGTTATACTACAAAGTGGTAGTAATTAAACAGTATGGTACTGGCATAAAAACCAGTCTGTCTTTTAGTTTTATAGCGGCATGACTCAGATTTTTCTTTCTTTCCTTTTGCCTTTTCTTTCTTCCTTCCTTTCTCCCTCTCTCTTCCCCACCCTCCCCTTCTTTCTTTCCTTCCTTCCTTCCTTTCCTGATATACTCTTGCTTCTAGTATACGAAACACAGGTATTTTAGACCACTTGATATTTTCCCACAAGTCACTATTGCTGTTGTTTGTTCATTTTTTCCCTTTCTATGTGGTTTATTTTGCATAATTTCTGTAACTACATCTTTAAGCTCACTGATCTTTTCTTTTTCAATCTCATTTGATTTTCATACCATGCAGTGTATTTTTTGTTAGATATTATATTCCCCATAAGTTCCACACAGATCTAGTTTTATATCTATTTCTCTTTTAATCAAGTTCTTGGTTTCCCATCTTTCCAAGATCAAATGCATGATATTTATAAAAGCCCTTTTTAACATGTTTGTCTAGTTTTATCATTTCAGTTGCTTTTGGTGCTTTTTTTTTTTTTTTCTCATATGCTAATATGCTCTATGTCTTATATTCCTGCTCCTTTGTGTGCATGGTAAATTTATTGGGTGCCAGACAAGATAAACATTACGTTGGTAAGTGTTCCATTTGCTCGTGTCCCTTTAAACAGTGTCAGATTTGGTCATGGTTTTCACTAAAGTTACTTAGTATCCGTTTTTCCTTTGAATGTTTGCTTTTAATTCTTTTCAGTGTGAGTCCAGAGCAAAATTTAGTCTGTGTTTAACTAAGTCCCACTATGTAGGTGATAATTTTCTGAGGATTCTACCTGTTGTTCTGTATATTGTATAATGGATGTTCCCATGCTGGCAGATGAGAACATAATGATTCCCAGCCTTACAGGAGCTACAGAAATTATTTGGTATTCTGCCTCCTAGTGGTACTTTTCTAAACCTCAGAGAGTTTACTCACACTTGTATAGATCTGGACACAGTCAACAGTTTCAGTGGCTCTTTCCTCAATTCTCTGCCTTTCCTCTTTCCCTGTGCCCCCCCATCTCTAGCTCCCTACCCTTTCACAACTAAATTCTAGTCACATTAGTCTTATACCCTGATTTTTGTCTCCACGGTAAAAGGGAGGGAAATCATAGGGCTCTACTCCAGTTCCTTTCCTGGGAAGCAGTGCCCCAGGGGCTGGCTACTCCTGAATTTCTGGAAGAATCCTTTAAGGCTTGTTGAACAGCCGGAAACAAAGACCAAAGAAATGGACCAGAAAACAGGAAAGGAAATAAATGAGTCTGCCAGGCAGAAAACAAAAAACAAAAAACCCTGAAAAACAGAGAATGAAATTGTCACAATGTGAGAACAGTCTTTCTGATGGAAAGAGTTAGGTATCTGTCCAGAGGATGGACCTTCACTTGTTCCTGGGGAATCACTTATAGGTGCCCTGTAAAATACCCTGAATTAGGTACACCTGTGATGGGAAAAGTCCCTATTATCCTAAAATGGGAAGCATCCCTCTTGTTCACACTGGTACTGCAAACCCCAGGGTATCCCTCAAACCCCAGAATGATCTCACCACCCAGAGGAGGTCCACAGCTTTCTGGGTCCTTTGGACCACTTCCTCTCACCCCAGAGCTAATAAAACTACACTTATTTCAGGGTTTCCTCCATGGCATAGGGTGAGGGAGGAGTGATTTTGCAGCAGGCTCAGGAGGCAGAGAAAAGCTAAAACCTCAAGGTGCCAGGGATAGGCACAGGGACCTGCAGCACCAGACCAAGCTCAAGACCAGGTGGTAGGAGGTGGGTTATAGACACCGGGGTGAAGTATACAGTGGGTGCAGGAGCAGACGAGGGAAGCAGCCTTGGGGATGCAGGGAGAGGGTGGAAGTGGTGTGCGGATAGTGGGGTCAGGATCCAGCATGAAGGCTGGGCTATGGAGGGAGTAGGCTACCAAGGGTGCAGAACAGGGCCAGGGCAGTCACCATGGCTGGGCGTCTTGACAGTGCAAGAGGGCCAAAGAGTCAATGCTGCTGCCAAGGAGCCATTAGGTGAGAAGGGAATTCCGAGGCTGAGCCAACAGGGTACATGGAGATCCCCAGAGCTGGGCTGCTAAGGATTGTGGAGTGTGTGTGGGGGGGGCATACCTGGAGGCCAGAGAACATAGAGAGGTAGTCCGTTAGACCAGAACTCTCCCTGGCCTCTGCCAGGGTGCCCACCTGACACCCTACCCCTAAGCCAGCAGTTTGGGACTTCAAGGCTCTGGCTTCCTTCCTCTCTGAAGCAAAGCCTCGCTGCAGACAAGTCCCAGCCTGGCATTCATACCTCTGATGCAGTGCACTGGCCGGGTTCTCCCCCAGGCCCTGGGGCTCCAGTTGTGCCTGGAAGTTGGCATGTTGTGTTCTTGCCTGGAGGCAATGTGAAATCGGATTCCTGCTTGTGTGGGTTGCTGGCAGAATTTAGTTCCATATGGTTGTAGAACTGAGGTCTCTAAGCTTCCAAGGTGCTGTTTGTATTGGGATATGCAAAGTCACTCATCAGGACTCAAGATGCTGGCTATCAGCATCTTGTGTGGTGCTCAACTTAGCTCCTAGCTGTATTCTCAGAGCCAGCAATGGGCCATCAAAGGGCCTTATGCAGCCATATCTGACTCTTCTACCTCTGTCTTCCTGCAGCTGGGAAAGGTTCTATTTTCAAAGACTTGTGTGATTACATTGTGCCTACCTGGAAGTATTAAGTATTAAGAAGGGGCATGAGGTAACTTTGGGGGGTACGTATGTCTAAGAACATGGCTAGTTGATTCTTAGACCTATACATATATTAAGGCTTACCAAACGGTACACCTTAGGTATGTGCAGTATACTGCATGTTGACTACACCTCAAAGCAACTATAAAAAGTGATTCCACTGCAACATTCAGGTCTCGCGCTTCTACTGGAAAACCAGACTGAGCATCAATATAGTGACTACCCTCTCGAACGCTCTGTGAAGAAGACCTCTTCGTCAGCACTAAGAAAAACTGGCAAGCAGCCATAGTGACTGCAATGTTTGTGGATGTTTTTAAAATGGGCACATCCACTCTCACTTGCTGCAGTCTCCTCAATTCCAATTATTCACCCCCAGGGTGAAATTTATTTTTGTTTCCCTTCCTGGGATGGTAGGTCTTACAGCCAGAGACTTGGGCACCAGATCAGATTCTGGCCTTCAGGGTATCTGGCACTTGGCAGGTCCTCAGAAACAGCTTCCCCTCAATGGTGCCAGGAAAAGTAGCACCTATGCTGGAAATAAGACCCTCAATCCACGCTGCTCCCAAACACAGCAAAGGCTGCCACAACCTTCTTCAACACCATCCTCAGGGTGATGTCTGGACCCTCAAATTACACTGAAATCCAGACAAAACCAGGCCCACAATCCCTGAACTCTCATCTAAGAAGCTTTTGTCAGCACCACCAGAACTGGACTGAGAGCGGTTCTCTGCCAGCCTGCTCTTCCATTTGAGGCCTCTGAAGCTGGAGGCTCCCACAGGCACCGTTTACCTCTTCAGTCTGGCAGAGGTTAATTGTCTGCTAACCAATCCACACAGTAAAAAGAAGGCCCAAGATTAACGATGGCTTAAATAATGTCTTTATTATCACAGAGACCAAAGCAACAGAAGACAAGTAGTTCTCCAGGTTGGGTGTCTTGGAGGCTGGAAAATGTGTCACATGTACCACATGAGACCAACAATGTCCATGAAGAAACTAAACCTTTTCTTTAAGCCCCCAGAACACAGCTTAGGTCCTCTTGGCTAAAGATGGGTGAGGGTCCACACCTCTGACAGTCAGTGGGGAGGGAATGTAGAACTCCATTTAATTCAGGATTCTCATAATTCCCTCCAGGGACTGGAGATGACAAAGTTCTACCTTCCCTGAGGACATATGGTAACTAAGCTAGTAGAGCTGAGATGGTTTCAGCCACAAGCCTTGGATGACAAATCTGGCAAGGAACCTGACCATGTCTGGAAGTGCAACACAACCCATGAGAGCTTCCCTGTACCTGGCATTAAGGTCTCTCCCTAGTGCTAATGTACAGATGTATGAGGTTCAACATCTGATCAGTGTCTTCCTCTCCAAGGGCAATCACAAAGCCCTTGGCCGAAGTAGTCCTGTTGTGTTGAAAGCACTCCTAAAGCCGTCCTGCAGTGTGGACCTTCTGGTGCCGAATGAGGTGGGAGCTTAAACTATAGGCTTTCCCACATTCATTGCACTCATATGGCCTTTCTCCAGTGTGAACTTTTTGGTGTCTAACCAGGTGGGATGTTCTGATGAAATCTTTCCCACATTTGCTGCACACAAATGGCCTTTCCCCTGTGTGAACTCTCTGGTGTGCAATGAAATCAGAGCTTCGACTAAAGAATTTCCCACAGTCAATGCACTCAAAAGGCCTTGCCTCAGTGTGAATTCTCTGGTGTTTAATGAGGGTGTACTTGTGGCCAAAGGATTTCCCACAATCACTGCAAACATAAGGATTTTCTCCAGTATGGATACTCTCATGCTGAACAAGTGTGGATTTGTGTCTGA
Organism: Paguma larvata; assembly: GCA_030068075.1. Classification (NCBI taxonomy): domain Eukaryota; kingdom Metazoa; phylum Chordata; class Mammalia; order Carnivora; family Viverridae; genus Paguma; species Paguma larvata. The sequence continues at coordinate 5,789,445 of CM057841.1, read as the reverse complement.
AGACTTTCCCACAGTTATTGCACTTATAAGGCCTTGCTCCATTGTGAACTCTCTGGTGTACGATGAGGTTGGAGTGATGGCTAAAGTACTTTCCACACTCACTACACTTGTAAGGCATTTCTCCAGTATGAATTCTTTTGTGCTGAGTAAGGTTGTCTTTGCGGCTAAAGGCTTTCCCACATTCTTTGCACTCATAAGGCCTTTCTCCAGTATGGATTCTCTGGTGCTGGATAAGTGTGGCTTTGCGGCTGAAGGCCTTCCTGCATTCGCTGCACTCATAAGGCCTTTCTCCGGTGTGGATTCTCTGGTGCTGGACAAGCGTGTCTTTGCGGTTGAAGGCCTTCCCGCATTCACCACACCTGTACTGCACCTGTCCACTGTGAGAGGCCTCCCCACTCTCAGTCCTCTTCGTCCTCTTCTTGCTGTGGGTGGCCTGTCGTTGGTGACTGCCCAAACTGGCCTGGAAGTTCCGCTCCTCCTCACATGGAAAGGGCTTTTCTGACAGGTGAGGTTCTTCACAAACCCTACGGTTTTTCACAGATGAGGTCTTGCCTTTGTCTCTTCTTACGGGTTTCTCTAAACTGTACGGCTTCTGGTGCTGATGAAAATTTGCACTGAACAAGAACTGTCTCCCACATGCCCCACATGTGTAAGGTTTCAGTCCTTGGCGTGTTTCCTGGTGTTCGTTCAGCTGTAAGAGGTCTTTCACGATAGGGCCACATATGTCACAAGGGTGAGCCATCTGGGTTGATGAGCCTGCCTTGGAAATACTATGGTGGGACCCTCCTATAGAAATGGTCTGCTCAGAAGGTACCTCTTCATCTTCCACTGCACACCAATAACCTGCAGGCAGAAAAACGCATGAGGACTTTGGGGAAGGGGCAACCCCATCACAAAGGTGTCCAGTATTTAGTCCGTGGGGGTGTTGGTAGGACAGCAGATGTGGGATCAGGGTAAAGAAAAAGCTGCTGTGCAATACTGGGCCTCAAAAGGTCGCAAAATGAGGAAGGGGCAAAGACCCAAGGACGGGGTGGAGGTCAGGGAGAACCGGCAAGGAGGATATCCGATTTACTCCTTTGCAAATGATTTTTAGAAGGGTCTTAGCTATTGGTGAGCACTATATAGAAATGCTTGTCCCAAGGCCCTGGGAAACCTGATTTAAAATGAGCAACTGGTGTTCAAGAACAATTTAAGACCATATGTATGTCTCACGACACATTAGCATTGTCCAACACAGGAGAGCACTGCAGAAGCAGCAGCAGAGAGCACTGGTGAGTGGGCATGGACAGCCCTGGGTTGGAGATCAGAACAAAAACAGTAAGTATATAAAGTGTCCAGAACAAGGAGAAAAAGACAGAAATAGGTTTGGTCTATAACCTGGGCACCAAACAGGAGTGGTGGCCAGCACTGGTTTCTGGTGCTATTTGAAGCCAGCCCTGAAGCTCCCTCCCCAAGCCCCCACTCACCAGGGCCTGTCCACGTCCCTCCTGCCATGGCTAGAGTCATGAGCTCTCAGTCAAGCACTCAGGTGCTGCTAAGTTCAGCAACCACAAAAGATCTGGAAGAAACAAGTCATAGAGGAAAGACAGGGGAAGCAAGAAAGCAGTGGCCCAGAGCAGCCACCCTCAAGAGATTAAAGGACAATTAAATATTACAAAATGAACACCAGAAATTTCGTGCAGGATCAGCACTGTGGGCCCCACGAGCAGTGGCCATGATGGCAATTCATGACACAGGTAGGCCCAAGGAAATGCCAAGCCGAGGAAAAGGTAGAATCTGGAGCACACAGGTATCATGAATGCAGACAGAGCCATACACAGCCGGAAAAAGGGCCAGTAGGGTGGTCCACTGGGCTGACCACAGGACTGAAGGAGGCAATTCACACAGCCTAACCCCAGCATCCCAGAAAACCTACGTTACTGAGGGAAAACGGCAGTGCCCATGACAGCTTTCAGAGAAAACGGCAACCTCTGAGGGACAAAAGAGTAGAGCACAGCCCAAAAAACTGGGGTCCGTGGGGCCTTACCCAGGAAGACTGTAAGTGCAAAGCATAGAAAACACTGCATTGTGACACAAGTCTCTTGGCCTTATTAAGTAGCCCCCACTCCTCCCAAGAGAAATACACAAACCCGTCCTTAAAAGTCACATGGCCCTGCATGAGGTCAATAACCTCATGAACACGAGGGTAGCAGCTCTCCCCTCAGGAGCAGGACTCCCGGTCTATCCACCACACCTTCACTTTCCTCCTCAGCTCTCCAACTCAGACAAGACACCAGGCCCTTGTGTGATTGGTGCCTGCTTACTCTTTCCCCATTTCCTATTAATCATTTTGTGCAGCCCAGAACAGGTGGAGGACAGACACATGTGCCAGCTAGTTCCACTGGGGTCCGAAGATCATGCCTCTTATATACAAATTTGAGCTCAGAATTCTCCCCTAAAGTCCCCAGGCTATGAATTCATATTCCATCTCCAGTACACATCACTCTTTACAACACCCCTCCCTCATGTCTATGGATACCCACAACACAGGTACCTCCCACGGGCAAATCTGCACATAGCATCCACAGAATTCTTGGTTAAGGCAGCCAAGATCACATCACTCTGGCTCCAGTCAATGTCCCCACTGCCATGTGTCTCTAAACCCAGCTTTTAAATCCCTTCCTGGCCCTCTTCCTAGATTCAATTTCAGCAATCAGGAACCACACACAGACATCAGATCAACACAGCCGCTTCCCCCTTTGCCATTACATACTAAGGATGATACACCCTCATCAGTTGGACTTAACACTTAACACTAAATTCTCATTCGGAGCCTGCACCCACTGGCCTTCTACCCCAAGCACAATCACTCTGCCAACTGACCCAATCTGTCCCTGAGCTAATCTACCTGCTTGGCCAAAACTCCCTCGGTCCCACTGAAGGTCACCACAAAAGCCTGAGAAGCACACAGAAAAGGGAAAAGGAACCTCCTTTGGTCACTTTCACCTCATCTCTATTACTGCTAGGCCTCAGCATCCATCTCATGTCCATTAGTCTCTAGAAGACTTCCCCACTTGCCAGACCCTATTCTCTCCCCCCACCATGGGCACTAACTCCCTCTTCTTGTCTCTTAAGTGACTCCTGTGCCCACTCTGCTGTGTCCACCCCCACCCAGACCCTTAACGGCACGGCCACTGTGACAAAAAGGTTCTATCAATATGACTTGCAGCTGTACTCTAATCCATACACTGGCTGCCACTTTGTGGACCTGGATCCCTCCTGTGAAATCCAAACTTATGTGTCCAGCTGCCTACCTGAAACCTCCACTCAGATGTCTACAGACTCAACAGGGTCAAACCCCAACTCTTGATATTACTTCTGGAAGTTACTTCCACCACCAACTTCACTATCTCAACTGAGGATTTTTCCACCCTTATACCTTCTCAGGCCAAGAACTGTGGGAACTGTGAGGTCATCCCTGCCTCCTCTCCTTTCTCTCACTGTGCACAACAGAAAATCTGGTGGGCCCTACTTAAAGAAAATCCAGAATCCAGCATCTGTCCGTCACCTCCAGACCACCAGTGTAGTCCAGCCATCAACAGTCCTCTTTCCTCACCAGTCTTTTCTTCACTGTGCAGCCAGAGACAGCCTGTTAAGACCAATCAGATCACTGCTCTGCTCTAAACCTTCCATGGCTCCCACCACTCTCAAAACAGAAGCCCACTGTGCTGTCAGCTCAGAGCCTGGAGCCTGCTTCAGATTCTGTGTTTCCTTCTCTCTCTGCCCCTCTCCCACTCATGCTCTGTCTCTGTCTCAAAAATAAATAAATCTTAAAAAACAAACAAAAACAAAAAAACAAACAAAAACAAAAACAGAAGCCCAGCTCCACCGGTGGCCAATCCAGAGTTTTATTCTGTCCCCTGCTCTCTGATCACACCAGACATAACAGAGACCTGAGGCTCCCTTAACACTCTCAGTTCAGCCTCCAGTGATGTTTTTGCACATGCTAGTTCCTATACCTGGGGCACTGTTCCATACTTCATCCCACTGCATCAAATTCAAGGCAATAGACCATCAGTGACACCAGTATCCCCAAACCCAAAGGCAAGTATAAGGGAGGTGAAGATTCCTAAGACACCACCATTTGCCATACCGGGTTGCCAAGACCATGGGCAAGTGGGATGCATTGAACGAGGACCAAGGACTCACCTACGCAGAGATCTTAAGTGCTTCTACCATCAAAGCAACCTGGCAGGAAGAGGGCAGAAGGGGCTGGAAATGGCAGGTTACCACAGAGGGGTGGGAGGGACAGGTACCAGGGACTGAACTATTCCCATAACCCCTCCCCTGCCCTTTGGCGCCAATGGTTTCTGAATGTCTCATCTCAGATACTTAGACCATAGTGCTGCCTCCTACCAGCTGTATGACCATGAACAAAGACTGGTGCTGCAATGTCCTCACCTGTAAAGTGGGGACAATAGTGGTACCCACCTAACACGGCTGCTGTTTGAGGCAGACACATTAATACCTATCGAGGATCTCTGAATTGGCTTTTTTCCCAAATGGTTTTGGTGCAAATAAAGGGATAGGTATTTTAAATTTGGGAGTTATTTTTCAGCTTCTAAGAAAATGTGATATTTAAGACTTTCCATCATAACCAAACACTTAGAGGCAGGCGCTTCAGCCCATCACTAAGCATCAGTATAAATGCATGCCTGCCGAGTGTACACGAGTCCCTTCACCAAACCAGCCTACCTGGTACCCGTTAAATCTTCACCCACTTCCTTATGCATGCCTGCCGAGTGTACACCGGTCCCTTCACCAAACCAGCCTACCTGGTACACCCTCCTCTGACGGGGAGTCTGCTGGCGGCCCTTCATGAGGATGTCCACGGTCTCTCTCTACCTGAAGAGCCGGGGAACTGATGCACCAAGCACCCTGGACTGGGCTACAGCTGCCCCCCAGCCTGGCTGACTCTTCCCCTGCTCCACACGCAGAACCGTGGCTGGGTCCACACAGTGGCAAATCTGGAGCGCCTCACAACTGCCCCTGCATCCCAGGCCAGGATCCCTATACCCTACAGCTCTCCCCTCCAGCTGATAGCAGCTACTTCTTTCTGGAGGGAATGAGGGGTGTCCACCCCCTCTTCCCCGCCCTCTGATCTCTCACCCCAAGCACCACACACGACAAACACATCCTTAATATTCGTCCTCCAAATTTGGTCGGCCGACCTGAGGCCTCATCCCTCAGTGATCTCCACCAAAGCTCCCTTCCCAGATGCCCAAGGGACATCTCCCCTGTGAGACCATGTCCTAAATGCAACCCCCCGACTCCTTCAGGCGGGCTCTCTGCTCCACTCTTTCGGACTTCCCGGGGGGAAAACCCGGACACGAAACTGTGACAGCCCCTCACTCCCTACTTGCACTCGCAGCCGCCATCCGACACAGCAGGAAACCCCTTTAATCTCACTTCTCCACCTGCAAACTCTCCAGCCACTACAACACTCCCGGAGTCCGAAACCTCCTCACCGGTCTCCTTGCCTCCGGGCTCGTCCCGTCCCCCGAGCATAAATCGCATTCCCCGGACAAAGACCGTACAGGTTCCTCCGCGCCTGACGGCGTCCTCGCAACGAAGGACTTCTACGCTCCCTGCAAACACGAGGACCCCACTTTCCCCGGTCCTCGAGGCTCAGTCGCACCTCCAAGCCTTTGCGCGTGCTGGTCGCTCGGCCAGGAACACTTCGACGGCTGTTAGAAATAGGGGCTCCTCCCACAGATGCCTCCCCCGGCCCGGAACACTGGAGGCTGGGCTACAACCGCCTCAGCGTTCACCCTTCATTCGGAGCTTCGTGACTCAGAGTGGAGGGTCGAAACGCGTCAAGGTCCGGGGAACAAAGTACCCACCTAGGCCGCCATCACAATCTGGACCACCCGGAGCCGTGAGGGGTCCCAAATCGGGACCCGCGCGCCGCCGTCGCGTGGCGCTGGCAGCGGAGCCTTCGCGGGCGCTGCCACCACCGAGCCTCCCTGCAGCGGGCACAGAGTCTCCTCCCGTGTCTTCCCGCTTGCGTCACCTCGGGATGAACCAGAGCGCCTGAGGTTTTAGTCCAAGTGGTCCACCAAGAGCGGACAAAATGTCCGCCGCGAGGAAGACGCCGGAAGTCCGGCACAGACGCCTTCCGCGCGCGTTTAAGAGTGCCCCAAAGCGCGGCGCAGAGGCTTCTGGGTAATGTAGTTTTCCAGAGCAATTGGCCCTAGAGACCCGCGCACTCCTTCCCCGCCGCGTTAAGGCCCGGTGGTCTCGTACGGGGTGCTGAGAAATGGTACCTCGAGGCTCCAAGGATGGGACAGGGCTTTGCTCCTCATAAAGAGCCCGGTGTAGTATGCGGTGGTCAAATAAATGTTTGGAAACGTTCTCGTGGGTATTTCCCAAAGCCACAAAACCACGTGGACACATCTCATCAAATGTTCGAGCCCACTCATAGGGCATTCGTATTTCCTTGCTGGTTTTTAAATTCATGTAGATGGAAATTTTAAGTTGGTTTGAGTGCTTTAGCTGTGTCAGGAGTCAGGGGTCAGATCTGCAGATTGCGTCTGGGGAGGAGTCGGGAGGGTTATTGGGTCAAGGGAGGCGCCTTGCTGCGGGTGAAGGCACTGATGGCAGCCAACCCAGGGAGCAGCACCGTTTAATTCAAATGATCCTTCTTAGCTGAAAGGCTGATATACTGATTTCTCTCTAGGAATATCCTACCCATCTGAAAAGGACCATTAAAAATGCTTTTAAATGTGCCAGGACGGTGGCTGAGGTGGTCCTGGTGGCAGTAAATGTGTGAAAGTGACCGTCTGAACTCAGAAATAAAGATTTGGAACGGTATGATTTCATTTCTTTCTAGGAACTGATTTCTCATCTGGAAATGTTGGGGTTCAGAGCTGGTGGCTAAGAAAGAATTCTTGAGATGTCTTTGGTGCAAAAAGGCGGTTTTATTAAAGCACCGGAACACGACCCATGGACAGAAAGAGCAGCACTGGGATTGTGACAGGTGGCTAATTACATACACAACAGTTTCCAGGGCTCTGAGGGGCTAGCTGCTGTTAGAAACGTTGTCACATTTATCACTGTTTAGTAAAATCTCAGTCATGAAATCCTTCAGATGTTATCAGTGGGTGGTTGGATTGCCAACATATATCTTGGGAAGTAGAGATAAAGGAAGTTTCCGAAGGATCTTCTATATGCTTAAAGTAGCCCATAGGATCCTGGAGTTTGGGATGATGTTAAGCTAAGATTGCCTTTTGACTTTAGCAAAGTGTCAACATCAAAGCAGCTGAGTTCCTAGCGGAAGGTCACTCTGCCTGTTTCAAGGACTTGTCAGTGGGCTGTAGGCAGTAAGGAAATTTAATTTTTTCTTTTGCCTTTGTTTCCCATATCAATTTTCACTTCACTTGCAATTACAGGGACAGTGTCTGAACTGGGAGTTGAGATTATTTATGGTAAAGGAAGAAGAGGAGAGGGACGGTGAGGGGAGGAAGAGGAGGAAGGAGGGAGGAAGGGAGGATGGGAAGGAGGGAAGAAAAAAGGAAGGAAAGGAAGAAAGAAAAATATGAATTGTTTAAATTACTGAAAGCTGTTAATATAATTCTGTAGTTCACAGATATACTCAAAAATGGTTTTGGGGGGACATGTCTGTGACAAGTGAAAGTGATTAAGATGTCAGCAAAAATTGAGCTGGAGACACTGAAGTCTGAGAATTAAGAGAATGAAGCTGAGCACACATTGGGGCTGAAACCTTGAATATGACAGGGTTTAGTCTCCAAAATGGAATTTCTTTCCAATCTTGAAAACTCTGATTACCTACTCTGAGACAGAATGAACACATTTAGAAAGATGAACAAGGATACTGTAATACCATGCTTATTCATGGCTCTAATAAAAATTTAGTGAACACTTAGTGCATTTCAGCCCCTATCTTAAGTACATGGAACAAATTTGAAAACAAGAGACAAAGACCCCAGCCATCAATAAGCTTACACTCTACAGTATTCATGAAAGACCCGAAAAAATATGGAAAAAATACAGAATTATGTACAATGTTAGAATGTGTTAGGCACAACAGAAAGGAGAGAAGATGAGGGTGCTGAGAAATGGAGGTCTTAGTTTATAAAGGCGACTTTATAGTGACAACACGGATAGGTCAATGACATTGAGAGAAAAGTTAATGTTACTCACTGTTGCCCTAGAAATGAGAGGCACAGCATACCACAAAAGGTCATAGAAGAAACGTGGGAATTTGGTTGGGAGGCAGAAGCAGGGGTCACGGAAAGGCCTAGCCCAGAGACTTTATTGTGTTTTCTACAAGAAAGGCAGGGCAGGGCAGAGCAAACAGCTGGGAATTGGCTAGTTTAAACAATTTCAGTGGACTTCGGGTTATAGGGGTGATCTCTAGTTGCCTGAGATGATTTAGGGTATGTAATTTTCTTCAGGAAATGCTTAAATGAGTCAACATTCCAGGTAATGGAGTCCCCCATTCAAGGTAAGCCACTGAGTGCTTTTATAAAACCTGAGCCCATGTAAAATATAAACACAGTTAAACTTCTTAAAGAGAGTGAGCAGATTTTCAATTAGAGGACAACAGGCTAATGAAGAAAAAGAATAGCTCTTTCTTTGAAGCACAATAATTCCCTTGAGTTTACTAGAGGCCAGAAACGTATCATGATTTATCATTCATAACAAACATGTTGCTTAAATATACTGAACTAAAATGATTATTTAGGAGTGCCTGGGTGGCTCAGTAGGTTAAGTGTCTGAGTCTTGATTTTGGCTCAGGTCTTCATCTCACGGTTTGGATGGGGAGATCGAACCCCACATAGGGCTCTGCACTGACAGCATGGAGCCTGCTTGGAATTCTCTCTCCCTCTCTGCCTCTCCCTTGCTCTCTTTCTCTCCCCGTCTCTCAAAATAAATAAACTTAAAAAAAATTATTTATAATTCAAGTACAGGTTTCATTTTTTTTTAAACGTTTATTTATTTTTGAGAGACATAGAGACAGAGTATGAGCAGGGGAAGGGCAGAGAGAAGGGGAGATACAGAATCGGAAGCAGGCTCCAGGCTCTGAGCCGTCAGCACAGAGCCCAACGTGGAGCTCGAACTCACAAACAGTGAGATCATGACCTGAGCCGAAGTCGGCCGCTTAACCAACTGAGCCACCCAGGCGCCCCCAAGTTTCATTTTTATATATATTAAGCTGTATTTTACATGAGACAATTTCAAAAATACAAAATTATAATACGACTTTAGTTAAAGACATCATAAAAATGCAGAATTGTACATTTAGCCACATACTATTTAATGACCAAGTTTTATGTTTATGAAGTTAGTGATCGTAAAAGTCAAGTGAATAAAGATGGAAAATAAAGGTGAAATGAAAATGAAACTCTTCAAAGTCTCCTTTAAGTACAAAAACTGACAAAATTTTCTAAAAATTAATTTTATTTCAAAAAAAATAATTTTTGAGGTCTATTTAAGTAAACCAGGGGCACCTGGTGGCTCAGTCGGTTGAGCATGCAACTTCAGCTCAGGTTCACGATCTCATGTTTTGTGAGTTCGAGCCCTGCATCGGGCTCTGTGTTGATGGCTCAAAGTCTGAAGCCTGCTTTGGATTCTGTGTCTCCCTCTCTCTCTGCCCCTCCCCCACTCATGCCATGTCTTTCTCTGTCTCAAAAACAAAGAAACATTAAAAACTTAATATGACGGACCAGCCGTCACAAGATCGAACGGTTCCTGAACGGGGGGTGAGGATGAACAAATACATAAGACACAGAATTAACGGAAGGACTGGTGCTCCCAGGCGTCACCAGCCCCGAGTGTATTTTCACTCGGGTATTTATACACAATCTGGGGGTGGTGTACGTGTGAAGCACATTTTCTATCACAAGTTCTCAGGAGATAAAAGCTCAGCATGACATTGACCAGAAGCACTCGTGACAGCTATCCAAGCAAAATGTATCCTGTTATATCAAACTCTACAAAAGCATTCTGAACTCCCTCACACGTGACCTGGCTGCGGTCCCGACTCCAGGGCAAAGATTGCACTCAAGGCCTCTGGCTCCCAACAACTTAAAGAAAACCAGAGCTGAACAGTAGTTAAAGAAGTATAAGCAGATTTTAATAAGGAGCCATTGTATGGGGCACTTGGGTGGCTCGGTCAGTTAAGCGTCCGACTTTGGCTCAGGTCTTGATCTTGTGGTTCATGAGTTCAAGCCCGGCATTGGGCTTTGTGCTGACAGCTCAGAGCCTGGAGCCTGCTTCCGATTCTGTGCTCCCTCTCTCTCTGACCCATCCCATCCTTGTGCTCTGTCTCTCTCTCAAAATAAACATAAAAATTTTTTTAATAAATTAAAAAAAAAAGAAACTATTGTAATGGGAAAGAGACCTCAGTATAGAAAGTGGCTCAATTCCAAATACAGCATGAACAACTAGGGGTTCATAGCCAGGAAGCAGTATGGGAGTCAGTAGATGGAAACCTACTAAGGGGAAACATCAGGGTTAAGGGGGACTCTTGCTGAAAGCAGGCCATGGTGATCAGTAGTAGCACCTGGGGGATGGTGGGATGAGCAATTTGATGAGATACTCAAGGAGCTATTAAGCAGAGATAGATTATGCCTAAATCAACTTAATAGGATTCTTGCTACAGTTGGGCAATGCGAAGATGGGCACAGAAGTCCCAGATGTTGGGTTTAGTTGGGAATAGGATTCTGAGGAGCCACTAAAGTTTGGTCAAGGAGAGAGACTTTGTCAGCACTCACCCCTGAATACTGCTAAATTGGAAATGCATTGCTTTACCACTTATTTATTTAGGCAAAAGAAATATTGTAAACTAAGGTAAAAGAGTGCTAAACTCAATGTGTACTAAATTATATTGATTAAATCATTTTTATTTTTATTTTTTTTATTAAAAAAATTTTCGGCGGGGGGGCGGCGCCTGGGTGGCTCAGTTGGCTAAGCTGCCTAAGCTGCCGACTTCAGCTCAGGTCATGATATCAAGGTCTGTGAGTTCGAGCCCCATGTCGGGCTCTGTGCTGATGGCTCATCAGAGCCTGGAGCCTGCTTCAGATTCTGTGTCTCCCTCTCTCTCTGCCCTTCCCCGTTCATTCTATGTCTCTTAAAAATAAATAAACGTTAAAAATTAAAAAAAAATCTATTTAAAAAATTTAAAAAATAAAAAATTTTTTGACCTTATATTCTGCCTTTTTTACAACAATTTATTGTCAAATTGGTTTCCATACAATACCCAGTGCTCATCCCAACAAGTGCCCTCCTCAGCCACTCTTCCCTCTCCAATACCCCTCATCAACCCTCACAGCGGTCAGTTTGTTTTTAGTATTTAAGAGTCCCTTAGGTTTTGTCTCCCTCCTTCTCTGCGGTTTTTTCCCCCCTCTTCCCCTCCCCCATGGTTTTCTACTAAGTCTCTCAAAATCCACCTATGCGTGAAAACATATGGTATCTGTCTTTCTCTGACTGACTTATTTCACTTAGCATAATACCCTCCAGTTCCATCCACATTGCTACAAATGGCTAGATTTCATTCTTTCTCATTGCCACGTAGTATTCCATTGTATATATATACCACATCTTCTTTGTCCATTCGTCAGTTGATGGACACTTAGTCTCTTCCATGATTTGGCTATTGTCGCAAATGCTGCTATAAACATCAGGGTTCACATGCCCCTATGCATCAGCACTCCTGTACCTCTTGGGTAAATTCCTAGCAGTGCTATTGCTGGGTCATAGGGTAGTTCTATTTCTATTTTTTGAGGAACCTCCACACCGTTTTCCAGAGCGGCTGTACCAGTTTGCATTCCCACCAACAGTGTGAGAGGGTGCCTGTTGCTCCACATCCTCGCCAGCATCCATAGTTTCCTGATTTGTTCATTTTAGTCAATCTAACCGGTGTGAGGTGGTATCCCAGTATGGTTTTGATTTGTATTTCCATCATGATGAGTGACGTTGAGCATCGTTTCATGTGTCTGTTGGCCATTTGGATGTCTTCTTTGGAGAAGTATCTACTCATGTCTTCTGCCCATTTCTTGACTGGATTATTCATTTTTCAGGTGTGGAGTTTGATAACTTCTTTATAGGTTTTAGATACTAGCCCTTTATCCGATATGTCATTTGCAACGATCTTTTCCCATTCCATCAGTTGCCTATTAGTTTTGTTGGTTGTTTCCTTTGCAGTGCAGAAGGTTTTTATCTTGGTGAGGTCCCAATAGTTCATTTTTGCTTTTGATTCCCTTGTCTTTGGAGTTGTATCGAGTAAGAAATTGATGCGGCTCAGGTCAAAAAGGTTTCTTCCTATTTTATCCTCTAGGATTTTGATGGTTTCCTGTCTCACATTCAGGTCCTTCATCCATTTTGAGTTTATTTTTTGAATGGTGTAAGAAAGTGGTCTAGTTTCATTCTTCTGCATGTTGCTGTCCAGTTCTCCCAGCACCGTTTGTTAAAGAGGCTGTCTTTTTTTTTTTTCCATTGGATAATCTTTCCTGCTTTGTCAAAGATTAGTTAGCCATATGCTTGTGGGCCCATTTCTAGGTTCTCTATTCTATTCCATTGGTCTATGTGTCTGTTTTTGTGCCAATACCATACTGTCTTGATGATTACCACTTTGCAGTAGAAGTTGAAGTCTGGGATTGTGATACCTCCCGCCTTGGTTTTCTCCTTCAGTATTACTTTGGCTATTCAGGGGTCTTTTGTGGTTCCATACAAATTTTAGGATTGTTTGCTCTAGCTTTCAGAAGTGCTGCTATAAACACTGGGGTGAATTTTTGATTGGGATTTCATCGCTGGTGAAATTTTGATTGGGATTGCATTGAATCTGCAGATTGCTTTAGGTAGTATTGACATTGTAACAATATTTATTCTTCCAATCCATGAGCATGGGATGTTTTTCCATTTCTTTGTGTCTTCCTCAATTTCCTTCATAAGTTTTTTTATAGTTTTCAGCATAGAGATCTTTTATATCTTTGGTTAGGCTTATTCCTAGGTATTTTATGGTTTTTGGTGCAATTGTGAATGGGATTAGCTTCCTTATCTCCCTTTCTGTTGCTTCATTGTTGGTGTATAGAAATGCAACCGATTTCTGTATATTGATTTTGTACCCTGCAACTTTGCTGAATTCATGGATCAGTTCTAGCAGGCTTTTGGTGGATTCTGTCGGGTTTTCCATATAGAGTATCATGTCGTCTGCAAAAAGTGAAAGTTTGACTTCATCCTTGCCAATCCTGATGCCTTTTACTTCATTTTGTTGTCTGATTGCTGATGCTAGGACCTCCAACATTATGATAAATAGCAGTGATGAGAGTAGACATCCCTGTCGTGTTCCTGATCTCAGGGGGAAGGCTCTCAGTTTTTCCCCATTGAGAACGATATTAGCTGTGAGCTTTTCATAAATGACTTTTATGATGTTTAACTATGTTCCTTCTATCCCGGCTTTCTCGAGGGTTTTTATTAAGAAAGGATGCTGTATTTTGTCAAATGCTTTTTCGGCATCTATTGACAGGATCATATGGTTCTTATCTTTTCTTTTGTTAGTGTGATGTGTCACATTGATTGATTCGCGAATATTGAACCAGTCCTGCAACCCAGGAATGAACTCTACTTGATCATGGTGAATAATTCTTTTTATATGCTGTTGGATTCGATTTGCTAGTATCTTGTTGAGAATTTTTGCATCCATATTCATCAGGGATATTGGTCTGGAGTTCTCTTTTTTTTTTTTTTGCTGGGTCTCTATCTGGTTTGGGAATCAAAGTGATGCTGGCTTCATAGAATGAGTCCGGGAGTTCTTCTTCCGTCTCAATTTTTCGGAACAGCTTGAGCAGGATTGGAATTAACTCTGTTTTAAATGTCTGGTTAAATTCCCCACGGAAGCCATCTGACCCAGGACTCTTATTTGTTGGGAGATTTTTGATAACTGATTCATTTTCTTCACTAGTTATGGGTCTGTTCAAATTTTCTATTTTTTCCCATTTGAGTTTTGGTAGTGTGTGGCTGTCTAGGAATTTGTCCATTTCTTCCAGGTTGTCCAATTTGATGGCATATAATTTTTCATAGTATTCTCTGATAATTGTTTGTATTTCTGAAGTATTGGTTGTAATTACTCCCTTTTCGTTCGTGATTTTTATCTAGTTGGGTTCTCTCTCTTTTCTTTTTGAGAAGCCTGGCTAGAGGTTTATCAATTTTGTTTATTTTTTCAATGAAACAGCTCTTGGTTTCATTGATCTGTTCCACTACTTTTTCGGTTTCTATATTATTAATTTCTGCCCTGATTTTTGTTATTTCTCTGTTTCTGCTGGGTTTGGGGTGTCTTAGCTGTTCTGCTTCTAGTTCCTTTAGGTGTGCTGTTATATTTTTTATTAGTGATTTTTCTTGTTTCTTGAGATAGGCCTGGATTGCAATATATTTACCTCTCAGGACTGCCTTTGCCACATCCCAAAGCATTTGGATTGTTGTATTTTCATTTTCATTTGTTTCCATGTATTTTTAAATTTCTTCTCTAATTGCTTGGTTGACTCGTTCGTTCTTTAGTAGGTCGTTCTTTAGCCTCTATGTTTTTGGGGGTTTTCCAGACGTTTTCCCTGTGGTTGATTTCAAGTTTCATAGCATTGTGATCTTAAAGTGTGCATGGTATGATCTCAATTCTTTTGTATTTATTGAGGACTTCTTTGTACTCCAGTATGTGGTCAGTCTTGGAAAATGTACTATGTGCATTTGAGAAGAATGTAAATTCCTTTGCTTCTAGATGAAGGGCCATGAAGATAGATGTCAGTCAGGCCCACCTTTTCCAATGTGTCATTTAGGGCCATTGTTTCTTTAGTAATTCTCTGTTTGGTTGATCTATCCAATGCTGTAAGTGGAGTGTTAAAGTCCCCTGCAATTAGCCCATTTTTCTCAATGAGATTGCTTATATATGTAATTAGTTGTTTTACAAATTTGGGTGCCCCCGAATTTGGCACATAGATATTTATAATTGTTAGCTCTTCCTGCTGGGTAGTCCCTGTGATTATTATATAATGCCCTTCTTCATCTCTTGTTACATCCTTTAAAGTCTAGTTTGTCTGATAGAAGTGTGGCTACTCCAGCTTTCTTTTGACTTCCAGTAGCATGGTAGATAGTTCTCCATCCCCTTACTTTCAATCTGAAGGTGTCCTCAGGTCTAAAATGAGTCTCTTGAAGACAGCAAATAGATGGGTCTTGTTTTATAATCCATTCTGTTACCCTATGTCTTTTAATTGGAGCATTTAGCCTGTTTACATTCAGTGTTAATATTGAAAAATATGGGTTTAGAGTCATTGTGTTATCTGTAGGTTTCATGCTTGTAACACTGTCTCTGGTACTTTGTGTTCCTTGCCACCTTTCCTTCATAGAGTCCCCCTCAGGATCTCTTGTAAGTCTGGTTTATTTGTGATTAATTCCTTCAGTTTTTGTTTGTTTGGGAAAACCTTTATCTTTCCTTCCATTCTGAATGACAGGCTGGCCGGGTAAAGGATTCTTGGCTGCATATCTTTCCTGTTTATCACATTGAAGATATCCTGCCATTCCTTTCTGGCCTGCCAAGTTTCTGTAGATAAGTCTGCTACTACCCTTATGTGTCTACCTTTGTATGTTAAGGCCTGTTTATCCCTAGCTGCTTTCAGAATTCCTCTCTTTGTCCTTGTATTTTTCCAGTTTCACTATGATGTGTTGTGCAGAAGGTATTCAGGTTACGTCTGATAGGAGTTCTCTGTGCCTCTTGGATTTCAATGCCCATTTCCTTCCTCATGCTGGAGAAGTTCTCAGCAATGATTTGCTTAAGTACCCCTTCAGCTCCTTTCTCTCTCTCTTCTTCCTCTGGAATTCCTGATATGGATATTGTTCTGTTTGATTGCATCGCTCAGCTCTCGTATTCTCCTTTCTGTTCCTGAATCAGATTATCTTTTTCTCTGCTTCCTCTTTTTCCATAATTTTATCTTTTAATTCACCTATTCTCACTTCTGCCTCTTCAATTCGTGCAGTGGCCGCCTCCAATTTGTTTTGCACCTCATTTAAAGCATTTTTTAATTCCTCCTGACCATTTTTAACGTCTTTGATTTCTGCAGTGAGGGACTCCCTGCTGTCTTCTATATTTTTTTTTTCAAGCCCAGCGATTAGTTTTATGATTGTCATTCTGTATTTGTGTTCTGTTATGTTGCTTATATCTGTTTTCATCAATTCTTGAGCTGTCACTACTTCCTGTAATTTCTTTTGAGGAGAATTTTTCCATTTCATCATTTTGGCAACTTTTCTGCCCCTTATAATTTTTAAAAGCTTTGTTATGTGCTCTGCCTCTGCAGGTACTGCTATATTAAGGGTGGATCATCTACTGTCCAGGACCTGGCCTTTTGAGAGGTGGTTTTTTTGTTGTTGTTGTTTGTTTTTTGTTTTTTGGAGAGTGTTACTTGCTCTCTGTTGTTGTGACTTTGGTTGTCCTCTACCAGGTGTGTTTTGGTTTGTTTCCTGAGGTAGCCCTGGAAGGAAAACAGACAAACAAACAGGAAAAAACCACACAAACGTACCAACAAATAAAACAGGCAAGCAGATCACAACAGAAAAAAGAATAACAAACAACACTCTGAAGACATACAACCTGAAACACCAGCTATCAGTTAAGGACAGGGTGTGTGCTGTGCTGATGGAAGAGCATATACAGAGAGAATAATGACAGGTGCAGGGAGAAAGAGAAAATGAACTTTGACCAGGTAGAGAGACTGAAAGGCTTAATCCAGAGAAAGAGAAATCAGATTAAGGAAGGAGGCAAGGAAAAAGAAATGGAGACAAAGTTACTCAGATGAACTATGTGGTCTCGTTATGCCAGAGAGAGAAATAGGAAAGTAAAGAAGGAGGTGTAGAACATGTTGAGAGAATGGGTTAAATGTCTGTTTAAGCAAGCCAATTCCCTGGGTAACCAGCTCAGGGGTGGGGAGAGACAAGAAGGAGAAAAGGGAGCATATCTGAATCCTAGAATTGACCTGGAGTTAATCCAGGCAATGCTGCAGAACTTGTATCTCAGCATCTCTCCTCTGAGGAGGGGCGTGGATTAGTGTAGGCGGTCCCGCCTCACTATGGACAGAATCCTAGGGTCTGGCTTTGTTGGTATGGGGGACAACAATGGTGTCCCCCCAGTCCCTTCTTCATGGACCCGGAGTCTCAAATCACCCCCTTTGTTTCCGTCCTTACTCTGCCCGGGACACAGGCGGAGTGCAATTTCTCGGGCTGTCGCGAACCCTGCACTTATCTGAGTTTTTAAACTAACTCTGACTGCTATGCCCGGTTTCCCTGTAGATTGCGTCCCTGGCGTAACACCGATCTGGAGGTGACTCTGCACTTCCCAGTGGTGCAGTCTGGGCTGCCATGGGCCCCAGTGCGAAGAGAGTTCCGCCTTTAGAAATGGAACTTCTCTTCAAAAGCCCTGCAGTTAGGGACTGAATGATAGGCTCCTTCTCCGTCCCCATCCAAGGTTTTTCTCTTGTCCGGATAAAGTCCTATACTTTCCCAGCCGCTCTTTCTCTTCCCTTTGTCTTTCCACAGAAGGGGCTCCGCAGTCTGTTTTATCTCCCCCAGTTTGCACTCACAAGCTTATAGGTGCTTCCTGGATTTTGCATAATCTTCCTTGTAGACTCCAACTCCTTTCCTCTCAGACTCTTGGGACTGAGAGTCCTTTGGCTTCAGTCCTTCTTTGTTTGAAAGACACAGGAAGACCAGGTCCCCCTACTCCTCCACCATGTTGGCTCCTCTCTTAAAAAATTTTTAAAGTTTATTGTTGAAAGAGAGACAGAGTGCAAGTGGGAGAGGGGCAGAGAGAGATGGATACATGGAATCCAAAGCAGGCCCCAGGCTCTGAGTTGTCAGCACAGAGCTCGACACGAGGCTCGAACTAACAGACCAAGAGATCATGACCTGAGTGGAAGTTGGATGGTTAACCAACTGAGTCACCCAGGCACCCCAAATTATTTTTTATTTTTTATCACAATTTTGATTATTTCAGTGGACAAAAATTCGCCAAGACCCATGATCTTTCCTATGAAAAGTTTTGATCATTGACACCACCTCCAGCCTCTGCCAGAAGATACCACCTACTCTCCTCCCTTGCCCCACTCTTTGCTAAACCTCATAAACTTCTTTTAATTCTTTTAAGTCCAACTGTGTCATACCAATTTGGGGTATTTTCCAGTCACTTTCTTCTCACTTGAAACACTTTTCACTCAATATGCTTTCACAATGCAATGAATCTTCTGGATGTCACTTCAAAGTCTGAGTCAACAGAACTAAACACAAAAATCCCCATGTCATTATCAGTATTGCCTGATATTCTCCAATGAACAGCATTATATAATATTATTTTTTAAAATTTTTTTAAGGCTTATTTATTTTGAGAGAGACAGAGTGGGGGGGGGCAGAGAGCAAGGGAGAGAGAGAGAATCTCAAGCATGTTCTGCACTGCCAGCACAGAGCCCAGTTTGGGGCTCAAACTCATGAAACTGCGAGATCATGACCTAAGCTAAAACCAAGAGTCAAATGCTTAAACAACTGAGCCACCCAGGCACCCCTATAATTTTAGAAAGTCATCATTGAGATATTATTTACACCGTGTTCATGTTTTGGCAATCTTATAAGCAGTATGAGGCCAGGGTTATTTTTGCTGTTATCCCATACTGAGTTCCTATGTGATAATAGATCATCTGGCATTAAACATGGGCATACAAACACACAAAAAAGTGATTAAATAGGGACTCCTGGGTGGCTCAGTTGGCTTGGCATCCAACTTCGGCTCAGGTCATGATCTCACAGTTTGTGGGTTTGAGCCCCGTGTCTGGCTTTGTGCTGACAGCTCAGAGCCTGGAGCCTGCTTCGGATTCTGTGTCTCCTTCTCACTTTGCCCCTCCCCCCTTTGCACTCTGTCTCTCTCTCTCTCAAAAATGAAAAAAACATTTTTTAAAAATCTACAAAAAAAAGTGATGAAATGATAGGATGTCCTACAGGCAACTTATTGTTTTAGAGACCATACTTAGAAAAATTATTTTTCTTCCCTAGAAGCAGAGAAAAACTGAGAGGCACGGGTGTCACTGACAAGGAGCACCCAGGGGCTGAAGGTCGGGAAGCCTGCAGAGATCTTCATCAGCCAGTGGCTTGGGTTCACAGTGTTACCCACAAATACAAAATGGAAGAGAGAAAATAAAAGGAGATGAACATGCTCACCAGGGCCAGGATGGTGTGTGTGGCTCTGGCCTCGGAGTAAGGTCTGGGGGAAAGGCTGTTGCTGTGAATGTATCGGACACACTCCTTGTGCCTGAGCAGGACAAGGACCATGGAGCCACTAGACCAGGCCATGAGGCCCAAACAAGTGACATCAATGAAGGAGAACATGACTGCATGTAGTAAAACTAAAAATTTGTCTGGAATGGGTGAATTACAGTATTCATAAATTTTCTCCACACTCGTGTTTTTGTTCTTTCTTGGTCCAGTAACGTGCAAAGCAATAAAGATATTGGAGATGCAGGATCCAGCAGAGGAAACAGCAGAAGCCAATGCACTTTGGAAATGTAACCTTGAGCTCCAACCACTTGGAGGTGTTAGTGTTGAGCTTAATGGCCTGGAAACCACTGAGCAGGCAGGTGGTGCTGGGGGAAATTCCTCTGGCTACTCAGTGAAAATAGAAGACAAGCTTACATCCAGCATCATCCAGAAAAGATTTCAACATGAACATTGCCATTGTCTGAGGAATTCCTTTATGAAAAAGCACCAAGTTGTTAGCTAGGACTAGCTGGATGAGAATCAAGTCTGTGGGTCTCAACATGTGTCTAGTGAGCCAAGTAAAGATATAAAGACAAAGCAGCAAGGAGTTTCCAAGGATCCCAACTCCAGTCTGGGTGAGGAAAACAATACCCAACTTTAAGTTAGAGGAAACCATTTCATCGATATAAAAGGGATACTGGCGGCTGTTTTTATTTGAATCACAGGAATCTGGAGACTAAAATAGAAAATTTTGTTATTCTCAATACACCAAGAAAATGTCTTTGGTCATATAATTTCTCAACTTGATATGAATATTTAGACATGCCTTTTATATGTGCAATACAATTTTTTGCAGGACTATTAGTAATTACAAAGATTGAAAGCAACCCAATGTCAATCAACGGGATACTGAGGAATCATAGTGCATGTTCACAATGGGGCACTAGGTACCATAAAGTTCTCTCTACTGCTGCATTTCCAGGACATACAATCAGGTAAGATGTCAGGGTGCCTGGGTGCCTCAGCCGGTTGGACAACCGACTTTGGCTCAGATCATGATCTCCCAGTCCATGAGTTCAAGCCCCAGGTCGGGCTCTGCATGGAGCCTGCTTCAGATTCTGTCTCCCTCTCTCTCTGCCCCTCCCCTGCTCACACTCTGTCTCTCTCTCAAAAATAAAAATAAAAACATTAAAAAGAATAATCAGGTAAAAAAACAGAAAGTGTCAGAATATTGTGTGCAGTTAGCTTATGTTCCTAATAAAAGGAGTATAACTATAATCCATTTATCTATGTGTATGTGACCAAATTTTTAAACTATAAGAATACATTTACAAATTCTAAAAATGAGCACCTACCTGGGTGGCTCAGTCGGTTAAGTGGCCGACTTCAGCTCAGGTCATGATCTCACAGCTCCAAGGCACGTGGGTTCAAGCCCCACATTGGGCTCTGTGCTGACAGCTCAGAACCTGGAGCCTGTTTCCGATTCTATGTCTCCCTCTCTCTCTCTCTGCCCCTCCCCTGCTCACACTCTGTCTCTGTCTCTCTCTCAAAAATAAATAAACATTAAAAAAAATTTTTTTAAATGAGCACCTGTAGGTGATAGTGGAGAAAGAGCACAGGACAAAGTATGAAGTCAGACTGCTCTCAGTACACCTAGTTTGTGGCTTTGGTGCCACAATTTTTTTACATATTTATCTAAATATATATGGTGACAAAAGTATTATCAAACATAAGGCAAACATAAAAACAAACAAAAAATAAATAGACCTAAATGTGTGCTAAATTCAGGTTTAACCCAAAGCAGTTATGTCTATATTTTAAGCACCATAACTTGAACATATATTCTATATTAACACATATGAAAACAAAATAACAAATTACTACACTTCTAATGTTGTAAGTAAAAAAATAGTATTTTGATTCTGTAATTATATATGCTCATAAATGTATGCCCATACATACACTGTACACAACATTTTATTAAAAGATAATTAGAACTTCCTGAAGAAATGAATGAATCCACATCTGGGGTAGAAGCTGCAGAAACTATCTCAGAACTCCCTATTGTAGGAGAAAACAAAAGAGCCACCCCAAACTACTGAGATTATGTAAACAGATGCCAAGAGTTAACAGGAAGGATTCCCAATGACAAAGTGTGGGATATTTTTAGCATTAAATAGTAATTGTAACAAATTAAAACAAACATGTTTTAAAAATACATTTTTCTCACTACTTTAAAAAAATAATCTTACATTTGGAGGATGATAGAAGACCAAATCAACATGCTGAAAAGGGGAAAATAAAGGGAAAGGATTAAGATCTTTTTTGCTATCTAAATTTTCTCTGTTTGTAGAAGTTTTAACCTAATAAAAGGGGGACAGGGTGGAACGTCACCTAAATTGAGACAATATTCATTAATGACTGTGGGATCCGTAGGTGGTAGGGCCAGGAGGAATGTCACAATGGGTGGGTGCAGAGGGCAATACAGGGACCTATGGATTTTTGCTGGAGGGAAGATGCGGCAGGTTCACAGATGAAATGAGTGTGGCCCTGGACGAGTTCTGCTGGAGCTGTGTGACAGGTTCATGTGCCTCCTACCATTATTACCCTCTTCTCTGCTACAGATGTTTGAAAAGGTCTATTTTAAAGTTGGAAAGTATTTGTTGTAACAACTGGCAAATATTAAGTTTGTTGTTTGCTTCAATTTTGTCCTTTCATTGTCCACAGCACCATGCTTTCTTATTCTGCATATTTACCCTGTCACTTTCAGGTGAGTGCATTGAAATCTATTGATCTTACTCTTTTTCTTAGTATTTTTTCTAAGCCAGCACCAACAATTTAAATGCCTTCATTATGAAGGGAGGAAAGTGAAAAAAGCAAAGCCAGCCACATAGGTAGAGTTGTAAAGTGAAAAATGCCAAGACCCAATCAAGTGGGTAGGTATTTCTGAGCTCTGATCAATTTTTAACTTGTATTACCATATCAACCAACCCAAGTTGGTTTCTGCAATATTCTCAATTTTTATAAAAACATGCTTCCAATGAAAACACGATATAAGCTAGCAAAACACATCTATTGTTTAGGAGTAACATCTGGGCTGCCAATCACGGGCCTCAGCAATAAGGATGCAGCATATTAAGGAGATACTGCCTCAAGCACAGCTTTAATTTTTTCCAAAATTACTAGATATTGGGGTTTTTGTGCCTTTCTTTTCTTTTTTCTTTTTGTATGATAGTGGTTAAATATTAAAAACTGTTCTGAGGGGCCCGTGGGTGGCTCAGTTGGTTCAGCGCTTGTCCCACTCTTGGTTTCAGCTCAGGTCATGATCTCACGGTTTCATGGGTTTGAGCCCTGCATCAGGCTCTGTGCTGACAGCGAGGATCCTGCCTGGAATTCTCTCTCTCCCTCTCTCTATACCCTTCCCTCTGCTCTTATTGGCCCTGTCTCTCTCAAAAATAAATAAATAAACATAAAAAATTGTTTTAAATTGTTCTCCAAAAAGATCACAGTGCTGTATACCACCATTTTTTGTTGAAACAGTTCAGCATAGTCCATCAAGAAGATGAAATACAGCCACCTGTATGATTCTGTGAGTTAAGCATCTGACTCTATCTCAGCTCCTGTCTTGATCTCAGGGTTGTGAGTTCAAGTCCCCCATTGGGCTCCACACTGGGCGTGGCACCAATTAAAAAAAAGATGAAATGTAATCCTGGTTGTATTTATGGAAATCATAAAATCACATGTCTAACATTCAGAGAGAATGCAGGTACATAATTGCTAAATACAACAAATAAAATGAATTATTAAT
The DNA here is from genome assembly GCA_030068075.1 of Paguma larvata. Lineage (NCBI taxonomy): Eukaryota > Metazoa > Chordata > Mammalia > Carnivora > Viverridae > Paguma > Paguma larvata. Next base: position 5,766,359 of record CM057841.1, on the reverse strand, counting down.
ACCAATAAGTGTTTAGACTATACACAAATACTACATTTTAAAAAGTAATAATTACCTTTTTTTTCTCTAGAGACAGTGTTGTATTTAAAAATATAAGCACAGGCACCTGGGTGGCTCAGTCAGTTAAGCATCAGACTTCAGCTCAGGTCATGAACTCACGGTACATGAGTTTGAGCCCCAGCATCAGGCTCTGCGTCAGCAGTACTGAGCCTGCTTGGGACTCAATCCCTCTCCTCCCGTTTGTCTCTCCCCTGCTTTCGTGTGCTCTCTCTCCTTTCAGATAAATAAACTTAAAATAAAAAAGAACACAATATTATGAAAGGCATGCTTACGTGTACAATTCAATGATAAAATTACAGAAATATGGAAGAAGTATTGAAAGAAACTGCATCAATTTTTTAAAAAGATCTAAAGAAGCAGAGGTAAGCCATGGTCCCAAACGGGAAGCTTAAACATCAAAAAATAAATCTATAAAGTAAATAAAGGGGTGTCTGGGTGGCTCAGTTGGTTGAGCGGCTGACTTCGGCTCAGGTCATGATCTCACCGTCTGTAGGTTCAAGCCCCGCGTCGAGGTCTGTGCTGACGGCTCAGAGCCTGGAGCCTGCTTCGGATTCTGTGTCTCCCTCTCTCTCTGCCCTTCCCTTGCTCATGCACTGTCTCTCTGTCTGTCAAAAACAAATAAACGTTTAAAAAAATAAAGTAAATAAAAGTACGCTTAAACAATCTAACTTATGGGGCACCTGGGTGGCTTAGTCAGTTAAGTGTCTGACTCCTTAATTCAGCTCAGGTCATGATCTTGCAGTTCACAAAATCAAGACCTGCATCAGGCCCTGTGCTGACAGGGCAAAGCCTGCTTGAGATTCTCCCTCTCCCTCTCTCTCTCTCTCTGCCCTCCCCCCTTCATGTTCTTGTTCTCTCAAATTAAATTAAAAAAAAAATCTAACTTATAACCAGATAATGTATACAAGTTTCCTGTGCTAGTGAAAAAGAAGAAAAATAAATGAAATTGAATTTAATGCAAGGATTAATTCTATTGGTTATTGAAAAAATTGCAATTACAGCTTGCTTTTAGTCACAGCCAGAGAGTAAAATTGAAGCTATGAGGCAGATTATGAACAGAGACTAGAAAATGTTCCAAAGTATTTGACATGTAAGGAGGTAGGGAAAAAATAGAGATAAAATTGGTTAGAGTTTTTTGTATATAGAACACAGAGATAAAGACTTACAGGTATGAAAAATAGTAGAAACTTACTGTGAGTAAAAATGAATTTAAAAAACAATTGCTGGGATGTCTCTGGGTGGCTCAGTTGGTTAAGCATCTGACTTCAGCTCAGGTCATAAGGTCACGGTTAATGATGAGTTTGAGCCCCGCGTCCAGCTCTGTGCTGACGGCTCAGAGCCTGGAGCCTGCTTTGGATTCTGTGTCTCCCTCTCTCTCTGCCCCTCCCCTGCTCACACTCTGTCTTTCTCTTTTTGCTCTCAAAAATAAACATTAAAAAAATTTTTAAGAAAAATTAAAAACAATAAAAATCAGTTGGGAAAGAAAAGTTTATTCAAAACTATTATTAAGATACTTGCACGCTTATTTGAATAAATAAAGCTACATTTCTACTATATGCCATTTAGACAAATAATGAACATGTATATACATGTTTCTTAAATGTTAATTTCTTAAATATTTATTTATTTTTGAGAGAGAGAGAGAGACAGACAGACAGAGCATGAGTGGGGGAGGGGCAGGACAGAGAGGGAGACACAGAATCGGAAGCAGATTTCAGACCCTGAGCTGGCAGCACAGAGCCTGTTGTGGGGCTTGAACTCAAGAACCCCGAGATCATGACTTGAGCCGGAGTTGGAAGCTTAACCGACGGAGCCACCCAAGTGCCCCAAATGTCTTAATATTTTAAAAATAAAAGCATGTATATAAGTAAAAAATCTAAATCTAACAGATAAACCATATAGGATGTACATATTTTTTAAAATAATGGCTTGTGATAAAGACGTAGTAAGCAATTCATGTAACATAAGCCCAGTAATTTAAACTTAGTGGAATATGTGAAATGTATACTTTATATAAGATGAAAAGCATGAAAAAATTAACATATAAAGATGAAGCACAAAATAATAGAACATATTTTGCCTAAGAATAATGGAAAGGAGCGGCAATTTATTACATCCTAGGTGCCCCTCTAATCAATGAGATATATGGTCATCTATTTTCTAACATTGAAAGTTATATAAATAAGCATTTCTTATTTTAAAAATTTTAATGTCTTTTCTTAGATATTATCATGCAAATGCATAATAAATTTAAAAGGAGATACCATTTATATGCAGAAATATACTATACTCCTGTGCCAAATATTTAATTCATATTCACATCTTCGCTTTACATTATTATATTATACTCTCACATAACCTCACCTAGATAAATATAAAATGAATTAATTATGGTTTCTCAGTCTAAAAATTGGTATAATTGCATAGGAGTAGGATCTTTCTGTATATAAAATATAATTAGGTAAAAATTTCAGTTCTATTATCCACATTTAATTAGATAGTGATTTTTTATAACCTTCTAAATGTTAGATGTTTCCAGAGAATAAATATAGGATACATCAAACAAGACTGGTCTTCAGTTTTGCAATATTTCTGTTATCAGGGTGCCTGAGTGGCTCAGATGGTTAAGCGGCCGACTCTCGATTTCAGCTCAGGTCATGATCTCATGGTTTGTGAGTTCAAGCCCCACATCCGCTCTGTGCTGACAGCATGGAACCTGCTAGATATTCTCTCTCTCTCTTTCTCTCTCTCCCCCCACTCTCTCTCTTCCCCTCCTCCGCTGGCTCACACGTGCATATGCGTTCTCTCTCTCTCTCTCTCAAAATAAATAAACTTTAACGAATAATGTTTTTGTTATTTAGATTAATAGGCAATAAATTATCAAATTAAAATTCATTATTTAACCGACATTAAAGTTTGGGAAACACTGGAATCTTAGTGAAGTACAGATTAATTAAGAAAAGTACATGCTAATGAATCAAACGATTCTGGAAGGATACACAATAACTGATAACAAATCATAAACCCAGTGACATGTGAGCTTAGGAAAGAGGAGAGTGAGGAAGAAAAGAATTTATTTTATGCATATGCATTTAAACTTGTTCAAATATCTGTTGGGAAAAAGATAGAAGGTTTATAACTCCAGTTGAAAAATTTAGGAAATCACAGGTAAAATTAAATATACATTTGAAATTGATTAACAAATACAAAGAGAAAGAGATAGGAGAGCTGTCCTTGAATCATAATCATAATAGAGATTTATTTATAATAAATAATAAAAATGAATTTTATAATAATTAGGTATTTCAGTTGAGCGGGAGTGAGAAGAACAATGTTTGGGTAAATAATGTAGCACAAATGTTCTGTGAATACTGGTCCCACATGTCCTTTAAGAAACATAGACATTCATGTACAAATATAAAACCTCATCTCATTTGTTTGAGCGAATTGCCTTTTTAGAGGCACAATTAGGAACTGTTTGGGGCAGATTTTACTTCCCACGAAAGCGGCAGGACACTCCTGACCAACAGCTCCCCTGACTAGGATCTCTGTGGTTAGAACAGATCAAGTTATGACTGCTTGTGAGGTTGAGTCTGGGTAATGACTTTCGAAACCACAACGGATTCAAAGCAACCGCTAAAGTTCAGGGAAGAGCAAAGGACCTTTATATCTAGGTGAAGGTCAGGGTCACATGTAGATCTTAACGCAATAATATTACCTGATGATTTCTGGTAACCTCCCGAACACCAGAAGTTCAGAGGGCTATTAACCAAGAAGGCAGAGGACAGACATCGGCCAGCCTCCAGACAGGATTGTTGGGTCTCTACTTCTTAGGAACCCTCAGAAAATATCCCTTCTGTATATATTTGTGCCCATGTTCTCTCCCAAGGAAAGTAAGATTATATTCACACACAATATTTCTTAAAATATTTTCTTAGCAGTATCATTTTTCTCTTAGAATCTCTCTCTTGATCTAAAAGGAAGTTCTACTTACCAAATGTCATTCCCCACCAAAACAGCAGATTTTAGTCAGATCCGGAGCATGTGTGCAAAGGCGGTATCTTATCTGAGATAAAGGTTTGGGATACCATGATCTCATCTCTTTGCTGGGAAGTGATTATCATTTCACCAATAATTGCAGTGACAGTGCCTGCATGGAGAGTTGAAATTCTCTCTGGAAAAAAATGTAAAAGGGACAAATTACTAGGAGCTAATAGTAGTGATTAACTCACAAAGAAAGAAAGAAAAGCAGGAACAGCCAGGGGGAAACAAAGTTAAGTTGTCTGAAAAGTATCAGGTGGGAATGACGGAGGAGATGAGGATGCTTGGCTCGTGTGTGAGTGTGTGTGTGTGTGTGTGTGTGTGTGCATGTGTGTGTGTGTGAAATGAAAGAAGGAAGCTTCATTCAAGGCTGGTCTGTGTTTCTGGCCAACCTGAGGATCATGCCTCTCAAATATGATTCTTACACTACCCAATTGTATTCTGAAAGAGGAAAAGAACCATTAAGTAAAAATTGCCAAAGAATTAAAAATGAATATGAAGAAAGTCAGGCAAATTTTTAAAAATATTTTATTTTTAGATAATCTCTACACCCAACATGAGGCTTGAACCCACAATCCCAAGATCAAGAGTCACACACACTACTGACTGGGCCAGCCAGGTACTCCCAAGGCAACTTTTATTTGCTAATTCAATAAACAGATGTTAAACACCTGAAGTGTGTAATACATTATTCTTGGTTTAAGTGATCTACAGAGGGTGAGAGGAAGGGGAAAGGGAGAAGAGAACTTACCTGTATTGAGACAGATATTAGATAATAATGAGTAATATTCAGCATGCTATATGATGACAGGTACATTGAGGGGGAGTAAGCTGGAGTTGGGGGATGAGCAGGGAATGAGAAGGTAGAGTAGTGAGGGAGACCTGGTGGCAAATTGAAACTTTAGGCAAGACTTGGATAAAGATGAATTAAGCCATGCGGCATTTTTGAGTATATGACCCAAGCACAGGTATCAGCCAGTGTCATTGTGCCAAGGAAAGTCAGGTAGTGATGCTTATGAAATGAGATGAATGAGCCACAGGGTTTAAAAGTGGTCAGGGAGGAACATGGGCTAAAGACCTGTGAAGTTCCTCAAGGTCTTGTAAGAATTTTGAATTTTCTCCAAGTAAAATGAGGAGGGCTTCTGGGATTTTGGTCAAATGTGGACATTACCTGATTCATACTTTGAAAGGGTCATGTTGGCTGAAGAGTTGACAATGGACTTGGAAAAGAACAAGCATAGGATAAAGATCAGTTGGTAACCATTGCAGAAATTAAGATAGAGGACGGTGGCTCTTATCAGGTGGAGAGCAGGCATGGTGACAAAAAGGGATCAGATTTATGACATGTTTTGAAAGTAGATCTAATCAGACTTCCTATAGGGCTGGTTCTGCGGTGTGAGAAAAGGAATGAGTTAAGAAATGACCCCTAGATTTTTAGTCTCAGCAACTGGAAGGATGGGGTTGCTATCAACTGAGAATGGGAAAGCTATGGTCAGAGTAGAGTGAAAAGAAAGCTCACGCTGACACCATCAAATGCTGGTGAGGATGAAGAGCAACTGGCACTCTCATTCATTGCTGGGAGGGAAGCAAAATGGCACAGTCACTTTGAAGACAGTCTGAAAGTTTGCTATGAAACTAACAGGCTTACCAGGCAATCCAGCAACTGCATTCCTTGATATTTACCCAAATGTGTTGAAAACGTATATCCATGCAAAAACCTGCACATGGATGTATACAGGCAACTTTATTTACAATCGGCAAAACTTGGAAGCAATCAAAATGTTGTTTATTAGGTGAATGGATAAATAAACTGTGGTACATCCAGATAATGGAATATTACTCAGCACTTAGAGAAAGTGAGAGAATGTGAGAGAGTGAGCACTGTCAAGCCATGAAAAGACAATGGAGAATACTTAAACGCATATTACTAAGTCAAAGGGGCCATCCTGAAAAGGCTACAAACTATACAACATTTTGGAAAAGGCAAAACTATGGAGACAGTAAAAATAGCAGTAGTTGCCAGAGGCTAGCCAGGAGGGAGGGACGATTAGGTGGAGAATTTTTAGGGCAGTGAAACTGAAATTTTAGGGTAGTGAAACTAATTTGTATAACTATAATGGTGGACACATGTCATTATACACTTATCCAAACCCATAAAATGTACACCGAGATGAACCTTAATATAAATCACGGTCTTTGGGTGAGAACACGTCATTGTCGGTTCATCAGTTATAACAACTGCACCACTGAAGGGGCAGATGTGAATAACGAGGGAGACCATGCATATGTGAGGGCGGTGAGATATATGGCAAACCTCTGTACTTTCCTGTCAATTTCTCTGTGAAGCTAAAACTACTCTAAAAAAGATAGTTTATTGAAAAAAATTTTATTTCTTTTATTTTTAAAAAAATTTTTTTAATGTTTATTTATTTTTGAGACAGAGAGAGACAGAGCATGAGTGGGGGAGGGGCAGAGAGAGGGAGACACAGAATCCGAAGCAGGCTCTGAGCTGTCAGCACAGAGCCCGATGCGGGGCTCAAACCCACGGACAGTGAGATCATGACCTGAGCCGAAGTCGGACGCTCAAACAACTGAGCCTCTCAGGGGCCCCGAAAAAAAATTTTTTAAACAAGAGCTCAGAGAAGTTTAAGTGTGGAGTCTGTCATGTCTACTAGATGTCCAGGAATAGGTTGCAAACAGATCATTAGATAGGTAATCACTGGACTTTTCAATGGAGATACACACTTTAAAGTTTTGAGCTTATCATTATATTATTTATAATCATGCCATTGCACAAGGTCACCAAAAGCCACACACACGGATTAAGAAATGACTGTTGATTGGACCCTCATTCATTACAATGCTAAGAGAATGCATTTTTCCCCCATAAGCCAGCATATTCAGTTAAAAATACAAAACAACAAAAACCCCGTGGTGCCAAAAGCTGCTGAAAAAAAACCTTAAGGAAAATTTTAAATTTAAATTTAAACGCTAATGCATTTATAAATTCATTAATGATGATGGAGTTGTGAAGATGGAAACTTTCATACGAATGAGTAGAGAACACACAGGAGTTGAAATAACAAACAAAAAGAGAGAAAATGCTTGTGAAAGTTTAGCCATAAAGGATGAGGGAGAGCAAAGCTAGAAAAGAAAATGTACTAGTTCAGAGTAAAGGGTAGTTTGTTTATGAAGTACACGAATTTTACTGATGATTTTTGTAAAGGAGATTAAGAGACTGAAGATCAGTGAGGGATGAATTTGTCAGTCAAGAGATCTGATAAACCAAAAACAAAACCCCTCAAAAATTAAGACATGGGGAGGTCACCCTTAAGTGTCAATAATGGAAGAAATGACCCTGCATTGAGGGGACGCGTCATTTCCATTTCAACATAGGGAGCCCATAAGAGAATTGTTTTAGATTTAGGAGGCAGAAGATGTTGTCAAATGATACCAAATAATGATTTTCTTTTTCTTTAATGTTTATATATTTTAGAGAGAGAGAGACAGAGACAGACAGAGCATGAGTGGGGGAGGGGCAGAGAGAAAGGGAGACACAGAATCCGAAGCTGGCTCCAGGCTGTGAGCTGTTAGCGCAGAGCCCAATGCAGGGCTCAAACTCACGAACCCTGAGATCATGACGTGAGTCGAAGTCGGATGCTTAACTGACTGAGCCACCCAGGCGACCCCCAAATAATGATTTTATAGTCTCTGTATAAAGGTGGCAGAATATGAACATAGATAAAAGTAATCCTGGAAGCATTTTACAAAGTTAAAAATTGATTTATTTGGCACTCTTGAGATTTTCGTAAATATACTGAGCCAGGAACACCAAGATGGACAGGCAAGTTAAGAGGAGAGGAAAAGGAGCTGCTGGCATAGAGGACAGCTGGAGGATGCAGGTAAGGTCCTTGGCCAGGCTTTGGGAAACTTTTAAGTGACAGATCAAAACGTCAGCTCTTTGAATAGATAGATTGACCTCTTTATAGGTAATTATTAGGACAATTCAGGATAGAAGAGAAATCCTCCATTATCTGGATTCCCCAGCTCAATGATGTGAAGTTTGAAAGCGGTGGCAACAAGTCTAGTAAGTAATCAAAATTCAGTCTTTTTTAGCCCATGGCAACAGTGGAATGTTAGAGCAGTGACTGATGAGGCACAGGGAGTTACAAGTCTCTAAATAGTAGAGAATGTGTTTGTGACCCCAGATGGCACAAACATCTAATGGTAGAGAATGTGTTTGTGACCCCAGAGGGCTTTCCCCTCTATCTGTGGCCAGCTTATGCTTCATGATGTGAATGGCTGCCATGTGCCACTGAGCCAAGGGTCATTGGGGTAGAGGGCAAGTACACTTCCCTAATTGTTTGGATCTAGTGGTTTTGCTGTAAGGAAAGTTCCCACTGGAATCCTAAGTAGGAACTATGTACTCTGCTACAAATAGCCTATGACACACCCTGAAGATGCTAATGAGGCTACACAACAGAAGTGCAGTTAGTGACAAAGTTAAGATTTCAAGAAGCCCTTAGCATCTGGATGTCAGCTTAAAGATTGCAGATTTGGGGCAAAAAAAAAAACCCAGTAAAAAAACACCTTAGACCTCTAGCTCAGCGATGCAATATGCGTTCTACTTAAAACAAAAGAGAACTAGTGAGATGCAATATGCGTTCTACTTAAAACAAAAGAGAACTAGTGAGGCGCTGTTTTTGAGATGGTGTCTGAGCAAATGGAACATGGAGAGTGCAAAGGTTCTCTGGGCTGATAAAAAAGTAGGTGGATGTTGTGCAATGAGGAAGTCACCATCAATGGTCTCAATAAAATTTCATGTAGAGATAAGCCTTAAGTTGAAATCTTAGCTTAATGGTAATTATTGATGAGAACTTTTGAAACTGGTTTTAATACTCATGTATCTCAATGATTTCAGAGAAAGATTAAGCACTTTGTATTTTCCTAATTCATTTTAGATAATCGGGCCTTAATAATGTCATGTTCAAGCATAAGTCAAACGCTGCTGATTTCTATCACTATGACTGGGAGAAATTATCATGTCCTAGCCTTTTCACTCCCAAAAGCATTGTTGGTTATCACAACTGTGCCCTCCTCAGGGCTATATTTGGTCCTACAAAAAATCCTGGCTTCCAGGCCACAAATTAGGACCAGATACCTGCAGTCTTTCTTAGAAAGCTGTAGGCAGTCTGGCTTTTTCTGATACCAAATACATCATTCCAACACCAACTGGGTGTTCAATTCAATTTTGATACTTAACCCCACAGGTTAAGGGCTCCATCCTACAACTGTCTCTTCAGATGCCAGCCACAAATGGGGACCCCAGACTACCCCACTACTGCCAGGCTGACTACAAATTTGGTGTTGCCTGGAGTCCCCACTCAGGTTTGATAATTTGCTAGAATAACTCACAGAACTCAGGAAAATGCTATACTTACTACTAGCCTATTATAAAGGACACAAGTCAACAACCAGAGAAAGAGGTATAAAGGGTGAATTCCATAAGGACCCAAGCACGAGAACCTCCATCCCAGTGGAATCAGTTGGTACTCCTCTCCTGGTTGGATGGTGTGAACCCTTAGTGTTTAGGGGTTTTAAACAAGGTGTCATTATACAGGCATGGTTGACTAAATCACTGACCATTGATGAATGAACTCAATCTCTAGCTCCTTCCCCTCCCCAGATGTCAAGGGTAGGGCTTAAAATTCAAACCCTCTAGTATCTGGTGACCAGCCCCTCTCCTGAAGTTCCTTTATTGGCCTCCATCTTGAGTCATTTCACCATCATACAAAAGACAGTCTATCACTCAGGAAATTCCAAGGGTTTTAGAACCTCTGTGCTAGGAAGTAGGGACAAACACCAAATATTTATTTATTTTTTCAAACCAAACAGAAATGCAGATAAAGTAAAAACTATAGTGAGTGGTAGTCTCTGACATTATACTGTCCCCATGAGGACCTCGAGAAAGCTGTCTACCTCTCCACAATGGCAGTGCCCAATTCGCACAATAAACCCCGCACAATAAACAAAAATCTTAAGATTAAAGGTCACTTAATAAAACTTGTATTATTGCACAAACTAGAGCAAATGTGAGACACACAGGTCCCAGATCAGTGAATGGAGGTTGGAAAATCCAAAAAAAATATTGCATAACACCAATAATGCCATGAAGAAGGTAAAACTTTATAAACTACCAGCAGTTCCTAGACTGGGTCCTTTGGGCAAAAAGTGGGTCAGGTCCCTGCCATAACTAGTCAGAAGGAAGGGAATGAGAACCCCCCCAGGGAATCGGGACTATGATTGCCACCAGAGAATGGGAGGCAGAGTGCAAACAGCTGTCTTCTCTGAGCACATGGAGGTGCGTATGCCGTGAGGACCTGCCAGGTGTCAGAGGCAACGTGACTTCTACCACCACCTGGCAGTGACATAATTCTGGCAAGGTCTGAGCAGGTCAGAATATGAAATGCAGCTCCTGAAAACTTCTCACAACTGGAATACACCACAGATGGCTCCGCACAGGGGCTCTCTAGTGTTGTCACGCTGAACAAAGAGCACATCTGCTGAAGGTTTAAGGCCATTATCTTATGTAGAATTTCCTTATCATGCTGAATGAGTTTAGATCTTTGGCTGAACGTTTTTCCACATTTGCTAATGCATAAAACTTATGTGGGCTGTGAAGTTTTTGGTGTTAAGTCAGAGCAGACTGTTAAATGAAAACTTTCTTGTGTTGGCTGTGCTCCTGCGGTCTTTTTTTTTTTAATTTTTAAATTTTTATATTTATTTTTGAGAGACAGAGCACAAGTAGAGGAGAGGCAGAGAGAGAATGAGACACAGATTCCGAGGCAGGCTCCAGGCTCCGAGCTGTCAGCACAGCTTGTGGGGCTCGAACTTACAAACCCTGAGATCATGACCTGAGCTGAAGTTGGATGCTTAATCGACTGAGCCACCCAGGCGCCCCGAGGCCTTTATCTAGTGTGACATTTGTGGTGTTGAATGAGGTTGCAGTTGTGGCTAAAGGATTTCCCACATTCACTGCACTTATAAGGCCTTTCTCCAGTGTGAAGTCTCCGATGTACAATGAGGCTGATGCTTTGGGTAAAGGATTTCCCACATTCACTACATTCATATGGCCTTTCTCCCGTGTGAACTCTCTGATGCTGACTGAGGTTGGAGCTTCGTCTAAAGGCTTTCCCACATTCGCTGCACTCATATGGCCTTACTCCCGTGTGAACTCTCTGGTGCTGACTGAGACCGGAGATATGGCTAAAGGCTTTCCCACATACGCTGCACTCATGTGGCCTTTCTCCAGTGTGAACTCTCTGGTGCTGGGTGAGGATAGAGCTTTGGCTAAAAGACTTTCCACATTCGCCACATTCATAAGGCCTTGCTCCAGTGTGAATTCTCTGATGTTGAACAAGGTTGGAGCTTTGTCTAAAGAATTTGCCACATTCAGCACATTTATAAGGCCTTGCTCCGGTGTGAATTCTCTGGTGCCGAACAAGTTTGGATTTGCACCCAAAAGCTTTCCCACATTCACTACACACATAAGGCCTTTCTCCAGTGTGAGTACGGTGGTGCCGAACAAGTTTATACTTGAACCTGAAGGCCTTTCCACATTCACTGCACTCAAAAGGCTTTACTCCACTGTGGACTGTCTTATGCTGAACAAATGTATGCTTGTAGCTGAAGGTTTTCCCACAGTCGCTGCACTCAAACAGTCCTCCAGTGTGAATTCTCTGGTGCAGAACAAGAGTACGTTTGCGAAGGAAGCCTTTTCCACATTCGCCGCATCTATAAGAACTTTTCCCACCACAAAAGGCTTCCTCACACTTAGCACTGCTGTGTATACTCAGTACTGGCTTGCGAGTGGCCTGATGCTGGAGAAGACCCACACTGGCCAGGAAGTCCTTCTCAACCTCCCCACAGGTGAAAGGCTTCTCTAATGAATGGCCTCTATAGTTCTTCCCAAAGGAAGGCCGGTCCATGTCCTTGCTATAGGGCTTTTTCCCACTGTGCTCATTCTGGTGTTGGTGAAGATCTGCGCTGATACAGGATTGTTTCCCACATGCCACACATGTGTAGGATATCTGCCCAGTATGTGCTCCTCGCTGCTCAGCCAGGTACCAAATATCCTTCCTGACAGGAAAACACATCTCACAGAGATGAACCTTCTGGGTGGATAGATTTGGCCCCGAAGTCCTGATTGGTGGTGATCTTCCCAGAGAAGCATTCTGTCCACAAGGGGCCTCCTCATTCTCTATGCCACACAAACAATCTGAAAACAGAGAAATACTTGTCAACTACACACTGTATAGCAGTTTACCCAGTTACAAATATGTGCCTGACACACCCAAGAATGAATGCATGAAGTTGTTTTCAGGATGAAGGAGCTGGGAGGCAAGATGAGGAAGGGGCTGCTTTGCAGTACTGGGTTCTAAAAGGTAAGAGAAAGCAGGGAAGCCTCGCAAGATGGGAGGAGGAAGAATGGAATGCAGCACAGTGGGGAGCGGTGGGGGGGTGTTCCAACCTGCTCCTCTGAAAGACCCCCAGGAGGGCGGCTGCTCACATTTGTGTATTGTGAAGAAGTTTTGGTCTAGGAACAGAAGAGTCAGATTGCCAGTGAGTAGCTGGTGTTCAAGGACATTTGAGGATATGTGCTCACCACCTGCTATGCACAATCCAATGGTGGGAACACTGCAAAGGCAGCAGTGGAAAGGAATGGGCAGCAGATAAATGCAAGGAAGCTGGGAGCAGCCAGAGGCCAGAAGTCAGAGTAAAAACGACAAACTGGCAAAGTATCAATAACAAGGCAGAAAAGGTGGAAATGAAGTGTGGCCAATGGAAATGGCATCAAAACACCGGTTCGAACAGGATGCTGGTATTATGTGAACTCTGTCCAGATGGCATGTCTTCCCTCAGCTGCCGCTCAGTAGGGCCAGGCCCCCTCCAGCCTCTCCTCCCATGGCGGGAGTGGTATTTATTCTGTGCAGCACCCGGAACTCTCCCCAACATCCCTCACTGAGGAACTACACGGGACTAGGATAACACAAGTCCTAAGGGAAGACAGGACAGGGAAATGGCCAGTACCAGCCCAGAACAGCTTATGACATAACAAAGCAAAGAAAACTGAACGTTACAAAAAGAACCTCAAAGATCTGAAGAAAGCTCGTCATGCATGTAAGCAGTATCCGTGTCAGGGACAGCAATTCCTGGCACATACAGGCATGCAGAACTGTCAGAAGGCTACAAAACCTGAGGTAAGTAGGTATCATGGATCTGGAGAAACCACCCAGCCAGGGAAGGGGCCAGCCAGGCAGGGTCCATGCGGCTGATGGCCAAGACTGCCTAGAAGGATTACCCAGAACCCTTTCCTACTAGGATTCAGGGCAGTGGGTACTGGCGTAGCAGGGAGAGAAGACGGCAGTACTGCCCAGTCATAGCAACAACAGCACCTACCCAGGGAACTAGGAAAGGACGTGGTGCCCACGGTCTGGATGTAAGGACAGAACAGCCCCTAGGGAAAAGCAGAAAGGCAAAGTCGCTACCCAGGTCACTATAGTGGGTGTGAGGTCCTTACCCACGGAGGTTATAAGGGCCAAGGTCTCCAGCATCACATGGTGGTACAGGCGTCTCTGAGCCTCATCAAGGAGCTCCCATTCCTTCCAGGAGAAGTACACAGCCACATCCTCCAAAGTCACATTGTCCTATCATATTGGGGACAGATGAAACCACAGCTTCCCTCCTGAGGACCACAATCCAAACCCACACATCTACCCCATGCCCATCCTCTTCCCAAGCTCCCCACCTCAGCAGAGAAACCAGGTTCTTTTGGTTCTGCTCTTTCCTCACGGTTCTACTAACCAATGTGCCCAGCCCTCAACAAGTGCAGGCAGGTAGGCAGAGAGATGCCATCTACGCTCAGGAACATGCCTGAGGATTACAGGACCGCATCTTTTCCTGCCATGCACTTCCCTGGAGTCCTTCATTTACATGCCTCACAGTAATACTTAGGGTCACCCATCACCCTTAAGTCTCCAGTACCAGGACCCAGGACTATCAATTCACACTCCCTCTCTCCACACGCACCCCTCTCCCATCTTTAGACCCCACAGTTGCATCCCCACAGCCACTGCCAACTCCCTGCCCCACACCATATGCATCTCCCTGGACTTGCTCCAGGTTACCTGGTTCATGGCATCCAGAAAGAACTTGGCAAATTCAAAGAGGATCCTGTACTACCCCCAGACTTCTGATGAACCCCAACAGCAGGGGTAGCCCTGGATGCTGCTTTGAAGGCCTGTCCACCTATCTCTGATTCTTGCTTCAACCTCAGTCACACAGAACCATATGCGAATTTCAGATACCCGTGGCCCTCTTCCACTTTTGTGCCGCACTTGCTGTCCCCTCAGCAGCCACAACCGTCCTCTTTCCACCTAACTCTCATTCAAAGCCCAGCCATACTGGAACAAGGCATAGTGATTCTCACAGATGACCACTTTGTCCCAGACCTTACCCACCAGCAAAACCCCCAGAACCCACCAAAGCTCACCACAAAATCATAGTAAACCCATCTTATCTCAATTAATCCTATGCCTCCATATCTGTCTCAGATCTGCTCTTTCCTTGGAAGTCTTGGTCACCTGCCAAGACCATCCTTCCCACATACTCTCTTTGTGGCTATTTCTCTCCTACATCTGTATTTATGATACTCCTAACCCCCAACCAGGTGCCCAAGCAATAGATCTGGTCCTCAGAACTCTTACTCTTCTTTCTTACCTGATAATAAATTACTGCCATGACCCTAATTCCATCTTCTAAATACTATCCACAGCCTGGTACATACACTAGCCACCACTTTTGGGTGCCTCCATCCTAAGCCCCACCCCAGATTTCCAGACCTGTGTCCACCTGCCCACTCGATGCCACCACTCATTTGCTCTCTGAAGTATCTCAGAATCTTAACATGGCCAGAAACAAAGCTCCCGCTATCCCCAGTGACAGATTTTCCCATTTCAGTTGATAGAACTTCCACCCTTCTTGCTGCTAAGACCAAAATTTTAGGGTCGTCCCTGACCCCTTCCTTTCTCTCTATCACCCTCGAAGTCAGTCCCTCTTGAAAAATGGATCCAGAGTCCAACCACTTCTCCTACCTCCACAGCCACCACTCTGGTCCACGGACACTCACCTGGACTATTCCAGTACCCTAGTCCCTGGTCATCCTTCCTCCTCCCTCGCCCCCAAAGTCTGTTTTCCACTCTACAACCCAATGGAGCCTCTTTGGACCTGGGTACGATCATCTCCCTCCCCTGCTTCAAATCTCCCACTACGTCCACTATAATTGCCCAACTTCTCAGGCAGCCATTTCCAAGACAAACTTCAATCCCCCTGCTCTTTGTTCCTAAGAGAAAGAAGAAAGGTGGGGCGCCTGCGGGCTCACTTGGTTAGGTGGCCGACTTCAGCTCAGGTCATGATCTCATTGTTTCTGAGTTTGAGCCCTGCATTGGGCTCTGTGCTGACAGCTCTGAGCCTGGAGCCTGCTTCCGATTCTGTGTCTCCTCTCTCTGTCTCTCTCTCTCTCCCTCTCAAAAATTAATAAACATTTAAAATTTTTAGAAAAAGAAGAAGACATGCTGTGCCCTGTTCCCACACTAACAAGCACTTGCACATGCTGGTACCTGTCCCTGGGATAACCTTCTACACCTCTTTCCATTCCAGAAATAAGGACTCCTCCATACAACCCACAGCCCGGATTCAGAACGAGTCTCGGAGATCACTCGCTGGCCGTGGGATTTCTCCCAGGTCCCCAAACCAAGAGGGCTGGCAGAAAGGCAGGTGAAGATTCCCAGGACACCACAATCCCAAAGTTGATGTGGGTGAAATCCAAACCAGCGGGGCCCAGGGACACCCTCCACTTCACCGTGTAGGTTCCACGAGTGCTACTTCAGCCACGGGGACCTACGGACAGACGCTGCCACGGAGGCTGGGACCACGGCGTATTTCAACCTGCCCGAACCTCCCGTATATCTCTGTCCAGCCCTGGAGGCCAGACCTTGGGTTGAAAGACTAAACTGTGCATTTCAGTCCTCAGCGCTTCCGTTCCCAGTGCTGTGCGCTTAGACTCACCTCCCTGTGCCTCGCTGTCCTCATCACCCCGATTCTAGTCGGCTCTCCCTGAGCAGCTCCTGGAAAACTTTTAACACCCTAAATCAGGCCGTATCCCTCTTCTCTTCACAACCATCCATGGGTGCCAGCGCCCCTACCACACCTCGGCCCGCCAGTTCCCCGTGACCCCGCCGCACACCCTGTGTCTCCTGAGGGCAGAGGGCGGACCCCACATCTCCGAATCCTCCCGTCCTGGGCCCCCCTCCAGCCTTGCACCTGCCGGCCACTCCCTTGCAGCCCGCTCCCGCACCCCCTCACGCCGGCGCTCAGACAAGGGGTCCCCGCCGACGGGCGTCTCCCCGGCCCGGACACTGCGCCCTGGGCCACAGGGACGCGAGCAGGTGATCCGCGCTCGGGCCTTGAGGGTCTGGGTGGGGGGCGGGCGTGGAGGGCCCAGGGCCGCACGTTACCTGAGCCGTGTCCCTGCGCACGGCTGCCGCCATCGGACTCTGTGGGCCGGCGGTCCCTGTCCTGGCCCAGCCGCGGGGCAGCCCGCCGCGGGACTCTGTGGACGCGGCGTGTCGTCGTGAAGCCACGAACCCCAGTCTGCGCGGCGGGACGGCGCCTCCTCTCGCCCCTTCCGGGTCAGTCGCCACGGTCCGGAGCATGTGTGACGGAGCTGAAGCAGACCAAGGAACACCCAAACTGACCTCCACAACCAGGGTGCCGGAAGTCCCGCCCGAAGCGCTGTAAACGCACGGAAGAGCTCTTATCTTGGGCCTTCATTGGCTCAACCCACTTCCTCTCGGCGCGGAGCCCTCTGGGTAATGTAGGAGAGGCGCTGGCGAAGGTGCTCCCCACCAAACCACCCCTAAGGCTCAGGTTCTGCGAGAGGTCGGAAGGTCCCAGAAGCTTCCTTAAGGGATTTACGCACATTTGCACATTTATGGGAGTGCCGTCTGCAAGTGATCTCCAAAAGTTCTTAGATGCATGATTTCAGACTCCATGAAGCTCAGCAGGCTCCCGAAAACAAAAATATTTTAGGTGCTACCAAAGGCTGCTACTGATACAAATGCACGTATCATTCCATAAAGTCATTTCGACATAAAAACATGTACATTCTTAGCTGTAAAGTAATCAATATTATCGTATTCTTCTTCATATGCATGTCATAACGTCAAGCAATAGCGTCAGTTTTGTGAGTTTCAGTACATTCGGTCTATAACAAGAGGAAAAGAGTGGGCAGGTTCATAACAGAAAGAAGAGGGATGTGGGGCTGCCCTGAAGCAACTGGACAAGGGCGAAGCCTTGCCTCTAGATCCCACAGAAAACTCCTCTCCCACCTGAATACTGTGATTGTGTCCTACCCAGTGAGGAACACTGTTTAATCCGTAGGATATTTCTTTCCCCATATTCAACTCAATTCAGGAATCTGACGTGTGTCTCAAAGGGAGAGCAATTAAACAAATGCTGTTTTGGTATAGGGCAGCGGCTGCAGTTTTCACACTGGGAGCTCGAGTGCAAAGGTGGCCATCTGAACCCCAATATTAAGGGGATATCAAAATCCCAAGAGGAAGTGAGCGCCTGAACTGCAGGAGCACATCGCTTGCTGGGAAATGACGATCATTTCTGCTATTAATGAAGGGAAAGTTCTGCAGGGGAATTCAGATTCTCTCAGAAAGACAGGAGTGAAATAGAAATTACAGAGTGTTCATAATGTTTATGTAGTTCTTTAAAGATAGTGGCAGACAGCTCTGGAGAAACATCAGTGAAGGGTGCAAAAATGTAAGACTTCAATGAAATTTAACAAGTCATATAAGTCTGAGAAGAGCTAGAAGCCATTACACATGTGTTTGTGCTGGAACCTTGGTCACTCTGAGGATATTGTCTCCAAAAGGTGATTCTTTTTCATTCATGAGCGCATTGATCGATATCAGCTTGGAGAGTTAAAGAGATCATTTAGAGTAGCCAGAAGAATAATAAACATAAACAGAGAATTTGAGGTGTCATGTTTTACTCACTGCTCTATCAAATGTGTACTGGACACACAAATAAACCATTGAGAAGTATGTGTATTTCTTACAAGAATTATGGCAAATACTTAGTAAGCAATGCCTAAAATAGAATCTAACTATAATTAAATGGGAATGTGTAAAAATTTACAATCTACGTGAGAAGAAAGACACCCAAAAATTTAAAACTAAAAAAGGTGAACTGAGTCTCTAAAAGTTCTGTGAATCTTGATGAATCCTAGACTAGCATGCCATTTAAGAACTGCAGTCATTCGTGGACAAATCAAGTCCTATCTCATTTCTTTCATCAAAGTACTTACTGTAGAGACACAATTAGGGACTAAGCCAGGGGTATCTTTCTTTCAGGGACAGTAAGAGGAAATTGCCCACCCCACAGTTTTTCTGGTTGGGATTTAAGCAGTTAGATGAGCCTAAGTTATCACTGATCAAAGGTTGAGAGGGATGAAAACTTTAGAAATCCCAATAAATTCGTCATATCTAAAGCAAGTGCCGAGTTTGGAATATATCAAAAAACTTTTACATCTGGTTATGTGTCAGGGTCACACTTAGACCTGACCCCATCTGCAATTCCTGGTCATTCTTGCGCTCCAACTCTTGCAACCTTTTTATCATTTTTTATTTAACATGACTTCGATTTCTCTAAATAGGAGATGAAGTTTATTGAACCTTCTCTGCATTGGCTGTAAATATTTACTACAAACGTAATGCCACAGGCACAATAAAGAGAATCCTGCACCCAGAAATAAAAAAGAAAGAAGATGGAGGTTTTCGGTTTCATGCTTATCACTCATGTCACTTAGAGACATGCTATTACAGACCCCCAAACACAGCATGGTCCAGAAAACAATCAAACAACAACAACGACACACACACACCCAATTCGCTAACATTTTTAACCTTTATGTTTTCCTGATGCTCCAACATCCAACCCCACACCAGGTGAATACCAGTGACCAAAGGCACCGGAGTGATAAGGCTGGCCCCAGCCCCAAGTTCCCCTTCTTGCTTTCTCCTGTCTCTGACTCCTGTCTGTCTGTCTCTCTTTGTTCTGTATCTCTGTCTCCTCTCTGCTCCCCTCCTGCTTGGTTGAACCAGCTTCCTGAGCTTGCCTCCCATCTGGCCCCCCTCTTCTAGGACCTGTGAATATAATAAAACTCTTTAATTTCGTACCTCCCCAGATTTAATTTCTGCTGCCGCGTGAAGTGAGCCTTGAATCCCCACAAGGGGGATTATTCCTCTACTTGGTCCACGGGGAGGGGATGATCTGAACTCAGGAAAGTCCCCAAAAGATGCCCTTGAGCGCGCACTTACTGCTTGGGTCCCCTGACTGGCCGCACCGTCCGGGAAGGCCCCCGTGTTGGCTTTCGGTGTGCGTCTCGGCTGCTCGGTGTTGCCCCTACCTTCTACGTGCGGTCAAGTCTGCCGCCCACCGTGCGGAGCCAGGCCGCACCCTGACAATGCACCGGGGATACGGCCCCTTAGCCGTGATCCGAGCGGGAAGCGATTATCCTCTGGCTCCTGAATGCCCAGCCCTCCCTCCCCCGCCCTCCACTCCGGCTTGTGAAGCGATACTTCTAGGCGTGCCTCTGCTGGTGGCGACTTCAGGAGGTTCCCCGCTACCGAGCCACGCATCTCCCCGGAGTGCTGCTGGGTCGAGGGCTGAGTCGGGCACCACACTCCGGGCCTGCAGTAGCCCTCAGGGACAGGGGCCCGTCCCCAGGACAGCCCTTCCCAACCCTCCAAAGTGTTCAGGCTGCCCCTACCCTACCCCGCATCCCTCCCCCAGCCCCTCTGAGGCTGACAGGGACGCCCTGCTGGAGAAAGAGCCACCTGGGACCCAGGGGAGATGGTCAGGTGGACAGCCAAGGCAGGGAGGGGAGGGAATCCATTAGACGCCCACAGAGAAGAGCTGTTCTAAAGGTTTTGCTAAGGGGCGCCTGGGGGGCTCAGTCGTTAAGTGTCTGACTTCAGCTCAGGTCATGATCTCAGATCTCACGGTTGGTGGGCTGGAGCCCCAAATCCTCCCCTTTGCTGACAGCTCAGAGCCTGGAGCCTGTTTCAGATTCTGTGTCTCCCTCTGTCTGCCCCTGCCCCGCTCACACTCTGTCTCTCTCTCTCTCTCTCAGTAAATAAATAAATATTTTAAAAAATCTAGCCAGCCTGGGGCGCCTGGGTGGCTCAGTCGGTTGGGCGGCCAACTTCGGCTCAGGTCATGATCTCATGGTCTGTGAGTTCGAGCCCCGCGTTGGGCTCTGTGCTGCCAGCTCAGAGAGCCTGGAGACTGCTTCGGATTCTTTATCTCCCTCTCTCTCTGCCCTTCCCCTGCTCACGCTCTGTCTCTATGTCTCTCAAAAATAAATAAACGTTTAAAAAAAACTTTTTTAAAAAAAATCTAAAGGTTTTGCTAAGAGAAGCGGGAAGAGAAAAAGATAAATGACTCTCCTGCCTGTACAATCTAGATTCTACAATAAAATTAACATTTGCTGAAAAGCACTAACAGACAAAATGTTATGGACTTAATCAATCCTGGGGCTCAAAGTGTAGTTTTAACTGGGGATCCCATTCAATTTATCCATTGTACCCCCTATAACCTAAATTGACTAAACGGAAAAAATTTTAAATGGTTATGCCTCACTTTAACTGTAGTCTTTTCCATAGTTACAGTATCCATTGCCTTAAAATATTCATATTAGGCAGAGATGGTCTACATAATAAACAACAAAATTAAAGAAGTTTTGACACTTGCATGTTGGCTTGATAAATGAGACCCCATGAACGCCCGGCTAAAATACTTAATATCGCCCAGTCTAAGTTAACGACCTTCAGGATCAAAACTTATTATAGGAGGGACGCCTGGGTGTCTCAGTCGGTTAAGTGTCTGACTTCGGCTCAGGTCATGATCTCATGGTTTGTGACTTTGAGCCCCACATCGGGCTCTGTGCTGACAGTTCAGAGCCTGGAGCCTGCTTCAGATTCTGTGTCTCCCTCTCTCTCTGCCCCTCCCCTGGTCTCTCTCTCTCTCTTTCAAAAATAAACATTGAAAAAAATTTAAAAACCTTATTATATGAAACCTAATTAAGAAAGGGGTGATTATCCCACTGGTTCTCCAGCCCAGTTTTGCCTGTTTTTAAATCTTGGGGGCGGGGAGACAACTCGTGGTGGATGTCTACAACCTTGCTGCTGTGGTCCCATCCATCAAGGCCCCATAGCCAACACCCAGTGTTATTAAAAGTACTGATTCTACTCAGTCAGTAATTGGTAAATATTTCACACTTATACATTTGGCTAACATGTTCTGTTCAGCTCAGCCTATTTTAACAGCCCCTCAAATACAGTTTGCTTCTACTCCCAAAGGGACACAATCAATCTTTTCCAGTCCATCCCTGGGCTATCACAACGGCTTTGCCCTCACACACAATTTGCACACAGTTCTTGACGACATCCGCCTTTCTCCAAAAGCACAGTTGTGACTTTATACTGATGACATTCTTCTCCGAGGAAATTCATCTGATGCACGAATTTAGTCTGACATTTAGGGGCACCTGGGTGGCTCAGCGGGTTGAGCTTCTGACTCTTGATCTTGGCTCAGGTCATGATTTCAGTTGTGGGATCGAGCCTTGCGCTGTGCTGACAGTCCAGAGCCTGCTTGGGATTCTCTCTCTTCCTCTCTCTCTGCCCCTGCCCCACTCCTGCGCATGCTCTCTCTCAAAATAAATAAATACACTTAAAAAAACAAGTTAAAAAAAAGTTAGTCCAACATTTAATCCTTGGGGTTTGGTGGCAACATAGTCCTCATTTACAAATTTTACTTATAAATTAAACTCAACAGCCACTTCTGCTGGTGCCCTCAGAAACTCCTTCACGAAGAGGCTTTGGAAACCTCTTCTCCCGCCTTCTATAGTGTCTGGACCAGTATGATAGCCATTAGGTGCCCCAGGGCCTCTGATGCAAAAAACTACCCCTCTCAGCCTTGTGATATGCATCATTAAAACAACATATAACTAGCCACACACGGGGCTTTGCTGGAAAGGGAGACTCTTTCTCACAAGAGAGCCTGTGACCCTCCACATCCAGCTCCCATTATTCTGTGGGGCATGGAATCGGCACCCCCACAGGCACTGCACAGCTACCAAGGCCTCCCTGAGACAGAATGGAACCAAATCTAGGCCCTCTGGCATGTTCCATCTGTCAGAGGAGGTAACCCCTGCTGCCCTCAGTCCCTTTCCAGATGCCAGGGTATGGGTGGTTAACTCTCCCCCCAGATCCCCCGGGTACACAGGGAGCTGCTTGGGATTATCTGAATGAACACACGTGGGAGTAAATGACATCACTAACCATCACAGGTGATGAAGCCGGATGGAGTGTTGCTGCTTTCCATCCCTTAGCTAGGATGTCCCTGATGAACGTA
The DNA here is from genome assembly GCA_030068075.1 of Paguma larvata. NCBI lineage: Eukaryota > Metazoa > Chordata > Mammalia > Carnivora > Viverridae > Paguma > Paguma larvata. Next base: position 5,743,712 of record CM057841.1, on the reverse strand, counting down.
GGACCCAAGCAAGAAACAGCACATCTGGCCAGACGTCGGGTAGTTATCTCAGACCAGCGGTCTTGGCCTGGAATGGCCCGTCTTCGTATTTATTATAAATGATTGGGATATTACCTAAAAATTGTCCCCTTCAAGGTAAATAACTCTGGCTATCTCCTGACTGACAGATGCCCAAAATATAAATCAAAGTCACACATGCCTCTCTATAGCCTGAGGCCACAATCCAAGGCATCGCCAGGATACTTTATTCCATCCACGGTTAAAACCATCACTGTACCATGTGTATGCAAGACATACATTTTCACTTCTCAAAATGAATAATGCTGGCCTCTTGCAACAGACATTTAATAGAACTTGCATGTCCCTAATCGTTCCCAGATAACTGGCTTAATTGAGATCCAGAGTGTTCTCCTCAGACAACTCTTTTTCAAATTCCAGTCCAACCCAATATTAGGCTTATACCCCTAACATTCTCTGTCTTGCTCCCATCCTTAACCTACTTATTCATAAGCACTGGAGGCCAGATGGAGGGCCCACACTTTCCTGGGACAAATTAACCACAGAAGATCCCACAGGGCAGGCAGATTCTCATCTGAAACAGGACCCACTTGAGCCTAAAAGTCCACTAAAAAACCTTGTCAGGTACAGATAGGCATCCTTGAATTAACTGTGGATCCTCTTACTATGGTTCATTTGTATACAACCCATTCTTGTGACACTGATCTTATCATTACTTCTCTGAGTACTTTCATTAATTCACAAGCCAGAGGCCCAAGACCACAAAGCAAGCCACCGTTTCAGCTAAACATGGCAAATGCTGAGACGCACATCTCCAGAGTGTACCCACTGGGAAATGATACTCCCGTCCCACCTCGCTCTGACCCGAAATCTCACCACTTGAGATGACACTGCCTCAGGTGACATGGGCCAAACCCAAATTCTCTCCACTGGAAATGACATCATCCCTGCATCAGAGATGGCTACACCCAGGCAGTAAAACCTCCAGCAAGACCTAGAGATTGCATCTCCTAGAGCACAAACTAGACATAAGACATCTACTGCTTTCCTTTCTTTGATATGAGGGATCCATTATCTTCTGAGCTTGCTATTCCCTTGGCCATTGGTCGTGGTATATTCTTTGCTCTCTACTAAAGCGTACAGGCCTACACTCCCCTTACTCCCATGGGAAATTTGGTAGAGATGACTACATATGCCATTCCTAAAATTAATAGAATTTATGGCTTCCCCTAGAAGGTACCTGCCTCATATCATTCGGTGAAGTCCCCCACTCTTTGATGCATTTCCTACTGTACTCCTTCAGTTTTCCACCATAATCTACAACCAATCCTTCCCTTCGGTTAAGCACAACATTTTCTCATGGGTACATTATGCTCTAATAATGGTAACTGTGGGTTCTGTTAAGCCCCATATCCAGGCACAGCACTTTAAAGTTTTGGGGCACCTGGGTGGCTCAGTCGGTTAAGCGGCTGACTTCAGCTCAGGTCATGATCTCACGGTCTGTGAGTTCAAGCCCCGTGTCGGGCTCTGTGCTGACGGCTCAGAGTCTGGAGCCTGCTTTGGATTCTGCGTCTCCCTCTCTCTCTGCCCTTTCCCTACTCATACTCTGCCTCTATGTCTCTCAAAAATAAATAAACATTAAAAAAAAATTTTTAAGTTTTATTTATTTGTTTGCTTATTTATGTATTTATTTACTGACCCCTCATATATTTTCCGTAACGAAACCATATGCCAGCGTGCAGCCGCTGCACTGAGGATTTCTGTAGTTCTTCATCCACTGGGTTTCAAACCTTCATCGATGCCCCATAGGACTCTTCCTTGTTGTCACCTTTATCAATAAACTTGCCTATGTGTTTACGTCAAGCAATATCACTGACCCTTAATAGCTACATAACCCAGAAGACAAGTGGTACCCATCCTAACCGGTATTGTTAATGATGTTGAGGCATCACAGAATAGATTGTGTTGTAAACTGATAAAACTTCATTTTTCTGATGCTTTATCATCCCCGCTAACAGACTATGAGCACCCCACTGGATGAGCAGTTTATGGTGTGATAAGGCTGGTCACTGCCACAAGTTCCTCTTCTTGCCCTCCCTTGACTGTGACTTAGGGACATTCAATCACATCAATGAAATCTCTTCATGCCTTTGGCTTGTGTATTCCCCTATTTCCCTCAGTAAAGGCACTTGCCTTGGGGTCCTCACTCTGGACTCCCCACATACTAGCTGGAGCCTATCCCTGGGCTCCCACATGGCTCCTTGAGTGGGGTATGGTGTCTCCCTCCTCTAAACAAATCCTTTATTTTCACATGCCTCTGTGAGTGTAATTTCTGCACCCCTGTTGGAGTGATCCTTAAAGTTCCCACAAGGGGATTCATTCCCCCACCTAGAACACACACACACACACACATGCACACTGTGACGCACTCACCTGTCATCAGACAATAGGTGTATACCCAGAAGTTACCAGCTATGACGGACCAGCCGTCACAGAATCGAACGGTTCCTGAATGGGGGGTGAGGATGAACAAATACACAAGACACAGAATTAACAGGAGGACTGGTGCTCCAAGGCGTCACCAGCCCTGAGTGTATTTTCACTCGGGTATTTATACACAATCTGGGGGTGGTGTACGTGCAAAGCACATTTCCTGTCACAAGTTCTCAGGAGATAAAAGCTCAGTGTGACATTGACCAGAAGCACTCATGACAGCTATCCAAGCAAAATGTATCCTGTTCTATCAAACTCTACAAAAGCATTCTGAACTCCCTCACACGTGACCTGGCTGCGGTCCCGACTCCATGGGGGTGGTTGCGCTCAAGGCCTCTGGCTCCCAACAACGAGCTGAGCACGTTCTTAGAGATGAAAACATGGAGTTCAGTGTATTTACCTAGGAAGCGACTCCAGATGCAGCAACAGAAGACAGACGTTCACTATCAGGCCCCCCTGGGACAGGACGATGAGAGAGACTGAACATTTCAGGAACCCTCAGAAAATATGCCTCTTAGCCATATTTATCAGGGCTCATATTATAACTTCAGGAGAAGCAAGATAATTAAATTTCCACATGGTACTTAATAGGTTTTCTTTTTTCCTCTTTTTAAATTCCAGTATAATTAACATACAGTATTATATTAGTTTCAGGTGTATTAGGTTTTCTAATAAATATTCTATTTCTGTGTTTTGCCAAAGAAAGTCTATTTACCAAATTACATTTCCTTGCAGAAGGAGGGGGGAGGGGACAGTGGCCATCATGGTCACAGGGTACATACAGAAAGGGGGCATTTTATCCTCAAGGTAAAGGTGTGGGCTACCAGGTCAGCCCCTTGTTGGGAAGTGACAAATCTCATCTGTAACTGCACTAACCATGCCTGTATAGAGACTCGAGATTGTCTCAGGAGAATGTTTGTGAAGTGTTTAAATTGCTACGCATTGTTAATCAGTCCTAATTAATTTGTTCAGAGAGAGCTGAGGTGCGAGCAGGCAGGGCAAGCATAACAACAAGGCCTAAGCGGAGGTGGGGGGGGCGGGCCGAGATGGAATCTGAGAACAAGGCAGGGTTGTGTTTGTGGCCAACCTGACAGTTGCACCTCCCAATCCGGATTATGTTTTGTTTCTGGGAACCACATGCAGTAACAACCTTGAAGAGGAAAACAAGGGGGAGATGAGAAGGAATTGCCAGAGTGTTCGAAATAAACCAGGAGAAAGTAGAGAATCCTTTGGGCACTGTTTCCATCAACGCTGTAAAGCACCTAACAGGTCACCCATTCCTCTCAGTGTATGAGAAAGATCACAGGAGGAAACAAGGAAACCCACACCGAACCAGTTAGAGTAGTGTGGGGGTGGGGAGAGGACGAAGTAAGGTGATAAAGGGAGGGGCTTATTGATAAGACATGTGAGTCAAGACTTGAAAGGAGGGGGAGGCTCATGTGGGTAGTTGTGGAGGTGCGATCAGAGCAGAGGCCCCAGGCACTAGTGTGTTCTGGAAGAGCCTGCGGCCTGCGCACATAGGACCAGGAGTGTGGAAGGAGCAGGTCAGAGAAGAGGTTAGAGAGAAACATGGGGCCAAGGATTCTGCCTTTTCTCAGAAAAACTGGGAAACACTGCAGGGTTTTAACCAAAAGACTGACATACTCTGAGTCACACATCAATGAAGTAATGTTGACTGGTGAGTCGAGAGTTGACCGTTTTTTTCTCTTCGCTTCCTGTGCGCTTCAATTAGTTGCACAGTAGGACTTGAGGGAGAGAGACTTTCATGTCTTTTCCTTTAGGAACTAAAAGTGGTTTTCTGCAATCTGTCGTTCCTTTCTCTCTCTCACTGCAGGCTGCCGCCTACTGCCAATGGGCTTCCACCTTACAACTCCTGTGGCGGTACTGTTAGCATGGCCGGCAGAAGTTTATGATCACCAAATCGATGGTCACTTCCCAGCCTTCGAGTATCTTCTGCAGCCACTCTAGTATCTTGTGATGCTTTTAGGCCCTTTCTTTTCTTGACATCAATTCCATACTCTCCCATTTTATCTTTTTCCCCCTTATCTATCAACAGCTCATCTTCTGGTTCTTTTGTAAAATGTTATTTCTCTACTACTCACATCATGAATAAGGATGTTCTCTGAGGTCTGAAGAATCGTTGATATTAATGGTAAATTTGGAAGAAACCTTTTCATGGAAGGACATAGTCCACTCAGACTCTCTCCTTGGTTCGCGGCATTTCCTAACTCAGATCTCACTATTCATTGCCCCCCCTCCAGGGACAGACTGTCAGTCTCCATAGATTACAGGAAAGTTTCTCTCACTTATGTTTTCCCCTTCTCAGGAGAGCATTAACCACTATGAATTGTCCCTGCTAACTGACAGAAGAGACAAAAAGCTTTCCAGAGTTATTCTCAACTCCCCAGACAGGCATTGTCATCACTGTACCCGGTGACTGGATAATTTGAGGGGAGATCAGAGAATTTCGAATTATGCCTCAGGGTTTTACTGATTCCCCACCACCCATCCTCTGATTGTTGTGTCCGTCATCACAGGTCCAGCCTCCAAAAAAAAAAGAAAAAGAAAAAGAAAAAAAGACAACATTGTGGATGACTCTCTGTATACCAGTCTGAGAGAGAGGCTCAGAAGAAAAAGGTTCTGTATTGGAGTAACAACTAACGTGTAACATCTCAAAGTAACTCTGCTTATCAGGGTGGGTACTGGTATTGACACAAGCTTCCAGACAAAAGACGAGGGATATTCTAAGGCATGACCTAGACTTCTGAATGCAGTCGCAGCTAAGGAACCCTACATCCATCTCTGATTCCTATTTCAGTTGGTGTGATCATCAGTGTTACTGGTTGTTGGTGTGGAACATGGCAACAAGAATACCTAGTTACTAGATGGTAATTCTGTAGTTAGAATTTCAGACTCCCCTTGAAGGATCAGCGGGAGTCATACTATGGTATCTCCATGTGTGATGAGAGATGTTACAACACTTAATAAGCAGATCACAGGCACCCACTATGTGCTTGAGCGACAGTTGTCAGAATGTAGACATTTACTGCTTTGTCTGAACCCTGGATGTGATTAAAGCACACAGTGATAGACAGTACCTGTGGTCCAGAAGAGTTTCTCTTGGAGAATGGAAAGCAGTCTGAAACGGAAATTACACAATTAGCCCTAGCATACCCTAGTGGATAAAGTTCAAGGCCAAAGCTCGAACTTAGGTTTTCCGTTATTGTCTGCTGGACCCTTCCCATGCTGGCAAAGAGTACATTCCTCTGCATATTATAGACATAAAGTCAGAATCACACAGAGAGAAGAGACTTGGTGTGCTGTTCTGGCGCCTATTGACAGAAATATGTACTTGTTGTATTTAGTGTTCTTTTCTTCCACAGATGTGTTGAGTTTGGGCTAGTGGCTCCGTGGTGTTCACCTCACACAGATGTAAGCAGGATGTTCTCCGTATTCACAGCAAAACGCTCTCCCCTAAATGCTCTGCTGACACCACAGTCACCCAGAGCACCCTCATCCTGGTAAGCACATCTTTCTCCTTTACCTCCCTGTCTTCATCCTTCTGCCTATTGGTTGGCTCACTCTGCTGAACCCAGTGGTGGTTGGTGGACATCAGTGCACTGGCTGATATGTGTCCCCCCTTCTCAGCCCTACTGTGCTCATCAGTACAGACTCCTTTCTCTTTAGGCTCCACTTTGCCCGCTGAGCAAAATCAACTATTTCCATACACTGGTCAGATCACTAGAAACGTTAGAGTGTAGGTCTCCAAACATCATCCATTTATAAATTCACCTTTCTGCCCATATATTGAAGCCCTTTTTTTTTTTTAATTTTTTTTAATGTTTATTTATTTTTGAGAGAGAGAGACAGAGTGCGAGCAGGGGAGAGGCAGAGAAAGAGAAGGAGACACAGAATCCAAAGCAGCTCCAGGCTCTGAGCCATCGACACAGAGCCCGATGCGGGGCTCGAACCCACAAGGGTGAGATCATGACCTGAGCCGAAGTCGGATGCCCAACCGACTGAGCCACCCAGGCGCCCCTGAAGCCCTTTATGGACAAGTCAGATTGAGAACAGAGTCAGGAACTAGACAGAGTGAGCCTGACCCTGAAATTGTTTTTTTTTTTTTTTTTTTGATTCCTAAATGTTTACTTATTTGAGACCGTGCGTGTGAGGAGGGGCAGAGAGAGAGGGAGACAGAGAATCCCAAGGAGGCTCCGTGCTGTCAGTGTGGACAGGGCTCCATCTCAAGAACTGTGAGATCATGACCTGAGCAGAGATCAAGATTTGGACGCTTAACTGACAAAGCCACCCAGGTGCCCCATAAAATCATTTGTAATTTAGTAAACTGCTAGGCACAAAAAAGGGGAGGTATTCTCATTTCTACTTTGTGGTACTCACACCCCATAACAGCAGAGTAGAACTGGGTACTTTTCTCACAAAAACAAATCCTCATGTGTCCTCTCTTTCTTAGGGGCCCTGATAAACTTCCGGTCTCTACTCTTCCCTCCTTTTTGAATCATTTGAAACATCATGGTCATTAAATATACTCTCAGTTTTATTTGATTAGATACAGAAACTCCTGAAAACATGAGATTCCATTCTCCCTGCTCACTCTTGCCTGGGCTGGTAGGAATACATTTAAGATAAAGTTTCCCCCCACCCCCGCGGTTTCACTGGGAGAAGATTCTTAAGTTGCTTGGGCCTCAAGGTGCTGCAATTGAGTCCAGAAGTGTTTGGTGCCACTTGGATGCCCTCAAATAACTTCCAAACGCAACTGCAGAAGTAAGCTAGCTGTTTAATGATACCTTCAGAGCGGCCATGGGGCATCACATAATATTTGAGCGAAAGAATTTCAAAGTTGGGGTCGCTCGTGGTTGCAATCCCATCAGAAACTTCATATATATGCCCGTGCAATGTTCCCTGTGCTCTGGTAGGATTGAAACAGCTGGGAGGGAAAGGGGCCACGTAAGCCTGGTGCTGAGCTAGGTTCGGACTGGCTGGCTGGAGTAACCTCAGCAGGCTTCAAGCCACAGAGGTGGTCCCTACTTGCCTGGAACCTGGTCCTGGAGTGACCCAGGCAGAGGAATACCGCCTCATGGGGTGCGTGGGCCACACGGAGGAGGTGTGGCTCAGGACTGGTCCGTTTGCATAGCAGAGATACACTCCTGGCTGGGCCCTTTGGAATCTCCAAGAATTGGCCAGCCCCAACCAAAACGTTATTTGAGACATAAAAACATCAAAACGTACAGAAAATAAAGAATGATTAATACAACAGCGTCATTCCTCTTACATAAACTTTATCACCGAAATTCACGTCTTTAGCCTTCACAGTGACACTGAATATACATATCTCCAGAGAAATTTGGAAAATTCGGGTACAGGATGATATGTGAGGGGGAGAACAGCCTGCTTTAGTGAAATGCTCCTACACATTCCACTGTAAACCACACTCTCAAAAGACCACAAAACATACACACAGAAACAAGAGCTACAGAGACACTGAGTGCCCACTCAGAGCTGTGAGCGCAAGTCTCCATGCTCTTCACGGGGAGCGAAGCTCGAGTGGGCGTTGTCAAGGTCAGTGTGTTTGGCCAGCAAAGAGGGAGGACAATCTACCCCGCCTGCACAGGGAACGTGAGAAGACACCAAAGGTCCGCCGAAGGCCGTCGCCCAAGCGGCAGGACTGGGGGCTCTAGGACCCCGATGCTGGCCGTCTCTTGTGTCCCTGGTGGGCATGGGCTCCTCCTGGTGGAGGAAAAGTTCCCTCTCAAAATCAAAGAAGCCGTAAAGCCCTGTGCTTTTCTCCCTGTCTCCCCTTTTACAAGGATTCAAGAAACATTAGAATGGCTAATGTTTTTTAAAAGACTAATTATACCAAATATCGATGAGGTTATAGAGAAAAGAAAAAAGATGCTACTGGTGGGGAGTAAAATTACACATCCGCTTTAGAACAGTTTGGCAGGTTCCGAAAAAGAGCCCAAATTTCCAATTACCCTCTGACTTAGGCATGATACTCCTAGGTATGAACTCAAAAGAAATGAAACATATTTCCATGAAGACTTCACATAAATGTCTGTGGCAGCTTTATCTTAAGAGCCAGGAACTGAAAACAATCCAAACGCTAATTAACAGAAGAATGCACAAATGGTGTTACATCTGTAGAGTACAAAATCTCTATCTATACAGAGATGTATATACTATACACTATATGTACTTGTATCTACTATATGACTCAAAAGAAAAGCAAAACGGGGCCGCTTGGGTGGCTCAGTCAGTTAAGCATCCAACTTTGGCTCAGGTCATGCTCTCATAGTTCATGGGTTCGAGCCCCGTGTCTGGCTCTGTGCTGACAGCTCAGAGCCTGGAGCCTGTTTCAGATTCTGTGACACCCTCTCTCTGTCCCTACTCCACTTGTGCACCTCTCTCTCTCAAAAATAAACAAACACTAAACACCTTTTAAAAGAAAAGCACGATCTAACTATTCTGACACAGCAGAATAAACACCAAAATAATTGTATAAAAAAACCCACCCAAGAAAGGACTCGATTTATATGAAATTCTAAAAAAGGCAAACTCATCTATATTTAATAAAATAAACACATTTACCCAGACACCACTTCCCAACATTTCCAAAAACATTTCCAATATTCCTACAGAATCCTGACCATCAAAGCCAGAGGACAGCATGCCACCAAGCAGGCATGTCACCTACAGTGAGCGAGCTCACCTTTGTGAGGCACTCTCTGCAGCGGGGACATTTTGCTTACTTTGTGGAAACAGCAGATATAGGGAGAAAAAACTGAGTGAGACACCCCAGGACCTGGAACAGGACAGGCACCTGGTCAGTGTTCAGGACATGTTAGCTCTGGTTGTTGTTTTGTTTTGTTTTTACTAATTCATCTCTTTAAACTGACACATGTTTTACTTTTCTTAAATTACTGTATTTTTTACAGAGCTCTAGTAAATGCGAAAAAACTTTCCTTGCCATAAAGGATAGGTTGCCATGAAAAGACATTAAAATCAAAATAATACTTTTACGTCCCAGCAAGGTCATGGGGCCTCCTCAGGACTGCTCCCTGCGTGCTGAGGACATCGGCAATGTCTAGAGGGGCACACAGATTCAGCACTAAACCCAGACTTTCTCCTGCTGCCAATCGGGGGAAAGAGAAAGGAGAGGTCTGGGTGCCAGAGCGCCCACCCACACCACATGAAGACATGTTGGCACACCCTTGAAAACCATCCCCCATACCCGTGGAGGACTGTGGCCCGGGCCTCAAGGAAAGAGGCACCTGCTGTGCCCCCCATCAGCGCACTCTTAAGCCTGCAGTGACAGAGCAGGGGGCCATTTCTTCCAAACCAGGCTGCCCCTGCCACATCATCCTTGGTCCAGGGGAGACTGTACCATGACTGTGTGACCCACACACCAGGCTTTGGGGCATTCCTAGAACCTGTCTGCCCCATGAGTCTCAATGGAGCGTTTGTGCACTCTGCGTCCCCGGGCTTGCTAGGACGTGTCAATGCCTCCCGCCTACATCCCAGGTCCCTGGTGAGTTTTACGTACAACAGTTGTGCATGCCTCATGTCCAGCACACCGTCTGTGCTGCGGACATGGTATTCGCACACATGTCCACGCTGTGTTGAGGATGTCAGCATTGCGTAACTGTCACTCCTGTTCCCAAGGTGTATGGGTGTTCACACATGTGTCCACGCTGTGTTGAGGATGTCTGCATCACACATCTGTCACCTGTGTTCCCCAGGGTGTATGTCAGGCATGGCCAGGACACGCTAAGGAGTGTCAGTATCACACGCCTGACACACAGGCTTCCCCAAATCTGAGCGTGCGTGTCCCCAGGCTGTACCACAGTGTTATCGCCACACATCCATCCCGTCAGATGCCTGAATGTGTCTGCAGGTTGTGTTGACTGCCACGCACCCATCTGCCAGACCAGACCTCAAACACTCATCAGTATCTAGTGCATGGAAAATTTGGGGGAAGGGTCAGCACATTGTGAGATATGGGGAGTCAAATCTAGAATGCTGCAAATGGTAATAGACGCAAGGCTCGTCACTCCAACAAGTAAACAATAAAACAGAGATAAGCGGCATCTGGGTGGCTCAGTCGGTTGGGCATCTGACTCTTGATTTCAGCTCAGGTCATGATCTCATGGTTCGTGAGATCAAGCCCTGTGTCAGCCTCCACACACTCAGCGTGTAGCCTGCTTCAGATTCTCTGCCCCTCTCTCTCTGTCCGTTCCATGCTCGTGTGCGTGTTCTCTCTCCTTCTCTCTCAAAATAAATAAATACACTTTAAAAATAAATAAATAAAATAAAAAAGAAGTGGTATCTAGAGGTTAAGAGACCTACAAAACGCATTCTGCACCCTGAGTGTGACTACTCTGCCTTAAAAAACAAGCCCATATTTGAGAAAATGGAGAAAAATTCTTCACTGAATTTTTCGTATTTATCACATTTTAAAATATTTTTATTCTGTGAGAAAGTTATTTGCATTATAAAAAAACTTTTACATTTTAGAAAAGCATTCTCATGATGTTTTGTATTAAAAACCATGAACCTGGGGGGCTCAGTCAGTTAAGCATCCGACTTCGGCTCAGGTCCAAAAATCTCATGGCTCGTGAGTTCGAGCCTCATGTCGGGCCCTGTGCTGACAGCTCAGAGCCTGAATCCTGCTTCGGATTCTGTGTCTCCCTCTCTCTCTGCCCCTCCCCCGCTCACATTCTGTCCCCCCTCTCAGAAATAAACATTAAAAACAAAACAAAACAAAAAAACCCCACCATGATGTCTGGGTTTAGTGGGTAAACTAACTCACTAATATACGTGAAGGGAGATGAAACAAGAATAACCCTAAATAATGATGGAAGACTAAAGGTCCATGAGTCTTTTCCATTCTGTGTATATTTGAAAGTAGCCAATAAAAAGGGTAGAATATGTCTTTGTATTAATAATTCTATATGTTGGGAAGATTATCTTTAATTAATTATTTCAGAGAGAGAGAGAGCGAGCGAGCATGCGTGTGTGTTGGGGAGAGGAGCAGAGGGGGAGAGAGAGAGACTCTTAAGCAGGCTCCATGCTCCACACAGAGCCCAATGAGGGGCTCGATCCCATGATCCTAGGGATCATGACCTGAGCTGAAATCAAGAGTTGGACACTCAACCAACTGAGCCTCCCTGGGGCCCCAGGTTTATCTTTTTTTGTTTGGTTTGGTTTTTTTTAGAGAGAGGGGGAGAATGAATTTTAAAGGGCACAAGAAAGGTTTTGTTTTTGTGAATCAAAACATTAAAAACACACATTTTAAATATGTGCATTTCAGTCAATTATACATCAATCAAACTTTCAGTTACAAATACTCAAATACTGTCACTCCCTGATCATTTTACTGTTTTCTTATCATGTACATTCTGGAGGTTATCTGCGGATGCTCTATCGATAGGGTGGAAAGAGGATGGTGTGCTACTGCCAAATTTTCCCAACTCCCGGTTCAGGGACATCACGTTGGCAGTTTGAAATTGGTCGTCGTGGGAGAACCTATACCAAGAAAGTTGGCAAGTGCTACAAACTAAGGCATTGTATTACTGAATATAACATATGGAACATCTACACCTAGAAAACTGACGGAGGGGCGCCTGGGTGGCTTGGTCAGTTAGGTGTCCAACTTCAGTCCAGGTTATGATTTCGCGGTCCAGGAGTTTGAGCCTCGCATCGGGCTCTCTGCTGTCGGCCGGCTGTCAGCAGAGAGCCCGCTTCAGATCCTCTGTCACCCCCCTCTCCGCTCTGCCCCTTCCCTATATGTGTGCATGTACTCTCTCTCTTGAAAACATATAAAAATAAATATTTTAAAAAGTGATGGAAAGTATGCTAATAAATGGTATAGGTGGCCACTACCTTGTGCATACTCCCCAAAAAGAATACCCATAAAGAAAAAATGACAGAATATTCTTCCAGTATTTAAAAACAATTATTCCATGCTGCAAAGAAGTTGTTCACATTATTGAAGAACAAAGAATATTCCAACGTAAGTCTGTGTTGTTTCAACATCTTATTTGTTACCAAAAGGAAAATAACCGAATTTTATAAAAGAGAAAATTGTCCAAAGGTAAGAAGAGGCATTTTACTTAAAAAGATACACAGATAGCAAACACATGAAACAATATTCAACATCTTAAATCCTTAGGGAAATACAATGAAAACAAATGAGATAAAAGATGCTTATTTTAAAAAGGTGAAATTAAAAAGTCATCTTACCGGGCACTGACGACGGTGTGCAGGAAGTGGAAGTCTTGCGCGCTGCTGGCGGGAATACAAAGACAACCATTTTAGATCACAGCGTGGCAATTTTTAAAAAGGAGTCCAATACTTACCTACCCCATGATTCAGGCAGCGCACCAGGAGTCATTAAAATAGAAGAAAGATTAAAATAGAGGGAATGATGGAGCACCTGGGTGGCTCAGACGGTTAAGCATCCGACTTCGACTCAGGGCATGATCTCACGGTTTGTGAGTTCGAGCCCCGCGTTGGGATCTGTGCTGACGGCTCAGAGCCTAGAGACTGTTTCGGATTCTGTGTCTTCCTTTCTCTCTGCCCCTCTCCTTCTCATGATCTCTCTCTCTCTCTCTCCCCCAAAAATAAACATTAAAAAAAATGTTTTTTAAATAGAAGAAATGAAACATATTCATATAAAGAATTAAAAACAGGGGCGCCTGGGTGGCTCAGTCGGTTGAGTGTCCGACTTCAGCTCAGGTCATGATCTCGTGGTCCATGAGTTCGAGCCCCACGTCGGGTTCTGTGCTGACAGCTCAGAGCCTGGAGCCTGCTTCAGATTCTGTGTTTCCCTCTCTCTCTGACCCTCCCATGCTCATGCTCTGTCTCTCTCTGTCTCTCAATAACAAATAAAAAAAAAAACTTGAAAAAAAAATTAAAAACAAATGTTTATGCTAGCTTTGTTTGCAACAGCTCAACACTGGAAATAACCCAAACATCTATAAACAGATGAATGGATAAATGCAGCTGATGACACATCAAGGAGAGAGCAACTCAGAAATTAGGATGAATGATTCATATAGGCACCATTTAGGAATCTCAAAGTAGCATCAAGAAAAGAAAAGAGCAAACATTTTATGATTAATCATAAAATTCTAGAAAATGCAATCAATTGTAAAGGAATACAAATCAAAGTCTGCCTGGAGGGCCAAAGAGAGATTATAAAAGGGAGTAAGGAAAACATGCGGGTGACAGACATGCTCATTAGCTCATTATCACTAACAGTGATCGTTTCCTAAGTATACACAGGTCACAACTTACCATGTTGTGTGCTTTAAATACGTTCAATTTAGTCTATGTTTATTATGCCTTAATACAGCTTAAAAAGTGGTTCACAATAAAAACCTAAATATCCCACCCTTCAGAAAATCACGGTTGGTAATTCTGTATTGACTCCACTATCTCACTCATGCCTTGAGGGGCAGCCTCTCCTCGGTGGCAGGAAATACTGGCCAAAAGTGAAGGCCATTTCCACCAGAGTCAAGGGCATTGCTAGCTCGGTCAGGTCACGAAAGCCACATCCCCGGAGGACAAGATCTCCCTTCTTCCCCGCCTTCTTTTGTTGCCTGTATAGCAATGGCCTTGAGGTTAACAGCTCAGACTGGCTACAGGAACCCACAAAACCCTGAGTCAGTCTGCCAATGACTTTAGCCACACAAGATAAACCTACCCGGAGGTCCTGAGATTTCTGTACACATGCGGCCTGCAGTCAGTCACCGGAACATCTGTGGGTGCACACTTGGGAGAGGCACACTCCATGTCCCCTCCTGCAGTCTCCTCCGTGCTCTATTGATAGTGTTTCTGTGCCAATTATGGGTTCCCCTGCCCCTGCAGTCTTACAGCTAGCAACACTGATCTAAGTTCTGGGTATCAGGGTGCACAGTTCCTTTGCAGGACCTGGGGTCAATTCCCCTCAGCACTGCTGGGCACTGGGATATCCCCGTGAACAAGGAAAAATTCAGGTTGTCTCCAAAAGCACTGGTGGTTGTCATAACTGCCCCCTTTCTAAGGGTGACCTCAGACATCCAGGCAAAAACTCAGGACCACAGAGCAGTCTTTCCTATGAGGTCCTGGCAGCAGTGCAAACTATGATACAACTGAAGAGCACTATACTCTGCCATCATACCGTTCCCTCTGAGGCACCCAAAGTTTGCATCCCCTCCCAGTTTTCCCCTTCAAGTTGGCAGTCCCTACACTGTGGAAAGAATTTCTAAGATTAAAGGTGCTTAAACAGAAAGGCCTTTATTATTGCACAAACCAGCCAAAGGTGTGCAACAGTTTCTGGTTTGGTGACTTGAAAGTGGAAAACCTCATCAGGAGCATTACCTGTGAACAGTTAGGTCTCTCAAAAAGCTAGTTCTTCTGTGTAAGCCAATAGCAGAACCTAGATAGTGTTCTAGAGGCCAACAGAGGGTCAAGTCCATGTGCTAACGTGTCAAGAGAGAAGGAAATTAAGATCTCATAAGGGCTCAGGATACTCTTGATTTCCTCTAGCACATGGCAGACCAGACATCAGCTGTGCTGAGCAAACCAAGGTGGTGACTGACGCACATTGTGGGAACTTATCAAGTGGTAGAGCTGAAGTGCCTGCTGCCACCGAAACTGGCAATGACATCAACCTGGCAAAGAGCTTGGACAGGGTGCACATGCGTCCCGCATAACTGAAACTTATGGGAAAATCTCCAGTCTGTAGATGTTTTCAGAGATAAAAAATTCAGTTCAGACAGATGGCTCGAGAGGTTCTCCTCCAACACAATTAAACTAAGTAAGGAAAGGGCACATTCTCTGCATGTTTCACCTTGTGTGAACTCTTTGGTGTTGACGGAGGTCAGTTTGCAGCTCAGGGACTTCTCATATTCACTGCAGGTGAGCTCTCCTATGTCGAAGAAGGCCAGAACTCTGGCTAAAGGATTTCCCACACTCATGGCACTCATAAGGCTTTGCTCCAGAGTGAACCGTCTGGTGTCGAACAAGGTGGGTTTTACGGCTAAAGGATTTCCCACATTCGCTGCACTCATAAGGCCTTTCTCCAGTGTGAACTCTTTGGTGTTGGACGAGGACAGATTTCTGGCCAAAGGATTTCCCACATTCATTGCACTCGTAAGGCCTTTCTCCAGTGTGAACTCTTTGGTGTTGAATGAGGACAAATTTCTCACTAAAAGATTTCCCACATTCAATGCACTCATAAGGCCTTACTCCAGTGTGAACTCGCCAGTGTCTCATGAGGTGGGTTTTACAACTAAATGATTTCCCACATTCAGTGCATTTATAAGGCCTTGCTCTAGTGTGAGCTCTCCTGTGGCGAAGAAGGCCAGAACTTTGGGTAAACGATTTCCCACATTCGATGCATTTATAAGGCCTTTCATTAGTGTGAACTCTCAGGTGTTTAATAAGGATAGATTTTTGGATAAAGGACTTCCCACATTCACTGCACTCATAAGGCCTCTCTCCAGTATGAACTCTTTGGTGTTGAATGAGGTCAGATTTCTGGCTGAACGATCTGCCACATTCTATGCACTTATAAGGCTTTGCTCCAGTGTGAACTCTCCAGTGTCGAATGAGATGGGTTTTGCGGCTAAAGAACCTCCCACATTCACTACACTTGTAAGGCCTTTCTTTGGTGTGATTTTTCCGGTGCTGAAAAGGTCTGCATTTGCAGCTGTCATCTTTTCCACATTTGCTACATTCATTAAGACCTTCTCCATTGTGGAATCTCTGGTGGTCAAGTCTGTGAGTGTTGCTGAAATCCCTCCTGCATTCGATCCATTTGTAACTTATTCCGCTGGTAAAAGGGTCCCCACACTCAATACTGCTCTGTGCCTTCTCACTGTTGGGCATATCCAGGTGTTGGAGAAGACCTGAGGTAACTAGAAAGTCCTTCCCACCCTCCCCACAGGTGAAGGGCTTCACTGACACATGGCATCTGCAGCTCATTACTAACAAGCCACTGTCCATATCCATTTTGAAGATTTTCTCTCCACCATCATGCTTTTGATCCTGGTGAAGGTGTGCACCAAACCAGAAGCCTCTGGACGCCCCACCCAAGTATGATTTCGGCCCAGAATGTGCTGCTTGGAGCTCAGAAGGTTGCAAGTTGTCTTTCAAGACTGGGACACAATTCTCACAGAGATGAGTCTTCTGGATTGACAAACCTGCCTTAGAAGTCCTGATCTGTGATACTCCTTCTACAAAAACACTCTGCCCAGAAGGTACTTCCTCATCCTCTGCTCCACACCAACAATCTGAAAGCAGAGAAATGCTGATAAAGTATACTTTAACTCTGCGGAGAGAGGGAAGTCCCATCAAAAATATGTGTCATAAATACACATTCAAAGCAAAGAAGGAATCCGTGGGTATAATTTCAGAATAAGGCACCAATTTGAAGGGAGGGCCACTTTGCAGTACTGGGCCTCTAAAGATGACAGAATGAGGGAGACTTTGGGACAAAGGGCACAAGTATAGGGCACCACACAGGGAGGGGAACCAGGATCATTAATTCACTCCTATGCCAACAGCCTTCCGCAGGAATGTGTTGTCTGAGGACAAGTCCGCGCTACCCAGGTGATGGTCCTACCCAGGCCCAGGGAAATACCAGTATCTGATGTTCAAGGACAATTTAAGGCTGTGTGCACACCTCACAATACACTATGTGTGGGAGAACTGCAGACCATGTGGTAGAAAGGAACAAGTGATGGAGATCAGAAAGCTGGGGACAGCCAGGAATGGAAGTCACAGATGAAAATGTGACTCAGAATCAGAAAAGCATCAAGGATGTAGCAAAAGGGTGTAGAAATGATGTGTCCAGTGGCACCTGCACCACAACCCTGGTATGTGGGTATGCGGTATACCTGAAACTAATACGTTGTATATGTCGATTATATCTCAATTTAAAAAAAAAGGGGGTGAAGACAGGGCGGCTTCCTGCTATGCTTTGAACACAGCCCTGATGTCAGGCCCCCTCCAGCAGCTCCCACTTCCCAGGGCCAGGCTTCCTCAGACGCCACCCTGCCACGTTCATCCTGTGAAGTGATTCCCAGTTGTGGAATTAAGTGGGGCCTGAGTGAAGCAAGTCCTTAGGGAAAGACAGGACAGGTGAGAGGTCGGCACCGGCCCAGAGCAACTCAGGAAATATCAGACCACAGAAAAGAACACTGCAATAAAATCTCAAAGGATGGTCTTTCAGAAAAGGTCTAAAGACCACATAAGTAGGGACCATGATGATGCTTACAATTCCTGATATAGGCAATCAACAGGAAATCTTTAAAAGTTCTCATCACAAGGAAAAAATATTTGGACGCTGTATGGTAATGAATGTTCATTACGTGTAATGTAGTAAGCATCTTGCAACATATACAAATATCAAATCGTTATGCGGTACACCTGAAACTAATATGTTGTATGTCAATTATATCTCAATTTAAGAAAAGGGGGGGTGCAAAATCTGGGGCACAGGATGCCAAGAATCTAGACAGTCATCCCACCAGGGAGAGGGTGAGAAATGTGAGATTCATTAGGGTGACTGCAGGACTCCCAGATTCCCAGCCCTTCCCTGCACACGGTGGGTGGCAGGTATTAGGGCGGCTTGCTGAGGGCACTGTTTGGGGCAGTGCACACAGCTTAGCATTGGCACCCACAGCACATATGTAAGGAAGTGGGGAAGTTAGCAGAGCCCAAGTTTCAGCTCTGGGAGAGAGAGAAAGAGTAGCTCAGGACTCTGAGAGGAAGAGGAAGGCCTTACCCAGGGATGTTGTAAGTGCAAAGGTCTCTAGCATCACGTCATGGTACAGGAACCTCTGTGCCTCATTAAGGAGCTCCCACTCCTCCTGGGAGAAGTACACAGCCACGTCCTCAAAGGTCACACAGCTCTGCCATAGTAGGGACAGTTCATTCCATCATCAGTGTCTCTCCTAGGACTCTCAAGTTCATCCACCCACTCATTCTTCCCCTGCTCACCCACCTCCCCACATCCCCATCTCAGAGGAGATACCAGGCCCTGAGGCCACTGATGCATACTCTCTCCTCCCGGTCCCTTTGATCACTATGTCCACCCACAGCAACAACAGGCAAGTGGGCAGTTAGACAATACCTAAACTCTGGGCCTGCCTGCAGGGAAACACTCCTTCTCGTTAAGCAATTCTCCTAGGATCCTCCAGATCAGATCTCCCAGACATAACTGAGGGTGCGGGCTCCCATTTCACCCTTATGTCCTCAAGGCCAGGGCCCTTGGGCCCTCACTTCCCACTTTCTCCCCCCTAGTTCTCCCTGCTCTGCACCACAGGCACCCCCCCCCCCATCCTTTCTCCATGGCATATAGAGTCTGGCAAATTCGAACATGTTCCAGAACTACAGCGGCACCCCTCCAATGGTCCCCACTGCCAGAGGCAGCCCAGAGTCCCGCTCTGTAGGCCTCCCTGCCTGACAGCTGCTCGCTTCAAGCTCAGCCACACAGAACCACTTGTGGATCTCAGCACCCATGACCCTCGTCCACCCCATTGCTGCGCTTGATCGGCTCTCACCAGTCAAGCCTTCTTCTCTCTTCCTAACCCTCACCCAGAACCAGTCCCACAGCCTTTCCACCCCCGGTCCAGAGAGTCTCCTACATGAGCACTTGGCCCCGAGCTAATCCACCTGCCTGGCCAAAGCTCCCCAGGCACACCAAGGTCACAACAAAATCCTGGTAACCCCATAGCAGTGAGTAAGCAGCAGTCCTGGCCTCACTGCCCCATTGCCTCCATTACCCCCACGCTCCTGCGTCCATCTCGTGTGCACCCATCCCTCAGAAGCCTTCGTCACCTGTCAGGTCATCCTCTCTCCCACCACTTCTTTCTTTCATTGGCCCACACACAGACACGAATCTGTCATCCCACACCTAAGTGACCAAGCCCTCTGACCCCACTCTCCCCTTCCGAGGCTACTACTAACATCGTCATGACCCCTCCTAAATGTGACCCACTGTCTTATGGACTGAATGTATGCATTCTCCCAAAAGTAGTGTTTGTAGCCCTAACCTCCACTGTGATGGTATTTGCAGGTGGGGCCTTTTGGGGTCGTAATCAGATTTTAATTAAGTCAGGAGGGCGGGACCCTTTTAAGAAACCCTTGTACTTTTTTCTCTGTCATCTTCAAACTCAGAAAATCACAGATCTACTGAAAAAAACCTGATTCGGAATCCAGCCATTTCTACCACCTCCAAGGCCACTGCGCATCATCAGTGCTCTCTGGACTACTGCGGTACCCTCCTCCCTGGTCTTCCTGCCACTTCGCTCACACGCCCAGTCCGTTCTCTGCGCTGCTGCCAAGGGAGCGTGATAAGAGCTTGAACAGATCCTTCCTCTGCTCCAAACCTCCCACTGCTCCCATCATCTCCGGAATAGACACCCACTTCCCCCCGGGGCCACCCCAGGTCTGACCTCTGCCCACACCCCCACCCCCCATCCCCCCACCTCCGCTCTCTGTTCCCATGAGAAAGGACACTTCTCCCCACCCCCCTCCCACTCCCCTAAGGCCTGCAAACAATGGTACCATGCTGGGGCAACTGTCCTCCACATCTCATTCTATTGGTTGCCAGCAAAAGGAACCACTCCACAGAAGTCCCAGCCTGGTCTGCGGACCCTGGGCTTAGAACCTGCTCCCAGTCCCCTGGCCCAAGGCCTGGAAGAATGATACATGAAGAGTGTCAGGACACCACAATCACAGAGATAAAGAGACGGATCAGGACCAGCGAGGTTCTGGAACACCATGCACTCACTCACCTCTGCAGGGTAAGTGCTTCTGTACTGGTAACAATCTGTGTGAAGAGGAAAGTTCTGAGGCAGGTGACCAGGGCAGGGCCCCATGGGCTCGGGGCTCCCCTGCAGCCCTGTCCTACCCTGGAGCCAGGTGACCTGGGATGACTGCATTCTCTCTGAGACTCAGTCCTCAGAGCTGAGTCTTAGAGCTGTGTGACCTTGGACAGGGACCAAATCCTCTCCGTGCCTCCTAATATCATCCTTCCTCCGGTCTGGTCCCCTTAGAAGCTTGCAGAAAACTTCTTAAAAAGTCCAATTCAGGTGAGGCCTTTCCTAGTCACAATTCTCAACGGCTCCCAGACTCTGATCGCCGCCTGCCAGTCTCCCGTAAGCCGCCGCACACCCTGTGTCTCCCGAGGGCAGAAGGTGGACCCCACACCCCCGAATCCTCCCTGCAGCCCGCTCCCGCACCCCGTCAAGTCCGCACTCAGACACGGAGCCCCCACCCACGAGCGCCTCCCTGGCCTGGACATCGGGGACCTGGGCCGCAGGGACACGAGCAGCTGCCCCTTGCTCGGGCCTTGAGGGTCTGGGTCGGGGAGGGCCCCGGGGCCGCGCCGCTACCTGAGCCTGGTCCCTGCCCGCGGCCGCCGCCATCGGACTCCGCGGGAGGAGTGGACACCCGGGCAGGCGGTCCCTGTCCCGGCCCCGGCGCGGGGCAGCCTGGACGACGTTGGCGAGTCGCGGACGCCGGTCTGTGCTACGCGGACAGCGCCTCCCCTTGCGCTTCTCGGTCGTGTTACCTCAGGCTCCAGAAGCGCTCAGGAATCCGAGATCTAGCAAACAGACCTAAGCGCAGCCAAAACTACCGCCTCGAGGAGGACGCCGGAAGTCCCGCCCCCACGACATGCGCACGCACGGAATTGCCCTTCTCGTGAGCCTTTATTGGCAAAACGCCTACGACGCCCGGCGCAGCGTCCTCTGGGTAGTGTAGTTCTCCCAGTTCGAAAAGCCCAAGCGTGGGACACTCCCTCACCCGAACACTGGGCAGGAGAGGTGCTGAGAGGTGGTGTCTCCATCTTCCAAGGGCGGGAGAGGAACCTCGCTCCTTTAAGGGGCTGCACTTAGCACTTCGATTTCTGAGTGTTGTCTGCCACTGATCACCTACGTGTTTAGAAGTTATTTTGGACTCCTGGAAGCTTAGCATTTCCCAGATTCTAAAAGTGTTATTTTGAGAAGCACCTGGGTGGCTCAGTCGGTTAAGCCTCTGACTTCAGCTCTGGTCGTGATCTCACGGTTTGTGAGTTCAAGCCCCACATAGGGCTCTGTGCCGACAGCTCAGAGCCGAGAGCCTGCTTCAGATTCTGTGTCTCCTTCTCTTTCTGCCCCTCCCCGGCTCTCTATCTCTCTCTTTCTCTCTCTAAAAAATAAATAAACATTAAAAAAAATAAAAGTGTTATTTCAGATGCTCCCAATGACCAATAAGTACATTCCAGAGTGGTGCAGACACAAAATGTGGAGCCTCATAGTTTATCTTTTTTTCCTTTCAAATGCCTCTAGCCAAAGCGTTAGAGTCAGCTTTGTGAGTTTCAGTATGCTGGGTCAAGAACAAAAGAAAAAAGACTCCACACAAGAACAGGACAGAACAAGTACAAAAAGGGTGTTAGACTGCCTAAAGCAGGAGGATAAATGTGGAACTCTGTTTTTGGTTCCCACAGAAAATATCTCTGCTGGCTGTATAGGTAGTGACTGTGTCCAATTCACTGAGGAACGTGAGTTTGTATACATAATATCTCTTACTCCCTATCCTTAGATACATTTAATTCCTTTTAGGAATCTGACAACTATTTAAAAGAAAAGCCACACTGTGCTGACACCCTGTGCTGACAGGGTGAAGCCTGCTTGGGATTCTCTCTCTTTCCCTCTGTCTGCCCCTCTCCTGCTCATGCGCTCGCGCGTGCTCTCTCTCTCTCTCTCAAATAAATAAACTTAAAAAAAAAAAGAGTCACTTACCAAATGCCATTTTGGAAAAGAACAGTGTCTATAGTGTTCGCCAATATAGGAGCACGTGTGCAAAGAGGACACCAGACCATGAAGTAAAGGTTTGGGACGCTAAGACCTCATCCATTTGATGGATGCTACTGCAGGGATGGTGTCTGTATGGGAAGTTGAGGTTATCTCAGAAGCAGTCGTGGAATGAAAATCACTGAAAACCATTAATAATGATTATGTAGTCATTCAGGGAGAGTGGCAGGATAGCTGTGGGAAAATATCAGTAATGGGTAAAAAAAAATTAATACTCCTACCAACTTCCATTAGCAAATTATGCCTGGAAGAGAAAAACGTGTTTATGCCAATAATGGGTATAGAGTAGCTGTGAGTTAAACACATTTATTACTGATCTTCACTTTACACATGATGAAGACTTCAGAGTGAATATCGTGAGGATCAGTCAGTTTGGTCAGAGATGAAAGACGAACTCAGGCTATCGGAGAGAACACAGAAAAACAGGTAGCCCTAAAGCAAGTAGACAAGGGTGACATGTCTCTGGGTCCCTCAGAAATCATCCACATGCCTCTCCTTGTATTTACGTCTCAACTCAAGCAAGCAGAATTGATTTTCAAGACAGTATTTCTTTATGATTTTCATAATATATTCTTTATTTCTTTCTTTTAAATATTTTTTAACATTTATTCATTTTTTGAGAGAGACAGTATGAGTGGGGGAAGGACAGAGAGAGACACAGAATCCAAACCAGGCTCCAGACCCCGAGCTGTCAGCACAGCGCCCAACATGGGGCTTGAACTCACGGACACTGAGATCATGACCTGAGCCCAAGTCGATCACTAACTGACTGAGCCACCCAGGTGCCCCAAGAATATGTTCTTTCTTAAATTTGACACTTATCTGGAAATAGTACTTAGCAAATCGTTGTTTGCTGCCAGGATGGTGGGTGTCATGGTGGTATCCGTGTATGTGTAAAAATAAGTATACGAGGCTTGAGATAAAGGCCTATGTATCTGTCATCTCATCTCTTTCTGGGAGGTTATTATCATTTCACCTCTAATTGCTGTGACTGCATATACATGAGGAGTTGAGATGATCTCTGGAAAATATTTGCAAAATGTGCAACTCCCTGAATGCTATTGATAATTATATCACCTGTAAAAGGTACCAGAATACTGGGGAGAATATGTATCTTTAATTATTGAGAAAATTTAAATATCAATAGCAGGTGAGCAAAGGACTTTCCTTTCTATGAAATAAAGTAAGGTAGTTAGCAGATTGCATTCTGGGTTCCTGGCATCCTGAGGGTTTCTCCAAATGTAATGTTTTAAAATTCCCATGGGTGGGATTGAGACTTCTTTAGGGGCGCCTAAGTGGCTCAGTCGGTTAAGCGGCCGACTTCGGCTCAGGTCATGATCTCGAGGTCTGTGGGTTCAAGCCCCACGTCGGGCTCTGTGCTGTTGGCTCAGAGCCTGGAGCCTGCTTCAGATTCTGTGTCTCCCTCTCTCTCTCTGCCCTTCCCCTGCTCACGCTCTGTCTCTGTCACTCAAAAATAAATAAACGTAAAAAAAAAGAAATGTTTTAAAATTCCCATGGACACTTAAAAACAGCAGAGTTGAGGGGCATCTGGGTGGCTCAGTCAGTTTAAGCATCAATAAAGTTTACACAAAATAGGTTGAACTGTCCGTCTAGGAATTTGATCAACCATAGATTGATATCATTCAAAAGGTAAGAGTAGGTGGGAATCAGAACTGGAAATAGTAAGGAATTTACCCCAAATTTAAAGAGTAACATCGTTTCCTTTTGGGGCGGTACCAAATTACTTTATCTGAAAGAATGGTACAAATGAAAGAAGTAGGTGTTGAGGCGCCTGGGTGGCTCAGTCGGTTGGGGAGCCAACTTCGGCTCGGGTCATGATCTCACAGTTTGAAGGCTTGTGAATTCGAGCCCCATGTCGGTCTCTGTGCTGACAGCTCAGAGCCTGGAGCCTGATTCGGATTCTGTGTCTCCCTCTCTCTCTGCCCCTCCTCTGCTCACACTTTATCTCTGTCTCTCTCTCTCAAAAATAAATAAACATTTTGAAAAAATTAAAAAAAAAGAAAGATAGTAGACGTTTTGGTACAACATAGAGAAAAGGTAAAGGTAACCCTAATATACATGCACTACCTTGACAACCAGGGAAGTCACCTTTGTGACTAAGGGAAGACAGCATAAGAGTTAGTTCTCGTTATCATTATTTCCCACAGTGTGGTTGTCAAAGGGACTCTGCTATGCCATATTTGGGAGCCCAAATCTTGCATGGGTTGGTTACCTGGTCACCCAATTCTTTGATAAACTTCACCTACTCATTCAGGTAATATGTCTTGATAAAGTCCCACTGTCAGAGGTAATTTGTGCAGGTCCTTAGTGACTCACACTTTTTCCCAAGTGTAATATACACTCCATAGTGTTCAGCCTGTTTTCCCAATAATCACAGTCTAGTTTTTTGATAGGCTGAAGGAAGATTCGGCCAACTCACTGGTTTGGAAGCTTCATCAGTTTCTCAGCATGTTCCCTTTCCTGAGATTGGTGAAGAAAATATCTGGCAAAATTCTTCAGAGCCACGTCATCATGGTCAAAGCAGTAAGACATGGACAGGTAGATGCAGGAGGTATAGAGCCCAGGCTGATCTGGCAGTTGATGGAGGCCTCCCGGTCCTGGTGGTAGTTCCGGCACACCTGCCACAAGGAATTGGGAATCATAGCAGGCAGCTGTGAAGTGGTGGTGGGTGGTGGTGGCTCCATGGCCCTGGACCTGTGGTGGGCCCTTTGGGGTGGTTTGAGGTCGCTGAGAGGAAATAGTAGAGGGCTGGCTCTGAGCAGCCCCCAGAGTGGTGGACAAGTTCCTGATCCATCCAAGCACTGTCGAAGCAGGAAACCCTGGTAACTCTCAGCGGAAGGCTCCATTTCCGTTTTTGACACAGGTTTTATTAGTTTGCTAGGTCTGCTGTAACAAAGTACCACACATGGAGAGGCTGGATAACAGAAATTTATTTTCTCACAGTTCTAGGGACTGGAAATCTGAGGTCAAGGCGTCAGCAGGGTTAATTCCTTCTGAATGCTGTGAGATGGAATCTGTTTCATGCCTTTCCCAAGCTTCTGATGGTCTGCTCACAACCCTCGGCAATCCTTGGTGTATAGAAGCATCACCTCAGGGGCACCTGGGTGGCTCAGTCGGTTGAGCATCTGACTTCAGCTCAGGTCATGATCTCACAGTCTGTGAGTTCGAGCCCCACGTCGGGCTCTGTGCTGACAGCTCAGAGCCTGGAGCCTGCTTCCGATTCTGTGTCTCCCTCTCTCTGCCCCTCCCCCACTCATGCTCTTTCTCTCTCTATCTCAAAAATAAATAAACATTTAAAAAAATTAAAAAAAAAAAAGAAGCATCACCTCAATCTCTGCCTTCATCTTCACCTGGCATTCTCCCTTCTTATAAGGACTGTGTCCAAATTTCCTCTTCTTATAAGGACTCCAGTCACATTGGATCAGCGGCTCACCCTATGAATTCTGACTTCATCCTAACTAATTATGCTAAACGTAATAGATAAATGCCGCAGACATAATGATGTTCAAAACAACAGAGACACAAAAGAGAAAATTCTGTGAGTTTCCATTTATTTCCGTTCAATTACAGTCGAAATTAATCCTTGGTGATAGAGTGTAAACAGTGGTTACCACCTTAAGAGGAGCTGTTGATAAGGATGGGCCACTTGGAACCTACTGATGTGCTAGAACGCTTAAGATTTGTGCGCATCATTGTGCATCTTAGCAAAAGAGAGAGAGAGAGAGAGAGAGAGAGAGAGAGAGAAACTTGCCTGTACTCCTGCCCAGGCCTGGATCCAGGTGGCGCTGGGGTGACTGGGTTGTCACTGAACCTCACCCGTCAGCGCTTATTCTTACACGACGGGTGACTTCCCATACAGACTCAAAGTTCCCGTGCTTCAGGGTTTCTCTCTTTCCCAATCTGTTCTAACTGAATAGCCTTTGGAAAACTTTGAAAAGCCTAACTCACATCACGTCCCTCTTCTGTTCACGACCCTCACGGCGTGCTGAGAATGAAGGTGAAACTCACCTTGCCATTCCAGGCGTGAACACTCGGTCGGGATCGCTCGCCCCTCCAAGACCTTATACAAACCACTCCCTCTGTAATACCCTCCCCCAACTCATCACACTAGTTTTCAGACTCACCCCTGAACCCCCCACTGTTCTGGACACACGGATCTGAACAGCAGCGACGTGACCAGGTGCCCCTCACTCGGAACTTTAGGGTCTGGGTGAGGTAAAGCCGGGTGAGGACCTGGAGGACGCAGCATTTAGCTGAGCTGGGCCCTCCGATGCGGCGGCAGCTCACCTGGTTGTGGGTGGAGCTGGGTCCTATAGAGCGGGCGACAGGCCTGGAACCCGGGCACAAAAGCCATGCGCCACCGCTGAACTTCGGACAAGTCGCCTTGCTGTGGGGACAACATTTCCACTCGGGTGTTCCGGCCATCATCACCTTGGGCCTGACCCCACAGTCCGTAAGCTGTGCGGGCGTGGACACACACAAGGCAACCACCAGCGCCACCACAGAGGCGATGCCGGAAGTCCCGCCCTAAGCTTACGTCTAACACCGACGCACTCCAACCGGAGCGCTCATTGGCTTAGCGTCTTCTCTGCTCTGCGGAAGGCTTGCTTTCTAGGTAGTTGTGGGGGCCGCTGGTCTCCGTGAGGGGCGCTCCTCTCCTGTCACTGAGGAGCAAAGGCCACCGGCCCCGTGAGGAGGTCCGGAAGTGACGCTGCCTTTGTCTGAGCGCATGAAGAGAGCGTTTTTGTTTCCTGTCCGAAGTGACAGCCCTGCATTAGTTTGAAGCCAGTTCTCTTTCCTGCTAAGTAGTAGACATCAAGGGGTACTGCGTTAGAGACAGTGTGCCCCAGACTTCTGCTTACTGTGAACCTTGTTAAGGGTTATGATTGCTGAGACTTCTGTTTCGATTGCTGTTTGCTGTGAACACTGTGAAACTTTTCTTGGGGTGCTGTGAAGCCTGTTCAGTTTGCTATGTATTAGACTAAGTTACTGTGTGTTAAATCTTGTTACGTATTAGATTTAGAGACTTAGGAATGTACTAGACTCCTGACCCGTTTGCTGTGATTGCTGTGAACCCTGTTTGCTGTGTTAGAGAATTGCCATGTTGTGAAAGTACAGGGCTGTTAGGGCTAAGGCCACTCCATTTTGGTTTAAGTTCCATCTTAGAGTAGTTCTGGGCCCCGGGTTCCAGGAAAACAAGTCACCCTGGTCTCTACCCCGGGTTCCGGTAAACAGAGTAGACAAGAGGCCAGATCCAGATTAGCAGACCCTGTCACCACCCCGGTGGGACTGGACCCAGATTAGCAGACCCTGCCTCCACCTTGAGTTCCAGGGAAACCACAGGAGGTCAGATTTCTAGAGTAGCCCCTAACAGAGCTAATCAGTGTTCAGCCCGGGCATGTCAAAAGACCCCCCCATCCTCCCCGGAAAAGTGTACTCAAAACCTGATAAAAAGCCTGTTTAACCTGGCTCAGGGCTCTTTCTACTGCACCGCTGCATCGGGAGGTACAAGAGTTCAAGCTCCAGCTTCGAATAAAGACCCTTTGTATTTACACCAGTCCTGGCTCCCCGGTGGTCTTCTTGGGATCCAGAATTTGGGTACAATAGGCAGAGGCCGGGTTTTGCTCCCCAAATGGGCTGAAAGCCAGTTTCTGAGAGTCTTGTGGGCAGGTCACGGAAGGGTGTAGACATGTATTCCTTCAGACTCCACCGGGCTCGGACGCAGATGCACAAGGACACAACGGTGCGTCCTCTTATGGCACACGACCGTTGTGTGATTGCTCGTCACGTGATGTAGTCTGATGCATCAGAGTCAGTCCCAGGCCTTAGGAGCTGGGGTCAGGACGGGAAAGAACAGGCTCCAGGGCGGAAACGACCCCTGTGAGTCGGTCCCCAAGGCTCCAAGCCTTCGGCAAAGTGTAGAGTCCGCTCCCGCTGACAGGGCCCGGGAACGTGCTCGGGAACGCGCTCGATCCCAGCCAACAGGCCCCTCCCGCGGGTCGCCCGCAAAGGTCGGGATCTGGCCTCCGCGGACACAGGTGCACACCTGGCCCCTCGAGGGCCGCGAGGGCACGTCGCTGGCTGCTCAGGTATGCGACCCGACGGGGGGTGCCCCCCCACCCCCGGGATCCGCGGCGGAAACCCGGCGCCTGGAGCGTAGGGGATCCGGGAAGCGCTACCGGGAGAAGCCCGACAGGTAGGAACGTCGGCGCGCCCGCCCGCCGCTGTCCTTTGGGGGGGCCCTTGGGGCAGCTTGAAGCCCTCACCGCTCCCGGGACTAGGTCTGGCACCCCCTGGAGGCCCCTTGGGTGGAAAGTGGGAACTCAGACTGGGGCGGGGCGTGGGGGTGCGGGGCGGCGTGGAGTCTGAAATTCCGCCCCGGCTGTGCCCAACCCACGTTGACACCCCCCTCACCCCACCCCACCCCCGTCAGATGCGACCTCAGATCACAACCTGGCCCGCTAACCTGTTGAGAATGTGTGTCCTCGGAGGGAATGAATAAATCGGGTTCCCTCAGGAAAAGGGGAGCAGTGAGAGCCCAGCACTTTTTTCAATTAAGGGATGATATATATGATATCTGATGTGATATAATATATATGATATATATAAATAAATATTATGACGCCCTGTTCCTCCTAAAGTGCGGCCTTTCCAGGGTCTCCGCTGACCATCTAGAGTGTTTCAGGGGGTGTCTCCCCTCTGGCAGGTCAGGATTCTAGTCTTACCGGCACTGTGAGGCCTATGCGTCCTCCCGCCAGTTCTCAGCACCCTGCCAGCTGCTTTCTGTCTATCCTTTCCGAGCTTTGCCCTGCATATTAGTTTGCTGCCAAATACTCTGTGACCTCATGCAGGTTTCTAAGGCTTCTTCTCTGTCCATACCCCATTTCTCCTGCCCCTCAACTTTCTCCACCTCTCCCATCACAGCACTTGAAATCCCTATAACTTTTGATTCCCTCAAAATTCAACTACTAATAGCCTACGGTTGACCAGAAGCCTTACCAATAACATAAACAGTTGATTACATTTTTGTTTGTATTATATACTGTATTCTTCCAGTGAAGTAAGGTAGAGAAAAAAATGTTACTAATAACAAGAAACAAATATACATATACACTTACAGCACTGTACCGTATTTATCGAAAAAAACCCACATATAAGTGGACTCACACAGTTCAAAGCTGTGTTGTCCAAGGGTCAACCGTATGGCATGAAATCTCAGACCTATTTTAAAGTAGAAGGAAAATTCTATGTAAAGCAGGAGGAACCCCTTCCATAACAAGACTTAACTTGAGTTAGGGAAATTATTTTGTGAGCTGAAAGGGAAGGAAAATCCCCAAATGACAGACTCCACTCATTTTATATATTACCTCTATTTCTTTTTTTTTTTTCAAATTTTTTTTTAATGTTTTCATTTATTTTTGAGAGACATAGAGACAGAGTGTGAGCAGGGGAAGGGCAGAGAGAGAGGGAGACACAGAATCTGAAGCAGGCTCCAGGCTCTGAGCTGTCAGCACAGAGCCTGACGCGGGGCTTGAACTCACAGACCGTGAGATCAGGACCCGAGCCGAAGTCGGCCGCTTAACCAACTGAGCCACCCAGGTGCCCCGATTACCTCTATTTCTAATAGAAGGTGTCAGCTTTCTGTTGGATACCTATTTACTGTGTGGAATTTACTCAGTGGAAGAAAGATGGGTTTCCCTGACTTCATTTGGAGAACGGAAGAAAGATAGTGGGGAGAGGAATTTAACATGCGTGCTGCAAACCTGACTGGGAGGGACATTTTGAGAAATGGGAGAGAGCTTTAAGGAAGTGGCGGAGGCAGAGAGTTTCATCTGAGGAGAGTAGGTATCGGTCCGTGTTTATACAGTAATGGAAGGCCAGAAGAGAGGGGAAAAGAGATGAAGAAAAGGACAATGGAAACAGCAGGAGTAAATTACTTAAGATGTCAACATCGGCGGTCATTAAGGAAATTCAGATGAAACCAAGAGATACCTGTCTACATCTACAAAGATGACTATTTTTAAAAGGGTAAAATAGGGGCACCTGGGTGGCTCAGTTGGTTAAGTGGCCAACTTCAGCTCAGGTCATGATCTCACGGTCTGTGAGTTCGAGCCCCGCGTTGTGCTCTGTGCTGATGGCTCAGAGCCTGGATCCTGCTTCAGATTCTGTGTCTCCCTCTCTCTCTGCCCTTCCACTGCTCATGCTATGTCTCTATGTCTCTCAAAAATAAATAAATGTTTAAAAAAATTTTAAAAAGGATAAAATAACAAGTTGTTGCTAAGGCTGTGGAGAAACATGAACCCTTGTACACTTCTTATGAGAGTATAAAATGTTGCATTGTGAAAAGACGGAATAGCAGCTCCTCATAAAGGTTAATAGAGATAGGTCATCTGACCAAAAAATCCCATTCCTGGGCATTTCCTCCAACAAATGGAAAGCAGGGACTCAAACATACTTGTACACCCACATTCATAGCAGCATTAATCACAATAGCCAGAAAGTGTCCGTCAAGGGATAAATGGATAAAATGTGTCATACCCAAACAATGGAATATTTTTCAGTGGTAAGAAGCAATAAAATGCTGAAACTGCCACAAGATGAATGAACCTTGAAATCATTATGCTAAGGGATATAAGCCAGGCACAGAAGGAAAAAGATATGGTTCCATGAATACTAATATCCAGAGTAAGCAAGCTCATAAAAACAGAACGATGAGAGATTCCTAAGGGCTGGAGTGAGGGGTGGATTAAAAACTTTGGAAATAGTGGCAGTAGATGCACGGCATTACAAATTTACCCGATGCTACTGAATTGCATACTTGAAAATTACTTACACGGCAAAGTTAATTTTACATAAAATTTACGACTCTCTCACCCCTCTCAAAAATACTCAAACTGAGTGATTTTCTCCAATTCCAAAGTTCAAAATTTTCCTTCTGTTAGACTATTTCAGAATGTCATGAACTTTTCCAGTGATGAAGCTAAAACAGTATACTCTTTATATAAGCACATACATAATGTTCATGTTAGGACTTGTATAGGATTGTGATTTCCAGGATCTAACTGCCGCACTCTACGCATGACAATAAATTTCTACCAAGAATCTGAAAATTATTAGTCTCTTAACTATTAACAGATGGTGGAAGAAATGATTAATTTCATGTAGAAAACAGAGTCATACAGTCACAATCAGATTAGAATATATGTTTTCCTTGCCAAGAAATAAAGCAAAACCGAGAGATACGGGTATCACTGAAAATGAGCACAAAGGGGCTGAATGTTGGGAAACATAAAGACAAAAACACGGAGGCATCCGCGAGCCACTGGCCTGGAATAACAAATAGAATCATCCAAATAAGCAAGAGAGAAGACAGTGAGTAAAAGAAGAAAAAAGTGCTCACAAAGATCAGGATGGTACAAGTGGCCCTGGCCTCGGGAGAAGGTCTGCGGGGAAGGCTGTGGCTGTGGATGTGCTGGACTCGCTGCCTGTGCCTGAGCAGGAAAAGGACCATGGAGCCGCTGGCCCAGGCCATGAGACACAGACAGAGAAAATCAGTTATGAAGAATGTTGCTGCAACCACAAACTTGAGAAGTCTGTCTGGATTGAGTGAAGAACAGTATTCAAAATTTACTTTCACACTAAAGTTTTTGCCACTCATTGAACTAATCGTTTTGATAGGAACAGAAATATTTACCAAGAGATGCAGGATCCAGCAAAGGAGACAGCAGAAACCAATGAACATTGGGGATCTTATTCTGAGCTCCAGCCACCTAGAGAAATTGGAACGTAGTGTAATTGCCTGAAAGACACCAAGAAGTGTGGTAGTGCTGAGGGAAACCACTCTATGGAAATAGAAAAGAACTTTACATCCAGCCTCATTCGGGAAATATTTTGATATAAAGGCTGCCACTGTCTGAGGGATTCCTCTCAATAAAAGCACCAAGGAGTTGGCTAAGACCAGTTGATTGAGAATCAAGTCTGTGAGTCTCACCCTGTGTCCAGTGAAAAGTGTGAAGTTATAAAGACGCAGAAGACAGGAGTTTCCAAGGATTCCCACTCCCAGCTGAGTGAGGAAGATGATTTCCACCTCCCACTTGGCGGCAGCCATCACATCAATATCTATGAGACATTGATTTTAGTTGAAGCCAGATGAATGGCAGTTCAAGAAACAAAAAGAAATTTGTGATAAACTGTGGTACATCCAGACAATGGAACGTCATTCAGCACTAAAATGAATTGAACTATCAAGCCATGAAAAGACATGGAGAAAACTCAAATTCATATTACTAGGTGAAAGAAGCCATTCTGAAAAAAAACTACACACTGTAGGATTCCAACTATGTGACACTCTGGAAAAGCAAAACTATGGAGACAATAAAAAGATCAATGGTCAACCAGGATTGGAGAGGAAGGGGAGGGGATAAATAGGCATGCATAGAGGATTTGGGGGGCAGTGAAAATATGCTGTGTGATATTATAATAATAGATATTACTGTATGATATTATGATAATGGACTGTCCACCCACAGAATGTAAAAAAACTAAGAATGAATTCTAAGGTAAACTCTGGATGATGGGTGATTATGATGTATCAAGGTAGTTTCATCCTTGGTAAAAAAAAAAAAAATGTACCATCCTGGTGAGTGATGCTAATAATGGAAGAGACTATGCATGTAGGGAGGCAGGAGATACATAGGAAATACATGTGTCTTCCTCAGCCTTGTTGTGTACCTAAAACTCCTAAAAAAAAAAAAAAAAAAAAAAAAAAAAAAAAAGAAGGTCTTAAAAAAATGAAACGTGGCCATCCCCATCACCTGAAAACAGGTTAGAGGCCTACCCACAGGAGATGAGTGAATGCACCACGGCTCACCTGCACAATAGAGTTTTCTATGCCTGCAGATTGAGTGAGGAGGATTCTACAGTCTGACCCACAGCTATAAACTGTATGTATTTTGAAATGAAAAGCAGGTATAGAGCTCTGTGTAGAGAATGCTAAAGGTTTTGTTTTTTTTTTTAATGTATATGGAGGAATGAAAATGTAGGCACAGAACATATATCGGATGGGGCAGATTTTAAAGCTAGACTTTTTAAGAGAAAAATCTTGTTATGTTGTTTTATTTGTACAAATGTACACATATCACATAAATCTTAAGCCGTTTTAAGGCAAAATAATGTTTTAAAATACAAAATTCAAAAGTTAAGAAGTAACTGAACGAATACCCCATTGGCTTTCTCTCTATGTCAAAGAGAGAGATTTCAAGTGACTCGAAAATATGGGATTGACTTTATTTCCCTAGGAAGTTCTAATAAGGAGGTAAAACTACCTGCAAGGAAATCTTAAACTCTGGGTATGGTTTTACTAAAAATTATTGGGATGGTATTTTGGAAAAAAATGTATGACTATGAATGGAAAATAAAGCTTTCTATGTCAGAAAAAAATAATTATATAACCTAAGAGCTTGAACAAAACTGAAACATGTGTTTGGTAGAAAAAACTAATACTACCTCATGTAGTATTTAATTTAAAACATATATGCATTTTTTCTGCAAATTTGAAAAAAATAGAAATTATGGACAATGCTATAACAATACCTAATTCTAGCACCCAGTTTATGGTCTCTTAATCCATTTCCTTGTGTAAGTAAACAGTGTTTTGAGGGAAGTGGAGAGCTTGTTCCCGGTCTAGGGCAGGAACTTTCCAAGATACAACTGAAAGTTCTTGTCATAAAAGGGAAGCAAGGGAAGAACATGGAGGCCACTTTTTAGAGGTCACAGGATTCCACTGACAAAGATGCCCTTGCACAGTTTGGGTACAACAGTGTAACTCCAAATAATTGATTTATGGAAACCAAATCCATTAAATGACATAGAAATAAGTGCGAAACTGCAGGAAGATGTTGAGGAAGCAATTAATTACTGGCAAATGGATAAAGGCGAAGTGTCAACCATTTCTCCTGCAATAGCAATACGGCCTGTATTTCACAGTAAGAAATCTCTTACTGCAGTTCCCCCAAACTTGTCTGTTTTAAATATACTTATTAATGTCAATTAAAGCATTTTCCATCATGAGTAAAAATACAGAGATACGAAATAATATAATAAAAAACTCAACAACAGTTTAGGAGAAACTTCCTCACAGGAACAATTCCTTCTTCCAGATGCAACGTTTCAATATTGGATGACGAAGCAGGAGAACGTGTCCATGTTGATGAGAACATGTTCATGATATAGAGTCACCATCTTCCTGATATGGTTATTTCAACAGGGGCAGGAATAACAGCTGTGAGATGTATTTCAGTTTCCATGATCAAGAACTGAAATAGTTACACACTTGAGAAACACTCTGGAATCCCAAGAATTGTTATTAGGATCAATAATATAATTTAGAATAGTCACATATCAAGACAACCATTTTTTCCCTTAAGATAGGCAACAGTCTCCTTAAATGTATAAGCAAAAATGCATTAGTGAAAGACAAATGGAATTTTGAAAACAATATTCAAAACTATCTGAGGAAAACATTGAATGAAAACCAGACACTGTATTGTAAATTAATCATAGGATTCATTTAACATATCATCATTTTCTAGATGAAAAATTTCCAATCTTAATAATTCAATTCATGCTAATAAGTATGTTGTCTCATAAGACTCCAATGCAATGTTAACATTTCTAAAGTTCCCCTACAAATGTCAAAAATACATACAATTTAGGGGCACCTGGGTGGATTAGTCGGTTGGGCATCCGACTTCGGCTCAGGTCATGATCTCAGGGTTCATGGGTTCGAGCCCCGCATCGGGTTCTGTGCTGACAGCTCAGAGCCTGGAGCCTGTTTTGGATCTTGTGTCTCCCTCTCTCTCTCTGCCCTCCCCTACTCATGCTCTGTCTCTGTCTCTCAAAAATAAATAAACAAATATTTTTTTAATGTTTATTTATTTTTGAGAGACATAGAGACAGAGTATGAACAGGGGAAGGGCAGAGAGAGAGGGAGATACAGAATCTGAAGCAGGCTCCAGGCTCTGAGCCATCAGCACAGAGCCCGACGCGGGGCTCGAACTCACAGACTGTGAGATCATGACCTGAGCCGAAGTCGGCCGCTTAACCAACTGAGCCACCCAGGCGCCCCTAAACAAATATTTTTTTAAAAATATACACAATTTAAAAAATCAATTTAATGAAAGAACTTGCTTAGTATATAAAGCATAATATAACTACAGGTTTCTACTGGCAAAAGCCAATCATGGCATAGAAGAAGGAGCTTCCAAATGATATTTGCAGATATTCTTATGGGATAAGTTTATAGGAGCTAAAGTATGATAAAACTAAATGATGAATTAGGCGGGAGAAGTGGTATTTGATATGCAGTATTAAAATATGTGGAGATTCGGTGAAGTCTTAAAGATATTTCTAGCTTTAAATCTTTTTTTTTTTTTTAACATTTATTTATTATTGAGAGACAGAGAGAAACAGAGCAGGAGCATGGGAGAGGCAGAGAGAGAGGGAAACATAGAATCTGAAGCAGGCTCCAGGCTCTGAGCTGTCAGCACAGAGCCCGACGTGGGGCTCGAACTCACAAATCACAAGATCATGACCTGAGCCAAAGTCGGATGCTTAACTGACTGAGTCACCCAAGCGCCCCTCTAGCTTTAAATCTTAGAGAAAATAAATACTACATCTAAACATAAAGAATGTAAATCTCTTAGAAAAAAATATTGTATATTTGCATAACTTTGCCTAAATAAATTACCACGCATGTATCCAAACTTATGAACTGAAAACCTTTTTATCACACTTTTTTTTTAAGTTTATTTATTTTGACAGAGAGCAAGCAAGCAGGGGAGGGGCAGAGAGAGAGGGAAGACAGAGAGAATCCCAAGCAGGCTCCACACTGTCAGGGCAGATCCTGGGACGGGGCTCAAACTCACGAACCGTGAAACCATGACCTGAGCCAAAGTCAAGGGTCAGATGCTTAACCAACTGAAACATCCAGGAACTACTTATCACACTTCTTAATAAAAAATGTAAGCCTCTTCATTTTTGTAGTACCTTTTACTCAGACTCATAAAACCAAGAGAAAATAAAACAAAAAACTAAACACGTAGAACATAAAAAAGGTAATTAAAATAATCTCAGTGCTTCTTTAGGCAATGTAAAAGAACAGGCAACTCTGAGAAAAGAAAGGACACATTACAAAATGTGTTTTTCTCATAAATATCAGAAAAGGCCAAATTACACTCAAAACATTGAAATTTGCAAATATACACATGCTCTTGCAGAAATCCGATTTTAACATCAGTTTCCTCTGAGAGAAAAACAGCATCATTTTTCATATCAAAAAAAGATTCACAATTGGACTTTTAAAAACTGGTCTGCTGTCCTGTGAATTTCAAAATGCCGTATTTTCCTGCCGCTTCAACATCTCCACACACAGGGTCTGAACACCCACCCAGGTGACCACGTGCATCAGTTGAAGGCTGGCCCTGCCACAACTTCCTCATCTTGCCTTTCCTGACTGTGACCTGGGGATATTCACGTGTTCCCAGACTCCCCTTCCACTGTTTCCTGTGTGCTCCACCCTGACCCTCGATACCGTACTTGCCCGGAGGTCCTCCTCCATTTCCTCTCCCACCCCCACTTCCCCCAACTGCTCCATGGAGTCAACCCCCTTGGCTCTTCCACCGCTGACTCTTCCCTGCTGATGTGCACCGACTCTGTCTCTCGGACCTGCGACTATAATAAACTTTATTTTTCTAGGCCTCTCTTGCATCGTCTCTTCTGGTCAAACCTGAGTAATCATGTTATGACAGATACAAAACACCTGCTAATTTAAAATTTTTGAGGGTGCCTGGGTGGCTCAGTCGGTTAAGCAGCCGACTTCGGCTCAGGTCATGATCTCACGGTCTGTGAGTTCGAGCCCCATGTCGGGCTCTGTGCTGACGGCTCAGAGCCTGGAGCCTGCTTTGGATTCTGTGTCTCCCTCTCTCTCTCTGCCCCTCCCCGCTCACGCTCTGTCTCTATGTCTCTCAAAAATAAATAAACGTTAAAAATTTTTAAATTTTTGGAAAGTCACTTACAATTCCAAATACATCATATTTTATCTGATATATTTTCTACTCTTGTTTTCCAAAACTGTGCAATTTATGATTAAGTAAATTAAATGCTTTGTAAAATAAATTTCAATCGCATTTCAGTAACTGAAATAGAACAGTTTGTATTTACTTGTGGGGGAGACACCTCACTCTTGGTAAACAAACGAGTGGACTAGTGATAAGAAAATCTGGTGTGGTGAGTAGGAAGAAAACATCTCACTTGTGAGGATCAATCATATTCCTTGGACACTGATAAGTATATTTCATAAGAGAATGTAGAAGTGAATTCACTCAGCCATAAATCAGCAGATGTGATTTAAGAGAGATGTTAGTGACTGGATATTGATTGGTCTAGGAGGATCCTCAACAAGCAAAGCAGGGTTATGTGTCTGGTCTGGGAAGGAGGGAGGGACAGAGGAGCAGGTGTCAGAGTGGACATCCACCTGAAATTTATACATAAATAGATTTCCTAAACACTTCACAGTGAAATTTATGGTTTCTTAATTTAAAGGATTATAATTTTTAAATACTAGTTAATATTGAACAGAGAAATCTGGGGCATAACCAATTGAAATAAAAATATATAATAGAATTAGGACCATGAAGTAAACTAACAAAATGGGAAAGATTTCTGATCTTTTGGAAGAGACATCATAAAATAAATTTAAATCTAAAACACTTAGGGGTGCCTGGGTGGCTCAGTCATCTGAGTGGCTGACTTTGGCTCAGGTCATGAATTCGTGGTTCATGAGTTTGAGCCCTGCATCGGGCTCTGTGCTGACACCTCAAAGCCTGGAGCCTGCTTTGGATTTGTGTCTCCCTCTCTCTCTGCCCCTTCCCCACTCGTGTTGTCTCTCAAAAAATGAATAAACGTTAAAAAAAATTAAAACACTTAGGTAAGAAGGCGTGGTATGGGAACTAATAAAATTTGTTTATATAAAAGCTCACATCAGAATCCTATAAATCTGAAATTGCTGTGGTTACTGATCATTCCAGCCCCTAAAGACTTCAGAAATACGAAGGCAATAAAAGATCATGATATTCCCATAATCATAGGGTGTTGGGCAACGAAGGAAGGATACAAAAGTGACCACTCTTAGAGAGGGGGACATGAACTTCCCTGTCAAACAAGTTCTCCAGTCAGAATTTTATTTTATTGTCTTATCTTTTTAGTTTGATAAAGACAAATCTTGGCGAGTAGAGACAGCAATAGGTTAACAGCAGAATGAGGCTAGTAAGACACTTTTAACATCTGCCAGCATTTCACCCCAAGGTAATATTACTATCTGAAGACTAGTGAGGTCTCTGATTATTCCTCCCGCTCCAGCCCCAAATCCTACAACCAGTAGGCACAGTGGTCTTCAAATAATAATTTCATTTCTTATTTATTTTATTTTCTTATTTTTTAAATTTAAATTCCAGTTAGTTAACATATAGTCTTGGCTTCAGAAGTAGAACCCAGTGATTCACCTCTTACGTATGACACCCAGTGCTCATCCCGAAAAGTGTCCTCCTTAATGCTCATCACCATTTTTTTTAATGTTTTATTTTATTCTTGAGAGACAGAGACAGACCATGAGCAAGAGAGAGGCAGAGAGAGAGGGAGACACCAAATCTGAAGCAGGCTCCAGGCTCTGAGCTGTCAGCACAGAGCCCAACATGGGGCTCCAACCCATGAACCCGGAAATCATGACCTGAACAGAAGTACAATGCCCAATGGACTAAGCCACCCGGGTGCCCTTGCCTATTACCCTTTTAACCCATCCTCCCACTTACCTTCGCTCCAGAAACCCTCAGTTTCTTTTAGTTCTCTAAGTGGAAGGTAAATACGGGGCCCCTGGGTGGCTCAGTCAGTTAAGCACCAGCCTTCGACTCAGATCATGATCTCACTGTTGATGAGTTTGAGCGCTACACCAGGCTCTGTGATGACAGCTCAGAGCCTGGAGCCTGCTTCAGATTCCGTCTCTCTCTCTCTCTCTCTCTGCCCCTCCCCTGCTCACACACTGTCTCTCAAAAATAAAAGTAAACATTAAAAAAATAACTTCAATTGAAAAAAAGAAGATAAATGTTAACTCTCTTGTACTGATATCAGAAAGTTTAGACCTGTATCACTACACATACCATTCAGCACAACAGGCTCACAACAAAATATAAGAGAAGTAAATGTGCTAGCTCCTGGCACACAGACTGCAGTTGACAACTCAGGGCTGGGAGCTCAGCCTTACCATCTATTTGCTGGTCATAGGTCTGCGCTGGGAAATCTTGAATGAACACTGCGAGGCTTAGCCTCTTCAGTCAGGGATGAACAAAAGAAGATTTCACAAAAGCAGTAAAGTTAAGGAGACAGGAAAGATGCCAGGCAACCGTAAGGAAGGTGAGCTAAGGGATGGTACGTATCAGATGTTCTCAGAAAGAATCATTGCTCACTCTATACAGAACTGTGTGTTTCAATCTCAGAAAACATACATACATATACACATACACATAGTTATGTGGTTTTTACTGTACTTTGTAGAATTCTCCTATGAATCTGACATTCTTCTAAAAAAAAAAATCGACACTTACCAGATGACATTTGCAACTAGGACGATGGGTTTTGCAGCGAGACATGTGCCAGCGCGGAGAGCAGTGCCTGAACCTGATCTAAAGGCTTGGGGCCCCGTGATCTCATCCGCTTGGTGGAAAACGATTATCCTTTTACCTGTAATTTCGGTGACAACACCTACACAGGGACTTGTGCTTATCTCTGAAAAACATTTGCCGATTGTACAAATTACCGAAAGAGATCACGTTTAATTAGAAGGTTTTCTATTGAAAATTGCAGAAATATCTAAGGAAAAATTTGCCTCTGAAACATTAAAAAAAGAAGAAGAAGAAATCTAAAGGGACACTGAGAAGACCAGAAAACTTTAGGATCTAATAAGTTAGAGAATGAAACTGAGCACCTCCTTATCCAGGATTATTCATCATTTTGAAAGTTTATCTCAAAATATTACTCCCTTCCATTCTTGAGCTCACTGCAGGTACTGAAATTGCAGGGAGAGCAGCAAATGAGTAGAGATAAAAAGCACAGCTGGTGCTTCAAATTAACAGCAACCTGTGATGTCCTATCCATTAAGCATTCTCCAAGATATTTACTGAGTTCTTATGTCTGTTGGGCACTTCGGTGACCATGCTGGACCATCAGTACACAAACATGGAGTCCACCTTCTAGTGGCAGGAAAGAGAGCATTAAATAAAATTAACTTATTAAATTGTTTAGTTTGTTAGAGGGTGTTGTGTTCTATAGAAAATGAAAAAAATAAGGCAGAGTCCCAATGATGAAAACTTTAGTGGTCGAGGAAGGGTTGCAACATTAAATCTGATGTTCACAGTAAGAATCAAAGGGAAGATGATATTGAAGCAAATATTTTAAAGAGGGGAGGGGCCAGGTTTTATTCTTCCTCTTAAACCTTTAAGTGTTCATTTTTAAATGACATTAGTGCCGTAGATGTCGCCACAACTGACAGTACTATGGTGGTTCTCTAGACACAGAGGGGGCGGGGAGGGGGGTAGAAAGCACTTGAACGCTTTCTGGTATCACTTCCTATCGGGACAGGACAGGAATCTATCGTATCAGTGTCCCACCCTTATGACCTCATTTAACTTTAATGAAGAGGCCCTCTCTCTGTACAGCCACATTGGTGGTTAGATATTAAACTTACGAATTCGGGGGCAGGGAGCAATCAGTCCAGAGCAAATTTCCACAGGTGTGTGCTCCATATGGGAATCACCTTAATAGGATATGTTTTCATTGCTCTTCTGCCTGACCAGGCCAGGCCAGTGGATCATGCCACTGGTACTACCCATGAGTTGGTAGTTGCATAGAAGCAAAGAGCATGCAATTTAACCTAGTACACTGATTTTTCTGTCTTCAATCAGAGGTGCTGCCTTCTAAAAAGGATGCTGTTTACCTTGGAACTGCCATCCATAGACCAAGCAGCTCATTTTGGTTGATCAAGAGCAGTTTATAAGGCATGAGTAGCACAACAGGCCATTGGATCTGGCAATTCCTTAGGCAGTCACTTTGGGGTCTTCTGGCAATTCTCTGACACCAACTGGATGTCCTACAAGTCAATCCTATTCTGACACTACCTGGAGTCAACGTGACTTCCCAGGTTTCCAGGCTCAGTCTCACAAAACTGTCCTCACTTTGGATGCTAGTCAAAAGGCCTGAGCCCCCAGGCTACCCGCACATTTGTCCGACCCAGCTACAAACTTGGAGGTTCCTATGACCTGCCTCTCAGGTAACTTGGTAATTTTCAAGACTGGATCGTGGAACTCAGGAAAACACTTTACTTGTATTTACTGGCTTGTTGTAAAGGCTACAACTCAAGAACAGCCAATGCAGGTTATAGGGGGGATGGTTCTCCCTGGGCACACCACCCTCTCCTAGAAAGTCGGTTGTGTTCACCAGCTCAGGTCTTTAAATCTTGTTATTCAAGAGTTTTCAGAGATACATCTTTAAATTCTCCCTCACCACCCAGTACTCTTTTCTGAGAACAGCCCATCACTCACAGCCTTCCTAACTGGGCCCTGGGACACCTGACCAAACCAGGCTGGGCCAGTAAACTTCCCTCCTGTGGAATCTGGAATATGGACTTTAGACAGGCCTGAGCATACTGGGCACTTGGGTGAGGGTTGGTGTTCAAAAGAACATCGTTTCTATCCCAATGATCCCTGGTGCAGATACAAGAGATACAAGGAGACGAGGTAGGAAGAGGAGACAGAAAACTGCAGGGTCTTTGGTCTGTGTCTCCCTCTCTCTGACCACCCCCCCCCCCCAGCTCGCACCCTGTCTCTCTCTCAAAAAGTAAATAAACATTTTTTAATGTTGAAAAATCAAATGCTTGAGTGCCTGGCCAAGACAAGTGGTCGGTGTGATTTTATTATCTTTATTAATCCACCCACAGCCCCCGCAGTAAACACTAACATAATTTCCATGTCACAGTTAGTCATGTGAGGCCTGAGGCTCAGGCAGCTCTGTCAAGTCACACAGAGTACCCAGTCTAAAAGGCAGATGTGGCTTTTAAACTCAGATCCCTTTGGTGAAATCCAGCTCCCCCGGCTGTGGACAGGTAGGGCTGCAGTGGTACACACCTCTGTAATCGCATGGTCATCCATCATCCAGTGAATCCACAGAAACCAGGATGTGAAGTATTTTCGATAATTGTCACTGCTAACTCCATTTCAGCAACTGCTGACCGTATTTCTGGGAACATGGGCAGAGGACTGGAGTTGTCCTCATCCACCTCACAAGGGAGGCACTGAGACACCTGTCACTGGGGATACACATCGTAACGGAGCTGTCTCCAATTCCCTCAATACATGAGAGGTAATGATAGTGTTCCCACTTCAGACTGGAGGTAGTGGAAGCCAAGGGTAGTGAGGGGACTTTCTCAAGCCATGGAAGAGGTCCAAGTGGAATCCAGAGTTCTCTGCGGCCCTGCCCTGTCATTCAGAGATATCCCAATTGTGCCTGATGCAGTCACTACCCATTTTTTTACTTTATTCATAAGCCAGAATGACCCATGTAGCAACAAAGCAAGCCAGCCCTTTCTTCTAGCAGTCCAGAACGTCCATGAGAGGCAACTACATGTGTTATCACTAATGTCGTGGATTACAGGAAGTCTCAACTACTTGATCACGCAGCCTGCTGTTGTCTTCTGAAGCTGATCTGGCTCAATCCTGCCTGTACATCTTAAACTTACAGTGGAATACAGCAAGGGCCTTCTGACTTTATGATTTGGTTGACTGAAGAGAATCCTGCTTGCAACGGGCAATCCCATATGCGTGGTGACCGGATGCACCATAGCGAAGCATTCTCTTTTGTGGCACAGTGACACAACAGGAGTTGTTTCCAAATGACTTACGAATCTGTACTACAGATGGATTGGACTTCCTCTAGATTCCCAGGAACCCACACTCACACAAATGACAAGAATGAATCTCAAATAATTATGTGGTATGAGAGAAACCACAAAAAAAAAGGAGTAATTATGATTTGTAAAAAATTC
The DNA here is from genome assembly GCA_030068075.1 of Paguma larvata. NCBI lineage: Eukaryota > Metazoa > Chordata > Mammalia > Carnivora > Viverridae > Paguma > Paguma larvata. The sequence continues at coordinate 5,700,167 of CM057841.1, read as the reverse complement.
TAGAAAAGGCAGACTAATTTATAATAAAGTAAAGCAAATGATGGTCTAGGGAAGGGTGGTCATGGGAGGCATGGTGAGAAGGATTATCTAGGAGCCAGGTGAAACTCTGGGATAGATGCTCATGATGATCAAGGAGATAGTTTCACCATTGTATGTATATAAAATTGTGCAATAAAATATATGAAGTTTATTGCATGTCCATCTCACCTCACTAAAGCTCTGAGATAATTTAGTTGCATAAAAATTCTGGATCTCCCACACCTCTTGGAAACCCAGCAGATCTGAAAGTGCTACATTTATTTCACCATCTCTCTTCAAGTCTTGGAAGAAGTCCTGGCTTAAGAGACAATTAAAAAAGATCATTTTCTCCAGTCACCAGGAAAGAAGGCTAGGTCATAAAGGGCATCTCCCTGAATTACGTGATCTCCTCTCAAACCGTTTGCTTGCACCAGCATTGAGGGTCTTCAGGTAAGTGTATTGACATTCAGAAAATCTTGATGGTATTTGCTCTGACGGTGAACGGAGTCATAAGAGACACAAAGCTGGACCTTCTGAAAATCTGTACCCTCTGTACCATATACTTGGGAATACCTGCGGATGCAAACTTTAGAAGAGCTATGTCCTCTGTCGTTGGCTGCAGTCTCCCCCACTCACTATGAATTACCTCTTCAGGAAATGGTAATGATAGAGCTTCCCAGGCCAATGTTAGGGGCTCCGCGTTGTGTACCAACACCATCCAAGCTTCTCCTCTGGTCTATCTCCCCTGGTTGCTTGCTCTTCCAGACGCGGTCCGTGCCCTGGCACTGCGGCCTCTGATTGAATCCCTGCCGTGGTGGTCCATACTCCCAAACTCTCCCCATGCCCCCGACCTGACTCTGCTCTTCCTCTGCTGTTGCCTCCAACGTGCGACCTTGGATCCCACATGGCCACGGTGACTTGAACCACAGCTTCTCTGTGCAGAAAACCTCTCACGGAGACCCCGCACAGACCGCGGCTCCTGGGCTTCCGTCCTTGGAAGCGAGACGCCACCGGGGACGTGGCCCGGTGCCTGTTAGTCTTCCTGGAGTCGGGGCTTCCTTCAGGAAAAGAGCGTGGCGCGGGAGGCGGGTGGGGAGGCACCAGTCACTCCCAAGGATGGGCACTTAGGTCCTCCGAAGAGTTGAGGACCGTGCGGACGGGCGCGCTGCACACTCTAAGTTTACTTTTCCGCCAAACACTCAGGGGACTTTCTCTGAGCACAGAAATTCCAGACACAGCCTAACCTGTGGCTCAGACGGGAACCCCTCACGCGTAACATCTCGGGTCCAGACACAGCCGCCGCGCACGCCTGCGCAGAGCTCACCATCAACTACAGTACCCAAAGAGCAGCGCGCGGCTGGACGTCAGGACTACAAGTCCCAGAAGTCTTTGGAGAACCTGGTGCAGCCTCAGCTTTCAGTGGACAGTTCCCCTGCCAGATAACGCGGGCCCGGCAGCTCCCGCCTCCAACCCCACCAATGCTCGCTGCCCCCTGGGGAATCGCTTTGAATCCCCTTGCCTTCGCAAACCACTAGAGATCTCAACACTGCACAGTTTTTGCTATCGACGGAGCTTCCCAGAGAGCACCGCGGGCCGCAGGCTAGACAAGTCCCATAATTCTGTTTCGACCTTTTCATCCTGGGAATTTAACCTTTGGTCCCAAATTTACACAGACTTATGTATAAACCAATTCCCTGAAAGCCTTAGCTGTGAGCTCTGGCTAGAAACGCTAGGTGGACACCTGAGGATCATTTTGTCGATTTGTTCTTGTTTGTACAAATAAAATTGACCACGTATGGCAACTTCACCATGTGTACTCTCTAAGTCACCATGGAGTGGGCCCACTTTGGGTACCAAAGTCCAATTTCCTGGAGGATGATTTCCCACAAAAGTATCCTAAACGTGTCACCATATGCACTTTTGCTTCAGCATTGCACGAAAACCTTTCTTATTCCCCAAACCACACTTCAAACCTGTTCTGAAAATAAACCCCAGCCTTTTCCCTTATACCTGCCATCTTTGGAAGAAATGAACGGGAAAACATTCCACCTTTCTGGAATCTATCACTAAAATAGCATTCTGCAACTTTTAGTCTTATGCAGGTCCAGTTTAGCTATTGACATTTCCAGTGAATTAACTGATTATATAACTTAAAAAGTTCCCTTTCCAGGTTCTGGCTTCCACTTCCCATGTTTTTACGTTCATGTGGCCGACAAGAGATTAGAGTGTGTACAGAGGACAGGAGAGCAGGGGAAAGCCTCACTTGACCACTGGGAGCTGCTGGGGTTGAACATTCTTGCATTTTAAGGAATAAACACCAAAATCACACATTGATTCAACAGATAGTCATTGGCCATTTGAAATTTGGCAGTCATTTTTCTAGGTACCAGAAATATTTCAGTGAACAAACTGAGAAATTCCCTGACCTCTTTAAACTTATATTTTAATGGAGTAATATAGTAAATGGAAAATACAATCAGGAAATTATAAATTATCTTCTAAATGGAGAAGTACTATGGAAATATACACACTTGCATATACGTTTATGTGCATCACATTGGGGCTGTAGCTGAGGAAGCTTCTGGTGTGGAAGGAGCACTTTTGGAGGCCATTTTCTGGTGACTCCTCAGGTGGCGGTGGTAGGTGGATGACTGGCGGTAGCTTCTCTGGCAAAGGGAACATTCATAGGGCTTCTCTCCCGTGTGGATTCTCTCGTGAGCCTTAAGGTTGGTTTTGTGGCTGAAGGACTTTTCACATGTGCTGCATGTGAAAGGCTTCTTTTTTGCATGAATCATCTGGTGCACGTGTAGGTCTGATGCTTGGAAGAAGCCTTTGTTACACTCGGCACAAATAAATGTCCTCTCATTATTGTGTCTTCTCTGATGCGCTTTTAGCTGAGAGAAATACCTAAAGCTCTTGGGACACTTTTCACATCTGTATGGTTTCGGGGCTTCATGGGATCTTTCTTGGTGTCCCTGACATGTGGAGGTTTCCTCATTGTGCTGGGTAGGAACAGGCTCCGGGGTGACCTGGATTGCCTGAGAGAGAAATGCTGGTCCCACCTCCGTAAGGACATCTTGATATGGGGGTCTTTTCAGGGAGCCCTCCCGTGACCCGGAGGTATCTAGACCTGCTCTTCCAGAGCTCAGTGGATTATTCAAAGAAATACTGTTGTCTTCAGGCCTAGCACAGTCCTCTTCCTGGGTGAGTAGGGAAGGGATTTCATTGTCTTGACTAGTAATACTGCCATTTACTTGGTCAATGTTGCCACCATTTTGTTTATCTTCATCTCCTGTGAAGGGAAAAACATGACTCAGTGAAGTTGTACCCAGGAAGGAGTCCATACAGAATATCCCTCTGTTCTGAACATCCCTCTGTTCCTTGTCTGGTATCTTGGCTTACCCCACTCACCTTGTCCTGTTTCCAGGAAAGTATCCTGGGGAGTACAGGAGGGTGTCCCCATGTTCTCTCCTGTTGGGGTTCCTGCTGACAACTGTTTGGCAAAATGAACAATGACTTCTCTTAAGGGCATATTCTCAGAAAAGAGGGCTTCCTGTCCCTGCATGTAGACGTGGACCTGTTACAAAGACAAACAAACAAAAACAATGATCACTGTTATGTTCTGCATTAGTATGTCTTCCCTAATGAAAAAAAATGAATACTAAGGCTCTCTGAGGGAAAAAGGCAGCTCTTGTCAAGGCATTTCTCCTTACCCTTGAGGTTTTTTTCCAACTGACAATGTCTCAGTGAGTTCCTACCGCCTCATCGATAAAACTCAAATAAATTAATATACTGGTTCCTATGTCCCACAAGGAATGACTCTAACACTTTATTTTTGCTCACTTAGGTTGCTGAAGATTCCCTCTGGTGAGACAGAGTGTGATCTGACTAATAACTGCATCTACAATAACTTCTTTCCCTACTTTCAGCTATCACCTCCTAAGTATCCCTTACTCTTGTTGGCCCCTCACTCCAGGGGGAAGAACTTTGTACTCACTAAGCCAGCTGGCTTCATGCACCCATCACTCAGATGTTCCATGAATTTCTCCAGGTTTCTGCCCCCTGATTCCCACTTCTCCTTCAATGTAGACCGATCACTGTGGTGTCGATTGATCATAAACTGTTCCAGGACCACTTGAAAAATAATTTCATCTTTGCTGTGTTTTTCTGGCTGCAGCCACAAGTTAAATGATTTATAGAGTCTTTGCAGTTCCTGCTTTGCAAATGAGTTGTTGCCATTTTGAAACAAGCTGTGCCGAGTGCCCTGAAACTCAGAGATTGCCTCTGCTTTTTGGAGAGCAGGTCCTTGGCTGGGTTGAAAGTCTTTATTTTTTGATCCAGGGTTATCCGTGGATGGGTCACACAGAAATGAGGTTCCGAAATCTAAATCCATTCTTAGTAATATTTATCAGACTCAACTTTCTGGATTCAGTTTGTGAAGTCCTGTGTTTCTGGAGATCTGTGTCAAGACAAAATCAGGACATCTATAATATTTGATATATTTTCTGATCTTATTTTGCTAGTTGGCTAGTTAGCTAACAGTCAAATGTTACATAGTGGTGGATGTTTAAAAACCATAAGCTATAAATAGAAGAAATATGTATTTAATTATATCACTGAGATAATTTTTAAAAACAAAAGACAAATGCTAGTCTTACCAAGATCACAGAAAAAGACAGTTCTCTTTTAGTTAATGAAGTTAATTAATTAACCTTACTGATAACAAAACCTTACTAGCACATTAAAGAAACACTAGTGGCCAATAATTCTCACGAGCATGGACGCAAAAATCCTTAACTAAATATCTGCAAATCAAACTCAGTCATATATAAGGAAAATAATATATCATGAATAGGTGGATTTTAACTTTTACATACAATTTGGGTTAAATCTCAAAAAGGAATGTAATTTACCATGTTATTGAATTTAAAGAATATGCTATCATCTTAGTAGTAGATACATTAAATAACCTTAATAAAAGTCAATCCTGAGAAAGATATTTAGTACATTAGGAGTTGGAAGAGAACTTCCATAATGTGAAAACCATTTACAACATAACTATAGCAAAAATTATTCTTAAAAAGGTTTGCCCTTGAGATTGTGAAATAGAAGCCCATTATTAACTCTATGTAACATTTGACTGGTACCTAACCAGTGAAATAAGATCAGAAACTACATCAACTATTATAGATGGCCTGATTTTGTTTGAAGAAAAATCCAAAATATTCTACAAATATTAGACTAGGTGAATTTAGCAAGGTTCCCAATACAAGGTCGATATTCCAAAAGTAAATTTCTATTAATAAGACAAGCAGATCAAATTGAAGTAAAAATTTTATCACTTCAGCGACCAGCATCAAATACCTATGAACATATGTAATGAAAGATGTATAAGACCTCTGCACAGATAACTACAAAATAATATTGAGAAGGAAAAGCCATATTTATATTTATGACTGGTTGAAAGACTCATTATAGAAAATGTCAGTACTCCCAAAATTGATTTGTATATTCAATACAACTTCAAGGGAAATCCAAAAAATATGTGGGTGTGGGTGTGTGTGTGTGTGAGTGAGAGAGAGAGAGAGAGAGGGAGAGAGAAATTGACAAAGCAATTCTAAAATGACATGGACACCAACAGGCAAAAATTTAACAAATTAGCAACTTATTTCTGAAGGATGAATTTGGAGGCTTTACACAACCAAATAACATTTTATTGTGAGACTACAATAGGTAAGATGGGGGCATAGTGGCACAAAGATGGACAAATAAAGTAACAGAATAGACTCCGATACTGAGTGACATGTACTCAGTCACTGGATTTGTGAAAAATGACACTGATGTAATATGATTAAATGAGGGCCACGATCTAGTATAAAGCACCTTCTTTCAATTATTCTTAGACAATAAGGTATTAGGAAAAGTAAAGAAGGTGAATAAAATGAGATAGAGTGAGGACTGGGGGAGCCAAGATGGCGAAGTAGGAGGAGGATCTTCGGCTTGCCTCCTCACTCAAGCACAGCTAGAGGACTATGAAATCATTCTGAATACCCAAGAAATTGATCTGAGGACTTCAAGAACAAACTGCACGACTAGAGGGAGACGAGAGGCCACATCTCCCGTCAGGGAGAAATAGAAGAGAGCACGGAGTGCACACGTAGAACACTTCCCTAAAGCCATTTTGGCTGGCAAGATGAGAGGGGATGATTTGCATGTTTTGCAACCAGAGGGGCTCGAAGACTGGAGTTTTAGAAGTCTGTGGGCTTGGCTGGGATACTCCTGGAGAGAAGGCAGGCAAGCAACCCCAGGGCAGAAAGATCTGAGGATTGATTGCCTAAAGCGCATGGGGAGAGACTGTTCATGGAGCCCATCCATGAGAGATGGCATGTCTGGGGATAAAAGAGCTGGCAGGCACCATTTCCCTCCCCTGCCCCTCAGCATAAGCGTAGAGACACCTGCTGAGGGTGACTAACCTGGACACTGGCTGTTTAGCCTGCTCTGCTCCAAATTCTACACCGCTGCACCCTGCTGTGCCCACACTTCTCCATCAAGCCTCCCTCAATCCCAGTATGGTGAGACCCTCCCCTAGAAGACCAGCACAGAACCCTGCCACACCAGGTCACCAAAGTTTGGCATTTTAAAAGCCAGCAGGCTTGGCTGAGATAGAGCCCAAAGTGCACTGCACTGCCCCAGGCAGGCAAGCAAACATGAGACAGTATGAAAACAGCAGTCTGAAAAATGACTGGGATGCATGAGGGGAAATTATTCACTCTTCTGGGAACGCTTCCCAGAGAGCAGCAAATATGGAGACCCCTCTCCAGGGACAAAGGAACTGGTTGGCACCATTTCCCTCCCCTGCTCCTCAGCATAAACCAACTTCAGCAAACAACACAATGCTGACACTGGCTGCCTAACATGCTTACATAAAGTCCCTCCTCGCCCCCCACCCCTGTACTCTGCCAGTACTGGCCTTTTCAGGCAAGTGTGCCTCAGTACCAGTCAAGTGGACCCCTTCCCCAACAGACCAGCAGAAAACCCTGCCCACACCACAATTCCCAACCAGAAAGTTCTGCAAGGTTTCAGTTCTAGTGGAAGTAGCATCAGGTCTCGTTTAACAATCGGACCAGAGCACACCTAGTTAAAACTCCCCACACTCTAGCCAAGGTCCAGTCACTGCCCACCGCAGGCAAGGAGAGCCTCTGCAGATGACTGGACTGAAGGCTAGAGCAGCCAAAACGCAGCAGCAGAGTGCACACTACACACACCAGAGACATGCTTGAAGCATCAGACCCTGGACACCATATGACCTCTTCATCATAAAGCTATTACTCTCAGGACGAGAAAACATAAGAGCCTTTTCTAACACACAGAAGACAGAGACAGACAAAATGTCCAAGATGAAGTAATTAATCCCAAATGAAAAGAGAAAATTTCATGGCCAGAGATCTCATTGAAACAGATATAAGATATAAGTAATATGCCTGAAGGAGAATTTAAAGCAGCAAACATAAGGATACTTACTTGGCATGAGAAAAGAATGGAAGACTTCAGGGAAGCCCTTACCACAGAGATAAAATAGTTAAAAAACAGAAATGAAAAATGCAATAACAGATTTGAAACAATCTGGATGTAATGACCACAAGAATGAAAGAAACAGAGAAATAAGGAATATACAAGATAGAATAATGAAAAATAGTGAAACAAAAGAAAGAAAGAAGAACTATGGATCACAAGACTTAGGGAATTCAGTGATTCCACCAAACATAATAACATTCAGATCATAGTTGTCCCAGAGAAGATGAGAAAGAAAAGGAGACAGGTTTATTTGAGGAAATAAATTAAAAATTCCCTAATCTGGGAAAGTAAACAGACATCCAGATCCAAGAGGCACAGAGAACTTGCATCAAAATCAACAAAAGCAGGCCAACAGAAACACATATTGTAGTTAAATTTGCAAAATACGTCCAAAGACATCCTAAAGGCAGAAAGACAAAAGAAGCCCTAACTCACAAGGGAAGACCCATAAGGCTACTGCAGATCTCTCCACAAAACACGGCAAGCCAGAAGGCAGTGGTATGATATATTTGATGTGCTGAATGGGACAAATCTGCAGCCAAGAATACTCTTCAGCAAGCCTACCATTCAAAATTGGAGAGATAAAGAGTTTCCCAGAAACTGAAAGTTTCCCAGAAATCTTACCCCAGTAATGAAGGGGCAGAAAGAGAAATCAAGGAATCAATACCATTTCTAATTGCACCAAAATCCATAAGATACCTAGGAATAAACCTAACCAAAGAGGGACAGATCTGTACTCTGAAAACTATACAACACTGGCGAAAGAAATTGAAGAAGCACATTGAAATGGAAAAACATTCCATGCGCATGGATCGGAAGAACAAATATTGTTAAAATGTCTATCCTACCCAAAGTAACCTACCCATTTAAGGCAATCTGTATCAAAATACTACCAGTATTTTTCACAGAGGTAGAATAAACAATCCTAAAATTTGTACAGAACTACAAAAGACCCTGAATAGCCAAAGCAACCTTGAAAAAGAAAAGTAAAGTTGGAGGCATCACAATTCCAGTCTTCAAGTTATGTTACAAAGCTGTAGTGATCAAGACAGTATGGTACTGGCACAAAAACAGATACATAGATCAATATAACAGAATAGAAAACCCAGAAATAAACTTACAGTAAATGGTTAATTATTCTTCAAGAAAGCAGGAAAGAATAGCTAGTGGAGAAAAGACAGTCTCTTCAATAAACAGCGTTGGGAAAACTAGACAGCAACATGCAAAAGAATAAAAGTGGAACACTTTCTTATACCGTACACAAAAGTAAATTCAAAGTGGATGAAAGACCTAAATGTGAGATAGGAAACCATCAAAATCCTAGAGGAGAACACAGTAGTTTTTGACATCGACCATAGAAACTTCTTACTAGATATGTCTCCTGAGGCAAGGGAAATGAAAGCAAAAATAAACTATTGGGACTTCATCAAAATAAAGCTCTGCACAGTGTAGGAAATAATCAACAAAACTAAAAGGCAATCTACAGCATGGGTGAAGATATTTGCAAATGACACATCTGACAAAGGGTTAGTATCCAAAACATATTTAAAAAAAACATAAAAGTGACACCCCAAAAAAACATATAATCAGTTAAAAAATGGGTATAAGACACAGAGACATTTTCCAAAGAAGACAGAGGGCTAAGAGACACATGAAAAGATGTTCCAAATCATCACAAATCAAAACTACAATGATATGTCACCTCATGCCTGTCAGAATGCTAAAATTAACAGCACAGGAAACAACAGGTGTTGGCAAGGATGTGGAGAAAGGGAAACCCTCTTACTGTGTTGGGAGTACAAACTGGTACAGCCGCTCTGAAAAACAGTATGGAGTTTCCTCAGAGAAGTTAATATAGAACTACCTTCAATCCAGCAATTGCACTACTAGGTATTTACCCAACGGACACAAAAATACTAATTCAAAGGGATGCATACATGCACCTCGATGTTTACGGCACTGCTGTCTACGATTGCCAAACTATGAAAAGAGCCCAATGTCCACTGACTGGTGAATGGATAAAGATGTGGGATATATATACAATGGAAAACTACTCAGTCATAAAAAAAACAAAACGAAACCTGTCATTGGCAATGATGAGGACGGAACTAGAGTACTATGCTAAGAAAAATAAGTCAAAGAAAGAAAAATACCATATGATTTCACTCATATGTGGAATTTAGGAAACCAAACAGATGAACACGGAGGTGGGAAGGAGAGAGACAAACCAGGAAACAGACTCTTAACTATAAAGAACAAACTGGTGGGTGGGAGGATGGGTTAAACAGGAGATGGGTCTTAAGAAGGCCACTTGTGATGAGCACTGGGTCTTGTATGTGATGAGTCACTAAATTCTACACCTGAAACTAACTGTATGTTAACTAACTGGAATTTAAATGAAAATTTGAAGAAGAAAAAAAAGGAGATAGGCTGAAATCCATAGAAATGACTCCTCTGTGTTGAAAACTCCTACAATCATGCACGGATGTCTGTCTGGCCGCCCCAGCTACACCATCGTGTCAGTCCCACGATACATTCCTTAGGAAACTTTCCCTTATCACATTTGCTGGCTCTGTTTCTTTATAAAGTTACTCTTCCTTGTGAACAACATTTATCTCTACTTCACTGCTTTTTACCACAGCTACAAATTTGTGTTTATCTGTGTTTCTAATCCCTGTCCTTTCCCACTGGAGTGTGGAAGCCAGGACCGATGGAACTGAGTTTGCCATTACTCGACATTTATTTCTAGTCACAAACCACATTTTATGGGCAACTGTAGGCAGGACGGTTGGAAGATCGAGTTAAAAAGATTAGGAGAAAAGGTGCACTGTTGGGAGGAGTGGAAACTGGTGCAGCCACTGTAGAAAACAGTGTGGAGGTCCCTAAAAAATGAAACAGACTATGTGATCCAGCAATTCTGCTTCGGGGTATTTACACAAAGAAAACGAAGACACTAACTCAAAAGGATTATCGGCACTGCCATGTTGATTGCAGCACAGTTTACAACAGACAAGATGTGAAAGCGACCTACACTGATCAAAGGAGGAACGGATAAACATGTGATATATATATTTCATATTCATTTATAATGTTTATATATAAATATACATAATCAGAATATTATTCAACCATAACAAAGAATGAAATTTTGTGATTTGCCACAAAATGCATGGGACTTGAGGGAATTATGCTAAATGAAATATGTCAGACTGAGAAAGACAAATGCCATGTAACCTCACTGCTTGTATGTGGAATTTTAAAGCAAAAACCCAAGCTCATAAACAGATCAGATGGGTGGTTGCCAGAAGCAGGGGGTGAGGGGTGGCAAAATGGATGAAAGGATCAAAAAGCACAAACTGCCAGATATAAATAAATCATGGGAATATGATAAACAGCATGGCGACTATAGTTAATACCGTATGGCGTATTCTGAAGTTGCCAACAGAATAAATCTTCAATTATATTCCAATTTAAAAAATTAAATCTATTTTCCATGTAACTTGTCTATTTTTCTGTCTTTTTCAATTTTATATATAGTAAGTAATTCAAAGATCTGGATCTTAAAATTCACTCTGGGGCGCATGGGTAGCTCAGTAAGTTAAGCCTTCAGACTCTTGATTTAGGCTCAGGTCATGACCTCGCGGTGGTGAGATGGAGCCAGCAATCGCGACCAGCTGCACACTGGGTGTGGAGCCTATTTAGGACTCTTTCCCTGCCCCTCCCCTTTTCAGGGGGGCACTCAAGCATGCACTCTCTCAAAATAAGTAAATAGCATGCACTCTTCCAAAATAAATAAATAAGCATTAAAAAAAATTCTCTTGGGAGTTGTCACTGGATCTCGATGAGTTAATATATAGAAAACACGTGAACCGACCCTAGCATAAGGTAAGTGCTCAGTAAGGGTACAGTAAATAGCTGATAGTTGCCCTTTAAACTTTAGTCCCCCCTCCCCCATCTGCTACGGACAACACCTTGACAAGATGCCATAAAAATGACTTACTAGAAACAAAATTAACAAGACAACAGCCATACAAAAATACTTTCTCCAGTAAGAACTCTCTTTCAATCAAGTCAGGCTTCTACGGAGTCCACAACATCAAGCCCTAGCTGAGCCCTCAGAGCAACTGTCAACACAGACCAGGCCCCATGCCCGAATAAGCCCTGTATTTCTGTACCTAGGAATTTTGTCCCAGTGATGATGCCCACATACTGCATCCACATGCACAAAACAAAAGCACACAACTGGCAATTTCCCTTTCATTGCGGAAACTCACCTCTTCAGGAAGACTTAACTTCAAAGCGGGCAAGCCTGGGCTAAATACTGAGCTGCTGTGACTCCCTCTCTGCACAGGACTCATCTGACGGGCCTGCCTAAGGCTCCTCCCTTTTATAGGGCGTGGGGTCAAAGATGCATTTATGTATGTGATTGGATAAAATCCGCCTGCCAATAGAATCCAGCCCTGGCTCCAGCTTTCCAATACCTTATTACGTAACACCCTGGGGCAGGGCAACTGGCCACAATCAAACACACTAATATCTCTGCAGTGAAATGTAACAACACTCACGCTGAGTGGACACACAAAGATTAGCAAGCTGAGGGCAAATTTCCAGCTACCAGCAAACTCCACCCCCCGCCAAGTGGGACATGTATGATATTCCTTGGACATGCCTGGCTATGCCAAAACAGGTAAGGACAAAAAATAAATAAATAAAAATAAGAGTCTCCACAGTTTACAAGAAAAAGGCAATCGCATCATAGCCTAAAGTCCAGGAACTCCCTACTGTCTTAATGTTAATGCTTTGCTAGAGGGAAAAATAACCTTAGCTTGACAAAAGGTAGGCCTCGAGTAAGTCATTAGCATATGAAAGTCTCTTGGGAAACTCCCTCTTGACGTTATCTCCCCCAACTACATAAAACGGTCACCCTCCATACTTGCTGCCCAAGTCCCCATGCTTTAATAAAATCACCTTAAACATTTTTTTTAATGTTTATTTATCTTTGAGAGAGAGAGAGAGAGAGAGAGAACACGTGAGCAAGGGAGGGAGGGCAGAGAGAGGGAGACACAGAATCTGAAGCAGGCTCTAGGCTCTGAGCCGTCAGCACAGCTCCCGATGCTGGGGCTCAAACTCAGGAACCATGAGTTCATGACCTGAGCTGAAGTTGGACACTTAACCCACTGAGCCCAAGTGGCCCTAAAATCAGCTTTTTGCACTAAAGACATCTTTAAGAATTCTTTCTTGGCTGTAGGCTCCAGACCCCACAAATCCCCCATCACCCCCAAAACTTCATCAGTCTCATGGTCTAGTCCACGAGTTTGATGAGCCCTGCATCGGGCTCTCTGCTGTCATCATGTTGTGCCCAAATTCTGGATCCCGAGAAGACCGCCGGGGAGCCGGGACTGATGCAAACGCAAAGGGTCTTTATTCGAAGCTCGAGCTCAGACCCTTGCACCTCCCGACGCCGCAGAGGTGCAGTAGCAAGAGCCCTGAGCCAGGTTTACACAGGCTTTTTATCAGGGTTTGAGTACACTTTTTGGGCGGGGATAGGGATCCTTTGAATTGATTGATTGGCATTCTCGTGGGCTAGTTTCTGATTATTTCCTATATGGCGGGTGCGAGCTACTTATGGATTGGCTTAGCGTGGGGGTCCCTCGCTGATTCAAAGGGTCAGCGCGGGGCCTGAACACTGATTAGCCTTGCTGGGGGCTATTCTAGGAGTCTGACCTCCTGTGGTTTCCCTGGAACTCAAGGTGGAAGCAGGGTCTGCTAATCAGGGTCCAGTCCCACCCGGGGTAGTGACAGGGTCTGCTAATTTGGGTCCGGCCTTTTTGGCTCCTGGAACCCGGGGCAGAGCCCAGGGTGACTTGTTTTCCTGGAACTTGGGGCCCAGAACTACTCTAAGATGGAACTTAAACCAAAATGGAGTGGCCTTAGCCCTAACAGCACTATACTCTCTAACACAGCAAACAGGGTTCACAGCAATCACAGTGAACGGGCCAGGAGTCTAGTGCATTCCTAAGTCTCTAAATCTAATACCTAACAAGATTTAACACAGAGACTTAGTCTAATACATAGCAAACTAAACAGGCCTCACAGCACCCCCAGAAAAGTTTCACAGTGTTCACAGCAAACGGCAATCAAAACAGAAGTCTCAGCAATCATAACCCTTAACAAGGTTCACAGTAAACAGGAGTCTGAGGCACACTATCTCTGACACAGTACCCCTCTATGTTTAGCAGAAAAGAGACAGAGCATGAGCAGGGGAGGGGCAGAGAGAGAGGGAGACACAGAATATGAAACAGGCTCCAAGCTCTGAGCCATCAGCACAGAGCCCAATGTGGGGCTCGAACTTACCAGCCAGGAAATCATGACCTGAGCCGAAGTCAGACATTTAACTGACTGAGCCACCCAGGCGCCCCTAGTACTTTCCAATTTTATGAGATTTGTGGATTCCAAGTATGGTGGAGAACAAGGCTAAAATTCTCCCTTCCTATGTCAATCCCAGGCTAGTGAGTCAGAGGGTGCTCCGGGGCCCCAGAGGCAGGGTTCCTAGTTGAGCAGAGAGACCACAGTCACCAAAACAAAGATCATTTCAGTGGGAAGGGAGAGATAGGTGCTTATTTTATGTTGAAAAAGTCCACATGTTTGAGAGACTTCATGTAAGGACAGAGTGAGGGTGAAGTTACAGCGGCGTGAGGCTCCTGGCTGGAAACTCTGCCTGCCAGGGTCTGTCCTGTACTGAGTAGGAAGAAAGTCAACAGGAAGAGATTTTGTGAAACTCAGCACTTCGCTTTCCTGACTCGCATGGAGTGAGTCCATCTCGGAGAAATGAGGGAGAGTTTGGGGAGCAGAAGGGATTGTGTTTGATACAAGGTAGTCAATGCCCATCTTCTCCCTCAAGCTGTATCCGGAATCAAGCCACTTTCACCCCTTCTCAGCCAGGACTTCAGTCTAGCCCCTACCCTTTTTCTCCCGGATTGTCGAGGTCAGCTCCCAACCTGCCTCGCCTCCAGCCAGCCTTCAGCCTAGTCTCCAGTCTTCTAGTCTAGTCTCCAGCCAGCCGCCGCTCCCCCAGCCAGCCTCCAGCCTAGTCTCCAGTCATAGCCTAGCCACAGGAGACCCTGTTCTAACCAAGTCTGACTACTTCCTAATGTCATTATGTACTTCCCAACCGCCTCTGGTGAAGGACTTGCCCCCCTTCACCGCACTCACTCCTTCTCATCTGTTACGGACACAGTTTCACGTGATGCAATAAAATGACTTACTAGAAATACAAAATTAACAAGAAAGCCATTATACACAATGGAAGGCCTTTGATGTCTTTAGATTTAACAAACTCGGTCAGCTTGCTCTCACGGTTTCTAGATGATCGATTGCCATTTCTGCACTAGCCTTGCTGCAGACAGAAGAGAGAGTTGAGACGGGCGGTGTCCTCTGACCACATTCTGAGAAGTACCGACTCAGAGGAGAAGCCTGGAGACTCTGGGGCCCGGCCCCATATCCTACCCACCTCAGCCCCTCCTCTTGCCCCTTTGCTCTGCTTGAGCCTCACCGGGCACACACTGGGATCCAGCAGCTATGCTCCAGTCTCTGGCCTTTATTAGCTCTTCCGTTTGCTGGGCACACCCTCCCCACCCTGCCCTCCTGCATTCCAGCCAGGTCTTTGTCCATGTGCTGGACATGCTTTCCAAAATTTGAAACTAAAGCCTGAAAGGCCCCATTCCCCCTTCCACTGATTTTTCTCCTTATCCCTTATCACCACCAGGCAAGCTCAACATTCTACCCACTTCTCTTATTTTTATCACTCACCTACCTCTGCCATGGAATTTAATCAAATAGAGGGCGGGGATTTTCATCTGTTATGTTGCCCACTATATCTATCAGCAATCTACACAGAACCTGGCACTTGGTAGGTCTTATTCAGTATGTGTCGAATTTAAACACATATTCTGGCAAAAGAAGGTGAAAAGCCTCCCAAAAATGGTGTAGCAGCAATAGAGAGGGGAGAATCAGACTGGACCAGAGGGAATTCTGGAGTAGGTATTTCAAGACAGCTTCAGGGAACTGACACATAGGCGACTGAATATGTCCCCAAATCACAGAGAAATGAGAAGCTGGTGGGCACTCGGATTCTAGAAACTAGAGAAGCCCTTTGAGAAAACCCTGGGGGAAATCAAAGCCTATCTTTGATTTGTCTGGACAGAAGTCAAAGGCTTCAGGGAAGGGAGGCGTTGAAACAATCACTTAATTGCTCACCTAAATCGCCTTGGGGCAGACGCTACCTCATTTACTGGTGAACTAGATGGTGTTGTCAAGCGCTTTGAGGCTATTGGCAAGTCAAAGTGATAGTGGCCCCTGGGCTATCCTACTATCCCTTCTCAGCTTGCAGACCTGGGGGACTAGAATGTGGATTAGACACACCTCTGCCCAATGCTGCTTCCCTGGGGCCATGTAAAGACACTGAACAGTAGGGCCACCTAGCTGGATTGTGTTCCCTGGTCCCCTTGTCACTACACACTAGCCAGATCTAACAGCGCACATGGCTGAACTGTATTCCCTTCTGTGTACACAAAGGAGACAGGAATTCATATATTCAGTGTAAGTAACCAGACAGGCAGGGAGTGCACAATCCAAAAAAAATCAATAGTAAACAACACATCCTACTTGGAACAAAGGGAGGAAAAGAATAATGAAGAAATTAAAATAAGCATCTATAAATAATTAGAGAGATAAGGAAAGGAAAAGTCACCAGAAATAAGAAGATATGCTTTTTAAAAATGCAGAAAATGTTAGTGAGAAAAATATGATACATCTTAAAACAATAAAAGAGAGAGAAAGTATTTTTTTAATTTAAATTTTTATTTATTTTGGGAGGGGAGAGGGACAGAGAGAGAGTGAGAGATAATTTCAAGCAGGGATGCGGACGCTGGATCTTACAAACCATGAAATCATGACCTAAGCACAAATCAAGACTCAAGCACTTAACTGACTGAGCCACCCAGGTGTCTCTTAATTTATTTATTTAAGTACACTTCTTGCCCAGCGTAGAGCCCAATGCGGGGCTTGAATTCACAACCCTGAGATCAAAACCTGGGCCGAGATCAAGAGTCAGATGCTTAATTGACTTAGCCACCCAGGGGCCCCTATTTTTTAAATTAGTAGCAAGATAGATGATCAGATTGAGGAGAACACCTAAAAATCAAAGGAAACAAAAAAGAAACAGAAAGTACAAAACTGCTAAAAATATAACCTGTCACAAGAAAAGATATTTTTAAATCTTTATGTCCCTAAAAGTAGCACCTCAACTGTAATCGGTGTTGAATAATAATTGTGTAATAAGGAAAGAAGATAAAAACAGAGCTCAATATGATTAAAAGGAGTCCCAAAAGGAAGGCGCGCAAATTGGGATGAGCTGGAAAGGCGGTGCATCCATGGAGGGAGGAGCCAGCCTGTGACAGGAAAGGCCATGATGTTCTTTGGCACCAGAGCCATCAAGTGTGTGGTAGGAGGTGAAGAAGTTCAGGTCCACCCAGCGGTGGTAAGGCAGGGGGATGAGGTGGGTGAGGATGGGGCAAGCAGGGTGTCTGGTATCTGACTGGGAAAGTCTGTGTGTCTGAACTCTGAAATGCCTAAATCTCAGGCTCTAGGGTCTTCCTCTCTCTCTGCCCCTACCCACCCTCCCCACCCTCTCAAAAATAAATAAATAAACTGAAAAAAAAAAAAAAAAAAAAGAACTAGACTTGTTTGTTCACTGCGGAATCTCCAGGGCAGGAGTATAGTAATCACACAATAACTAACTGTTCAACAAATGATTAAGCAAATAGAAAAGAGTTTTTAAAGGCAGAAGATAGGGGCACCTGGGTGGCTCAGTTGGTTAAGTGGTCCACTTCCACTCAGGTCAAGATCTCACAGTTTGTGAGTTTGAGCCCCACATCTTGCTCTGTGCTGACAGCTCAGAGCCTGGAGCCTGCTTCAGATTCTGTGTCTCCCTCTCTCTCTCTGCCCTTCTCCTGCTCATGCTCTGTCTCTGTGTCTCAAAAATAAATAACCGTTAAAAAAATTTAAAAACAAAAAGAATGTTAAACCTGCTGAAGAACTGTTGAGCAATAAATTGATGTAACCACAAATTAGAGAATGAGAATATTCACAATAAAGGGTACAAACCTCCTTGGAGTGGGTGGTGGAAGAGGAGACAAGGAATGGCCACTTTCTCCAATACAATGTTTGCTGTGATGAGAAGTAGGGGAAATACAATGTCAGCTGAAGGAAGGTTGAAATATCAATGTCATGTTTTGTATTGGTGACACAACTATGTTTTAATGTTGTCAGGAATCATCTGGATAGAGGAAAAATGGTTAACAGTATACAGAGAAGGTAATTAGCTTTAGGTATAAAGTCCTTGAGAAGCCAAGATCTCGATCATAGGAAGGTCTATTTTCTGCTGTAACAACAAGGAAAGACAGAGAATGTGGGTAGAGGTAAGTTTTCAATGTGGTGGTAGAAACACATGGGAAAATCCTATCTTTCTGCTTTTAAATCCTTAAAGAATTGTGAGATCTTATTATCACTACAGCATAAGGGATGCTTAGAATATAAAGGGAGTGGAGAGAGGAGTAGATCTGAGACTTAGAATATTTGATATCAAATACATCAGGGAGAACTTCCAGGTGTGCAAGACACTGAAGATGCCGGTCGATATCTAGCTCCATAAATTTATATCAAAACCAGGCAGTCTGGTGCCTGTTTATTGATAGCATTATGACAGCATGGTGGTAGAAGAGGCAGAGAGTTTATGTCTAACAGGTTTGAGATGTGATTAACCAAAACATTTTAAGTGGGAGACAAAGGCTCTGGGTCTCTTTCCAAAGGAGTCTCTATGATGATGCAACAGAGAATCTCAGCTTTGTGGAGAAGGAATGGTATCACTACAATGGGATCATCGCAAAGTCAATGGAACCAGGATCCAGATGTGGTAAAATAACTGAGAAGGGAGTGAGGAGAGCATTGGGCCAAGAGGTGAAAGGGTAGGAATCTGGTGCAATACAGATGTTTTTCACTCTCTGGAAATAAAATCAAATTCAAGGTGTCATATAGATAAAGTACATGACATCTCCATGAAGCTACTGTTGTAGCAAGGAAAATTTTAAATGGTTATAACTTCCTTAAAGTAAGAGGGGGATAGTAGTTGGATAAATATAGAGAAATATTGTTTACTATGATAAAAACTGGAAAAAAAATAAGACCACTCATGTTTGCAGTTAAGTGATTTGAGCAAAGACAAAAATATTGTAAATTTAGTTAATAAAAAATCATTATGGAAAAAGAATGAGTTCTCTTAGAGTACCATAAGCTATTAAATTTTAATAATTAAAAGTAAAATTGGGGCGCTTGGGTGGCTCAGTCGGTTAAGCATCTGAGTTCAGCTCAGGTCATGATCTCACAGTTTGTGAGTTCAAGTCCTGCATCGGGCTCTGGACTGACAGCTCAGAGCCTGGAGCCTGCTTCAGATTCTCTATCTCCTGCTCTCTCTGCCCCACCCTGTTAATGCCCTCTCTCTCTCTCAGAAATGAATACACATTTTCAAAAATTTTTTTAAATAATTAAAGCTAAAATTTAGCATTGAGAAGTGTAAATTTTATTAAATTAGATAATGCATTTTAATTGAACATTTACAAAATTATTTATAATAGGCAGAAGCTGATCATTATGCCCATCTGGCTTGGCTTTGTAATGGGCCTTCCTTACATTTAGGAAAAAAGTTCATATTCCTCTTAAATCTTGGGAGAATTGAGGTCATGGAAAGAAGATTCCCTTATAATATAATCCATAAACATGAGCAAAATAATTGTTTACAGAATATATAAAGTTTTTAGGGGCGCCTGGGTGGCTGAGTCCGTTAAGTGTCCGACTTTGGCTCAGGTCATGATCTCACGATCTGTGAGTTCGAGCCCTGCATTGGGCTCTGTGCTGACAGCTCAGAGCCTGGAACCTGCTTCAGATTCTGTGTCTCCCTCTCTCTCTGCCCCTCCCCCCCTTGTGCTTTATCTCTCCTGTGCTCAAAAAAAAAACCCCCCCCCAAAAAAAAAACAGTTTTTTAATAAGACAGAATTGAAAAACCAAGGAAAATAAAAGAGATTTAGACATCAATAAATTAGTAAGCTCAAACCATTGGTGAAATAAATGAAACACATACATTACGTAGGGTGAGGAATCCAAAATAGTAGCATAAAATAACAGTGACATTTATGAAAATTATATTCTATGAAAAATCCTCTAGAAGGTATGAGGAGCCTTAACTAACTTGAGCAGCAGTTCTCAACTTGGGGAAATTTTGCCCCCGCTTTCAGGGGCCATTTGGTAACATCCAGAGATGATTGTGGTTGTTCCAACTGAATGGTGGTGCTTCTGGCATCTAGTGCGTGGAGGCTGGGGATGCTGCTCAACATTCTACAGTGCACAGGAGAGGCTGAAGTAAATGATCCAGCTCCAAATGTACATGATGCCTGGAGGACCTGGTGGCACCATGGTGCCCTGGGAACTTGTACAGATCCGCATAGCCCATGTAGAAAAGACTCAACAGCAGGCTGACCTACATGTTGACCAAAAATCTTGTGATCTTTCCAGGACCTTGGAAAGATAGACCGTCTTGAAAGGATTTGTCACAAGGCCATTTCTCACCATGGGACTGGTCATGGAACAGTTCCTCTTCTGCCTGCCTGGTTTCCTTCCTTTATTGTACAGCTACAGATGAAAATACTTAACTGTCAGTATAGACAGGGTTCCTCGGTGACAGATTGTCCCCACTGCTCCCTTGTTCATCAGACCACCATCATCTGGTCCCTTTGATTGGGTGTTATCCGGTGGCATAAGGGTCATGGGAAACTGACAACATGCTGGCCTTGCTTATGCTGTCGATGAAGGTAATGAAGCCTAATTCATGTGCTTTGTTGCCTTTTTACTGGTGAAATCTATGGCAGAGTGGCAGGCCAAACTAGCATACCGCTTGGAGACTGCCTGACTACTCAACTATGCCAAAGTGAAGAAACCCTGGACCAGAAAATAATAAGTTACCAGGGGAAGACCAGCTTTCACTGTGGTTCTACAAATGAAGGATAAAAGTAAAGTAAAATTTAAGTGCATTAGATGTTTTGCCTTTCAGTGTACAAGATGAGGAATAAACACATGAAAGTTCATCTGTCACCATCACAAAACGAAAATACACCATCTTCAAATTGTAATTAACACTAAAGCATTTGACTTTGAATTTGAATATTTGGAAAATGTGAGTTTTTATAAAATAAGTTTTTAAGTCTATTTAATTTGAGAGAGAGAGAGAAAGAGCAGGAGGGACAGAGAAAGAGGCAGGGAGAGAGAGAATCCCACGCAGGTTCCACATCATCAGCGGAGAGCCTGATGTGGGGCTTGAGCTCACAAACCATGAGATCATGACCTGAGCTGAAACCAAGAGTCAGACGCTTAACTGACTGAGCCACCTAGGTGCCCCATTTCTATAAAAGAATTTAATTTACTTCAATGGACTCTGTAAGTCATGTACAATAAGCAGAACGCATCGTGTCACCCACCTGACTGAATCCGGTCACTGGCCCGTTATTGCTTAGGACGCACTTTCCAGTTCTTCGCCTTACTACACAGCCTCTGCCGGAGCTGCATTCCTGATTCTGCCCCTGCCATTTCCCCTCACTATCAGTACCCCTAAAACACTGGATCTCTAAGTTCCTTGAGGACCTTATGTGACTTTTAATGCAGGCATTGGTTTAAGCAATCTTACACCTGCCTAAAACAGCTAGACTCCACTTGGGTTAAAAAAAAAAAAACTCATAATTTTTTCAGGTAACAAAATGGAAAACAAAGAAAAAAAAATACACGATGGACATCAACTCTTTCCATCAAAATTTGCAATTCACTGCTTTACATGATCTCAAATACATCCAAAGCTCCCACACTGAATAGTATACCACAGTGAGACAGTCTAATTTTACCTACTGGTGTACATGATTTCAATTCTGGCTCACTCTGAGCTGTAGAGAGCAGGGATGTCATTGCTCTTATTTTTTAATGTTTATTTATTTATTTTCAAGACAGAGAGAGTGTGGAAGTGGGGAAAGGCTAGACAGAGAGGGAGAGAGAGAATCCCAAGCAGGCCCTGTGTTGTCAGTGCGGAGCCGGGGGCGGGGCTCAGTCCCACGAACCCGTGAGATCATGACCTGAGCCAAAATCAGGAGTCGGAGACTTAACCAACCGACTGAGCCACCCAGATGCTCCTAATTGCTCTTTTTTTTTTTAAGTTTATTTATTTATTTTGGGAGGGGCAGAGACAGAGGGAGTGAGAGAATCCCAAGCAGGCTCCACGCTGTCAGTGCAGAGCCTGACGCAGACCTAGATCTCACACGTGAGAGATTGTAACCTGAGCCCAAATCAAGAATCAGACACGTAACCGACTGAGCCACCCAGGCGCCCTGCTAATTACTCTTATTTATCACAGAAAAACAGAGTTGTAGCCAGATTTTAGGTTCCTAAGTCTCACTGGAAATAATTTTTTAAATGATTGATAATGGATCCAGATGCAGAGCTTAGAAAACCTATGGGTGGTTGGGGCGCCTGGGTGGCTCAGTCGGTTAAGCATCCGACTTCGGCTCAGGTCATGATCTCACAGTCCGTGAGTTCGAGCACCACGTCAGGCTCTGTGCTGACAGCTCAGAGCCTAGAGCCTGCTTCAGATTCTGTGTCTCCCTCTCTCTCTGCCTCTTCCCAACTTGTGCTCTCTCTCACTCTCTCAAAAATAAATAAAGATTAAAAAAAAATAAAAAAAAGAAAACCTATGGGTGTCTAATTAGACCATGAAGAACAGTTTTCCTTGCCAAGCACGCAAAGCAGAACCGAGAGGCATGCATGTTACTAGTGGTGAGCACAAAGGGGCTGAATGCTGGGGATCTTGGAGACACCCAGGCAACAGCCACCGGCTTGGATTTATGACCAGGGCCAACGAAAGTGTCAGAAGGGAAGAGAGAGAGTAGAATGAAACAGAGGCACTCGCCAGGATGGGGATGGGATGTGCAACTCTAACCTCATGGGAAGTTTTAGAAGAAAGGCTGTGAATGCATTAGACTCGCTGCTTGTGCCTGTGCAGGACACGGGCCATGGAGCTGCTGGTCCAGACCATGAGGCCCAAACATACTACATCCGGAGAATATAACTGTGTGTACTGACACCATAAACCTCTCTGGAATGGGTGACACACAGTATACCTAAATTTTCTCCAAACTCATATTTTTGTTCTCTTTGGACAGTAACATTTGTAGCAACAGAAGTATTTAACCTGAGATTCAAGATTCAGCAGAGGAAACAGCAGAAGTCAGTGCCCTTTGGGGATCCCATTCTGAGCTCCATCCACCTAGGGATACTGGGGCAAAGCTTAGTGGCCAGGAGAGGAGGCCGCTGAGGCAGGTGGTGCTGAGGGGGAACCCTGCACCCACTCTGTAAGAACACAAAACACGTTTGCATCCAACATCACTCAGGAAATCTTCCCGTTCAAACCCTGCCACTGTCTGAGGGATCCCTTTAGAGAAAAGAACCAAATTGTTGGCCAAGAGCAGCTGATTAAGAATCAAGTCTGGGGCGCCTGGGTGGCTCAGTCAGTTGAGTGTCCAGTTTCAGCTCAGGTCATGATCTCATGGGTCATGAGTTCGAGCCCCACAACAGGCTTTCTGGTGTCAGTGCAGAATTTGCTTCAGATCCTCTGTCCCCCCCCCCCCCGCCCCTTCCTCGCTCACTCTCCCTCTCTCTCAAAAATGAATAAACATTAAAAACAAAAAATCAAGTCTGTGGGTCTCAACATGCACCCAGTGAGCAAAGTAAAGGTATAAAGACAAAGGAGTAAAGAATTTCCAAGTAAAAAAAAAAAAAAAAAAAGAATTTCCAAGTATCCCAGCTCCATTCTGAGTGAGGAAAATAAGAGCCAAACTTATATTATTAGAAACCATTTCATCAATTTGGAGATGTCAGAGGTCGTTCTTATTTGAATCAGAGGTACCTAGAGACTAAAAAAGAAAATTGGGGAGCGAGTTGTCATCAGAGAAGCAATATCCATTCCCTTTGTCTTTCGCCTTTAATTTACAACCAGTCATTCATCCATAACTCTAGGTTCCCTTCCACAGCACACCAGCATGCCAGAGAGAGTCACACATCTGTACATTTGAAGGTCATGGAGGCAGCAGAACCGGGGGAGTGGTGTTGCTGGTGCCTGTGACCCAGGCATGTCCCAGGACCAGTGGCAGTGCCTGTGACCCCTCCAGCACAGTAGATGGAGGGTGGAAAAGGGTACACTACCGAATACAATTGACCCTTGAACAATACAGGTTTGAAACGCATGGATCCACTTATATGCAGACCTTTTTCAAAAAATACCATACAGCACTGTAAATATAGTTTCTTTTCATTATGATTTTCTTAATAACATCTTTTTTCTAGCTTACTTTATTATAAGAATAGGGTCTATAATACTTAAAACATATAAAATATGTGCTAGCCGGCTGTTTATATTATCAGTAAGACTTCTGGCTAACAGTAGGCTATCAGAAGTTAGAGTTGAAAGTTAGAAGTGAATCTTTGAGTGGTGGTCAGGACCCCTAACACCCACCCCCAGCGTGGTTCAAGGATCTACAGAATAGCCCGGAGGCAGCTCAGTTAAGAGCAACCAAAAACTTGTGCTATAGCATCCCTGCTGGAAAACACAAAAAAGGACCTCTACCAACCTGTTGAACTGTTTAATCAAAACAAAACTTGAGGAAATTGTTTGCTACTTCAAATGCAGTAGCAGAGGCACATCTTATCACATGCTATGAAAAATCACAGTAATATGGTATCACAAAAAGAAAATGACAATGTCCAGCAACCAAACGCAAAGTCAGAGAAACTGGTATCTGATAGAGAATGCAGAATAGCTGTTAAGAAGAAATTCAGTATGGAAACCAATTTGACAATAAATTATTAAAAAAAGAAAAAAGAAGAAATTCAGTGGGCTCAGAAAGGAAATGCAATGAACTCTGGAAAAAATATTAATAAACAGAAGGAGTACTTCGCCAAAGATACTGAAACTCTAAAAAAAAAATAGAAATTCTGGAGCTCAAGAACTCAATACATGAGATGAAGAATACGTTGGAATAGATTCAATCAACAGGAAGCGAGAATAAGTAATCTAGAAGATGGAATTGTAGAAGTTATTTCGGTGGAAGAGGAGCAAGGACGAAGTTTTTTTTTAATTTCTTTTTTTTTTAATGTTTATTTCTTTTTGAGAGACAGAGAGAGGCTGAAGGAGGAGTAGAGTGAGGGAGACACAGGATCCGAAGCAGGCTCTGCAAGGACAGCGAAAGCCTGACGCTGGGCTCGAACTCGCGAGCCGTGAGATCATGACCTGAGCTGAAGTCAGGCGCTCAACCGACTGAGCCACCCAGGCGCCCCCGAAGTTTTTTTTTTAAAGTTTAGTTATTCAAAGAGAGAGAGAGAGAGAGAGGGAGAGAGACAGAGAGTGGGGGAGGGGCAGAGAGAGGGAGAGAGAGATCCCAAGCAGGCTCCACACTGTTAGTGCAGAGCCCCATGTGGGGCTCAAACCCATGAACCATGAGATCATGACCTAAACCGAAGTCGGATGCTTAACTGACTGAGCTACCCAGGCGCCCCAGGACTATGATTTTTTAAAAGGCAAAGAGGGGTGCCTGGGTGGCTCAGTTGGTTAAGTGTCTGACTTCGGCTCAGATCATGATCTCACCGCTTGTGAGTTCAAGCCCCACATCAGGCTCCGTGCTGACAGCCCAGAGCCTGGAGTCTACTTTGTATTCTATGTCTCCCTCTCTGTCTGCCCCTACCCTGCTCACACTCTGTCTCTCTGTCTCTCAAAAATAAATAAACATTTAAAAAAATTTAATAATAATAATAAAAGGCAAAGAAACCTTTTGAGAGCTATCAGGCTCCATGAGGAGAACCAACATAAAAATAATGGGTAAAGCAGTGGGTTTACCAGGAAAACAGAAGGAATGGGGGCAAGGAAGTTATTTAAAGAAGTAATAGCTGAGAACTTCCCCAACCTGGGGAAAGAACTAGATATACAAGTTCGCAAAGGTAATAGATCAGTTTACTACCTCAATGCAAAAAGACCCTCTCCAAAACACATCATAATGAAGTTGTCAAATGTCAATGATAAAGAAAGAAACCTTTAAAGGCATCCAGGAAGAAAAAGAACCCCAATGTAAGCTATGGACTTTGTTAGTTACGATGTGCCAATACAGGTTTATCTGTTGTAACAAAAGTACCATTCAGGGACAGGATTTTGTTTGGGGGGGAGGTCTGTGCAGATGTATGGGGTGGCTGTATATTGGACACGTCTGTACCCTGCTGTCAATTTTGCCATAAGTCTAAAACTGCTCAAAAAAATAAAAAATAAAGTCTAATAAAACAATAAGCCAGCATTATTTATTATTTGTTTGTTTGTTTGTTTGTTTTGAGAGAGAAAGAGCTCAAGTGGGGAAGGGGCAGAGAGAGAGAATCCCAGGCAGGGTCCACACCACCAGTGCAGAGCCTCTGTGAGGCTCAAACTCACGAACCACGAGATCATGACCTGTGCCAAAGCTGGATGCTTAACCAACTGAGCCACCCAGGGCTCCAAGTCAGCATTCATTAAGCCTTTCATGGATGAGAAGGTCAAATAAATGTAAGGGAGCAAGTGACATCAGCAAGATGGCAGAATGAGACATCCCTACCTTACATCGCCCCCCCCTCAACAATTTGGCAGCCATCCATGGGAAAAAAGCGTCTTTGTGGGAACTGTAGGATTCAGATAGGAGACTGTGAAATCCAGTGCAGTCCAACAATGAGGAGAGCCATTTAAAGGACACAGCCCCACATGGGCAGCTGACTTATCAACTATATCGTGAAGATAGACCCAGAATATTTCTGTAGACTTGAAGACCCAGCTACAGCCCTGCTTGGCTTTGATTCCATCACCAGTACTATATACCAATGGAACCGAAGTCTTGCCCACTGGTACACTGGGCTTACAGACCTCAGTCTCACTGTGGACCCTGAAGTGGCCTGTGAACTGGCTCCATTCCTCTTGGCTGCGGTCTGGGAATCCCTGGAGAACACTGATTTATATAATCATCTGTGAAGGAAATAGCTTTTGTAAAAGTCCAGGGGCCCAGTGAAGAAGTTCTAGCACACTATTGAAGAAAAAAAAGAAAATCCGACATTGAAGTCACTAGAGAGGGTAAGAGGAACACTGACTGAATCTATGTTACTCCTCCCCACAGGTGGCACAGCTGAGTGCCAAGAGAGCCCTTCTTGGTCTTCATTTCTCCCCTGGGGGGAAGTGAAAGCACATGAGTGAGTGCCTGGCTTCCATAGCTGTGCAGAATGCTGCCAAAGAGGCCCATTTTTCTCTCACCCCACCCCAACCGGAGGACTGAGCTATGAGTTACACTACTGTAACAGGGTAGTGTAGTGACAGGGAGGGTAGTGACAGGCTGGGAGAAGAGTAGCCAAGGGGTCAGAACAGAACATATAAAAGGGACAGGGATCTTATTGAGCCTGGGCTTCATCAGGAGGCCCACCCATGAGCTGCCAGGAATGCCGTGTCTGAAGATCCCTTCGACTGACCCACAGGCATCCCCAGCAATCCACATGCCTCACTCGCACACCTCCACCCTGAAGCCACATCCCTGTGCACACACTCAACAACTGAAAGAGTGAGCTTTTGCAGATGTCTAGGGAGTGCGAGCAGAAAGCCAGTGAATCTGCGGGCCTAGGAGAGACCACAACCTTGAGCATTTGGCACAACTCTTGGAAAAATAAAAATAAAAGGAGGCTGTGAGCACCTTAGCCTGGCCACGGAGGCTGGAGAGATGGCATACAAGCTTAAGAATCTGCTACAAGATGAGACAAGAAGTGTGGAGGAGGTGGGAGTTGTTCCTATATAAGTTCTGAGAAGACCTCAGAATCCCTAGCAGGGCTGACAGACGGTATTTACTTCCTGAAGTAGTAAGTAAAGACTGGAAGAGATAACTCCTACTTCAAATAAGAAGACAATAATGCAGGACTTCAAGGAACATGAAAAATTGAGGAAACATAACGTCACCAAAAGACTACAGTAATTTTCCAGTAACTGATCCCAAGGACATGGAGATCTGTGATTTACCTGATGAAGAATTCAAAACAGGTGTTTTAAGAAAGTTCAATGATGTATAAGAAAGCACGGAAGGGGCGCCCAGGTGGCTTAATTGGTTAAGGGTCTGACTTCCACCCAGGTCATGATCTCGCGGTTGATGAGTTCGAGCCCCACGTCAGGCTCGTGCTGACGGCTCGGAGCCTGGAGCCTGCTTCTGATTCTGTGTCTCCCTCTCTCTCTCTGCCCCTCCCCTGCTCACGCTCTGTCTCTCTCAAAAATGAATAAATGGTAAAAAAAAAAAAACAAAAAAAAAAAACAAAAAAACAAGAAAGCACGGAAAAAGCAATTTGATGAAATCAGGAAAACAATATACAAATAAAATGAAGAGTTTAATGAGATGGAAATCCTAAAAAAACGAACTAAAAAGAAACTCTAGAGCTGAAGAATACAACAAACGAAATGAAAAATGCTCTAGAGATCATCAGCAGTAGAATGGATAAAGTGGAAGAAAGAAAAAGAGATCCTTTGTGCACTGTTGGTGGGGATGAATATTGGTACCATGCAAATCAGTATGGCGGTTCCTCAAAAAACTTAAAACATGTGATTCAGCAATGCCACATCTGGGTATATACTCAAAAGAAATGAAATCAGAATCTCAGAGATATATATAGTGGAAAGCCAGTTATGAGGAAAAAGTTTTGCAACAACATGGATGGAACTTGAGGGCATTATGTTAAGTAAAATACGTCATACACAGAAAGACAAATACTGTATGATCTCACTTACACGTGTAACCTAACAGAGCTGAACTCAGAGAAACAGAGTAGAATGGTGGTTGCCATGAGCTGAGAGGTGGGGGAAAGGGGAGATGTTGATCAAAGAGTACAAACTTCCAGTTTTAAGGTGAATGAGTTCTGGGGGCCTAATGTACAGTACGGTGACTCTAGTTAACAATACTATATTATATGCTCGAATGTTGTTAAGAGTAGACCTTAAATGTTCTCACCACACATACACCCCGAAAAAAGGTAATTATGTGAGGTGATGGAGGTGCAAATTAATGCTATTTTGTTCATGCTATTTTGCAATATATAATGTATCAAATCATCACATTGTACACTTTAAACTTACATAATGTTATATGTCAATTAAATCTCAATAAAGCTGGAAAAATATTAAGGGAAGTAAAGTAAGAGGGAACAGTAGGAGTAGAAGGGTATGATCTTTTTTTTTTTAATGTTTATTGATTTATTTTGAGAGAGAGAACACGAACAGGGAAGGGGTAGAAAGAGGAGGAGAGAGAATCCAAGGCAGACTCCATGCTGCTGGTCCAGAGCCCAATGTGGGGCTCGATTTTACAAAATATGAGACCATGACGTGGGCCAAAAGCAAGAGTCAGATTCTCAACCAACTGAGCCACCCAGGTGCCCCGAGGATGTGAATCTTTTTTTCTTTTAATGTTTTATTTTTTTTATTTTTTGAGAGACAGAGAGAGACAAGAAGGGGAGGGGCAGAGAAAGAGAGGGAGGCACAGAATCTGAAGCAGGCTCCAGGCTCTGAGCTGTTAGCACAGAGCCCGATACAGGGCTCCAATCCACGGATGTGAGGTCATGACCTGAACCGAAGTCTGACATTCAATTGACTGAGCGCCCCGGGTGCCCCTAGGGTATGAATCTTCTTAAAGAGCATAAGAACTTTCTCTTTCCCTTTCCTGCATCTCTTCTGTATGTTTCAAATTGCA
This sequence comes from Paguma larvata, assembly GCA_030068075.1. NCBI lineage: Eukaryota > Metazoa > Chordata > Mammalia > Carnivora > Viverridae > Paguma > Paguma larvata. The sequence continues at coordinate 5,670,657 of CM057841.1, read as the reverse complement.
TCAAAATTAAAAGTCAGAAATACCAATGTATGCAGATGGTCTTTTTAGAAAGAAAGAGAAGTAGCACACAAAATTGCAATAGGGGTTTAAATATAATTTAATATAATTGACTTAATCACAAAGAAAACAGCTGGGTGGCCGCACTAATGCACTAATAATTTATCTACTGCACTCTTTATAACATTTTCTTCCCTGTGAGTCTTACTATGAATATCTTACTTCATGTCATAACCCTTCCTTGAACACTGAACTTTTCATCACCCATGCTCTGCTCTTCTTTTCCATTTTCCATAGAACACAATGACCTCTAATAAATTACAGAATTTAGGGGCGTCTGGGTAGCTCAGTCGGTTAAACATCCGACTTTGGCTCAGGTCATGATCTCACCGTTTGTGAGTTCAAGCCCCTCATCAGGCTCTGTGCTGACAGCTCAGAGCCTGGAGCCTGCTTCACATTCTGTGTCTCTCTCTTTCTCTGCCCTCCCCCAGTTGTGTTCTGTCTCTCTCTCTCTCTCTCAAAAATAAACATTAAAAAAAAAAGAATTTAATAGCTTGGTTTTATTTAATGTTGTTTCTCGAACAGAAGTTAATTTCTGGGGTGCCTGGGTGGCTCAGTCGGTTAAGCATCTGACTCTTGGTTTCAGCTCAGGTCAAGATCTCACGGTCCGTGAGTTCAAGTCCCGCAATGGGTTCAACAGGTTCGGTGCTAACAGTGCAAAGTCTGCTTGGGATTCTCTCTCTCCTTCTCTCTGCCCTTCCCTCGCTCGCTGTCTCTCTCAAAATAAATTAATTAAAAATTTTTTTAAAGAAGCTAGTTTCTGTGTTTTGTACATTGTAACCACCAAAGTGCCCAACTAACATAACAACTCTGATAAAGATCTTGGAAAACACTCAATGAATATAACGTCACATTTTTCTATTGCTCTCTCTACCCTCCAAGATGTGTGTTTATCAAGCCAAAAAGATAAGAATAAAACAATAAAATAAAATTCTGCCTGGAGAACTTGACAGGGAAGTTCGTGTCCCCTCTTTAAGAGTGGGAGCCACTTAATTTGGATCCTCCCTTTGTTGCCCAACACCCTGTGACTATGGGAAGGTCATGATCTTTTATTGCCTTTGTATTTCTTAAGTCTTGAAGGGCTGGAATGATCAGTAACCACAGCAATTTCAGATTTATAGCACTCTGATGTGAGCTTTTTAAAAAATGCTTTTTTGAGAGAGAGAGAGAGAGAGAGAGAGAGAACATCAAGAGTAGGATGCTTAACATACTGAGCCACCCAGATACCCGCCCTCCCCCGCCCCCAACTCTTGATTTGGGCTCAGGTCATAATCTCATGATTCATGAGATCCGGTCCCATGTTGGGCTCTGCACTAACAGCACGAAGCCTGCTTGGAATTCTCTCTCTCCGTCTCTGTCTGCCTTGCCTTGTTAACCCGCTCTCTCTCTCTCTCTCTTAAACTAAATAAACATTTTTTCAATTATAAAACTTTAAATTTAAAAACTACAAATTTCACCATGAAATTTTTAGGAAATCAATTTATGCATAAAGTTCAGGTAGATGTCCACTCTGACACTCCCTCCCCTGCCCCTTTACGCCTTCCCAGCCCAGACAGTTAGGTACCCCTGCTTCACTTGTTAAGAATCCTTCTAGATCAATATTCAGTCACTCTGATCTCTCTTAAGTCACATTTGCTGATTTACAGCTAAGCGAATTCACCTTCTGCATTCTTTTATGAAACATATTAATCAATGTCCAAGGAGTATGATTGATCCTCACGAGTGAGATGTTTTCCTCCTGCTCACTGCACCAGATTCTCCTATCACTAGTCCACTAGTTTGTTTACCAAGAGTGAGGTGTCTACCCCACACTTAAATACAAACTGTTCTCTTTATTTCAGTTACTGAAATACAATTGAAATGTATTTTACAAAGCATTTACTTTAATCTCAAATTGCACAATCATTCCACAAAACAAGAGAAAAAAGCATATCAGGCAAAATTTTATGTGTTCAGCATTCTAAATGATTTCCAAAACATTTTAAATTTGCTGTTGTCTTGTATCTGTCATGACATGGTTTGTCAGGTTCAGCCACAAGAGGTGACACAAGAGAGGGCCAGGAAAAAGTTTATTCCAGTCACAGGTCCTAGAGATAGAGTCTGTGTGCACCAGGAGGGGGTCATCGGTGGAAGAGCCAAGGGGGTTGACTCCATGGAGCAGTTGGGGGAGGTGGGGGTGGGAGAGGAAATGGAGGAGCACCTCTGGGCAAGTGCCTGTATTGAGGGTCAGGGTGGAGCACACAGGAAACAGTGGAAGGGGAGTCCGGGAACACGTGAATATCCCCAGGTCACAGTCAGGAAAGCAAGATGAGGAAGTTGTGGCGGGGGCCAGCCTTCAACTGATGCACGTGGTCACCTGGGTGGGTGTTCGACTCTGTGTGTGGAGATGTTGAAGCGGCAGCAAAAAATAGTTTTAAAATGTATAATACAGGGGCGCCTGGGTGGCTCAGTTGGTTAAGCGACAGACTTCAGCTCAGGTCAGGATCTCGCGGTCCGTGAGTTCGAGCCCCGCATCGGGCTCGGTGCTGCCGGCTCAGAGCCTGGAGCCTGCTTTGGATTCTGTGTCTCCCTCTCTCTCTGCCCCTCCCCCACTCATGCTGACTCTCTCTGTCTCAAAAATAAATAAAGATTTAAAAAAATTTTTTAATGTATAATACAAAAGACTAGTAAGAAAACTCCAAATTGTATATCTTTTCTGATATGAAATTGTTATGCCCAGAATTCAGGAACCCCAAGAACCACCAGGGAGCCGAGCCTGATGCAAGAACAAAGAGCCGTTATTCGACCTAGCGCTCAATCTCAAACCTGTACAGATGCAGCGGTGAGTCGAGAGAGGGAACGGTGTTCCAAAAGCCCAAGAGTTTTAAAGGGATCTAGGGTAGTGGGAGGGGTGATGGTTGTGACCCTAGCCGACTGACTGAGGAAGGGTCAGAGTCCTGTTACTTAGGTCACTGGGTGTGGTTCTTTTGGAACCAGAAAGTTAGAGGTTTTAAGCTTCTGCGCAGGCACTGGGGACTCAAAATGGAGTTAGTCTCAGTTTGCCCTTAAACAAAATGAAGTTAGTCCCGATTAGCCCTTACAAAATAAAACTGATGCGATTTTTCTCTCAGAGAAAACTGACCCTAAAATGAAATTTCAGCAAAAGTATGTGTGCATTTTAAAACCTTCAGTGTCATTTTCAGTGTAATTTATTTTTTCTCTGATGTTTATGAGAAAAACACATTTTATAATGTACGCTTTCTTTTATTGTTTTCCTTTTTTTCTTTTCTTTTTCTGTTTTATTTACTTTTAAGAGGGAGAGAGAGAGAGAGTGAGCAGGGGGAGGGTCAGAGAGAGAGAGGGAGACACAGAATCCAAAGCAGGCTCGAACTCACAAACCACAAGATCATGACCCGAGCCGAAGTCAGATGCTCAACCGAGGGAGCTACCCAGTTGCCCCTGTATGCTTTTTTTCCTAAAATTTGCCCGTTCATTGACATTGTCAAAGAAGCACCGAGATTATTATAATTGCCTCTTCTTCTACACATTTAAATGCTTTCTTTGAGTTTCATTTTTCTATTTGTTTTAGGGGTCTTTCAGCAAAAGACAGTATAAGCATGAAAAAATTTTTCTTTATTATCTTTTTTTATTTTAGAGAGAGTGCGCAGGGGAGAGGCACAGAGGGAGGGAGGGAGAGAGAGAGAGAGAGAGAATCTTAAATAGGTTCCACACTTAGTGAGGAGCCCAACTTGGGGCTCAATTCCATGACCCTGGGATCATGACCTGAGCGGAAATCAAGAGTTGGACATTCAACCGACTAAGCCACCCAGAGTCTCCTTAATTATATATAAATACAAATGTGCTAAGAATGTTTTAAGTCTTCAGTTTTGGTACATGCTTAGTAATACTTTGCTCAGCCAAAATTATGAAAATATACTACCAGGGTGCCTCGGTGGCTCAGTCCATTGTTGGGAGCCGTTTTGGGCTCACAGACTGAGACCCTTCACTACGTAGAAAAGTGGTTATAGTAAAGCTCCCACTAGCCAAAACGGCGGGCTTGGATTTCTTGAGCTACTTTCCTTGGCCCCAAGGAATGTAAAGGGGAAGGACCTGGAGCACAATGCCCTGATTGATTTATAAGACCTTAAGGAAACACCCTGCTCTCTCCCGCTACCCTAAATTTATCCTAAAACCAACATACAGGATTAAGGAGGTTTGCCACCCTGCTGGTAAAAATGGATTATTGTTAAAGAGATCAAACTACCTTTTAAATAGAGACAGACCAGCAGGGCAGAGATGCCAGAAGACACAAAAGAACGCCAGAATTGAGAGGGTGCCAGAAGACGCAGAGAAGCCAGATTGCTTGGTCATTAGACTACACTTTTCTCGTGACTCTCTCACTTCCTTTCGCCTGACCGTCCGTCCTTCATGGACCCCTAGATTTGCTGGAACAAGGACCCCGGCAGTCCATGATCCCAGGGTCCTGAGATTGAGTCCTGTCAGTTTCCGCTCTGAGCATGGAGCCTGCTTAAAACTCTCTCTCTCTCCCTCTTTCTTTCTCTCTGCCCCTCTCCCCCACTCCCACATTCTCTTTCTCTAAAATATATTTTTAAAAAATAAAAAAGAGAACATACTACCATATTCTTAGCTAAGAGATTAGAGATTTCTTAGGTTTAGATCCAGTATTTATTTTCTTAAGATTAAAGCTGGAAAAATATACTACGATGTCTTAACTAAGTCTCCAAATATTTTACTACCATGTATTAAAAAACTCATTTCTCCAAACTAATTCAGCATTAACTTTTATATATAAATTTCTATAAATTTATCCTATAAATACCTGCAAACATAGGTAATTTGCAGTCTCCTTATTCTATTCCATATTTGGTTTTTGCCAGTAATAACTTGTAGTTATTACTTACTTTATACATAGTACGGAAAGTTCTTTTAATTAAACATTTTAAAATTTGCATACTTTGATATTAGTAGAGAAAATTCAGAAATGTTAACATTTTGGGGGCACCTGGGAGGCTCGGTCAGTTAAGCATCCAACTTTGGCTCAGGTCATGATCTCATAGTTCGTGGGTTCGAGCCCCACATCAGGCTCTGTGCTGACAGCTCAGAGCCTGGAGTCTGCTTTGGATTCCGTGTGTGTGTGTGTGTCTCTCTCTGCCCCTCCCCTGCTTGTGTTCTCTTTCTCTCTCTCTCAAAAATAAACGTTAAAAAAAAAGAAATGTTAACATTTTCATTGGCATTTTATTCAATAACATACTTCTTAGTGTGAATTGTATTATTACATTACAAACATTTCCATATATGATGATGGTTTTCTTTGTTCAAAATGAATCATATGATTTAGGTACAGTTTCTGATTTTCAGTCAATGTTTCCCTCACATTAGTTTATTTTAATATTGTTTTTGTATTACCATCAGCAAAGCCATAAACATATCCACCCCTCCCTAAATTTCCTCCTTTATTATTACTATTACTATCATGATCGCGTGTGGGTGGGGGGGGGGTAAGAACACTTAACATAAGATTTACCCTCTCAGCAAATTTACCCTCTTTCTGTGGTTTTAGTTACCCACAGTCCAATGCAGTCCAGAAGTAGATGATCCTCCTTCTGACATATCTTCAGAAGATCAGTAGTAGCCTCACGCTAAGTCACAGTGCCGATGTCATTCACCTATCATATCACATAGACATTTTGTCATCTCACATCTTTACAAGAAGGTATGGTAGAATAAGAAATTTTGAAAGAGACCACATTCACATAAATTTTATTACAGTATATTATTGTAATTGTTCTACTTTCTTATTAGCTATTGTTGTTCATTTCTTACTGGGCTTAAGTTATACATTAAACTTTATCATAGGTGTGTGTGTGTGTATATGAAAAAGTGTAATGTAGACAGAGTTCAGTACTATCCGCAGCTTCAGGTCTCTATCTTGGAATGTGTATTCCTCATAGCTAAGGGAGAACTATTGCACATTACAGTATTGTTAGCTATAGACTGCTGCATAGAAGGTCTCCAGAACTTACTCATCTTAATTAAAATTTTGTACCTTTTAACCATCACTTCTCCATTTCCTCTTTCCCCAAGTCCCCCTTGTGAGGATTAGTTGATCATATTTATGGATTTATTTCTGTGCTCTCTATTCTGTTCTGTTGGCTTATGTCTATTTTTATGCCAGTACCATACTGTTTCAATTACTATAACTTTGTATTATAATTTGAAACCAGGAAGTGTGATGCCTTCAGCTTTATTCTTCATGCTCAGGAACGCCTTGGCTATTCAGGATCTTTCGTGGTTCCATATTAATTTTAGGATTGTTTTTCTACTTCTGTGAAAAATGCTCTTGGTATTTTGAAAAGGATTGCATTGAATCTGTAGATTGCCTTGGGTCGCATGGACATTTTCAGAATATTAATTCTTCCAATTTATGAACAAGGGACATTTTTCCATTTATCTGTGTCTTTAATTTATTAGTGTTTTATAGTTCTCAGTGTATAGATCTTTCACCTTCTTGATTAAATTTATTCCTAAGTATTTTATTATTTTTGAGCCTATTGTAAAAGGGATTGTTTCTTAATTTCTTTTTTGCACAATTCATTGTTAGTGTATAAAAATGCAAGTGATTTTTGTATGTTGATTTTGTATCCTGTAACGTAATCTACTGAATTAATTTATTCTAACAATTTTTTCTTTTTCTTGCCCAATTACTCTGGCTAGGACTTCCAGTAATATGTTGAATAGAAGTGATGAGAGTAGTCATCCTTGTCTTGTTCCTGATCTTAGCCAAAAAGCTTTCCTTGGGGCGCCTGGTGGCTCAGTTGGTTAAGTGGCTGACTTCGGCTCAGGTCATGATCTCACGGTCTGTGAGTTCGAGCCCCACGTCGGGCTCTGTGCTGACGGCTCAGAGCCTGGAGCCTGCTTCAGATTCTGCATCTCCCTCTCTCTGCCCTTCCCCTGCTTGTACTCTGTCTCTATGTCTGTCAAAAATAAATAAACTTTAAAAAAATTAAAAAAAAAAAAAAGCTTTCCTTGAGTGTGATGTTGGCTGTGGGCTTGTCATATATGACCTTTATCTATGTTGAGGTACATTCCTTCCATACCTGATTTGTTGAGAGTTTATTTGTTTTTTCTTTAATGAAAGGATGCTGAATTTTGTCTCATGTTTGTCTATCTTTTGAGACAATGATATGATTTTTACCCTTTATTTTGTTAATGTATTTCACATTTATTGATTTGTGCTTGTTGAACTATCTTTGCACCCCAGAGATAAATCTTAGTCAGACATGGTGTACGATCCTTTTAATGTGCTGTTGAATTTGGTTTACTAATATTTTGTCGAGAATTTTTGCATCTAGGTTCATTAGGGATATTGGCCTGTAACTTTCTTGTGTTGTAGTATCGTTACCTAGCTTCGGTCTGAGGGTAATGCTGGCCTTGTGAAATGAATTTGGATGTGTTCCCTCCCCTTCAGTTTTTTGGAAGAGTTTGATGAGGAATGACATTAAGTGTTCCATAGTATTCATCAGTGAAGCCATCAATCCTGCACTTTTCTTTTTGGGGGAAGTTTTATTTTGTTTTTTAAAGGGGAAGTTTTTGATTACTGACTCAATGTCCTTACTCATCATCGATCTGTCCAGATTTCCTATTTCTTCATGAATAAGTCTCAATAGCTTGTAGGTTTCTAGTAATTTATCCATTTTTTCTGGGCTATCCAATTTGTTGATGTACAGTGGTAAATAGTCATCTCTTATGATCCTTGTGTTTCTGTGGTATCAATTGTAATATTCTCTCTTTCATGTCTTTTTTTTTTAATCTTTATTTTTGAGAGAGAGAGAGAAACAGACAGAGCATGAACAGGGGAGAGGCAGAGAGAGAAGAAGACACAGAATCCAAAGCAGGCTCCAGGCTCTGAGCTGTCAACACAGAGCTTGATGCAGGGCTCGAACTCAAAATTTAATTAAAATTAAATTTAATTAAAATTAAATTTAAACTGTGAGATCATGACCTGAGCCAAAGTCAAATGCCCAACCAACTGAGCCGCCCAGGCACCACAAGATATTTTATTTCTTTTTTGATTTTATCTTTGACTCACTGGTTGTTCAAGAGTATATTCTTTAATTTCCACATATTTTTGAATTTTCTAGTTATCCTCCTGTTATTCATTTCTACTTTCCATTGCATTTTGGTCAGGAAAGATACCTGATATTTTTTCAAAGTTTTCTTAGATTTGTTAAGACTTGTTTCGCAGCCTAGCATATAATCTATCCTAGAGAATGTTCCCTGCACTCTTGAGTAGAATGTGTATTCTGCCGTTCAGTGGAATGTTCCGTATATGTCTGTTAGCTCCATTAGGTCTACAGTGTTGTTCAGGTCCACTGTCTTCTCTACCATCAAGATTTTATAAAATGTAAAAACATCATATTATACAGAAAGTTAAAAAAAAAACATGATTAATACTTTCCCACCATAGTCAGCATGATTCATCAGTATTTCTACTTTTTCAGTTTGTTGGCACAGAATGGAGGATGAAGAGACACCTTATGAACAGAATGTTTCTGTAGAAGTTTTGTCACAGGTCAGGACTCCAAAGCAGGTCCATCCACCCAGAAGAGTCACCCCTGTGAGAAATGTGTCCCAATCCTGAAAGACATTTTGCACCTGACCGATCTACCTGGGCAGAAACTATTCGTGGATGAGGGATATGGGCAGGGCTTAATTTATAAAGAGCTGCATATTGCATGTGTCCAGGAATCCCTTCACCTGGAGGAAGGTTGGAAAGGAGTTCCTGGCTACATTGGGCTTTCTCCAGCACCAGGTCATTCTCAACAGTAAGAAACCAAACAAAATCACCATGGGCAGGGAGGCCTTTCCTGGTGGAGAAAGTCATTACAAATCACATGAATGTGGGAAAGCTACCAGCCACAAACACAGTCTTGTTCACCACCCAAGAGTCTCTACTAGAAAAAGGGTTTATAAATCTAGCAAATATAGGAAAGCTTTTCACCGCAAGTACTCACTTGTTCAGCTCCAGAAAGCCCACACTGGAGAAAGGCCTTACGAGTGCAGCGAGTGTGGAAAATCTTTTAGGCTGAGAGTAACCCTCATTATACACCACAGAGTTCACAGTGGAGAAAAGCCATATAAATGTGGTGAATGTGGGAAATCCTTCACTCAGTGCTCCAACCTTATTGAACACTGCAGAATCCACAGCAGAGAAAGGCCTTTTGTGTGTGAGGAATGTGGGAAGGCCTTTGGGTGCAGATCCAATCTTGTGAGGCACCAGAGAACACACACTGGAGAAAAGCCTTATGAGTGGAGTGAATGTGGGAAATTCTTCAGACAAAGCTTCACCCTTGTTCAACACCGGATAATTCACACCACAGCAAGCCCTTATGTGTGTGTCCAGTGTGGGAAGTCCTTTAGACAAAGAGCTGCCCTCATTAGACACCAGAGAGTTCACACCAGTAAAAGACTTTACAAGTGTGGAGAATGTAGGAAAGCCTTTGGCTCCAAATCCAAACTTTATCGGCACAACCGAAGTCACACTGGGGAAAGGCCTTATGAATGCACTGAATGTGAGAAATCTTTTAAACAAAGCTACAGCCTTGTTGAACACCAGCGAATTCACAGCAGAGCAAGGCCTTTTGAGTGTGGCCAGTGTGGGAAATGCTTTAGCAGAAGAGCTGTTTTCACTAAACACCAAAGAATTCACACTGGAGAAAGGCCTTATACGTGTCAGGAATGTGGGAAATCCTTCAGTCGAAGCACCAGCCTTATTCAGCACTGCAACATTCACACCGAAGCAAGGCCTTATGAGTGTGGCCAATGTGGAAAATCCTTTAGGCAAAAATCTGTTCTCATTCAACACCAGGTAGTTCACACTAGAGAAAGACCTTAAGAATGCAGCAAATGTGGCAAATCCTTTAGTCAACGCTCTAGCCTCAATCTCCACCAAAAATTTCACAGCATAGAGAGGGCCCGTGAATACAGGAAATACAGGAAATCCTTCATTCCAACCTCTAATGTTGTTTAGCACCAGAGAGTCCACATTTGAAGATGGGCTTAGATTTGAAGGAAACATGCCATGCCCTGTTCACTCTGATGGCCATAAATAGTTGTGTGAGGGACCTACGAGCCTCAAGTTAAACCTCATACTTCCAAGTGTCCAGAGGGGGTGAAATCCCCCCGAGTTGATAGGCATGTGTGAGGCTTCCAGGGACTGCACTGCACTTTCCAAACCACCCAGGGCCCTTACCCGAATTCTCCCCCTGTCAGTGTCTTCGGTAGAAGCCATCCCACCTCTCCCACCTGGTACAGTGTTTCATCAGGCACCCCAGCATGCCTAAGGCCAGGCACATGTCTGTGCTCTTTCCCATTCCCTGGAGGAAATCCTGAGTAGTCTTTGCCCTTTTCTGATTAAGTGTGAATATGACCCAGTTTGGGCCAAGAGTGGGCTCTGCTGGAGGCTTGCAGGGACTGCTTACCTGTTTCATGGAAATTGTTGGTTCTACATGACGTTTGGAGTTGATTTCTCTAGCCTTCAGGTCATCACCCAGTAACTATCTGCTTCAGTGCTCTGGCTTGTGCAGTAGTAAAGCCCTTGTTGTTTGGTCTACCTTTAATCTTGGGGTTGTGTTCACTGTTTGGGGTAGGTGGAAAACAGAATTGTGCTCTGTGGATGTGCTTTCGTGGGGGCCCCAGCTTTGTGCACCTCAGCAGGGACAACATAAGGACTGAGAGTAGCTCTCGTTCTGGTTTTAGCCTAATTTGCATTGCTGCACAAGACCCAGGAACCAGTGTGGTGCTTCACAGTCCTAATTTGTGGACTCCATGCTCGGGGAGATCATAGGAAACTCTAAGGAGGGGTCCCTTGTTTTGCCAAGCTCCGGTGCCTTTAGGAGTGTCATGAATCTATTCTCTTGCTCCTGGAGTGTGCTGTTGAGGGGAAGCTTTTCACTGGGTTCTACAAAGGAGTCAAGTGTCCCGATGTTTCTAATTCTGAAGACTGGCATCACCCTCAGACAACAGGAGCCAGGTTTCAACCGTAATTTGTACTAATATCTTCGATGTGATTAACAGGCAGGGGAGGGACCTGAAGCAAACCAGATGGTACATGCCTCTTCTGAAAGTGCGTCCATAAATGTTCCAGTGACTATGATTGTGAGGAATTCCAGGGCCGCCACAGCTGTGTATCTCCTGTGGCCGAAGTCCTTGGGAGAGCAGATAATCTGAAGAGTTGTGAATTCTCATTGTCTTCCTGGGCTGTTCACCTTGTTCTAAAGGCAGAGAAATGACAGAGGTGTGGCTTTTGTGGTCCGGACAGTGTTCCATCTGTCCCAGGTTAGAACAGCTCCCGTTGCTCACTAGTGTTTCCTGCACTGCTTCAGGGCAACTTCTCAGGAATAAGAGAAAACAGAGTGGAGTATTAGGTTGTTAAACCTGTTGGTTTCCAAAAAGCGGGCAATTCAGAGTTTTTATTTTGAACGATTTATTTTTTTAAGTATGCTTCACACTCAGCACAGGGTACAATGCAGGGCTTGAACTCATGACCCTGAGATCAAGAGTCGGGCGCTTAACCAACTGAGCCACCCAAGTGCCCCTGGACTATTTTTTTAAGAAACTTTGAGGCATAATTGACATGCAATAATCTATACATATTTAAGGTGTACAATTTGAATTTTTTTGTCATATGTATAAACCGTAAAATCATCATAATCATGACAATGAACAACTATGATGTACCTCATGCCCTTTTATACTTTCTCCTTGTCCTTACCAGACCTACAGGGATCCAGTGATTTACTGTCTTTAACATATTATTTTGCATTGTCCAGAATTTACATGAATCATAAAGTGTCTACTCTTTTCTGATATTTTCCATAGTGCAAAATTATTTTGAGATTCCTCAGTGTTGCTTATCTAAATGTTTATTTTTCTTATTGTTGAGTACTATCCTACTTTACGGATTTGCCACTATTTGTTTTATCCATTCATTTGTTAATGGGCAATTGGATTGTTTCCGGTTAAGTGCTGTTAGAAAGAAACCTTCAATGAACATAGGCATATGATTGTTTATATGATATGTGTTTTGTTTCTCTTATACCAACACTTCAGAGAATGTGAATGTTTCAATATTTAAGAAACTGCCAAACGTCATCTAAGCTGGTTATGCCCATCTGTGTTCGCACCAGCAGTACATGAGCTCCTGTTGCTCCACATTTTGCCAATACTTGGTATTGTCAGTCTTTTTAAATTTGATTTTTTTAATGTTTATTTATTTTCGAGAGAGAGAGAGAGGGAGACACAGAATCTGAAACAGGCTCTAGGCTCTGAGCTGTCAGCACAGAAGCCGATGTGGGGTTCGAACCCACGAACTGTGAGCTCATGACCTGAGCCAAAATCAGTCGCTTAATCGACTGAGCCCCCCCAGGTACCCCCATGGTCTTTTTAAATTTTAGCTGTTTTAATAAGAGTGTAATAGCAACTCACTATGGTTTTAATATCAGTTCTCTCCTGTTTCAGAACTAAGGATTTTTTATATTTATTTGCCACTTGTTTATTTTTAATGAAATGACTTTTAACACCGTTTGCTTACTTTTCAGCTTTCTAGTTCTACCACTCCACCCACATTTATTAATTGGAGTTTTACTGTAAGGAAGAGCTGTCCTTCTGCTTTTATAAACATAGGTATATTTTGGTAAATTTAGAATTTCATAAGTAGTCAAAACACTACAAACTAAAATGAGGAAGTAATGGTTTTTGAACAATAGAGTGATAAAGATCAAAAAGAATGGAAAACGACATTCAAACATAGCATAACTTTCCCATGAATTCATTATCCTGTCATCCACCCTGAAGAATTTGTGACATGAATAACCACTCGTGTGTGACATGGCTCGAACGAAATTAAAAGCTTTTCCTTAATGAACTGTCATCTAATACCTTAAAATTTTGCTATTAAATGTCCAAATAACAATAAATAGCATATTTAAACACTTCTTTCCTACCCCATCCCTGAGAATATTATAATAGTTGTAACTTATTAAATACATATAAATCCCTGACATAAGCAATTATTGCTGATTAATTCACTTAATCCTCAAAATGACTCCAGAAGTAGGTTGTTACCATATCCATTTTATAAACTAGGAAACCAAGGCTCTCTTTATTAGCCCAAAGACCAACAGTTAAGCTTCAGAATCTAAATTCAAATTCAGCTGTGGACTTCAGTCTTTATTGTGTTAACTTTATACAGGAAAATATTTCAAGAAATTTAAGACAATAAACTTGAACATTAGCCTAATATGTAACCTAAAAGGTTTAGGGTGTTAATATTCATTTCTGAAATGTTTCTACTATGCTATAAGAAAAGTTAAATGAAGTTGTTTAGGGGCGCCTGGGTGACTCAGTCAGTTAAGCATCCAGCTTCGGCTCAGATCATGATGCGATGGTTCTCGGGTTCGAGCCCCCACTGGGCTCTGTGTTGACAGCTCAGAGCCTGGAACTTGCTTCGGCTTCTGTGTCTCCCTCTCTCTCTACTCATCCGCTGCTTGTGCTCTGTGTCTCTCTCAAAAATAAGTAATATTTTAAGAATTGAAATGAAGTGTACAATTTGTGTTTTTGATACATGCTTACCGCCTGAAATCAAAGGTTTCTTCTGCTCTTTTTAATGCATCCTTCCTAACATAAAAATGATAAAAAGACATATTTTACCCTTTGCAATGGATATTTTCAAATATATACATAAAAGGAAATGTGTCATGACGCCTCACAATCCCAACCCAAGTCTTTCATCATCAATAAATTCTTGGGTGTTTTTGTTTCCTCTGCCCCCACTCACATTACTGGATTGTTTTCCTTATAATCTAAACATATTCTCACTCAGTGCATAATCTCTTCAGACTGCATGAAGTGTCATAAAATATGTTGTCAGTGCTCTGTTTTCTCAATTTTCCTAAATGTTTGTTCTTTAAGGCATTTAGATCCAAAATGGATCTATATGGCTTTTCCTAGATGTGTCTGGTCCCTACTAACTTATAAGAACCAGTTGTCTAATTCTTAGACTATATGTTTCTTGAAGTTTCTTAGTCATTGTCAGAATCTACCATGTTCTGGATTTGTCAGAGACTTCCTGAACCTGCGGAGGGAAACAGAAATCCAGACCCAGGAGGCACAGAGTGCCCCCAACAAAATCAACCCAAGGAGGTACACACCAGAACACAGAGTAACTAGAATGGCAAAAAGTAGCAGTAAAGAAAAATTTTAAAGTAGCAAGAGAAAAGAAAAGAGTTACATATAAGGGAAACCCCGTAAGGCTATCAGCTGATTTTTTAGCAGAAATTTAGCAGGACAGAAGGCAGTGGCGTGATACTTTCAAAGTGCTGAAAGATAAAACCTGCACCTTAGCCAACAAGGCTATCGTTCAGAATGGAAGGAGAAAGATTTTCCCAGACAAAAGTTAAAGGCACTCATCACCCCTAAACCAGCCTTACAAGAAATATTAAAGGGGATTCTTAGAGTGGAAAGGAAAGAAGCAAGAGTAAGAAAAATAGGAAGCACAAAAGTGGTAAAGTATATAAAAACCAGTCAAGCTATTCACAAAATAAAAGGATGTAAAGTAGGACACCATATACTTAAACTGTCAGGAAGAGAGGAGTAAAAAATTAGTGCTCTTAGAATGGGTCTAACCTTAAGTGACCATCAATTTAATTTAGACTGCTATATGCATAAGATATTATATACAAGCCTAATGGTAACCACAAATTAAAAACTGATAGTAGATACACAGAAAATAAAGAGAAAGGAATCTATATCACTAAAGAAAGCCAGCAAACGATGAGAGAAGAGAACAAAGGAAGACGGGAACAGAGGAAAAAAACCCATAAAACAAGTAACAAAATGGGAATAAGCACATACCTATGAACAATTAATTAGAATGTGAATGGACTAAATGTTCCGATGAAAAGCAAGGTGATGGAATGGATCAAAAAGCAAGACCCATCTACATGCTGCCTACAAGAGGCTCCTGTCAGACCAAAAGACACCTGCAGATTGAAAGTGAAGGAGTGAAAAAGCATTTGCCATGCAAATGAAGTGAAAAGAAAGCTGGGTTAGCAATACTTATATCAGACAAAATAGACTTTAGAATTACCCAAGCAATATTATTAATCATAACAAATAATATACATTTTCTTGTAGACTGTCTTCCTAATTTGAGAAAAAAGATATTTCTTGAAATTACCATTTTACTATACTCTGCACCTCACCCTTTCTCACATTCTCCATTCATTTATTTATCTTCCTCTTTGCTCACCAGACTCTCAAAGGAATTCTCTTCCACCGTGTCTCCTTGGCTTTTGTGTCATCAAAACACAATATGATATTTAGCCTTAACTATTTCACATCCAACTGCAGAGGCAGCTGAAGCCATCAAGTGAATGGATTGGCTTCACTGCCATGTTGTGGCCTCTCCCCTCTATTCATCCTTCAGGCCACCTAGCCAGTCAGTAAGTGCCCATATCCAACCATAACGAAGCTCCTGAGTCTGTTCCAAATGTACCCCCATATCCTCAATCTGATGTCTTCACTTGAATGTCTCAAATGCACCTTGGAGCTCATATTCCAACATCCCCAATTTCACTTAATAGTCTTGTCATACAAACAAGTTTGAAATTCAGATTCAGCCTCTGGCCATAGTACTCCACCACACACAGTGCTGAGAAATTATGACTGCCTCAAGTAAGTCTGCTCTGCTGTCTGGGTGTCTCTCTTTTGTGATGGGTCCTAATGTTATTAGTGTTTTCTATCCAATACCAATTCTACATGCATCTTCTATCATGTGAGCATTCAATGAAAATCATTGGATAGTTGATTGTACACAGTCGAAACATTTGTACTCCGCTTCTATTGCTATTTCTGCATTTATTAGCTAGAAATTCTAGAGAAGATTAAAGAATTTTCCATAAACTACTCAGTTACCTCAAAATATAGTCTGTGCAGGAAAGGGAAGAAATAGCTTGATACCTTTGCTCTATTTAGTTATTTTCAGAATAACTATTTGGATCACCAACATCATCCTCAAACAATAACCAAATGTTTATCTCAGGGATAAAATGGCCTCCTTTGCACACGTGCTCAGACTGTGATCATAGTAGCCACTATCACAGCAGGAAGAAACATTGGGCAAGGGGTTTCAGGTAAGTCTAAGATTTTTAAGCAAATTGTACGTCTTTGTTAGGGATGCTATAAGGAGATACCATAGACTGAGTGGCTTGTAAACAACAGAAATTTATTCCTCACAGGTCTGGAGGCTGGAAGTCCAAGATCAAGACGGTGGCAGATTTAGTGTCTAGTGAGAGCTCATTTTCCAGTTCACGGACAGCCTTCTTCTTGCTATGTCCTCACATGGTGGAAGGGGCAAGGGAAATTTCTGGGGTCTCTTTTATAAAGGTACTCATCTCATTAATTAAGACAGAGCCCTCATGAATTAATCACTTCCCAAAGATTCCATCTCCTAACGCCATCACATTAAGCATTAGGTTTTCAACTTACGAAGCGAAGGGGACACATTCAGCCCACAGCAGTGTCTGTGTCAGGAAATTCAGTTAGAAACAAATGAGAGGAAAAACAGGATTGCTGGGGTTAGAATACCAAGAGGTACCCATGCAGGGAAGAATTTCCACAAAATGCCACATCACCTGCTTCCTTATGACCTTCCTCATCTGCTACCCTTGTCATGCCCCTAGCTGAACTCTCATCTTCCTTGTCCCTTAACCACACATACCAAACCCTAAAAAATTGACTATAAAGGCTTGACCTGCAGATGGTTGAAGACTGGTAACGTTTGGTTGCCCAACTATAGAAAGCATGCGCTTCATGACACATTGCAGCCTGTGCGTTCAGGTGTTTCTTTGGGTTTCTGTTCTGCTGATTGGAATCTATAATATCATGTCTTACTTTTAGGGAAAATATTTTTTAAAAATAGAAGGGGCAGAATAAATATAAAAATACTTGAATAAGCTTAAAATTATACTTTATGTCAAACCTCTCTCATTTTAGGTAAATTCAATCTCCTCCATATGTTCCACATAAAATTTGGAGAAACTCCACAAATTTATTTAAAAATGTAGAGAAAACAAAATTTTCACTATTCCCCCGTTTCAGGGACACACATTTTCCTCTCCAACGTCCCAGTAAGGGCCCTGTGTGAAGTCTTTTCTCTCTAGACCCTGAGGCAACGTACTGAAAGTCACAAAGTTGACTCTAAAGCTTCAGTCCGAGTGCATTTGAAGAGCAATGAGATAATGTTTATTATTTACAAGATGTGAGGAAGGTACTTTGTATATAAGTAGCATTGTAACATTATGATATCTTGTATTACTCCCCCATACCGTGAATGGGAGTCTTTAAGCAACACTACAAAGCTGTGTAAATTATACTCTCAAGGGTATCTGAAATTAAAGGATCTATATAACATTCAAAGCTCCTAGAAGAGGGAGGCACCACACCCCATACAGAGAGCTAGATGGGAGGCCAGATGGAGCGCGGGAACTGGCTCAACCAAGCAGGTGAGGAGGAGAAAGAGAGAGAGAGAGAGAGAGAGGAGAGAGAGAGGGAGAGAGAGAGAGAGACACCTGGGCAAGTCTCATTATTGTGAGTCAGTGGGGAGTACACAGACAAACGACAAAAGAGAATTTATTAATGTACTGGAATGTTGCTATGTCACAGGGGAGGACAAGAAAAGGAACCTGGATAGGGGCCCCCCTTATCATCACGCTGGTGTACCTGCTCCCGTGGGTGGGGTGCTGACAGTCTGTTTGTAGGATGTTGAGGCAGCAGGAAAACATGATTTAAGAATTTACAATACGGTGTGCCCAGTTGCCCCTTTAGGAGCTTTTAAAATTAAAAGATGCAGAAAACACAATTCGGGAAATTTGGGTGCGTCCCCTTTAGGAACATCCCATCCCGCCCCCTTCTTCGCAAGCCCTTTCTCGACGCCCTTGTCCTGCCTGGCCTCTGGGCACTTTGGCTCCTAGAAAGAGCCGACCATTGCTGGGAGGAGCCCGAGGCAGGACAAGAACTACAACACCCAGAAGGCTGTACCACAGGAAGGGGGCGTTGCCGGCCCGTGTTGGCAGGGGAGGGACTTCCGGCATCGCGGGTGGGCGTAGGCTTGCGATGTGGCGGGACGGTGCCGGCAGGTGGTGAGCTCCCCGCATCTCTTCGGGACTGAGTAGGTGACGCCGGCGAGGGACCCGGGAAGGGTCGGCTGAGCCCGCTGGGACCTCCCCACGGCGCCCTCGGGCGGCCCTGCGGTCCCCACGGTCCGATGGCGGCGCGCGTGGACCCGGCGCAGGTGAGTGGGCGAGGGGGGCGGCGGCGTGCTGTGCCTCAGTTTCCCGGCCCCGGAGGGCGGCCGGAGTCACGGGGGGAAGTGCCCCCTTCTGGCACCCAGCTGGACGCCTTGTGGAAGGGACAAGTGCGGCTTCTGGAATTCCCCTCGGTCCTCGTCGGGTGCGGATAACGACCCGCACTCCCGAGACCTCACGGCGGGTTCCGACCGCGCCCCTTCTCGAAGCCGTGACCTTGAGCGAGTCCCCCTGCGGCCCTGGGCTTCTGTGCTCCCGGGGGTGAAGCAGTAGTAACGGCTCCTCGTCCTGGGTTGAGGGTCCTGGGAAGCAGACGTGGGTGACCTGTGACCCCCGGTGTTCCGCAGGGCAGCGGGAGCGTCGCTCTGGGGGCTCGTACCACGGAGATGCTTCCTGAGCTTGTGTTGATCCGGGAGGCGCGACCTGGTGGGAGTCCGACCGTTGCGTTCTCTCGGCCCTAGGGCCGGGGTGGAGGATGGGGGGGGGCGTGGTCATAGTTTCTGGAATTGCTGCTGTGCTAGGGCGGAGAGGTGGAAGGGCAGGCTGAGAGCCAAGGCGGCCAAGGAATTTCTCTTTCGGCGTATGGCAGATGGAACCGGCTCTCCCTTGACAGTAGTGGATCTGTTTTCTTATTTAAGACATTCAGTTAGATTTGAAGTGAGTCCATCCACATGGCCAGTGATGATAGTGTGCTGGAGTGTGATGTCCCTTTGCGCACACATGCACAGGGGGCTCCGGGGAGACTCTAGCAGTCGCCCCAATTCCCCCCGTCGTAGCCTAGACCATTGTCAGCACTTGTCCTATTCCCATGCTCAGAGCGCCCCCCCCCCCCATTTACCCCTCTTATTTCAGGCCCACCCGGAAGGAGGCCTTCCCTGTTACCTCGTGTAAAGTACACTGTCATCTCGTTAGTCTCCTTGCTCCATTTTCTTGTCTTTGGAATCTTTAGGCCCTCTGACATTGTTTAGGGCCCCTTGCTTGTTTAGGATGTTTCCAGCCCGATCGTGAGTGCCTGTTGCTGCTCTATGCCAAGACCTAGAAGGGCCTAGGCTTGTAAAAGGTGCTCAGTAAATGGCTGAATGAGTGAATGGGTCTCCTGCTCAGGGGCTCCCGTCATACTTATTAAATGCACACAAACCCCACCATGGCCTTCAGGGCTGTGCTGGATCTGCCCGAGACACGTCCATACTCCTCCTCTTCCCTTCCGCTCACTGCACCCAGCTGGGTGGTGCAGAACTTGCCAAAGTCCTTCCCACTTGGCTGCCTTTGTCTTTGCACTTCCCTTCGTCCAGGCCCTGTCCCCAGGCCTCTGTAGCGCTGTCTCTCCTGTGCATCAGTGTCACCGACTAGAAGAGCCTTTTCCTGGCTGCTTCAGTTCTGATGAAGGTGTGCCTGGCCCTACCTGCCTGTTTTCTGGGGACTGTGTCATCTTTTGCTGGATGTTCGATCCTGTCTCTGCTCCTTTAATGTGAGATTGTGGGCTCTCTAGAGCTGTCTAAGCCCCAGGCTGCGGACGGTGACATGGATGTGATAGTGGCATTTACGTCGAGGGCTGTAGGAGGATTAGGAAAAGTCACAAAATACATTGAACACATTCTGGGCCGGGCACTCCAGTGTCCGCATGTGAACCTTTTCATTTTAGTTCTCAGAACTGCCTGGTGAAGTGGAATGCTTATGGGATCAATGTGGAAACCAAGGCTTAGAGAAATGATGTGATGTCCTCCCCACGGTCACAGCTGGCAAGTGTCAGATTCAGTCCCTGGGAGTCTGGCTCCGGAACAAGGGATATTTAGTCACTTTCCTTCAGTGGGAGCAGCTCTCTGCTGGGGGGCAGGCACGCGGGGAGGACCAGGGAGCCTCGGCTGCTATTGCGGATGATAAGTGTTGGAATTATCATCATGATCCTTTTCCCTGTTCCTCTCATGTCCCAGATCACTTACTGCCCCCACGGTCCTTAGCAGCACCACCGTCTGTCATCTCCAGCGGCTTCCCCAGGGGAGGCTCTTCTCTCAGCCCTAACTGCATTACGTACAAAGGCTGCCTCTACCTCCCCCTTGAGCCCAGCACAGAGCTCTGCCCTCAGGAGGCCTCAGTGATTCAGGCCTGGGTCTCTCTGCACCTTCACCAGCGACTGAGTAACAGGGTCTGACCCCATCCAACAGCACGAGGCCAATGCCACTACCTCTGTTTGACTTTCTAGGTTTTGGTTACCTTTAAGGATGTGGCTGTGACCTTCACCCAGGAAGAGTGGGGACAGCTGGAACTGGACCAGAGGGCCCTGTACCAGGAGGTGATGCTAGAGACCTGTGGGCTCCTGGTCTCACTGGGTAAGGGCTCACCTCTTAATCCTGTGGGGCATCCCGACTTCGGCTCAGGTCATGATCTCACTGTTTGTGAGTTCGAGCCCTGTATCAGGCTCTGTACTGACACCTTAGAGCCTGGAGCCTACTTTGGATTCTGTGTCTCCCCCTCTTTCGGCCCCTCCCCTGCTCATGTGCTCACTCTCTCTCTCAAAAATAAACAAAAAAGCCCACAAAATAGGGGCGCCTGGGTGACTCAATCAATTAAACATCTGACTTCAGCTCAGTCATGATCTCATAGTCTGTGAGTTCAAGCCCTTTGTTGGGCTTTTTGCTGACAGCTCAGAGCCTGGAGTCTGCTTCACATTCTGTGTCTCTCCTCCTTTATGCCCCTCCCCGTTTGTACTCTCTCTCTCTCTCAAAAATAAAATAAAAACATCAAAAAAAAAATACATAGAAGTAAAAAAACAAAACACAAAATAAAGTCTAACTTCAAAAAAAAAAAAAAGCATATCAGGAAGTGACTCGAACTGAGCTTTGAAGCTTGGAGGGGAGGTGACGGAGGGGTTCCAGGTGGAGGAACCAGTACAGGAAAAGGCCCTGAGGTGAGAGAAAGAGATGAGCCAAAGGAACATGTGGTTCACCTTTTCTCCTGCCCCTCCACGAACTTGGCACCTTGCACGTAGCGCTCGTCAGTGACCATTACCAAGACCTGTCCAAATGAGTCCTGGGCTCACGACCAGAATCTGCCAGATGAAACTTCAGTGGGTCCTGGTACCTCAGTCACTGGACTTCTTCGTAGAACCCTGCCAGTCTCTCTGGAGATGTATGTGACTGCATGTAACAGAAGACCAGCTTAAACTGGCTTTCCCTGAAAGAAGTTTCCCACCCCAAGTACCGAGAAGCCCCAGGGTGGGGCTGACCTGGTCTGGATGGGGCCCCTACATAGCTCCCTCAGAGATTTGAAGGTTCTCTCTGCTCCTTCCCACCCTCCCCCAGACATCGCCCTGTTCCTCATGCTCGCCCCCTTGTGGGCCTATGGGGTGCTGCAGCCTCACCTCGCGGAATAAAGGTTTCCTCCTCAGAATGGGCATCCAGCTCAGGTTACCTGCCTGCCTCAGATTACCCGTGTACAGGGATGCCATCCACTGACTTCTTCCCCCTCGGTTTTCAGTTCTCTCTGGGGAACCCCTGGGGAGAGCTAAGACATAATGGTTGCTAGGCCTTGCCCGAAGGAATTGTGTTCCTTTTATCTTGAGGTCGGAATCGAGCACCCCTAGGTGGTTCCGAAGCACCGGTGTTTGAGAACCAGTGACTTAGATTAATTTAAGAATCCCTTCTGGAAGGAGGGGCTCACTTTCCCAGGGTCCCATGGCTGTGTGTGAAAGTGGTGTGCCTCCGAGTAGGGTTGGCTTCTGCCAATGAAGTTCAAGGACGTTGGTGTTGTGCGGAAACAGCACCACCCTCTATAGTAGTTGCAGCCCAAGAAAGGGTCCCGTGCACAGGTCAGCACGTTCTTCACGTCAGTAGCAGCGTCACTCGGGTCTTGTCCCTGCCATTAAGTCCCAGGCAGGACGGAGACATTGCTTTCTTCTCATACACCACGACTTGTTTCTGTCTCCATCAACAGGGCATCCGGTCCCCAAAGCAGAGTTGACCTACCTGCTGGAGCACGGGCGGGAGCTGTGGACTGGAAAGAGAGGCCTCGCGCGGAGCACCTGCCCAGGTAGGAGCAGGGAGCTGTGCAGGGCAGGGGGGAGCTGGGGGTCTTGGCACCCTCCAGCATGCAAAGGACCAGTGCCTCTGAATCTGCGTGAGACTCTTTGTGACCTGCCGGGGGTTCCGGTTGTTTCTCACATCCAGGTGTCGTACTGCATCTGGAGGCCGGCTGGGACGCCCAGCATTATTTAGAGGTCTGGTGCCTGTGAGTGTCCGCGTAGCTTTAGGCGTGCTCTCTGGCCTGGTCCAGCTGGTAGAAGGGAAATGCGGGGGAAGGGGAGAAGGTATACCCACGTGCACCCCGATATCACTTATACCTATATTCTCTGGAGAAGTAGGCATCTGGCCACCCCTGGATGCTCAGGCCTGGGGAGTGTTTAGCTGCGCGTGCCCGAGGAGGAGAGCCAGTGTGCTTGGTTTATATCCTCTCAGTTGCCTATGCTCAGCCTACTTAGAAAATCAGAGTGAGGACAGTTTCTGTGATTACGTTGTTTGAGGTTGTGATGAGCCAGCATGCCAAACTGCTTGGTACCGTGCCCGGTCTGCGGAAGGGTCAACAGAAGTCTTTTTTTGTTTTGTTTTGTTTTAATTTTTTTTAATTAAAAAAATTTTTTTTGTAACGTTTAAGGCTCTGAGCTGTCAGCTCAGAGCCCTACATGGGGCTTGAAATCATGACCTGAGCCAAAGTCGGATGCTTAACCAACTGAGCCACCCAGGTGCCCCCCAGAAGTCAGCTCTCAGTGTATCCATGTAATTATAGTCCTAGTGGGTGATAGTGATGTCACACATTTCTTTCTGACTCAAGCGGCCTTTCTTACCCTTGAAAGTACTGTTTCTACTCTGTAAATTACACCTTGCTCTATATCCCACTGTCTCCCACCCTCTCCATCCATTCATCCAGCCCCGTTTGTCCATCAGAAGCTGCCCCTTGCACTGGCTGGATCCTCCTTCCTCTCTTGCCCTGAAAACCACCACAGTGACGATGGGCCTTTTCAGCCCCGTATCTGCACCGTGGAGAAGCTGGGGCCGTCACAGTGATGTGTGGCCTCCCCTCTGGTGGTCCTCAGGCGTCTCAGCCAGCCTGTCTCTGGTGGCCCTCCCAGCTCCTTGATCTAGATTTCCACTTAGGTGTCTCAGAGGCACCTGGAGTCCGTCATGCCTTAGACACTCACCATTCTGCCCACTCTCCCCCATCCCAGGTCAGAGAGTGTCCCGCTCTTCCAGGCAGGGTAGAAGTTGGACATACCTCAGATAGCACTCGGCATCGCTGTCTCCATCAGACCCAACATCGATCTTTCCCCGTCCTGCCCATTTGACATGACCTGTGTCTCCCAAGTCCATCGCCCCATTGGCTCCACTGGCTCCATCTCCAGCATCTAGTCCCGGTTTCCACCGTCTCTTGCTCGGATGATGCCAGAGCCTCCCAGCAGGTCTCCCCGCATCTGCCATGTGCCTCTGGGCAGCCCTTTCTCTCACACTGGCTCCTGCAGCCACCTGGACGCCTTCCAGGGCGTCAGCACTTCCGCCGTCGATGGGGTCTCAGCTTATACTCAGCCTCACACTGGGAATAAAGGCTGTGTACTTCTGCTTCTTGCTCCTCAATCTGGAATGACTCATCCGCGTCTGTCCCACACCTGTGGCCTCCCCGTCCTCTGTGGGAGATGCTGCGCCTCTGTTCACACTCTGGTCTCGCTCCTCCGACACAGCCTCGGCTGTGCCTTTGCCTTCTCAGGAAGCTTGCTGCCTTGCTTCCTTCCGGTCTGGCTAAGTCTTCATCGTCTGTCTGCTCCCCATAAACACGTGCTCCCCTTGTCTACACGTAGAACAAACACACGTGTTTGCAGACCTGGAGTAGGCCGTGTCCAGTGTCCACTCTCCTTATAAAGCCAAGCTTCTTGAAGGAGCTGTCTCATTTGTTAGGAAAAATGAATACACTTGAGTTCCTTACCTTTTGCTTAAACTCTGCTTGGTCTTTTCCCCTTAATATCGGAAGCATATGGTGATGTGCACAAATCTGAAGGGTCAGGCTTATGTTTTTGCATGTGTACTAACTGAGGTCCTCACCCCAGTCCAGCTCAGAATATTTCTAGCACGCTAGCAGGCCCCTGTGCCCCGTCCTCGCGATGGCTCCTCCTACAGTGGAAACCACTGTCTCCATTCTGTCACCACAGATGAGTTTTATCGGGGGCTTTCCCACCCCCCTTTCTGTGCCCTGAACAACAGAAATTTATTCTCTCACAGTTCTGGAAACTAGGAGTCCGATATTGCGGTATCAGTGGAGTCAGCTTCTGCTGAGGCCCCTTTTCTTGGCTTAAAGGGCAAGCTTTGCTTGTGTTTGCTGGTATCCTTGCTGCCGTCCTGATTGCCCAGTGCGGCAGTGAGAATAACAGCATATTAGCCGGCATTCTTCAGAGAATCGCAGCCAGGAGGAGGTAGAATCAGGCCAGGAGGTGGGAGAGCCCATGTC
The DNA here is from genome assembly GCA_030068075.1 of Paguma larvata. Lineage (NCBI taxonomy): Eukaryota > Metazoa > Chordata > Mammalia > Carnivora > Viverridae > Paguma > Paguma larvata. Next base: position 5,645,749 of record CM057841.1, on the reverse strand, counting down.
ACGGCCTGAGTCTGAAGGCGTCTGAGGCAGGCTCCCTGCCCTCCCAGGGGAGCTGAGTCTCTTCAGGCTTCAGTTGCCTGGATGAGGGCCTCCTTCAAAGAGGCCCACTCTCTTTGAGAGAAAGATTATGGATGATCATCTTTTCTCAAAGTCTGCTGGTTTAAATGTTGGTCACGTCTAAAAGTACCTCAGCTAGAACCGCTGGCCCAGGCCTAGCCAAGCCGATGTGTAAAGGTAACCGTCGCAGACGATCGGATAATGACCCCCAGGGTAGTGAGCACACTGCATCAAGACCCGTGCCGAGTGCTTGACAGGCATTTTCTTGCTGAACCCTCACAAAGACTCCTGGTCTCTCAGACGAGGGAACTTCACCTTGAAGAAGAAAGTAACCCATCTACCAAGATCACTCACTTGGTGGAGGCGGGGCTGGAAGAATGGCTTCTGGCTCCAGAGCCCCATTAACCACCACATGGTTCCTCCTGGCAGAGCAGAAGCTTGTCTTTCACAGCGTTTGGCCCCGAGTGTCCCTCCATCCCTCCTCTTCTTCTCTTCCTGTGACTGTGATCCCCCTTCGGTGGAGGCCTCACCAGGCCCCCTGGGGTCCCTTTCTTCTTTAGCTGTTCAGCGCTCTCCCAGGAGTGATTGCCCACATGTGCTCTTTCCATCTCAAGCCACTGCCCCCTCCCTCCTGCTCTCTCGGGTGACTCTGGCGTCTCCATTAGGACCTAGCTCCTGGGACACATCCTCTGGGAAGATGACCTCTTTTTCCTCCCAGTCCTATTCAGCGCCGCTTCCGTGTGCTCCTAGCACCAAGGGACGTCAATCCTCGGAGCAAATGATTGAAACTGTCCCCCCTCCTGTCCTCTGGACTGTGAGGAGGAGTCTCTACTCCAGATCCTCTGTCTCCTGGTCCGGCCTGCCCTCCACATTTTCCCTTTAGTGCTGTCAAGGGTACAAGGACCAGAAGGGTCCTTGGAAACCCAGGGTCTAGAGGTGTAAAACACAGCCGTTGTCGGCGGTGCTAGATCAGCCTCACTTGCCGCCTGAGGTGTTGATTTCATCTCTTCTATACTGCATCACTAAAAGTCCCCCTTTGTGTGTTGGATTCTCTTCAGGTGACAGCGCAAAACCTCAGACCGGAGACCCGAGCACTGCTCAACCGATTTTGTCTGCGGGAGCCTGGCTCCGGGGAAGCCTGGCCCAGGGACCTTCAAGGGACTCCAGGCTGGCGCAGGCCAGGGATTGGGAAGGGCTTTTGGAAATGCAGAAAGGTCGACTGATGCCTAGGAAGGACACTCACAAGACCCACCTTGACAGAATAAGCCTTGAAGATGATGGTTTGGGGATAGAGGATAGTCTGCACTCCAGGGTGTTGCAAGAGAGGGTCTCTCCGGGAGGGGTGCTCCATGAACGTGACCCACGGGGACCGGGCAAAGGCCGCACGCTTCACGTGGGGAATGATCTCTACAAATGCAAGCAGTGCGGGAAAGGGTTTAACCGGAAGTGGTACCTTGTGCGGCATCAGCGGGTCCACACTGGAACGAAGCCCTACGAATGCAACGCGTGCGGCAAAGCCTTCAGCCAGAGCTCGACCCTGATTCGGCACTACCTCATCCACACGGGGGAGAAACCCTACAAGTGCCCGGAGTGCGGGAAGGCCTTCAAACGCAGGTCCTACCTCGTGCAGCACCGCCCGGTCCACACCGGGGAGAAGCCCTACGAGTGCGCCCAGTGTCGCAAGGCCTTCACCCACCGCTCCACTTTCGTCCGGCACAGCTGGACCCACACGGGCGAGAAACCCTTCGAGTGCAGGGAATGCGAGAGGTCGTTCGGCAACCGAGCGCACCTGATCCAGCACTACGCCGTCCACACGGGGGAGAAGCCCTACGACTGCAGCGAGTGCGGCAAGGCCTTCCGCTGCGGCTCGGAGCTCCTGCAGCACCGGCGCGTGCACACCGGGGAGAGGCCGTTCGCGTGCGCACAGTGCGGGAAAGCCTTCCACCGCAGCACCTACCTGCTGCAGCACTCGGTCATCCACACGGCCGAGACGCCGCACCGCTGCCCCGACTGTGGCAAGGCCTTCAAGCGCCGCTCGCACCTCCTGCAGCACCGGCGGGTGCACCCCTGAGCGGGGGGGTGGGGGAGGTGGAGGGTCCCCTTGCCCCTTCCCTTGCTTTCCCGAGGGGGTGCACGGGAGGGCAAGAAAGAAACCCCTTCTCGTGAAAAGCGGCGGAGGGGTTGGGTTGGCCCCTCAGACACGTTAGCTGCCCCATCCGAGCCGCGTGGAGCTGGGGACGTGGCCGAGCCAACAGCCCCTGCGCGGCTCCCCACCGCCAGCGGATTCGAGCAGAGACAACTGTGAGGGAGCAGGTCACCCGCGGGCCCTCCTCTATCAGGGACGCGCTGCGGAAGGACATGCCGGACACCAATGCCGAGGAGCCTTTGGCCAGAAGCAGCATCTTCCCTGCCGCCCGAGAATTCCTAACGAACAGGAGACACATCACTGTCACTGGTGTGTAAAAACCCGGGACACTCAGCACTTACTGTTAGATCCAGAATCACACGGAATCGGACACTGCGTGGGCCTTACGTGCCCGGGAGACGATGCGGAAGAGGACAGTGGGTACTGTGCGCTTACAAGGACCTCCTGCCACAGATCTGCCCCTTGGTTGACACTTAGAAAGCCACCTCGGCATTACTTTTAAAAGAAGAATAAAGAGATGGACACATAGACTTCAGATGAAAGAAACAGATGTCATTACAAACTAACGTTTCGGTGCCAAACCTATTAGAATTTTTCATCAGGTGGGGGAATATTTGAGAGGAAGGGTCTCAGCCCCCCTCCTTTTTTAAGTTTATTTTTATTTATTTTGCGAGAGAGGGCAAGGGAGGGACAGAGAGAGAGGGAGAGAGAGAGTCTCAAGCAGGCTCCACTCTGTCAGCCCAGAGCCCAGCTTGGGGCTTGAACTCATGAACCATGAGCCAAAATCAAGAGCTGGATGCTTAAACCACAGACCACCCTGTTGCCCCAGCCCTTTGTTTGTCTGTGTGTTCACTGCCATCTTGTGTCTGGAAAGTTGGGACAGTGAGGGCAGCTCTCCAGACGTTTGCTGGCCTTTGTTCCAATCACCTCCACCCATGAGGAATGTCCTTCTCTGTGAGAAATGTGAAGGCGGAGTCACAGGACACTTGAACTCAGAGGAAGTTAGAATTCTGAAAATAACACCACGTGCCGCTTGCATCGACACTGTCCCAGAGAAGGAGTCCACGTATACTGTCACACTGAAGCATGCTCCCCTCATGACCGTTTACAGCTTCGAGATTTATAAGGAAAGCTTCTGTTCGTTCGGTTTTTAAATCTTTGACATTCTCTCTCCCTCACTTTTTCTTGACTCCATTCTGTTCCTTTGTTTTCTTTCTTTTCCCAAGAGTATGGTGTGGCCTTCTCAGGTGGGTCCTAATCCCCTACTCTGCCTGGTAGTTTGCCAGACTGGGCACTCGCACGTCCCCTCCCGTTGTCTAGGGCTTGGATTCTAGCTAGAACCAGTGACGTAAAACATGCTGCTGGCACAGATTTGTGATGAGCCCAGGAAACACACACCTGAGCAGCCTCACTGTCTGATCTTATAAAGGGTTGTGTGAAGTTCTGCTACACAATAGAGAGCTTTACTTTAACGGGACAGTCTGGGTGTGTACATGCGGGGGTCGGGTTTGTGTGGGCTTTGCGGTTGCCACCCTGGACTCCCTCCCTTGGTGCTGGCATCGGATGTGGTCATTGAAATTCATCCTGTGTCCTTTCCTTCGAGACTAGTTTTCGAGGCATACACAATAATGTTAACAGGCTAAAAAAGGTACAGGAAAATATAAAATCATTTCCTCACTTGGAGCTTCCTCTGTGCCTTTATGAGGCTACACACACGGGTCATGTTTCACAGTGGGCACACACGTTTTCTGTGCATAGTACAACTGCACTTCTTTTTGAACACTTACTAAGAGGTCTAGTTTTTGTTTTCAGGATAGCATGCATAGTTTTCTGTTCTTTGGGAAGGAGACCTCTTACTAAGTGTTCTCTGTCCTCTCTCTGGAGGGTGGGACGTATTGTAGCTGTGGCTGTACTTGTGGCTGAACGCTGGGTTTGAGAGAGTTGGAGAAACCCCTTTGGAAGTATCTTGGTTTTCATCAAAGGGGTCTTTGCATGCCTGGGATGTTGACCCCACCTTGTCCTAAAGCAGGAGTGATGTGTTTTCCACTAGATGAAGGAAATCTGATAGTTCGTTCCTCAACTTCAAGGTCTTGTCATAGAGTCTTCCTTTAACATTCAGTACGAGGACCTACAATATACTCGCCGCTACAACAGGCAGGGGTCTCCTGACACCTCCATCCTTAATCCACATGACCACATAGTGTGTTCTGGGCACACTGGGGTGCAGGGCACCTGGGTGGCCGAGACGTGAGTTCTGTCTTTGAACAGGGAGAAGCCTAATGCCTAGCGTAGGTGAGCAGGGTATACTGAAATCCAAAAAACGAAGGAAGCTGAGCACACGGCTTTGCTGGATTCCTAATCACCTTAAACATTTTGTCTGCAAAATAGGATTCTTTTCCATTCTTGAGAGCTCCCGGGGTACTCAACCTGAAGGAAGGTGCTGGTGAATCAGTAAAATTAGGATAAGTAGAGTGAGTCCTTACAAATGGATGAGAAAGTTACAGTGACATTTAGCGCTCTAAGAAATCACTTCTTGTGTATCTCGTGTGGGTCACGGACTTTCCTAGGTACATGAGATGCACAAAACACCAGAAGGATTTTGCCTTTGTAGAACTTACTTCTGGGTGACGACATAGCGATGTTCCTTAGTTCCATAGCATGTTAGAAGGTAGTGGGTTCGGGGCGCCTGGGTGGCTCAGTTGGTTACGCATCCGACTTCGGCTCAGGTCATGATCTCCCAGTTTGTGAGTTCGAATACTGTGTCAGGCTCTGTGCTGCCAGCTCAGGGCCTGGAGCCTGCTTTGAGTCTCTGTCTCCCTCTCTCTGCCCTTCCTACACTCATGCTCTCTCTCTCTCAAAAATAAACATTAAAAAGATTTAAAAAAAACCCAACTTTACTTTCTTCTGAAATTAACTGAATGTTCATATTGGACAATAAAATACGGATATATTCTAAAACTGATTAGGATCAAGATAGCCACGCCAGATACCACCACACTGACCCACTAATTTCTTGGTGAGGTCAATCTCCTGTAAATTAAGATGATAAATGTTCAAGCTTGGAAGCTGAAGTGGTTGTTTCCTTGAGGAACACAAAAGAATCACTAAGACATATGAGACTTAACATAATCCAGGATCCAGAAATGTGGTAGATCAATCATTGTAAATCCACACATTTCCTGTCTGTAGGAATATTCTCTTTTTCCAAAAAAAAAAAAAAAAGTTAAAAAAAATATCTTGTGCAGGGGCATCTGGGTGGCTCTGTCAGTTAAGCATCCACCTCTTGATTTAGGCTCAGGTCATGATCTCATGGTTCGTGGGTTCTAGCCCCACATCAGGCTCTGTGCTGACAGCTCAGAGCCTGGAGCCTGCTTGGGATTCTGTGTCTCCCTCTCTCTTTGCCCCTCCCCCACTCACACTCTGTGTCTGTCTCTCTCAAAAATAAATAAACATTATTAATAATAAATACATAAAAACTTAAAAAAAACATACTGGGAATCCTTTCAAACAGCCTGAAAATTTAAAGACGTCAAAAACCTGAGTGCAGAATATTCACAGGTTTGTATGATCTCTAATCTGTTACGGTTTTATAACCCACTTTTACCTCAGTTGCATTTTTAAGGATTCTTCAATTTTCATGTTTTTGGAGACAGGCAGTTTAGGATTTACAGAACTAAGACTTTTTCTTTGGCAGTACATGTCAGTAGTTTCATTACATTAATTCCCATCTGTAACTGAAATCAACAGGGCAACTGGCATGAAGATTTGGGAGAAGAAAATGACTGGATAAAATGCACATCAGCTGACAGGGACACAGGTGGCATGTCCCTGGAAGGGCTGACCCCACTCACAGGGCTGTGCGTGACCCGTGGACACTGGTGACCGAGGTCCACAAAGCATGCAGAGAAAGAAGCCACTCAACAGGAAGAGGGGGCAGGAAGTGTGTCGGAGTGAAATTCACCTCCACTTTACGCACACGTGATTCATAGGAAAATGGAATTTTAGTAACACTAAGATTAAGAAAGTTTCTGAAGCTACTAACATATTGCAATACATTTTAGAATGAAAAAATAAGAGAAGAGGAGGGGGAAGAACTGGGATCTTCTGGAAATCACAGAGGGAACTTAATAAACAAAAAGATGTCAGTAGACCAGGCAAGGGAATTAATTATGTCTCTTGAGACCAGAAAGACCAATCTGCTGTGGTAACTGACCACTCCTGCCCTTTGAGAGAGCACCAGTCCTAACCACTAGAGCACCAGGGAGCACTCCACCCCTTTGAAAGGCTACCGTTCACCGAAGATTATGGCTCATAATTCTCCCTGATCATAAGGGTTCTGCACAGACAAGAGGGGGAGTCAACTAAGCAAGCGCCGCCTGCTTGCAGCGAGGGGGAGATGAACTTGATCCTTCAGTCATGGTCTCTGAGAAGACCTTTTGTTTTTTGTTTTTTTTTTTTTTTTCCATTTAAAAAGAACCCTTTTATTAAAGGGTGTGTTTTGGGGGGAGGGTGGTGTAAAGAAACACAGGAACGTGGAGAATGAGGACATCAAGGTATTTCCACCTGGCAAGGTGACATTTCTATCTTGAGGATCGTAAAGTCCCTGATCCTTTTGTCTGACTCGTATAATCTCTCACATTATTCACTTTTATATAATATCTGCATGTCTGTAAATGGAAAAGGGAATGAGACTTTAATTTCTCTCAAGAGCAAGAAAGTGTTAACAGCCTTCGGCTTACGTCAGAAATGCAGAGAGAAGTTATCACAGATTCTGCTTCTGTTTCCCATACAAGTAACCAATGCTGAGAGGTTGTGCGAGTGAGACACACACCAGGTAACTGCTCGGCAGCGGGGGGGTCACACTTACTGCCTGTCACGTGTCCACGGTGTGACGCCTCTCCGTGCGGTTCAGGGATGAGAGAGAAGATGACAGAGACCCCATGACAGGGTGGCAGAAAGAAGCTGTTAAGCTGTCCCAATACGGGGAGACGAGGGTGGCAATATACCCGTGGTTCTGAGCAAGTGCCTGTCCTGTATAGAGAAAAACATTTTTGTGTTCACAACCAGAAAGCAGAAGTAAATTACGGAGAACATTTATGACTGGGTTTCCTAAGGTATTTTTCTCCAAGTAATCTAAACTTCTCTGAAATAAATAAAACTACTTACCCAGGGGGCATCTGCTGCCAGGAGAGTGGGTGTGGGGGCAGCCTATGCAGGTGCAGACAGTGAGCATCTGAACTTGAGACAAAGGTTCAGATTTCCACGATCTCATCTTGTTCGGAAGTGATAATCATTTCACTTGTAATCGCACCGGTAGCGTCTGTGAGGAGAGTGCAGATTATCAGAAACCCATTTGTTAAATGTGAAAATTACCGATTGTTATTAGTAAGGATTGTATCAAGAGCACCTGGGTGGCTCAGTCAGTTGAGCGTCTGACTTCGGCTCAGGTCATGATCTCACGGTTCATGGTTTCGAGCCCCACATCGGGGCTCTGTGCTGACAGCTCAGAACCTGGAGCCTGCCTCGGATTCTGTGTCTCCCTCTCTCTCTGCCCCTCCCCTGCCCATGCTCTGTCTGTCAAAAATAAAAAAAACATTCAAGAAAAAAATAAGGATTGTGTCACTGTGAGAAGTTAATAGTGGAGAAACCTTGGGGAAAACATATCTATGACAAAGGTCACTGGGAACTCAGTGAAGCCTGGGCAGTGAGAGAACGAAGCTGAGCACATGGCGATGATGGGGCCTTGGCAACCCTCAGGCTTTTGTCTCTAAAATGTGATTCCTTGTCGTTCTGAAATCACTAAGGAATACCCATGGCGAGAGATTGGTATAGAGGCTATTTAGAAAGAGTTGTCAAAACAGTGAAGAAGGGAGGGAGGGAAGAAATAAAATTAAAAAAAGAAAAACAGAGGGGCAATCCTGTTTATTCACAAATCTAACAAATGTTCAGTGAACAACTAGTGGGTTTCAGGCACTATCATAGGTACATAGGAGATATCAGGAAATGAAAGAGACAAAGACCTATGCGATGGCCTCGGCGGCTCAGTCAGTTAAGCGTCCGACTTTGGTTCAGGTCATGATCCTGAGGTTTGTGGATTCCAGCCCCGCATTGGGCTCTGTGCTGACATCTCAGAGCCTGGAGCCTGCTTCAGATTCTGTATCTTCATGTCTCTCTGCCCCTCCCCTGCTCATACTCTGTCTCTCAAAAATGAATAAACGTTAAAAAGAGAGAGAGAGAGAGATACAGAGACCTCTGCCCTCATAGACCTTATTCTCTAATCAAGGAAGACAGAAAACGGAAATTGAATTTATAAATTCTATAGTATGTCACAGTTTTTATTTTATTTTAGAGAGAGAGAAGCACGAGCGGGGTACAAGGGCAGAGGGAGAGAGAGGGAGAGGGAGACGATAAACTGGCTCCACACTCAACGCAGATCCCAACACAGGGTTTGATCCCACGACCCTGGGATCATGACCCGAGCCGAAATCAAGAGTCAGACACTCAACCGGTGGAGCCACCCGGGTGCCCCTAAATTATATAGTATGTTATAATGTCAGGCACAATGGAAAGAAGTAAAGATCAAGGTACTGGAAAGATGGGGGGTGGGATGCAATGTTACCAAGTGCGGTAATAAAGTCTCCCTAAATAAGAGCAATTAAGCAAACGCGTAAAGGAGGTGAGATACCGAGCCTTGTGGGTATCTTTGATCATAATCTCCAGACACAAGAAATAGCCTTTGCAGAGACCCAAGGGGCAGCGCTGTCTGTCCTGTTCCTGTTCCAGCAAGGAGGCTGACAGCGTGGAAGCAGGAAAGGGAGGAAGAGTGGGAGGGGAGGTCAGAACTGCATAAGGCCCAGGCCTCATGAGACCGGACGGACAATCATAAGGATTTTCCATCTTATGTGAGGTGTATCCCGTGACAGATAACTGGACAGGAGACAGAACCCCAGTATATTGTTCCCAAGTGACGCCAGTTGCTGGGTTGAGAACGAACTGTGGAGGCCAGCTCGGTAATCCAGGTGAGAGGGGAGGTAACTGCGGCGGCGGTAGAGTGTTCTGATTCCTGATACATCGTGAAAAAAGAACGAAACACATTTCCCATCGGATTGGGTGGGGCTGGTGGAGGGAGATCTGCTTTGGAGTATCTCAGCAGAATGCCCTCCACACAGACACTGAAGAGAGTCAGCGCCCTGATGGGGAAACACTCATGTCCTCATGCAGTCAGAGGAAGAGAAAAACAAGCCTGATTTCTTTGGTCAATATTCTCCCTGTTCTTTGAGTTTACACAGGAGGCTATGTTGGACTTGATTAGGCTGCTTCTCTCTTTCCTCAGAGCACTCAGGCCCAGAAGCCATCCCCTAAGCAGCAACTCATGAAAGGCGCGGCTGTGCCCACGCCACCCTGAGGACCCTGAGCTTTTGGAGGTCTCCCTGGGTGAGCTGCAGTGTTGGCCTCTCGCAGATCTTTCCCTTCTCAAGTCCCAGTCTGGGGCTTCAGTCAGGTGGCTCCTGACGTCAGGAGTCTACACTCCTCTACATCTGGACGTCTCTCCCTGCATTTCCGTTTTCAGATTCGAGGCCGAAGACGTTCTCATGGTTGGGCTGCCGGTGGCCCGGGCAGCTGGTGATAAAACAGCTCCTGGTACCCTCTCGCCCGCTTCCCCGGTTCCTGGACTACGGCCCTTTCCTGCCACTCCTCATTGCCCTTGTCCTTATCTGTCCCGTGCACCTGCGCACTTTATCACTGACCGAGTTCATGACGGCCCCGGGGTGGCTTATGACAAGAGACGACGACCGGCTGACTCCGGTCTTGAGCCCACGGAAACCAGTGTTTGGGCCAAGCTGATCTTGGAAATGGGGCGGGAAGGAGGGAGGAAGCACTCAGGCTCCAGGTCTCCTAACTCCTTTCTGCTCCCAAGGAGATCCTGGGGCAGGGAGTGGGCCGCACCCCACCGGGAGGTACCCCGGGGGTGGGGGTTCGGAGTGGGAGTCCAGCCGCTGCCTCACCTGACAGACCAAGAACCCCGAGACGGGAAGAGCACCCGCAATCCCGCGCAGAGCTCTAGGTACTTCCCGCTCAGTCCCCATTGGCTGAGCTAAGAGCTCATGACTGGCTCCCATTGGTTGAAGTTTCTGAGACTGACAGCAGGGAACGCCCAGTCGTGGAGGAGGAAACGGTCTACGCGAGTGGCCGAGAGCGATTGGCTCAAAGGCAGGAAGGGGCGGGAGTAAAGAGGTAAGGTCGCAGGAAGGGGCGGTGACAGGTGAGGTGTAGGGCGACCGGCGGAGGCCCAGGTGTTTCAGGGAGGCAGTGGGAAGGGTGGCCTGTCTCGCGACCTACGCGAGGCGCTTCTGCGCAGGAAGTGCGGGTTCGGTCTCCGGCCAGCGGTGGAGACTCCACCCTGGGTGGCCTCGGGTCGCCTCCACCACCTGGGAAGCGACCTACGAAGCTACCTGCCGGATTTGGGCTGGGGACTTTCTCCCGCGCCCAGAGGGGCTGGTGGCCTGGGGCCCCAGCCCAGTCAGCCGTCCTATCAGCTTAGAAGGCTCGCTGTAGAGATACCGGGGAGAACTCTCTGGGCTCGCCCGCCAAGTCACAAATCTCCAGCCCATGGACTCGCCTTTCCTACAACACTGGCTCTTGGATTTGATCCCTGCACCATCAGAATCACCCGGGAACTCGTTAGAATGAGAATTCTCAGTCCAGATGTCTATTGAATCACACACTCAGGAGTTGAGCCCGAGAATTTGTGTATTAACAAGCTCTCCGAGTGACTTCGATGCACGTGCAAAGAAACTACATCTTTCTGCCATGATTCCTGGGCATGGGGTTTACATGCCTCTTGTGAGTTGTAGATATCTCCTCTAAAACTGAGACAGTTTCACAGTGAGCTTGAAAAAAGCAGTGTACCTTCATTTTCTTAATTCTTACAAATCTAATGCATGTCAAATTTCCTGTTATTTAAGGAGTACTACACTATGCATTATAAAATAGAAAGTAAAAAGTCTCTGAAAATTCTACATCCTGGAGAAAAATGTTTGCAATATAGTATTGTCCTTTTAGAATCGTGGCAGCACGATTGTGCACATCACTGTGTGTGTGCTCAAATGTTTCTATACAAGTCATTTTTCTGCATATAAAGTCACTTTTTGTACACCGACCTGCATTTTGCTTTTCTCTTATCTTGGACACTCTACAGCCACCTCCTCATTGTACACCTCATACTTCCTTATTAGGCACCCTGCATTCCTCAAGCTACCACCTTCTTTTAAAGGCCACATTGCATTCCTTTGTATGCAGGCATCATGGCTAGTGGGCTGTCTAGGAGAGACTGGTTCAGGACTTGCCATCATCGTTTGGTTCCTATAGGGCTTCTTCTTCAAAGCCACAGAAAACTCACAGTCATACACTGATAGTCTGGCCACTGACCAACTCCAAAGACCAAAAAGCTGGTCAAGAAAAATGCAGACTATCTCAGTGGGACCTCCATGATAACTATGGCAATAAAGACCACTCCGATGAGAACAAGAAAAGGCAACTTGATTCTGAGCTTGTTAAGCAAGGGAGTTACGGGTCATTATCAGTTGTGTTGGGGAGTGACTCAAAGGCAGCAAGGGAATGGGAAAGATTTCTGCTGGAAAAAATGGGAAGGCTTCGGGTGTCCCATGACTGGGGCCTGTCGGCACAGGAAAACTGGAGGAGGGCCAACTATAATTTGGGTATCTTACATGATTAATTAGGGGAGCACATTGGTTTGCTTCACTTGGTCCAAACATTCATTGACAGCTTAAAGTTGGTGATGGTGAGAGTATTTACATTAGTGAAATTTCTAAACACAATTCAAGGTTTGCCTTATTGTTTTATTGACAGTGCGGACTTAAAGTGATGAAGAAAATAGTAACAATGCAGAATTAAACATGTATTGTGTAGGTAGCCTTATGTTGTAAATAGCACCAAAAAATGAGGGCATACTCTTTCAGTATTTAAAAATGATTACCGCATTTAGCAAATGAGTCATGTCATCTGATGAAGGAGTAACATTGCAACAAATGTTCTCAAAAATCTCTTTTCTTGTTAATGAAAATATCAGGCAACATTTGGCAAAAGTTATGAACAGGTATTTTACCAAAGAACAGGGGGGGCAAAGAAACACATGAAAACATGCTCAAAGTCATGAGTCCTTGGCAGAAATGCAAATGAAAACTGTCATGAGATACCAGCACTCTTTTAATTTCATTTCAACTATTACAGATAGCAATAACCAGGAGATCCCATTATTTTGCCTTTTTCTTATTAGTCTGCATTTCCTCATGAATCCAGTGAAGCAGCTCCCTAAGGGTTGGATCCATCTTTGAATTCCATTGGTAACTTTGACCTTTAGTAACCTCAGCGCAGTTGTTGCTTCATACCACAGTGACCATGTGGCCATCCAGAAGTCAAATGTTCTTCACTCCCCACCCTCTTCCCACACGTTTCGTGACTAGGGCTGTTCGAGCAACTCCCCCTTCACTGACAACAACTGTGCAGGGGAAAAAAGCCACTCTACCTCCTTGTTTGTCCTTTATACTCTCATACTGCTACCACACTCACAGCACTCTTGACACTGGATGTGTGAGTTTTTTCCCCCAGCAGGCAACTGTCTGGGATACCAGCTGGGTGTCCTGCAATTTAAGTCAATTTGACACTACCTGGAGATAGCCCAGATCCCACAGGTTAGGGGCTCAGGTCCCCAAGACTGCTCCCACCCCCACACCAGACATTAGTTGCAAGTAGTAGGTGTTCAACTTGGCTACAACTCAGAGGTTCCCATGACCTCTTTCCTTGGATTCTGTTACTTATTAGAACGGCTCACATAACTCAGGGGAACACTTGGTTATGTTGGCCAGTCCATAAAGTATGTGATAAAGGATACAGATGAACAGCCAGATGAAGAGATATGTGGGGCAAGGTTTCAGGTGGAGGGTGCCCAAGTTCAGGAGCTTCTGTCCCGGTGGAGCTGGGGTGCACCATCCTCCCAGTGTGAATGTGGTACCAACCTGGAAACTCTACGAATCCCTTATTATTGGGGTTTTGTGGAGGCTTCCTAATGCAGGCACAATCAATCATTAACTCTTATTCCCAGCCCATCTCCTTCTCTGGAGAATGGAGGGTGGAACTAAAAGTTCCAAGCTTCTAGTCATGGCTTGTTATTTCTAGTAACAGAACCCATCCAGGAGCCCACCCAGAGTCACCTCATCCCAACAAAAGATGCTCTTAGTGCTCTTGCCATCACTACAGATTCTATAGGCATTAAAAGGATAACGAGGGAATATTATGAATCCCTTTATGGCAATAAATTGTGTCAATAAGCCATGTAAATAAAATGACAAATTCCTTGAAAGACACAAATCACCAAAACTGGTTTTCAGAAACAACAGATAATCTGCATGGCCCTATTGCTGTAGTGATGTCAAATTCTTATGAATTTATAAGGTTTCAGGAGCTCTGGGCCAGGAACAAGGGGTAGAAACTAATATATAATTTTTCTATTATCTCCCAACAATGAATTAATTCATCTACTATTTTTCTAAACTAGTATCATATGTAGCTTCATTAGAAAAAAAATAATAAAATTAACTCAAATTGTTTTCTGTAGAGCTTAATTATGTAATGAAAATCTGTTTTCAAAAGGGACTCCATATCTATACTCCCACAAACAATTAAAAAGTTTGCAATCTTCATTGTTAATTCATTTTTGGTATAGTAAGTTTTTGTAAATGTTCAATGATCTAAGACATAGATGTATCTTCTGACATTGTTATTATCTTCTGTTACTTTTTTATCTGCTTTATCATTTCTGCAATGTGTTAAAATTTTATTTATGTGTACCCACAAATTATAATCATTTTCCTGAAATATGTTTATAATGTGTATTTTGTTTTTATATGTATTTTTAAGCATATTTATTCATTTTGAGAGAGAGTGAGAGCATGAGCAGGGGAAGGGCAGACAGGGAGAGAGAGAATCCCAAGCAGGCTCTGCACTGTCAGCATAGAGCCTGATATGGGGCTGGAACTCACAAAACTGTGAGAGCATAACCTGAGCTGAAACTAAAAGTCACACACTCAACCGACTGAGTAACCTGGGCGTCTCTATATGTATTCTAAATGAATATATGCTTTGAATTAGAACTTCTTGCTCCATGACACCCCAATTGACAATGAACCTCCACTTCTCTGTGATATATTGACATGATTTCCTTTTTCTCAATTAGTATTTTGAAACCACCTTTTAAAAAAATCTATATATTCCCTGGTTATTTTTTTCCAAGTTAAATTTGGGGATTGAAGTGATGTGGGGAGAGGTTTGGGGTGGGGGAGTGTGAGAGTTCCACCTTGACGCACACAGAGCTTCGACTGGGGATTGGCCATCCCAGCAAAGGGCCAGAGTAAAGGCAGAATTCAACAGTGAACCTATTTGAGCTTACAGTTTTTCTTTTGGAATGGTGTCCAAATACAAATTTAGTTACTTTAATAGATACAGATAGGGCCACGCAGATTATCTGTTGTTTCTGAAAACCAGTTTTGGTGATTTGTGTCTTTCAAGGAATTTGTCATTTTATTTACATGGCTTATTGACACAATTTATTGCCATAAAGGGATTCATAATATTCCCTCATTATCCTTTTAATGCCTATACAATCTGTAGTGATGTCAACTTCTAACGTTTCTGACATTAGAAATTTGTGTGTTCTCATCTTTTTCATATGATCAGTTTGGGTAGAGGTTCATCAATTTTAATGATGTTAAGGCTTTGGGTTTAACTAATTTTCTCTATAATTTTTCATTTTCTATTGCATTCATTTTTGTTTTGATCTTTATTATTTCCTCTCCTTTCTCTGGATTTCATTTCTCTTCCTTTTCTAGTTTCTAAAGGTAGAAGCTGGGCTCCTTGATTTGAGACCTTTATTTTTTTTCCATAAGTGTTTAATGTGGTAAGTTTTCATTGGATAACTGCTTTAGAAGCCTTCCACAAATTGTCTTATGTTGAAGGATTTTTTTCCCCCATTCCGTTCAAAATAATTTTCTCAGAGCAATTTTTTTTTTTTGGTGTGTGTGTATGTAACAAAGAGAGATTCATCAAACTTAGAAGGGATCTTCTGAAAGAGCTTCTACAAAAGTGCTATTGCAAATGCCATGCCTCTTCGTCCATTAAAAAAAGTATTTCCCTGAAACTGTGAATGAAACACAATGCCTACTCTTTGCACTTGTATTCAGTATTAATATTGGTGTTTTTGTCTAGCGCAATAAAACAAGAAAATGAATATATAACATTTGGAAAGGAATAAATAAGGAATTTATCACTAGCCACCTTAAATTTTTTCCCCGAATAACATCTGCACTGGGTCCTATTATGGAGATCCATTTTACTATTACAATTGTTCCCTACACTTTGTACATTTCTTCACTCCTGGTTCTTTTCTCCTTCCATGAGACCTATTACCTTCTAAGATACTTTGTAACCCAACAACTTAGACTGATTGCTTACTGTCTGTGTCCCTTAACCAGAATGCAATTTCCATAAGGAAACATTCCTTGTTTACGTTCTGCACTCATATATCATATACCTAGAAATGTGCCTGACCCACATAAGGTACATATCTGCTGAAGCACTAAACCAATATCCTGCACAGAGTTCCTGTTCATTTGCAACATTGTGTGTTGTTTCCAACTCTATCCACCTAGTCGAGTCTCTTCCTTCAATTTCTGTACTCTGGGATCTCTCAGGAAAGGAAAGAAACGGTATTTTGGATTGACCAAGTGGATAGGATGTGCTCAGCTTAGTTCTCTCACTTACTAGATTTCAGTGCCTTCTGATCAATTTGCATTAGGATTTTGCTCTCCCCATCTTGTCCTGACACTCCTGTTAAATATCTCTATTAATCATTTCTAATAGCGTTTGGAGACGTGCACAATTCATAAATGTTTTCCAGAAATAATCTTAAATCTCCAGCAGATGCTGCCAGTGCAATACAGGTGAAATGATCATCACTTCCCAGCAAGCGAGAGATCATGGAACCTCAAAACCTTTATCTCAGAGTTCAAAATCCCCCTTTCCGCACCTGCCCAGGTGCCATCACCGCAGCCATTTCCCTTACAGCAAACTGCAACTGGGTTAGTAGCTACCTACATTCCATATAAATTCATTATTATAAGGAGTTTATCTCAGGAAAGCCGGAATAATCATTCTCTTAAAAGCATTAGGCTCTCTCGAGCTGAAACATACAAAACCCAGCGGTCGGAGAGACATTTGCTCCTGGAACCAGCTGAGGAAAGCAGAGGCCCTCGCCACCCTCTACCACTTGCTTCAGGGCTGCCCCGGATGCTCCCTCCCCCAGCTCCAGCCCCCGGTGAAATCCGCTCAGCTCTCACCGCTCAGCTCTCACCTGTCCGCAGCCCTGGCCTTACAGGCTGCACTCTGGAGACTTCACAGCAGGGGGCATGTGATTGGCGGTGAGAGATGAGTTCCCAGATGGTGAGTGCATCTGAGCAACTGTTGCCAGGACGCCTCAGTGCTTCTGGGGGTGCTGCTCTGCTTTGCAAAGGGGAGAGGCATGTGGTGCTGACTAGAGTCCAGCGATCTGTGTCTAAATTTCTCTCGTTTGTAAACATTCACATCTCATTTACAGAAAATAAGGTCTCATTTGTTTTCTTGATAGAAACCAACATTTTACGGTAAAAAAAAAAATGTGGCAAAAAGTTAGTGGGGGACAAGGGCACCTGGGTGGCCAGTTAAGCCTCGGACACTTGATTTTGACTCAAGTCGTGATCTTGTGGTTTTGGGTTCAAGCCCCATGTCTGGCTCCGCGATGAGCATGGGGCCTGCTTGATACTCTCTCTCTGTCCCTCTCTCTCTCTGCCCCTCCCTGCTCTCTCTCCCAAAATAAACATTAAAAAAGAGTTTGTGGGGGACAGACAAGAGGAATAATCAGGGCTGTAGTAGTCTTAAAACACAAATGTTACTCTGACAGGTAACCAGATTTTAAAGGTGCTTCAATAGTCTCATCCTCGTACAAATCTAACCTTCTCTCTACCCTGGGACCTCAGGTGTTCTTTGGACCCAACCTTATTCATCGATCTGTCATCGATCTATCAACCATCTATCTTTCTATCTAAATACATACGTAATGTGTGGCCACCCCATCCACTTAGCCACCTACCTCCTTTTATACATTGTTCTTTTTTCAAAGAGAAAATCATTCTGACCAGAGACTGACCAGAGACTCTGATTGACTGGCTGGCTCACCTTCCCCTGAGAGCAAGGGCACTAAATTGAGATTCTCCCTGTGATTCACAAAGCCACTATGACAGGTGAACGTTGTGAGTCATTATTGGCCTGTATGTTGCTACAAGTCTTTATCGAGCCAGAGTGGTTAAGAATCACACTGATCTGAAGATTCATGTGTTTCTGTTGTGAGACTTCTCTATGTTTGTTTATTTTTCAGAGAGAGAAAGAGACAGAGCGTGAGCAGGGAAGGGGCAGAGATAGAGGGAGACACTGAATCCAAAGCAGGCTCCAGGCTCCTATCAGTACAGAGCCCAATGGGGGTCTAGAACTCACCAACTGCGAGATCGTGACCTGGGCTGAAGTCTGCTGCTTAACCGACTGAGCCGCCCAGGCGTCCCTCGATCTCTTATTAAAAAGAAAAAAATAGTCCTTTGCCCCCCTTGGTGCTGCCCCTTTACCGGCTACCACTGCGACTGGTGCCTCCCCCACTTGCGCCCTCACCCCGCCCTGGCCCTGTGGGCCCGGCCTGGCATGGCCTCCCGCCCTGCGCCCCCTTGCGGTGCCGCCCTCTGCGCCCAGCGGCGCCCCGGTCCCGTCCGCCAGCCCCGCCCACAGCGAGCAGCAGGACCGGGTCTAGGCCAGGTGCAGAGTCGGAGGGGCCTGGAGTACTCCGGGCTAGGAGAAGCTCCTCCGGAGCTTAGGTCATCAAGATGATTACCAACTGGTTGGAACACGTGGAGGGGGAAAGCACAGTGAAGTATTTGAGGCCATTAACATCACCAACAGTGAGGGAGTGGTTGTAAAAATTCTCAAGCCAGTGAAGAAAAAGGATAAAATGACAGGTTAAGGTCCTGGAGAAACTTCGTAGTGGAACGAATATCATTAAGCTGAGGGACACCGTGAAGGTCCCTGTGCCAAAGACATCAGCTTTGGGGGGCTTCTGGGGAGCTTAGTCAGTTAAGCATCTGGCTCTTGGTTTTGGCTCAGGTCATGGTCTGGAAGTCTGTGAGTTCAAGCCCTGCCTCTGGTGACAGTGTGGAACCTGTTTGGAATTTTCTTTCCTCATGCTCTCTCTCTCTCTCTCTCTCTCCTCATGCTCTCTCTCTCTCTCTCAGAGAATGAATAAATAAATTTAAAAACGATTACATCTGAAAATAATACTGTCATTTTCATCGAGTTCACTTTATTATTTTAGAAACAAGCATTTCGTAACTTTACAATGTTTTTACTTCCGAGTATCACCTATTCATACAACTGCATTTTTAAAATCGATTATCTAAATGATTAATATCTATAGTGAGGTCATGCTATCCGTCCTCCTTTATAATCTACACAGGTAAATAATTTCTTTTTATTTAAGTTTAATTCATTTCTGGTACAATTTTACGTATCTCGACTTTCATGTTAATGAAAAAAATGGCCTCTGATTTGGGTCACGCATGGTAATGATCTGTCAAAACAATTTATAAAATTATACTTCAATATTTTTACATGGCAGATTTGACATCTTTATTATGTTAAGATATAGTGTATAAATTTTTTTTAATGTTTATTTATTTTTGAGACAGGGAGAAACAGAGCATGAGTGGGGGAGGTGCAGAGAGAGAGGGAGACACAGAATCTGAAGCAGGCTCCAGGCCCCGAGCTGTCAGCACAGAGCCGGATGCGGGGCTCGAACCCACAGACCGTGAGATCACGACCTGAGCCGAAGTCGGCTGCTCAACCAACTGAGCCACCCAGGCGCCCCTATAGTGTATAATTTAATTCTAAGATGAGAGCAAGAAATTTACCTCTTAAAAAATAAATTTACCTCTACCATTTCAAATAAATCTCCAAGTAGTTTAACCATATATTAAATAAATAATTTCCCCAAATACTTGATGATTTACTTTCATCCGATACAGTTTTTGGTTTACTGACTCTGTTCTGTGCTACTGATCTGTATATTTCTTCAGCAGTGACAAGCTGTGGTTAATGGTCTTTGTATCTGGCACAGCAAGTTCTCTTCATTGAACTTAAGTGTAAATATATAGAAGATATAAAATACATTATGTAATATGGAATGTATATAATATATAGTATATAACTGGATATGTTTACATTTTTTGTTTTGTAGTATGAGAAAAACGTAGGGGTGCCTGGCTGGCTCACTCAGTAGAGCATTTGACGCTTGATCTCAGAGTTGTGAGTTCAAGCCACATATTAGGCATGGAGACTACTTAAAATAATAGTTAAAAAGAAAAATTTATAAATTTTCACTTGAATTACATGAAAAAGACACTAATTGTGTTAATCAAATCATTTACAGAATTATACTTTATGTCTTGGAAATAAGTTTATCTTTTTGTTTACTACTGATTTTAAGGGTTTTTTTTAGTTTATTTATTTTGAGAGAAAGAGAGAGAGAGAGAGAGAGAGAGAGAGAGAGAATCCCAAGCAGGCTCCATGCTCAAATATGAAACCCGACTTGGGGCTGGACCTCACAACTAGATCATGACCGACGTGAGCCGAAAATCAAGAGTCAGATGCTTAACTGAGCTACCTAGGCACCCCCAAACAGAGTATTATTTCTCCTTCTTCTCCCTCCTCTCCTTCTCCTTCTCTCCTTCCTCCTCCTTCTTCTTAAGTTTATTTTTTTTATTTTGAGAGAGAGACACACACATGGGGGCCGGGGAGGGGCCAAGAGAGATGGAGACAGAGAATCCCAAGCAGGCTCCACGCTGTCAGTGCAGAACCGATCACGGGGCTCAATCTCAAGATCTGTGAGATCATGACTTGAGCGGAAATCAAGAGTTGGATGCTTAACTGACTGAGCTGCCCGGGTGCCCCCAAACAGAGTATTTCTTGAAGACAGAGCATTCTTCTTAGGGAAGTCTCTCCTTAAAATCTTGTTGAATTTAATTTTCTATTAATTTACTTCAGATCTCTGCTTCTTTTCCCATCACTGATAAGGTTTTTTATCTGAGTGAAAGCACTGACTTTCTACAAAGGATCATAAAAAATAGACCTGGTTTGGATACCTGCCCCCTAAGAGTTTCCCTAATGTGATTATTCCTTTCTTTTGAATACCATGGTAATTCACAAACGAAGCTAGATTCCTTGCATTTAGAATTACAGGAAAATCTGATACATCTCGTTAGCTGATGAGCTTACAAGCATCTGTATTTTAGGCAGGTTTTACCTTCTTTAGTTGCCAAACTGCTCATTTATCTGGTCCCTCTGGATAGAGATGTCACTTGATTTTAAGAGGCCTGCCTAAAGACAGAAGAAAAAAGTATAGTAAGAATAAAGTAATTTTACAATGAAATGCTAAGAATAAAATGTATATTGTCTTAGGTTGAAAAACATTGCCTTAAAGACACAAAACTTAGAAAATATTATTAATAGAAGAAAATGTCTTTGAAAATTGGTATAATGGAGTATTTCGAATATATGTGAAAGTTAACAGCATAAGGCCCACAGACTTATTCCTACCTTCAACAGTTAATTATCAGCACACAGTCATTTCATTTCATCTATACTGTCACCCACATTATCCACACTGGATTATTTAACAAAAAAAAATCATATGTATAATTATATTCTCAAGTAAATAATCAAAAACATACTTCTACACAATGACATGGGATCTAAAGACTGGATTCATTCATAAGGAGGACCTTTATAATACTTACAAGAACAAAAAACTCAATAATGTCATTAAATAACAATAAGAGTTCATGTTTTCCTTATTTACCCCCATATAATTTGTGTTCTTTTTTTTTTTTATGTTTATATTTGAGAGAGAACAGGAGCAAGGGAGGGGCACACGGAGGGAGACACAGAATCTGAAGTAGGCTCCAAGCTCCAGCACACAGCCCGACGTGGTGCTTGAACCCACAAACCTCGAGATCATGACCAGAGCCAGTCGGATGCACATCAGTGCAAATACACACACACACACACACAGACCAACAAAGGATGCTATATTTCTTATTTATTTAATCGCTTGCAAGGTGATAGATCAGCCAGGGCCAATCAGAAGAGAGAAACCACACCAGAATTTGCAGTGAGAATTAATATAAAAGACTAATAGGAGTGCCTGGGTGGCTGGCAGTTAAGCATCTGACTCTTGATTTCTGCTCGGGTCATGATCCTGAGGGTTGGGAGTCTGAGCCCCACATCTGCACTGACAGGGAGGAGCCTGCCTCTCTCTCTCTCTCTGCCCCTCCCCTGCTTACACATATATGTAAGTATACACATGCACTTGTGTGCTCTCTCAAAATAAGTAAAAAAAAAAAAAAAAAAAAAAAAAAAAAAAAAAGACCAAAAGGGAATTGGTGTAATGACAGATTGATCAGTAAAAATAGAAAAAGCCCTAAAACATATAGGAAGAACAAATATTAGAAGCCACTACCCTTTGGGCTGAGATTGTGTCCAAGTATGACATCCCCCCTACCCCACCAAAGGGCCTTTCTAAGATCTTGTTGGAAAGGGCAGGCGGTGATTTATGGAATGACAGACTCACTTGGATGCCTCCCCAGCAGCATTTCTGCGAGCTCTCCTCTGGAGGATGGGAGTGTTAGGCAAAGCAGGGGTTGGGCACTTCAAAATTTCCCAGTGACGGTGGTATTAGGAAGGCTGCTGGCTGCAATGCAAGGCAGGACCTGGGAGCTGGAGACTTACACCGAGTCATTCAGGGATCTGGCTCTGGACTCACCCACAACATACCGATTGCATCCTGGGAAGTGCCCTCTGACTCTCTATCTCAGGCCCAGAGTTAGTGAGTGGCTCTTCCTTCTATCTGATACTCCTGTAGTCTTTAGAGTTCTTGCAACTTTTTAAAAATGTTTTATTTTTGAGAGAGAGAGCGCGTGAGTGGCAGAGGGACAGAGAGGGGGACAGAGGCTCCAAAGCAGACTCTGTGCTGACAGGAGCGAGTCCATGGGGTCTCGAATTCACCAACTGTGAGATCATGATCAACCGAATTGGTCACTCAACCGACTGAGTCACCCAGGTGTCCTCAGTTCTCGCTACTTCTTACCCACCAATCCCCTTGTTCTCCAGTCCTCTGTTACAGTTCATTTTTCTTTTTTTTTAGCTTTTTTTTTCTTTAAGTTTTAAGTTTATTTATTTTGAGAGAGAAAGAGAGCACGAATGGATAGGAGAAGAGAGAGAGTGAAGAGGGAGTATCCCAAGCAGGCTTCGCACTGTCAGCATGGAGCCTGATGTGGGGCTTGAACTGACAAACCATGAGATTATGTCCTGAACCAAAATCAAGAGTCCGCGCTTAACTGACTGAGCCATCCAGGCACCCCAACTTTACTTTATATTAACCGTTCCCTGTTCAAATTATGGTGCAATAAAGACTCCCTGTTCTCTCCACTTTCTCTGTTCCCCCTACAGTCTGCGTAGGACACAGAGGCCAGAGTGACCCTATACACACACAGGTTGGGTCCCCCTCCCTATTCCAATACTATGTCCACACTGGCCCATTATTTCACTTAGAGAAAACTCCAGATTCTTTGCAATGGTCCATGGCGGCATTTGGATGGAAATCTTTTCAGGATGACCCTGGATGTAAAGTTGTCTTCTAGGTACACACGGTGGGCAGAGGAGTTTCTCTCAGCATCACCTGCCTGTTGAGTGGCTACCAGGGCAGTAAGCTTCATTCTAATATCTCTGGGGTGATGGGACTCAGACCATCTCCAAAGTGCATTGGCTTCTGTTGTTTTCTCTGCTGGATCTTGCATGTCCTGTTAAAAATCTACATTCCAATGAAAGTGACTGGGCCAGTAAACAGCAAAAACTTTAGTTTAAAAAATATATTTGTCTACTGTTCTAGACTACCACAAGATAACCTTATAGGCCCACTAAATGTTGTCGCCTATTTTTTCTTTGACTTTGAGTGTTCGAGCATCATGGTCTGGGCCAGTGGCCCCGTGGTCCTTGTCCTACTCAGGTACAAGCAGTGAGTCCCACACATTCATAGCCACAGCCTTTCCCTCAGACCTTCCCATGAGGCCAGAGCCACACGCACCATGCTGGCCCTGGTGAGCTCCTTTGTCTGCTGTTATTGTTTTTCTTCCATTTTGTCTCTTTGCATAATACTTATTCTGAGTCCGAACCAGTGGCCAGTAAACAATGGTGTTTGTAGCATCATGTTTTCCAACATTCAGTCCATTTGTGCTCATCCACAATGAGATGCATGTCTCTTGGTTCTGCTCTGACTGCTGGACAAGGAAAACAATTTTCCTTAATCTGGTAAAACAACTGTGTATCTTTTGATCTGTGCAGATAAATCTATTTTTAATTTGACCCTTTGTTAATATATACATGACTGTTTGGTGCTAGTTACAATTTTAGAAATCTGTGATATCCAGTGATTAACACCCCACTCTCATACAGGTAGAGTCGAGCCAAAATAGATTTATACAACATGCAACTATTACTTAACACACACAGGCTGTATTCTCAACTAAGAAGTTTAAGGTTCTCAGGAAAGTATAGTGTATGAGAACGACCAAGTTTGCCAACATAAGTAAGATACCACTTAGATCTAGTATAAAATAGGGCTTTTTAATAGTTTTAATATTTTTTTCCCTAAACATAAGTGAATGAAGCTGTATCTATCAGGGAAAAGATCTGGAATGGCCCATATGGGGAATGTACATGCAACCTTAACAAACAACAAAACTGTAGTGTTTGTGGCAGAATACCACAGGTCAGACAAAAATTAAACTTTATCCTAACAATGATGAAGGTCAATGAAGAGGTGCAGGAACATCTTTGAATCACCACCTTTGCTTTTTAGATGTCGCTTAGTACATACATAATTAAATGTGTTCTATTTGAAAGAAAATGTCTTTTTTTGGTTTTTTTTAAATGTTTTTTATTTTACTTTTGAGAGAGAGAGAGAGAGAGAGACAGAGCACAAGCAGGGGAGGGGCAGAGAGAGAGAGAGGGAGACAGAGAATCCAAAGGAGACTCCAGGCTCCAAACTGCCAGCACAGAGCCCGACATGGGGCTCGAACTCACGAACCGTGAGATCATGACCTGAGCCAAAGTCGGATGCTTAACCGACTGAGCCACCTACGCGCCCCAAGAGAATGTGTTTTTATTTAAAGAAAAGGCAGGCGCCTGGATGGCTGTCAGTTGGACGTCCCATCTTGATTTCGGTTCAAGTCATGATCCCAAGGTCATGGGATCGAGCCCTCCATCGGGCTCTGCGCTGAGCGTGGCGCCGGCTTAAGATTTCCTTCCTCTCTCCCTCCACCCCTCTCCCCTGCTTGCACTCTCTCTAAAATAATGTAAACAAAAGACAAAATTTCAAGAGCTTACGCATTTTTCACTCTATTTCTCACATTTAGTATCAAATATGAGTTTTTTCCGCCCACTGACCTATTTTTCTCTATTTAATTCAGGCTGTTCATACTGTCCTTAAGGATTTTCTATTACTTTAGTTTAGTTTCTTTATCTTGAAAGGGAGAGAAAGGGAGAGGGAGAGAGCAGGGGAGGGGTGGACAGAGAGGGAGAGACAGAGAATCCCAAGCAGGCTCCACTGTCAGCACAGAGCCGGACACAGGGCTCAAACTCACAAACCATGCGATCATGACCTGAGCTGAAATCAAGAGTCAGATGCTTAACTGTCTGAGCCACCCAGGAGCCCCCTTGTCTTTAAAGACTTTAGTTCAGTCTTTTAATTTTCCTGAAGAGTCCAGGCAATTTTACAACTACAGTAAAACCTTGGATTGTGAGTATTCCACAAAAAGGCAAACATTTCTAATAAATTTTAACTTGATAAATGCAATGCCTTGCAATACAAGTAGTTTGTGACACCAAACTTCACATGATTACAACTGAGCCAATGGTTCTTAACTCTCTCTCTCTCTCTCTGGGGGATTGTGGGTGATTGTCTTCCATGCTCAGATATCCGGTCTCAGGCCACGGTGTTTGGCAGAAATCAGTGATTTTTCAACATTGGAAGGTGCCCACAACTGACACTAGTGTATTTTGTCACTTCAAAGCACCTATAGACAGTCCTTTGCTTCTCCATACAAGACTGAGCTTAGGAATGCTTTGCTTCATTCTAGGTCAGCCTGCCTGCAGATAGAGATCCTTTCCTCTGCTGCCTTATAGCCAGTTCCATTAAATATAGTATATGACAAGAGTTTATTAATACTGTACTGCAATTAATATCCATGCAAGCATACACAATGGCCCCCATGCAGAAAGATTCCTCTGAGGCAATAGATAGCAGTGATTTGGCTAGTGACAGTGAAAGTCATCCTACACAAGAACCCTCCTCTCTTCTCCCTCACACCAGCCACGAAAGTTTTCAAAGGTAAGTGCAGGTTAATTTATTTTTCTTTACATTTTGTACTATATTACAGTATTGTAATCATTTTTATATAAATATTTTTGGGTCGTGAAATGAATCATCAGAGTTTCCATTATTTCTTATGGGGAAATTCACTTCGATATACAAGTGCTTTGGATTACAAGCATGTTTCTGGAACAAATTATGCTCGCAAACCAAAGTTTCACTGTATTTTATAATTTTTGATAAATCATAGGGCTGAATGCGGACTTTGAGAATGTACAACCTTATTTATTTGCACACAGAAAATGGTATTTAAAGGCCTCTTTAAGTCCAATTAATTTTTTTTTAATTTTTTTTTTAATGTTTATTTATTTTTGAGACATAGAGGCACAGCATGAACAGGGGAAGGGCAGAGAGAGGAGACACAGAATCGGAAGCAGGCTCCAGGCTCTGAGCCGTCAGCACAGAGCCCGACGCGGGGCTCGAACTCACAGACCGTGAGATCATGACCTGAGCTGAAGTCGGCCGCTTAACCGACTGAGCCACCCAGGTGCCCCAGTCCAATTAATTTTTTAAAAGATTTCATGCACTGTGCAACTTTTTTGAGCACAAGTTTGCACAATAGTCTCTGATGAGGCCTTATTGTTCCCATTAAATCCACTCAGTCTCTGCTCTCAGGTCAGGGTGCTTCTCTAAATAACCCAGACTAAATGCTTTCTAATTACCTACCAGTCACCAACTAACTTCTGTCTTCTTTAGTCCTAAGGTAATTCCTAGACCAATTAGTTCCTGAATAGTTGATAAGAAAACATTGTATCTATAACTGAACCTTAGCCCAATAACACCTAATTCATAGTTAATCAATGAAGCCACAGAAGATACAGCAGTTCCTTATCTTTGATGACCCACCTCTGACTCAGGCAGACCCCTCCCAGTGAGCTCTCTGAGACCTGCTCTAATGCCTGCCCTCAGTTCCTTCCTCACCTGCATGTTTGCCCAACCTTATTGGTCTGTACGTTCTATGGAAGAAATCATATTTTCTAACGGTGCATCTGAAATTATTTTATCTTTATGGGTTTACTAACAATTTGTTCATACATACAAGCTAAGTATCCTCATGTCCATCTGGAGATGAGAAAACACATTTACAGCCTATGAACTCCAGCCATCATTCCACGGCACCACTTGACTCAACCTTGTTTGTCCAAGTTCCAGATCCTGTTAATGGAAATACATTGCTTCCAAGTAACTGATCATTCTGTTTTTGAAGTTTAATGAAATCATTTGGGCAAAGATTTTTCTTCCAAGTAACTGATCATCCTGTTTTTGAAGTTGAATGAATCGTCTGAGGAAAGATTTTCCTTTTGCATTTTATGGACTGATCTGTTTCACCTGATTTTCAGCCAACAATCACTCTCTGGGTCTGTGAGAAATTGATATGGATGCTGATTGTGTTTATTTCATCCCTTGCCTCTTATGACAGAAATCTTATTCAAGAGAAACCTGCTAGTTAAATCTAATATTCAACTTTTTTCTTCGTTTCCCATTTCCTTTTTTCCCCCCACTCTTTTCCGCTCTGTGCAGGTTATGTATAATTCATCTCCATTAAATTCTTACATTTTGTTTGTTTTTTGGTGCTATCATATAAGGACCACACTTATGTTTATCCCATTTTATTTATTTTTTAAAAATTTTAATGTTTATTTATTTCCGAGAGAGAGAGAGAGGCAGAGAGACAGAATCTGAAGCAGGCTCCAGGCCTGAGCTGTCAGCACAGAGCCCAACGCGGGGCTCGAACCCATAAACCGCGAGATCATGACCTGAGCCGAAGCTGGATGCTCAACTGACTGAGCCACCCAGGTGCCCCTGTTTATCCCATTTTAAACACACTTATCTCATGGTACATTTGCATTCACGAACTGTGGAAAGGGATGAGCTCAAGCTGATTCCTGTTCCGTTATATTTCTCACTGTGCATGTGCATAACTTTCTCCTGTCCTTCATTCTCCTTATTACAATGGGTCTAGACAGCATGTTTCCCTTTTCTAAACATCCCCTTCTGGTAACTTCCTCCTTCTTTGTGTTGCATTATCTATAGTTCTGCTTCTTCTTCCAAGTTTTAGATTTTTAGCTTTCCTTTAAAATTTCCAATGGCTTTGCCCCTTTCCAACTGCTTTTGAGATTTCCTCCATCTGATATTTCTTTCTTTTTTAAAGTAAGCTCTATACCCAATGTGGGGCTTGAACTCAAAACCCCAAGGTCAAGAGTCACATACTCTACCAATTGAGCCAGACAGACACTCCTGATATTTCTTTTTAGTTGTATAGACATTCTCATTTTTCCTATCTATATTGTGTTCTTTACCAAACCATTGTATTTGACGTCCAATATTTCCACATATCACAACTTTTTTTAAATTTTATTTTTACTATTACTGTTTTTGAGAGAATCTTGAGCAGGCTCCATGCTCAGTGCAGAACAGGCTCAGACTCACAACTGTGAGATCATGACCTGAGCCAAAATCTAGTCAGATGCTTCATCAACTGAACCACTCGCTGATCCAACTATCACAACTTTCATATTGTACTATATTACTAATATCCTCCTCACTTTAAAAACTACTACATTTTACTTTACAGATATTTTAGTCTTTTACAATATGTTTTTCCAAAAAACAAACAAACAAACAAACAATGTTTTTCCAGTGTTATAGGTAACTTCGAAAGATAAGGCCAAGATGCCTTCTTCACTAGGTATGAAGAAACCAGAAAATCACGGTAATGAAAAGGGTGGTGTCAAACAGTCAAGTAATCTATATGCAGCACCAGCTGGTAGGTTTTGCTTGCCAATCTGCTATAGATTTGTCTAGTAAAGAAACCACGAGCCCAAATGGAATGAGAAAGATTATTCCTCACACAGACAGCATAAGAAAGTTGGCAAACATTCTGTCACCTCCTACTATGCTTGTCACATAGGACACCACCAAACCAAAGGGAACAGATTACAGGCAACATGTGTAGTGGTACTGTTGCTGAGGAGCCTATTCAAGCCTGAATCTGAGTGGTTTTATATTCTTGCAGATGGACCCTACGGAAGGAAAGATTAAATGGAAAGGAAGGTGTTGAAACTCTCATACACTGTTGGTAGGACATATGAAACAATAACCATTTCACATCGGTCTGGCAATTTCTTAAAAGTTAAATATTTACCTACTCTGTGCTTCAGGCATTGATTGCACTCAGAGGTATTAACACAAGAGAAATAAAACATGTATCTGTATAAAGATTTATATCTGAATCTTCACAGCAGCTTTATTTGTAACAGCCCAAACCTGGAAACCCAGATCTCAATGAACAGCTGAACAGAACATCAGACAGCCGTAGATCCATACCAGAGAATACCACCTCGCAGTGAAAGAACGATTTTTTTGAATCTCTAACTATGCAGCATATATGAAACTAGAAAAAAGTGTAAGTACTTTATGATTCCAATCATCTAAAATTCTAGAAAATGTAGTCTCTTGTAAAGGAAAGTAAATCCAAGTTTGCCCAGAGAGCCAGAGAGGGCAGGGAAAGAGATTAATAAAAAGTAGGAGGTAACTATGTGTGGGAGTTATGTTTATTATCACAATTATGATTTTACTGATAATACTATGTGAAAAACTTACCAATTTAGACACCTTAAATATGTGCAGTTTACTTCATGTCATTATAACTTAAAGCTTTAAGCAAAGGTTCAAAATAGAAGTACAGATCTCCCCCTCTTTATAAAAAATCAGATCTGGCAATCCCTATATAATCTCCATCACCTCTTTTTTTTTTTAATGTTTATTTATATTTGAGAGAGCGAGCAAGCGTTGGGGAAGGGCAAAGAGAGAGGGGTGGAGAGAATCCCAAGCAGGCTCTGCACTGTTACAGCAGAGGCCGACATGGTGCTCAAACTCATGAACTAAGATCATGACCTGAACTGAAATCGAGTCAGATGCTTAACTGACTGAGCCACCCAGGTGCCCCGTCCATCACTCACTCCTAATGCTTTAGGAGGAATGCCTTACCTCAGGAATTGCAAACACTGGTGGGTAATGGAGGATGTTTCCACCTCAGTCCCAGAGGCTGTATCACTGGACCACGAGATCTCCCTTCTCTATCCTTGCTCTCTGGCTTGTGTAATAAGTCCTCTAAGGTCAACAGCCCAGAAAGCTACAGGAATCCACAAAACCTTTATTTTCTCTGCCAGTGACCTCAGCTACTCAAGACACAGGCCGGAGGTACGTGCTCACCCAACACAGCCACAGCCAGTCACAGCGACAGCCATGAGTGCACTTTTAGAAGAGGCACGGTCCACTTATTTACTGCTGGTTCCACCTCTCTCTGTCAACCCAATGTTTGTGCACCAATTACGGTACTCCCTGGGCCCTATGGCTTTACAATCAGTGACACTACTTTACAAAACTCTAGACATCAGGGCACATGGGCCCTCTGAAGGATCTGGGGAAGAGACTCCCCTTCTCCCCGTGGTCAATAAAGAATATGCACTAAAAAAAAAAAAAAAAAAAAAAAAAAAAAGAATATGCACTAAAGCAAAGGAACCAATTCTGGAAGTACCGAATACTATCGCAAGTGCCTGCTCCTCAATGTGACCTCTGGGCCCACAGAAAGACCTTGGCATTCAGGCTGCAAATTATACAAAGCCTGCAGTCCTTCCTTGGAGGCCATGGGCAACAATGCAAATCAGGCCCAAACTCAACAGCTGTTGTCTGCCACCATACAGTCTCTTCTGAGGCGCACCAAAGTTTAGAGCTCCCACACAAGCAGTTTACCCCTGCATGATGCTTTCAAAGCACCCATTAGTGAATACAACCCCCAAGAAAAAAGGTGGCTTGAACAATAAGGCTCTTTTTACTGCACAAACCACGGCAAAGTAAGGCAGTGAACAGGTTGGTGACATGGAGACTGGAAAAATCAATCACGAGTGTCATATGAAAACAATGTCCATGAAGACAAACTTTCTCTGCAAGTCACCAACAGAACACAAATAAGGTCTTTTAGGAGAAAACTGGGTCAAGTACACGCGTTAATTAGAGGGAAGGTAACAATGCTCCCCCAAAGGCTTAGGTGGTTCATTTTCTCCAGAGATAACACAGAGGTCTACTTCCGTAAATACTGGGGTGACTGATGTATACCATGGGGCCTGGGCCTTTCAGGCAGTAGAGTTCAGATGACTTGTACCACAGAAACTGGCAGTGACAATTTCAGCAAGAGCCCCAACCAGGTCAGGAAGAGCGGTTCCTGGAAGCTTCCCACATACCTGGAACATACACAGAATCTTCCCTGTGGTATTTTAAGATGCAGGAGTTCAACTTCAGGAAGATGTCTCCCTCACCAAGGCTCTCCTCCAAAGTCCTTATATCAAACGAGTAAACAGCCTGTTCTCGGAGTAAACAGCCTGTTCTCGGCATGGCCACGGCTTTACTCTGTATGAACTCTCTGGTGCCTGATAAGGTGACACTTTCGGCTAAAGGCTTTCCCACATTCATCGCACTTGTGAGGTCTTTCTCCAGTGTGGACTTTTTTGTGTCGAGTGAGGTTACATCTCTGGCTGAAGGCTTTCTCACATTCCGTGCACTCATAAGGCCTACCTGCACTGTGAAAGTTCTGGTGCTGAATCAGAGCAGACTGCTGACTTAAGACTTTCTCACATTTCCTGCATGTATACAGACTTCCTGTGTGATGGTGAATGAGGCTAGATCTTCGGCTGAAAGCTTTTGCACGTCTGTTGCACTCACAAGGCCTTTCTCTGCTGTGAATTATTTGGTGTTGAGCAAACTGGGTGTCACTGAAGAATTCCCCACGTCCCCTGCACTTGGGAGGCCTGTCTCTAGTATGAACTCTATTGTGTTGAGTGAGGTAAGACTTGCGGGTAAAGGATTTCTCACATATCCTGCACTCATAAGGCCTTTCTCCAGTGTGAACTCTATGGTGTTTAATGAGGCAAGATTTGTCAACAAAACATTTTCCACATTCACCACACTTATAAGGCCTCGCTCCAGTATGAACTCTCTGATGTTTAGTGAGGCTAGAGCTTTGTCTAAAGAATTTCCCACATTCACGGCACCCATAAGGCTTTTCTCCAGTGTGAATTCTCTCATGTACAGTAAGGGTAGACTTTTGGCCAAAGGATTTTCCACATCTGCTGCACTTGTAAGGCCTTTCCCCAGTGTGAGTTCTTTGGTGCTGAATGAAACTGAAGATGTTGGTGAAGAATTTTCCACATTCGTTACATTTATAGGGCATTTCTCCAGTGTGGATTTTCTGATGCTGCAAGAGGTTAAACCTTCGGGTAAAGGATTTCCCACATTCACTGCATTTGTAAGGCTTTTCTTGGGCACGGACACTCTGCTGTTGAGCATGAGTGTATGTGTGGCTGAAGGCTTTCTTGCCTTCAGACCAACGGTGATGGCTTTTCCCACTGTGAACACCTTCCCCACACATGGTGCCACTGTGTGCTTTGTGTCCTCTATGACTGGCCTGGTGCTGCCGCTTGCCTGAACCGGCAACGAAGTCCTTGTCAACCTCCCCACAGGTGAAGGACTCCCCTGATACATGGGATCTGCAGCTCTTCACAAGTGAAGCCCTTTTCAATGGTTTCTCTACATTGTGCTGCTTCCTGTGCAGGTGAGGGTTTGCAGTGAAACTGGGTCGTTTCCCACGTGTGCGAGGTCTCAGCTGGGGACCTGTTCTCTGATGCAGAGCCACACCCAAAATGTCTTTTAAGACAAGACCACATACCTCACAGGGGTGTGCCTTCTGGGGATTTGGGCCTGCCTGGTGAGTCCTAACCCGCGACACTCCTACAAAAGCACTCTGGTTAGAAGGTGCCTCCCCATCCTCTGCTCCATGCCAAC
Organism: Paguma larvata; assembly: GCA_030068075.1. Classification (NCBI taxonomy): domain Eukaryota; kingdom Metazoa; phylum Chordata; class Mammalia; order Carnivora; family Viverridae; genus Paguma; species Paguma larvata. The sequence continues at coordinate 5,613,074 of CM057841.1, read as the reverse complement.
AACCTGAAAGCAGAGAAATTCCAGTGAAGTACACAAAGGCAGTAGTGGGAAGAGGCAGTATCATCATCAATATGTGTCCAATACACCAGTGGATGAGTTGATGGCACTGTTTCCGGGATGAAAGAGTTGAGGTGAGGGTCAAGAAGCTGCCTCTAAAGGTCACACAGCGGGGAGGTCTCACCAGGTGAAGAACACATGGAGGGGACATGGTGCAGGGAGGAGCAGTAGGATCCACAGCTCATTCCTCTGCTAATGGTTTTCGGTAAATCCTTGCTGGTAACTGTGCAGAAGGGCACACCAGGGCCCAGGGAAACCAAGTGTACGAGAGTTGGCGTTTAAAAACCACATAAGGATATGTGCACACCTCACGATATGGTATGTACAGGCCGACGTGACAGAGTACTGCAGAGGAAGCAGTAAGAGAGGGACTCAGAGGTGAGAATGAACCAAATTCAGAGCAGAAATGACAAGTCAGCAAGTGTCAAGAATGGGGAAGGAAAAGTAGAAATGAGGTGGCCAGTGGCACCAAAACTCAAGGAGAATAGGACAGGTTTCTGGTATCATCTGAACACACCCCTGATGAACCTATCTTGTCAAAGTTGGAGTCATGTTCATCCTGTGAAGCAACCACGACTCTCCTCCCCGACCCAGGGTGCAGGAGCTAAATGGGACTACATGATTCAAGTCCTAAGGGAAATGCAGGACAAATGAATGATCAGCACGGGCCCAGAGCAACTAAACATGTAAGAGACCACAAAAAAGAAAATTACTATTGCCAAAACAGTCCCCAGAGGGGAATCCTGTAAGAACTGCCATAGTCCACGTAAGTACTGACCATGGCAGTGCCTACAATTCCTGGCATAGGCAGGGACAAGGGAATGTTCTCACCTATAAGAAGTGGGCAAAACCTAGGGTAGGGAGGTGCTGTGGATTTGGAGTCAGCCAGACAGTAAAAGGGCAAGCAAGGTGGAAACCAATAGCATAACCTCAAGACTACTGGTCATGAATCCTTCCCAATGAGGCTCTGGGACAGGGCACTCAGCCCAGCCCTAACGACGACCACAAGTTACTGGGGAAACGAGGAAGGAAGCAGCACCCATGTTTCTGATGGGAGAAGTACCGAGCTACCCCTGGGATAAAAGCAGAAAGGCAGAGCTTAGCCCAGGTCTCTGGGGTGGGAATGAGGGCCTTACCCAGGGAGGTCACAAGTGCAAAGTTCTCCAGCATCACTTTGCGGTACAGCCGTCTCTGAGCCTCATCAAGGAGACCCCATTCCTCCCAGGAGAAGTACATGGCCACGTCTTCAAATGCCATACTGTCCTGTCAGGTTGGAGAAAGACGAAACTACAAATAGCCCCTCTCCCAAGGACCCACAATCTCTTTGCCCAACAAAACCACCATATTAGGGGTGCCTGGGGGGATCAGTCAGTTAAGTGTCTGACTTCAGCTCAGGTCATGATCTCATGGTTCGTGAATTCGAGCCTCACATTGGCTTCTGGGGTGACAGCTTGGAGCCTGGAGACTGCTTCAGATTCTGTGTCTCCCTCTCTCTGCCCCACCCTGCTCACATTCTCTCTCTCTCTCTTCCTCTCTCTGTCAAAAGTAAACAAACATTTAAAAAAATTTTCTAAACTCCGTGCCACTGGCACCACTGGTGCTCTTTCCTCATGGTCCCGTTAATTGCTGTATTCGGTCCTCAGCAATGATAGTGGATCATCAGATAAACACTATCTAAACTCTGGGCCTGGCGCAAACGACCCCACTCCTCCTGCCAATATCCCTGCTGTCCTCCAGACTGCGCATCCCAGACACAACCAAGTTTGGGCTTTCCCTTCAACCTTGTCTCCAATAAAGGGACCCTGGGGCCATTAGTTCACGCTCCCTCTCCACAGGCACACTACTCTGGAGACCGTGCCTCTTTCACATCTCTGGAACCCACAGATGCATTCCCGCCACCACTATACCCTCCCCGCCCCACAGCACAGGCTTCCCCTGAACTCTCCCCTCGACACTTCGCACGAGGCCTCAAGACAGTGATTGCTTGGCAAACTCAAACAGGATCCAGCACTACTCAATCTCTGATGGCTTCCACTACCAAGGGCAGTCCAGAATCCTGCTAGGAAAGCCTCCCCTTCATCAGGAGAAAGATGCCTCTGTTCTTTGCTTCAACCTCGCCAACCAGAACTACACCCACATCTCAGATATTCCCGGCCCTCTTCACCCTGTGTGCTGCCCATCCTCTCCCTCCAGTCACACTCGAACCTCATTCAAAACCCAGACCCACTGCTCTTTTACCCTGGGCCTAGTAACTCACAGACGACCACAGTGGACTCCGAAATAACCTACCATCCTGACTGAAACATCTCATGCCCCACCCAAGGTCACCACAAAATCCTGGGGAGTCGGTAGAAAGGTGAAAAAGCACCAGCTCTAGCCTGAGTATCATCGTGCCTCAATTACTCCTATGCCACCACAACCTTCTCATGTCCACTTCTCTCCTGGAAACCCTGGTCACCTGCCAAATCATCCTTCTTGCCCACGCCCTCCTCGTGGCCACTTTTCTCCCTCATCTGTGTCCCCAACACCCTCTACCTTCAACCAGGTGCCCAAGCAAGAGGCCCAGTTCTTGGCCCACACCTTCTTGGACTGCTTGTACTACCACCAGGACCTGAAAAATCCCCCTCCTCAATGTAACCCACAGCTCCACCTAGGCTGACACAGTGGCAATCACCTTTGGGATAGCTCCAGCCAGATGCCTGACCCCATCAGCAAAGTGTGCGTGCAACTGCCCACTTAATGCCTCCACTCAACAGTCGCTGAAACATCTCAGGCTGAACATGGCTGAAACAAACCTTCTGATATCCCCACTGAAAACTGTTCCCACCTATGGACTACCCCATCTCAGTTGATGGAGCTTCCATCCTTCCGCTATCGAGACCAAAAAAGTTCACATCTTCCCTGATTCCTTGCTTTCTCTCCTTCACCTTCCACAACAGAAAGTCTGGTTGGTGCTGCTTTAAAAAAATGAATCCAGAATCCAACCACTTCTCCCACCTTGAGGGCCAGCATTTACATCCGCTAACACTCGGCTAGCCAATTGCAGTAGCATTCTTCTGGGTCATCCTTCTCCCTCCCTGATCCCAGCATCTGTTCTCCACTGTACAGCCAGATGAAGCCGTGGATAAGATCACTTGACTCTCTTTTTTTAAAGCAGTAGCCCTGATCCATTTCAGAATGGCTACCTTTTTTTTTTATGTTTATTTTTGAGAGAGACAGAGCGCGAGTGGGGGAGGGGCAGAGAGAGAGGGAGACACAGAATCTGAAGGGAGCTCCAGGCTCTGAGCTGTCAGCAGAGAGCCCAATGCGGGGCTCGAACCCACAAACCGTGAGATCATGACCTGAGCTGAAGTCTGAAGCTTAACTGACTGAGCCACCCAAGTGCCTCAAGATCACTCTACTCTTAATCAAACTTATTACCTCCGAATAGACACGTGATCTCAAAGGCAGCCATTCCAGCCCTGCCTCCTGCCCCTTGCTTCCATGAGGAAAAAAAAGGAAACCTTCAGTTCCCTTGACATTCCCAGCTAAATTACACCTTCAGTATTTGCACATATTGGTACTTGTTCCTAGGATAACTTTCCACGCCTCTTTCAACTGGTTGCCAGAAACAAGAACCCCTCAGGACTCCATGCTTGGGGTTTCTCCAAGGTCCCCCAGACCCAAGGCCTGGGAGAATGGCAGGCAGAGTCCCAGGACACCTTAACTTCAGGACTGAGACTTCCTCCACTTACCTGTGTTGGCCTCAGGAGCATTTCTTCAGCCACAGAAACCTGTGAAGAGAGGAAGGCCTTAGAGAAAGGCAACCATGGCCAGGCTCCATGGGCTCAGATCTCCTGGTACCCCTGCCCCGCCCAAGGGCCAGATGATCTCAGCTGTCAAACCCTTGTGCTTCAGTGAGACTCTTACCATGGGTGTGACCCTGCTCAAGATGCAACCTCCCGGCGCCTCACTGTCCTCATCAACACTCTTCCAATCTGTTCTCTTTAAGAGCAACTCTGGGGAAACCTTCATTTATTATTATTATTTTTAATGTTTATTTATGAGAGAGCAAGCGACCGGGAGAAGGGCAGAGAGAGAGAGAGAGAGAGAAAGAGAGAGAGAGAGACAGACAGACAGACAGACAGACACAGAATCCAAAGTAGGCTCCAGGCTCTGAGCTGTCAGCTTGAACCAACCAAAGGTGAGATCATGACCTGAGCCAAAGTCGGACTCTTAACCGACTGAGCCACCCAGGAGCCCCAACCTTTGGGAAATTTTTAAATCCCAAACGGAGACCGTGTCCCTCCTTTGGCCAAAATTCTGGCCTGTAGAGTCCTCACATGAAGGGACAACCCTGCAGCCCGCCAGTGCCCCCGTGACTCTGCCGCATACCGTCTGTTTCCCGAGGGCAGAGGGCGGACCCCACATCCCCAAATCCTCCCGCTTCAGCCCCCCGCCCAGCCACTACACCAGCCGGCCCCTCCCCTGCAGCCCGCTCCCGCACCGCGTCACCCCGGCGCTCAGACAAGGGGCCCCGACCCACAAGCGCCTCCCCGGCCCGGACACCGGGTACCTGGGCCGCAGAGACGCTAGAAGGCGCCCCGCTCTGGGGCCTTGAGGATCTGGATAGGGAGGGCCCCAGCACCGCGCATTTACCTGAGCCGGGTCCCCGCACGCGGCCACCGCCGTCGGACTCTGTGGACGGAGCGGACACCCGGGCCGATGGTCCCCGTCCGGGCCTGGGCGCGGGGCAGCCTGGGCGGCGTCAGCGAGGCGCGGACGCCAGTCTGTGCGAAGGCGACGGCGCTTTCCCCTGCGCGATCTCGCTCCCATCACCTCGCTCGGAAACCAGTGCTTCAGCACCTCTAAACCGACGTAACCTCTGAGAAACCAAAATGACCGCCAAGAGAAGGACACCGGAAGTCCCGCCCCGGATCCACGTGGTTGCCCAGAAGTGCCCTCCCCTGAGCCTTCATTGGCTTAGCGCAGCCCGGCGCGCAGGAAGAGCATTCTGGGTAGTGTAATCCCGCAGCTCTGTAGGCTCCGCGAAGGGTGTCGCCACGGCTACCTCCAGGGCAAATCCCGCGGCAGCGCGAGGGTCGCTGGGAAGTGGCCTCGCCACCGCGGCGCTGGGCTCCACTCCTTAAGAAAGGGCAACCCATACTTCTGGGTCCGTTGTTGGAACTGGTCGCCAGAGTGTTTAGAAACATGTTATTTTAGACTCCACGAAGCCGAGCTTGCTTCAGAGACTAGAAATATTATTTCAGATGCCTCCAAAGAGGCAGATCCAAATGGACATCTCATTCCATCGTCACATGGTACAAAACGTGTTCACTCCGTAGCTGGAGCTAATAAACATCATACTATTGCTTTTTAAAGGAATGTACCCAGAAGCGTTGGAGTCAGTTTTGTTAGTTTCAGAATAGTAGGTCAGGGACAGGAGAGAAAAGACTCCAGATAGGTTCATGGCAATGAACATACAGGAGGAATAGATGTTGGCCACTCAGAAGCAGGTGGACAACGCTAAGCCAGAGTCAGAAAATAATCTTTTCTGCTTAAATTATTAGTGTATCCAACCCAGTGAGCAACATTATTTTATCCATATCATATTTTTTACTCCATATTCTGAAATATATTCAATTCCTCTTATGAAATGATAATGGCACAACTCACTACTACATCCAGTGACCTACTAACAAAATGTATGGTTCTTGTTCTGTTGCTCTAAATGCATCACTGAAACTAATGAGGGAGAGGACAGAGAAATTAGGAGGGAAAAAAGTTAATGAGAAAGCAGCTGGGTAAATGTTGAAACTGAAAGGAAGGGAAAGTGCTCATTTCTGTATTCTAGGTGTGGGCAGGCACCTTGTGCAGGTGATATGTAAGTCGAGACTGAGAGTACAAATGAGGACAAACCTCTCGTGGGGAGAGCCAGGTTAAAAGAATCTAACATGAAGGTAGAGAAAGTGCCAGGGGCGCCTAAGTGGCTCAGTTGGCTGGGTGACCAACTCTTGATTTCTGCTCAGGTCATGATCTCAGTTAGTGGGTTTCAGCCCTGCATCAGGCCTGCTCTGTATCAGCGTGCTTAGGACTCTCTCCCTCTCTCTGCCTGTCCCCTGATGGTATTCTCTCTCTTTCACAAATAATTAAATAAACATTAAAAAACAAAAAAGTGCCAAAAAGAGGAGATGAGAAAGAGCTTGATGAGGTGAAAGGAGTAGCCAGAAAAGGGCAAGGGGGGACAGGATAGGAGGAACATGAGGAGCACAAATGTGAGCCCAAGGCGCAAATCTTTAATCTCACTTCTTTCCTATTAACACTCACTACCAAGAGGAACCTTAACCTGTCTCATGTCTGATGATATCCACTCTATACTTGGGACACCAAAGTTGCATCTATACATCACACTTCCTCCAAGAACTGACCCGTATCTCTACCCGCCTACTCAGCATGTCCAGATGGACTTGGGTCTGCTGTCTCCAGTGGTCACCATCTTGGTTCATGACAAGTCCATTATCCTAGTTCCTCAGAATACCAATCTGGAAGCCAGCCTTAGTCACTTTCTCTTCTGTCCCTCATGACATTCATGATCAAGTCAAAGAACAAAAAAATCTGTTTATCTCTCCCAACTAAATATGTTCATAGCTGATCCAGCTACCATCACCTTGATTTCTTGTAATTGTCTCTAAATGATCTCCCTACTTTTCCTTGTTCATATATGGTCTAATCTTTAAATAGTAACCAGAATGACTCTAATCTTTCCCAAGTAAAATCATGTCACTTCCCTTTCCAAATGTTTCAATGCATGCTTCTTTACAAAGTAAAACCTCAATTCTTGCAGTAGGTTTGGAGGACAAGCATAACCATGTCTTTCTTGGCCCAACCCTACAAAATTTCCTCCTAAAGGGACTGCTTGCTGCCTATATACTTCAAGTCACTGGCCAAATGCCATTATCAGAATGTTCTTTAATGGACACCTTCTTTAGAGTAACGTTAGCCATTTCTTTGTCTTTTTAAAATTTTAATTTTTTTATAATTTTTTAAAGTTTTTAAAATTTATTTTGAGAGACAGGGAGAGAGCAGGAGAGGGACAGAGAGACAGAGAGAGAATTGCAAACAGGCTCCTCACAGCCAGTGCAGAGCCCAACATGGGGCTCAAATTCAAGAACTGTGAGATCATGACTTGAGCTGAAATCAAGTGTCAGATGCTTAACCAACTGAGCCACTCATGTGCCCCTGTATTTTTAATTTTTTAAATTAAAAATTACATGCTGTAAAATATACTTTTTTCCATGTATTACTCGGTTAGTTTTAAAAGCATAGTTTTTTAATTACTACCAAGATCAATACACTATATACTTTGATCACACCAAAAACTCCTCCTGTGCTCCTACATACCTCTACCTATCCACAGACACTGTAACCCCTATGTGATCTCTATCTCTAAAATTTTGGAGACTCACTTTTCCAGAGATTCATGTAAATGAAATCAAGCAGCACAAGGCCATGGAATCTAGCTTCTTTCACTTAGCATAATGCATGTGTGATTCATCCGTGTTGTTACACGTGTCAGTGATTCCTTCTTTCCGTTACTGGGTGGTATACGACTGTGAGGATGCAGCCTCGATTTCCCAGCTGAGGTTTTGTTTTCATATTTTGGAAATTATAAATAAAGCCACTATAAAAATTGTACGAATATATATATTTTTATTTCACTCAGGTAAATATTCTGAACATACTGCAGGGTCATTTGGTAAGTGTGTGTTTTTTGAAGCAACTGTCCCAGTTTACATTCCCACCAGCAACTTATGAGAGTCCCAGTTGCCCCACAACATCACCAACATGTGCTAGAGCCAGTCTTTTCGGTTTTAGCTACTCAAACAGCTAAGCAGTGCTATATCCTAGTGGGCTTTTTCCGCATTTTCCACAGAACTAATAGTATTAAGTAACTTTATGTGTGCATAACTGTTACTGGTCTATATTTGTTGTGGAAAAGTCTGATGAAATCTTTTACCCATATTTTAAAATTAATTTCCTAACATGTCAATTTTGTTTCCTAGTAACACTTTGTATATATTATGGATACAAGTCTTTTACCAACTATGTGACTTGCAGATATTTTCCTTCCATCTATAGCTCATCTTGTCATGGTTTTTCCAGAGCCTTTTAATTAGAGCTTAATTGGGAGGAAGTGTAATTTCTCATATTTTCCCTTAAAACTCATTTCTGGTGTTTATTTTTTTAAAGATTTTATTTTTAAGTAATCTCAACACCCAATGTGGGGCTCAAGATTACAACCCCAAGATCATGAGTCGCATGCTCTACCGACCCAGCCAGGCATCCCTGTTGTTTTGTCTAAGTATCTGCTTAACCATGGTAACAAAGATTTTCTTCTACGTCATCTTCTAGAGGTTGGGTAGTTTAATATCTAGGTCTATGATGCATTTTGAATAAATTTTTAGAACAAGACTTACTGAAACACGAGTTAAATAACTAGAAAAAGAGATGAATCAAGGATGGAAAATCACTACATTTGGCGGGGTGGGGAGGGGAAGCAACTGGTAAGATTATGATGTTTGATGTTATTCATAGAGGCGGAAATAACTGAGAGGATTAAGTTTGTAGATAAAGCCTGGGAAAACCACTCTATGTGGGGTCCATTAAGAGAGCTATCAGAAAGGCTCATTGAAAGGTCACGTAAAAAGTTGGAAAAATGAGCCTGGAGTTCAGGGAATATCAAGAGTGACAGGAAAAGTCTGGAGAGAGCAACACTGGCCAATCTTACCGAAAACACTCCCAAATTCATTGACTTGAGGATGCAAAAATAACCACTGGACTAAAAGGGAGTCCATGGTGATTTTGGCAGGAATTGGCTTTATGGCCACAGAGGTTGCCTGGGAGGGGGAGCGAGGAGGAGGAGCCAAGAAAGGTGAGGAAATGGAATGAAGCTGAAGGAGGTGGTGGAGGCAAGAGTGTTTTTCTTTCAAAAGAGTAGATAGGAGGCCACATTTATATGTCGATGGGAGTAACCCAGGAGAGACGACAGAGGAGAAAGTGGAAACGGCAGGGCTAAAACTGTTTCGATGTGAAGAGAAAGTAAGATCCAGAGCCTGCCTGAGGAGCTAGCCCTTGTCTGCAGCAGCAGCCCTTTGTATATTGTGAGGAGAGAGGAGAGTGGGAGTCCTCCTAGAGGAAGTATGTACTCTAAGAAGGTACTTCCTTATCCCATTTTCTGAAGGAAAAATGACTCGAGGTCATCGGCTAAACATGAGGGAGCCACAGAGTGGGTTTAGAGAGAAAGGAGAATCTCTGAATAAAAGTGAAGAACAAATATGGAGGGTCAAAGTGTCAGACTTGCATGACCACACATATCATTCTGCAAAGTAACACATCATAATTGTACAGCTCAGTGAATGTTCCCAAGAACAACACATCTCTTAAACCAGCACCTCAATCAATAGGACAGCATCAGAAAACCAGCTTTTCTTTCGAGTTTTTAAAAAATGTTTATTTATTTTTGAGAGAGAGAGAGAGAGAGACTGTGAGTGTGGAGGGCAGGGGCAGGGGCGGGGGGGGGAGACACAGAATCTGAAGCAGGCTCCAGGCTCTGAGTTGTCAGCACAGAGTCCAGTGCAGGGCTCGAACCCACTAACAGCAAGATCATGACCTGAGCTAAAGTCAGATACTTAACTGACTGAGCTACCCAGGTGCCCTCATGAAACCCAGCATTTCATGTCATGCTTCCTTATGGGTCTTTCATCTACAAGAAAGACTGGAATGCAGAAAACTTCCCGGCTGAAACAAGTCATGTAGGTGTAAGGACACAACACAAACATCTACCAGGTACGCCTGTTCACCATGTGTTATGGCCAAACCCATTTACTTCTGGTGGGTGAATTTTAGGCAACTGACTTTTTAGGTAACCCTCCTTCCATTACTTCATAAAATAAGTCACAAGGGCAGGGGGTATAGCTCAGGGGTAGAGCATTTGACTGCATAAAATAACTCACAAGTTGCAACCCTCTGACATTCACTTCCACAAAAAAAATTTCAGGCTTTCTAAGGTTAGGTGCTGTATTTTTTAATAGTATTTATGTCTTTCTCAAACTTTTAACATGTGTAAAACTGTATTACTGCATTTATTAGGATTCTGTCTTCTTTTTTACATTCTACTGATGTCATTTTGAGGATCTCAATAAGCCCTGTCTGTTGGGAGCCATCTTGGGCTCACAGGTTGAGACACCTCCCTATGTGAAAAGGCAGATGCTGCAAAGACTCCTGCCAACCAAATGGCACCCCATACCACCTCCTTCAAATAACCTTTCAGGCCTGGATTTCTTGAGCTGCCCTCGTTGACCTCAAGGGATGTAATGCTCTTTAGTTTCATGATATTCAAATAAAAAAGGGGACCTGGATGCAATGCATTGATGGATAACATCTGAAGGAGACTATGTAAATGTACTCATTCATAAGCAAAGGACAAGCATTGGGAATCCAGCCCTTGCCAGATGGGTTGCTCCTCCCCCATTGTAGTCTGAAGAATAGGCCTCAAGGTAACACCCTGTTTTCTCCTGTTTCAGATAATCAACATAGGCCTCAAGGTAACACCCTGTTATCTCCCCCTGCCTTAAATTTATATGCTAATTAACTTGAAAACAACATGCAAGATGGAGGAAATTGGCACTCTGCTGATAAAAACACATGGTTGTTAAAGATATCAAACTATGCTTACTGATGGAATGTCATTCACTGATGTAATGTCATTTACTACCTTTAAATAAAGACACTGAGACCAGCAGAGCAGAGATGCCAGAATTGCCAGAGATGCCTGCTTGGCAATCAGACCACATTTCATGGCTCTCTCTTTCCTTTTGCCGACAACATCCATCCTTAAGGGACCCCTGGACTCGCCGGAGCTGGACTCCGGCACCTGTGGATTTTTATTTTGGATTTTGCATAGCTTGGTGGTTTTCATAAATGCATATGTTCTATTTCAACAGAACTGACTCTGTGGACTTTTCTCCAGAATCTATTGAGTAAAAAAGTATGGTCCAGAACATACACACACACACACACACACACACACACACACACACACACACACACCCTGTGTACAAGCACAACTAGAGGAATATGTATGAGATCAGTAGATAGTATCAATACCAATTTCATTGTTATGATATTATAGTATAGTCTTGGAAAATGTTACTATTGGAGAAACTGGGTAAACCACACACAGGATCTAACAATTCTTAGAGCTGCATGTGACTTACCAAATTTCACAATAAAAATTTCAATTAAAGAATCCAAGGGAAACACGTAACACAAAAATTCCTGTGAAGATATCTTACAGCCCTTTCCTTATCATGTTTTGGCAAAATCCATCGATATTGATAAATTCAAAAAATTAATATGCTACTCACTAAAATTAGGCAAAAATAACACTATAATTAGGTAATTTAAAGGAAAATGGAAGCAAAAGTTAAAACTCTATTGAACTATAAAGATCAGAAGTAAATAATAGCAGAGGCAAAGTACAGCCCAAAATTATATTAACATATTTTTAACAGTATATCTTATTTAATATAATTCCGATGTAAATATTTTGGTAATATTCCTAACATTTCCTAATTATAAAATATCAAATTTATTTAAAAAAGGGAAAATAATATAAAAAAACTCAAGGGAAATTAAGAAAATGGGTACTACCATTTTATACTGAAAATGAAAAAGAAAAAAAAAAAATAGATCGGTGATCCAGAACGAGAAGCATCTAAAACAAATCATGCACATACGTATATGGACATATTTTTACTGATAAATAGAAATTACCGGGGCACCTGGGTGGTTCAGTCGGTTGAGCGTCCGACTTCGGCTCAGGTCATGGTCTCGCGGTTTGTGGGTTCATGCCCCACATCAGGTTCCATGCTGATGGCTCGGAGCCTGGAGCCTGCTTTGGATTCTGTGACTCCCTCTCTGTCCCTTCCCCTACTCGTGCTCTGTTTCTCTTTCTCTCTCAAAAAGTGAATAAACATTGAAAATTTTTTTAAAAAAAGAAAAAGAAATTACCAACTTATTAACAAACTATAAGAGGTAAATTTGACCTCATAATTCACACAAAATAACATACCAGATCTAAAAATATAAAGAATGAGATGGGGTGCCTGTCAATTAAGCATCTGACTCTTGGTTTTGCTTCAGGTCATGATCTATCTCACAGTTCATGAGATCAAGCCCTGCATCGGGCTCTGTGCTGGCAGTACAGAGACTGCATGGGATTCTCTCTCTCTCTCTCTCTGCCCCTCCTCACTTGTGCTCTCTCTCTCAAAATAAATAAATAATTTTTAAAAACATTAAAAAAATAAAAATATGAAGAATGAGAAATCTGGAAGTAAAAAAACTGACATGTATTTTCATAAATTTGCATTGAGGAAATCATCATAGCCCAAACCAGAGCTATTTTATTTCATAATAGTGAAATAATACTATTTGTTGAAATGATATTAAGCATTCAAATTAAAATTTAACCCCCAATTTCTATTTAAATAGAACATAAAAGAGGAATCTGTCAACAATAATCTCAGTAACAATACTAATTAAATTACTAAGTGACCAAAACCAAGTGATGGCAATGTATATGGACCAGCAGAACTTCATTACAGACATATCCCTTATGTGTATAAAATGTCTGTCTCATAAGTGATGATAAAAGTGCCAATGAAGTTAAAAATACTTTTGTTTTCAACTCTAACATAAATATATGTTAAATATATTATGGGTCAAAATTCTCTGATGCCAATTTTATGTTTTTCTTTCCTATTGCAAACTAATAGGAATTAGTTTGTGATTCACTATAATCAAACATGATTTAGAAATTGGGGCACATTAGGGTGGCCTTAAAATTAGAAAACATTTTCACCTTTTTTGAGGACAGCATATATACAGGCCTATATCACACTCTTCTTTACACTTGCCCAGCTTGAAGTCCAAAGCATTTTTCACTAGAATGGAAATTATATTCTTTTCCAGAGTAGCTAATTTTGGATTAAGAAAATATCTGTATTTCTTTTTGCATTCTTTTTTAGTTGTTTCCATCATGAATTGGAAAATTCAAGTTATTAAAGTTTTAGGGAAAAAAACTGAATCTTGGGGCACCTGGGTGGCTCAGTTGGTTATGCAACTGACTCTTGATTTCAGCTCAGGTCATGACCCCACTGGTTTGTGAGTTGGAGCCCCACATCGGGCTCCACGCTGTCAGCTTTCTGCTATCAGCAGAGATTGGGATTCTCACTTCTCTCTCTACCCCTGCTCTGCTTACAAACACTCTCTCAATATTAATAAATAAACTTAAAAACAGAAAAAGAAAACTGAATCTTGCTGTGATGTATAATAAACATACACCAACCTGGATGGATAGGCCTCTCGGACACGGAAGCCCTGATCCCACTGGCACTAAGCATGTGCTTTCCAAGGCCTGAAACTAGGACGCCCGATAAGGAAACTAACAGAAGGAACTCACTCAGCACTATGTCAAGCAGATACACGGTCTCAAAAATCTTACTGAATATCTGTATGAATATTCACATAAAATGAGTATCTATCTGGAGGGGTCCTCACCAACCGTGAACAGTGTTCCTTCCCTGGGCTGGGCACTTTGTGAGGCGGGAGGGAAATAGTACATCAATGTCATTATTTAACTTCAGACCTGTGGGTTCTTTCAAAACATTCATAGTATACATTATAATTTCTATACTACTACTTAAGGGTGAAGTGAAAAAAAAAAGAAAAAGAAAATCACTAGTGTCGTGAAAGTTTACAGAACCAGAATAACGAAGCAAAATAAGGAAAGGGATAAAGAGGCAGAAATCAGGAGGAGTCACAAGATGCAGTCATATAACAAAAACATGTCAGTAGAATTTACTGTAGGAATTTCAAAGTCAGCATGAACCCGAGAGCCTAGCAGTTATGACACTGCAGGGGTTATGGACTACTCCAGCTCCCAAAGACTTCCAGTCGCTCACAGGCGATAAAGACTCATAATTTCCCCTGATCATAGAGGTTCTGTGGAGACACAGGAAGAGTCTAAGTTAAATGCCTCCTGCTGTCAGAGTACAGGGTGGACCCATTCTTCCAAGAAAGTGGCTGGTCTGAATTTTTGTTTAAAAAAGAATCATATGGGAGAGACACCTGAGTGGCTCAGTCGGTTGAGCGTTCAACTTCGGCTCAGGTCATGATCTCATGGTCCATGGGGTTTGAGCCCTGAGTCAGGCTCTGTGCTGACAGCTCGGAGCCTAGAGCCTCTTTCAGATTCCGTGTCCCCCTCTCTCTCTGCCTGTTCATGCTCTGACTCTGTCTCTCTCTCAAAAATAAACATTAAAAAAAAACTGTTTTTAAATCGTGGGACATGTGGTTAAAGTGAAACCACACTAATGCAGAGTTAATTAATAGATGACAGACAGATAAACTGATCCATTTTTATAGATACAGGAATGGAAGCCAAGGCCCCACGAGGGTACACTGTTGAGCAAAATGAGAATAACAACATCTAGGTACTTTTAAAAACTTGGTTAAGTGTCAGGGTAACATTTGTATTTGGGGGATTTAAGTACTAATTGTTCCGTTTTCCATACAGCACTTTTTTGTTAAATCCATCTTTACATCAGATTTATATTTTATAACATGGAATTAAATGACCCTTTCAATGCTCTACATGAGAGATGGGCTTAAGAGCCTTCCACCGAGGATAGAGATTTGGAGACACATCATTGAAAACTCCATTTGGCACAACACGCCCCTGCTCAAAACAGAACACCAAAACGGCAACACGCACATACACACACCAGCAGCAGGTATCACGCAGACACAAGGTGCCTACTCAGAGTGGGAGCCCATCTTCTTTGTTGTTACTCACAACCCTGTATCTTGAAGCCTTTAGGGTGAATACTGCTCTGGCCACTGTGTTTAGGGAGAAGCAAGTGAGAAATGTCAAAACCATGTAATTGAGGAGAGAGGTGAGATAGCAGGCAGCCCTGAGACAGTTTGACAAGACTGGTGGCATGCTTCTGGTTTCCTCAGCAAATGTCTTTCCTGTTTGTATGTATTTGGTCTTCTCTATCTACTCTTTTATTATTTTTTTCTTATCCCAATCTCAGGAAGATGAATTTATTTGAAGAATAGTTGTAGGGGCACCTGGGTGGTTCAGTCAGTTAAGCATTCAGCTCTTGGTTTTGGCTAGGTCATGATCTCGCAATTTGTGAGTTCAAGCCCCACATTGGGCTCTGCACTGACAGCGTGGAGCCCACTTGAGATTCTCTCTCTCTCTGCCCCTCCTGCACATGTGTGCATGCTCTCTCTCAAAATAAATAAACTTTAAAAATAATTTAAAAAGCATATACAGTCTTTAAAAAATATATTGCTAAAACAATGTAGGAAGATCAAAATAAAAGGAGACATAGAATGCTTATGAATAGGGACACCCAGTATTTTTTTAAATTGAAGATTAAATGCAATCTCAATCAAAATCCTTGTAGGCTTTTTTGCGATGTAGAAATTGACAAGCAGATTCTAAAATTCATATGGAACGGCGAAGGACAAGAATAACCACTACAACTTTGAAAAAGAAGACAGCTGGAGGAGTACACGGCCTTGATTTCAAGGCATATTACAAAAACAAATAATTCAACGCATGAAAGTATAGCATAAATAAAATAAATGCAATAGAACAGAGTCTAGAAATAAACACACATAAATGATTGACTTTCAATGAAGATACAAAAGCAATTCAAGGGAGAAGGAATATTAGTGGAAACTACTGGGTATCCATGGGGTTTTTTAACTTTTTTTTTTTTTAAGTGATCTTTATGCCCAACGTGGGGCTCAAACTCATGATCCTGAGATCAAGAGTCACATTCGACTAATGGAGTCAGCCAGGTGCCCCTGGGTATCCATTTTTTTCCCCTGAAAAGAATGTCCAAATATAAACTGAGAATGGCATATACATCAATAAAAAAATTTTTTTTAAACCTAAAAAACACTTTTTACAGAAAAAAACAAAGGAAAAATTAGGTCTTTAAATTTGGCAAACACTTCTTTTATTTTTTGACAAGCATTTCTTATATACAAGATCAAAAAAGATATTCAGTAAAAGAATGGACAAATTAAACTTCATTAATATAAAAAAATTTTTCCACAGTTAAAGCCATCTTATAAGACCAAGGCTGGAAGAATATATTGGCAAACATTTAAAATGGAAGACTTTCAGCAATAATCCATGGAAAAATGTCAAAGCCCAGTAATTGAGTAGACAGATCACATGAACAGAGATTTCACAAAAGATATGATGGCTGGAAATTAACACATGAAAAATCTCTAAACACCAGGTCATTTGGAAAAAGCAAATTAAAATCACAAGGGGCCACTATACACCTATTACAGACTGAAATTAGGAAACCTGACCATACTAGTGTGCACATAAGGATATAAAGAAACCGGAACCCTGGTGCTGGTTCTTCTGGTGAGAATGTAAATGGATAGATCACCACGTTAGATTATCCCTTATGAAGTTAAATATTCAACCTACACTGTGACACAGGAATTGCACTGCCAGACATTAATCACAGAGCCCTGCAGTCCTTCCAGGAAGCCCTCCGGAAGCAATGCAAATTAAGCCGAAATGGGAAGAACTCTTTTCTGACTCATACTGTGCCTCTGAATGACACTGGGACACACAAAAGTTGTTCCGCCCTTCACACTGGCAAGCCACAACCGTGTCCTAAACCTACCCCCAAAGCACACATAATCTCCAAATTTCAACATGGTTTAAGCAATAAGGTGTCTGCCAATGCATATACCAGCTGATGGTGAGGCAAGCAGTTTCCCAGCTGGGTGGCTTGGAATGGGCACAAGTCCCACTCTCATGTGAATCATGAGAATCACATGAAAGAACAGCACCCACGAGAGAAACCTCTGCAATCCACCAAGAACCCAGACTGTTCCTCTCAACAAAGTGGGGCCTGGTCTCTGCTTCCTGCAGCTCAGCTAGGCTCTTTGGGGGTTTGGGGCAAAAAGGTTACATCCTCTGCACACTGAGAGACTGATGACCCTGTGGGGACATGACACATGGTAGTGACAAGATACTTTCTGCACAGGGCGTTCTGCACATTAGAAAATCAGGTCAGCTCAGTCGCAAGCACCTGATACTTGTAATGAACTGGGAATCCTCAGAAAGAGGAGGTTCAGTTGATCAATCCCATGGAGGTGTGTTATTTTTAACATGGTGATAGTGCATTCCCTTAGTTGTTGAATCTCATTCACTTCAGGTCAAGACATGAAGAGCATAAGATTAAGAAAGGCAAAGGACTCAGGTATCAGTGTATCTTGAATGCCTTGCATCAGCAAAGGCAGGCTTTTATTTCAACAGCAAACAATGTAATCTTTAGGCAGGACAATGATAGTCATCTTTTTTGCTATCTGCAAAGCTAGTGACCTTTAAGCAAAGACAGCTTCAAAGTAGTAAATACATTCCTTCATTGTTTAACATAATGATCACTGCATGGCTGCAGGGTTAATGTTTTATAACGACTATAAACTTCAGAATTTATAGTTTAGACAAACAGGTATCTTCGAGCCATTGCATACAGAGCAGTGTGCTGTCCTGTATGTCCTGGCCCCCCTTGTGTACAAGGGGTGTCAGGGGTCACCCGACCGTCAGCTAACTCCTTGCCTTTACATAGTTTCCTTACTTAGTGGCTAAAGACTTTCTCTACTATGAACTTCTTTAGTGCCCGATGAAGCAGTATCTTTGACAGAAAAATTTCCCACATTTGTTGCACAAAAACGCTTTTTTCCAGCATGGACTTTGTGGTGCTGAACAAGTCTGTCCTTGAGGCCGAAGGCTTTCCCACATTCATTATACTCAAAGGGTCTTTCTCCAGTGTGGACTGTCTGTGCTCGAGATTTCTTTGGTAAATGGAGGACTTCCCACATTCAGTACACTCATTCCAGGCCTCTCTCCAGCATTAACTTTTTGGGGTTGAATGTAAGTGGATCGGTATCTAAAGAATTTCCCACATTCATTATATTCATATGGCTTTTCTCCAGGGTGAACTCTCAGGTGCTCATTAAATTCCAACCTTTTCATGAAGGTTTTCCCACATTCGGTGCATTTAGAGAACTCTTCTCCAATGTGGGTTCTCTGGTGCAAAATAAATCTTTTCTTGGGGGGTGAAAGATTTCCATATTCACCACACTGAGATGGCTTTCTCCAGTGTGAACTCCCTGGTGTTTAATGAGGGTGGCACTGTGTCTAAAAAACTTCCCACATTTGCTGCACTCATAAGGCTCTTCTCCAGTGTGGATCATCTGGTGCTCATGAAGTCTGCTTTTGTACACGAAGGAGTTTTCACATTTGCTACTCTTATAAAGACTTTATCCAGTGTGCATTCTCTGGTGCTCAACACGTCTCTTTCTAAAAATGCAGGATTTCCCACATTCGCTGCACTTATGAGGCCTTTCTCCAGTGTGAACTTTCTAGTGTTCATTAAGACTAGATTTGTACTTACTGGACTTCCCACATTTGCTACACGCATGAGGCTTTCCTCCAGTGTGGATTCTCTGGTGCTCAAGAAGCCATTTTTTGTGGACAAAGGACTTCTCACATTGCTGGTACTTATGAAGGCATGAATGCTCTGCTCCGTGAACTTAACCTTTCCGTGGCAGGCCTGCCCACGCTCGCTGCGCTGCCCTGCCCTTGGTGAGGGCAAGAAATCGCCCTGCTCCCCTGCCTCCGTGTGGACGCTCTTCACTGAGGACAGCTGGAGAAGGCCTGCAGCACCCAAGAACATCTTCTCAGTCTCTCCACAGGGGAAAATATTATCAGACACGGGGGTCCTGCTCTTCACAAACAGAGCCCCGTTCTCCTCCCTCCTGAGGTCCTTCTCTCCAGGGTCCTGCCTCCGGTGCTGGTGGAGGTGTGAACCGAGCAAGCGCAGTTTTCCACAAGGCCCACAAGTGCATGGCATCCCTTTGCACTCAGCGGGGTGGAAGATGTCTTTCTTCACTGGGACACACGTATCGTAGGAAGGAGCCTTGGGAACAAATAGGCCTGGATCTGGCATCCTGGCCTGTGACACTCTTTCCACAAAAACTCTGCTCAGAAAAGGCCTCCTCAGCTTTTACCCCATGCCAACAACCTGAGAGGGGAAAAATGCTGGTTAGGTGTCTGCAGACTTTAGTGGGACAGGACAGCCCATTACAAGTGTGTATAGGACACAACTGGGACTGAGTCCACGGCTTTGTTTTCGGGAAAAGGGAGCCAGGGTCAGATGGAGGAAGGGGACTCTGTGTAGTACTGATAGTTACAGAACAGTGTGTCTGGTGGGGGGGCAGGGGGCAGGTCTCACAACCAGCGAAAAAGTAGGATCTAGTGCTGTGTTGGGAGGAGAGACGTGGTGTCGCTCACTCCTCTACCAGTGGTTTTCAGCAGTGGTTGACATCAGTGGTTGTGTGCTGGTGACAAGTACGTGCTGTGTGGAATGTGTGTCCCACGACAAGAAAAGGCAACTGCCTCTGCGGAGTTGGTAGTCAGCCATTTAGGGATATGCACACATCACATGATGCATGGAACGTAGGCTAATGTTATAGAACATCTACAAAGAGAAAGGAAGGGGAAAGGCATGGGGGACATGGATGTAGGGGACAGCAGGGGCCAGAAGTCACAGCAGAAATGACAAGTAGGCAAAACGTCAAGGATGGGGAGGAGGAATAGAAATGAGGTATGGCCATGAGCCTTGGGACTCAAAGAGTAGGTAGTGAAGGACATTTATTTGCCTGCTATGATTTGTACTCAGTCCTGAAATCATGCCTTCCCACTGCCCCCGCCCACCAGGGCCGGGATCCCACGAATCCCCCTACCTGTGGTCGGAGAGATGTCTGAGCCATCAAGCACCCAGGGCTCTCCTCTACCCCTCAGCTCAAACTCGTCAACTACGTGGGACCTGGCAGACTGAAGTCCTTAAGAGAAAACAGGGCAGCCAAGTGGACATCGCTGGCCCAGAGTGACCCAACCACCAAGAGACTATAGGCAAGAAATTTATTACTAGAATTCTGAGGAGAGTCTTGCAAAAATCATTTAGGGTTGCCTGCAAACATAGACCACATCAGTGTCTTTAATTCCCAAGACAGGCGGTACACCAAACAGAAGGGGCCAGAAGCGGGGACATGGATCCTCCACATATGTAGTCAACACAGTAAGGAGGGGACAGAGTTAATCAGCACTGATCAGGCAGGTACAAGACTCAGAAGCCAAGCCCTTCTGTGAGAGGCTTCAAGGCAGAACGTGCTGGGGTTTCGTAAAGCCCAAGCCCAACAAACAAAACCTATGCCAAGAAACCAGGGAAGGAAGCAGGGCCATGGTCCAGCTTTGGGGGCACAGAGACCTTTGGGAAAAGAGCAGAGCCTCATATGGGACAACGGTGCGGGAGGGAGGGTCCTTACTCGGCAAGGTTATAGGTGCCAAGTTCTCTCAGCATCATGTCGTGGTACAGGCGTCTCTGAACCTCATTCAGGAGCCCCCAATCCTCCTGCGAGAAGTACACAGCCACAACCTCAACGGTCACGTGGCTCTGTCGTGATGGGGGTAGAGGAGTTCACACGCAGGATCCCCAGACCCTGGCCTTCCTCCCCAGCTCCCTAACTCAGCGAGGTGGTACCAGGCCCTGGTCCACGGTGCCTGCTCATCACTGTTGCCAGTTGTCGGTGAGCACGGATGGGGAGAGGGACAGTCTTATCTGAGGTCTGGGCTGTCTTACAGAGTCCCTGCCATTCACCTCACAGTCAGTCCTTCTGGGATCACGAAGATCACGCCCACTTGGACTTACACTCAGCCTTCCAGCTTAAACCCTGAGTACGAGGGTGCTGAGTGTGTCCCCACAGCCCCTCCCCATTTGCACAGCACAACAGGACCACTCCTCCCTCACATGCCAGACCATGACCATGGCACCCACGTCACAGGCATCTATCTGGCTTCCCCATATGACACTCTGCACGTGGCGCCCAGGCAGTGCCTGCGGAACGCGACAGGACCCAGGGCTACCCCAGGCACTGCTCTGAGGACCTCCACACCTGGCCTGGCTCCTTATCCCAACGTCAGCCACCCCAGCACATACGGGATCAGATCCCGAGCCCTCCTCCTCAGAGTGGCTTGTGCTGTTCCCTCTCCAGTCACACCTGCCCCTCTCCACCTCCTCATTCAAAGCCCAGCCCCACTTCTCCCGCTGCGGCCCAACAGATTCTCACAGCGGACCTCCATTATCCCTAAGTGAATCTGTCATCCCGTCTGACACTCTTCAGGCCCCGTCAAGAGCTGGCACAAAACCGAACCTGCAGAGGGGAACAAGTACCACACCTTCCTCAGTGTCATTGGACCTCCATTACTGCTCTGCCTTTCAGTAAATCACATCCAGTCACTGAGAATCCCATGCCACCACCTGGACCTCCACCTGAGGCCCATTCCCTCATAACTCTCTCCCTCTCTCTCTCTCACACACACATACACGCTCTCATACTCATGGTCACCGTACTTCCTCATGTGTTAGTGATGACTGCCATCCCCCTCCGGGTCCCCAAGCAAGTGAGCCAGTTCATGAAGAATATCTTCCCCATCCTCCCCCTGTACTGGCACTGCCGTGATCTGCAGAGGGCGCCCACTGTCTGCAGGCCTGCCGCCGAGGGGTGTGGTATCCTCCAACTGAACCCCTTCCCTGAAATCCAGATGTGCTTCTAGACACCCACTTGCCACCTCCACTCAGAGGTCCCTGCCATTTCTCAGATGCAATGTGGCCAAAACCCAACTCCTGAGAGTGCTTCTGTTAAGTGCTCCTGCTCTGGACTTTCCATCTCAGTGACGGCACTTGCACACTTGCAGCTAAAGACACGCATACTAGAGTGATGCCAGATTCTCCCTCTCACCCTGAACTGCAGAAAATCATCCCTACTTACAAAGAAGCTTAGAAACAAAACCGTCATCTCCATCTACGGAGCCAGGGCTGTGACGTGGCCACCATTAACCTTCCCCAAGACCGTGGCCTCTGCTGGGGTCTCCCTGCCTCCACTCTGTAGGCAGAGTAGACTGTTTAGACCTGAGTCAGATCACTTCCCTTCTCTGCTCTAAATCTTCCACAGACCCACTGTCCTTGGCAGGGGCCCATTGCCTCAGGACTGCCTCTTGCCCCTCAATCTCTGTTCCCGGCAGAGAGAATGGAGTCCCGTGGGTCGCTGAATTCTCCCGTATGGACATGCTGGTTCTTGCGCCAGGAAGCCTCTCATCACTTCACCTTAATGACTGGAGAAACGGGACACCTCAATGTAACTTCTGACTTTGACTAAAGACCCTGCACCTGAGATGACCCCAGGGCCCAGCACTAAGGGCAGAGAGTGTCAAGACGTCACTCTCTCCTTTATCTATGTGCCAGGACCATGGGGATAGGGATCGGGGCCAGTGAGCACAACCTGCCAGCACTTCTATTATTCCAATGCGTTCACCAACCTGGAGGCTCCCTGAATCTCACCGCTCCACAGTTTTTATACCTCCAGCTCCTCTTCTATCTGGGAGGTAGGCAGGGGTTCTTTTTTGGAGGGTGCCTGGGTGGTTCAGTCAGTTAAGCGTCCAACTCTTGATTTCAGCTCAGGTCACAATCTCCTTATGGTGCTTGGGATTCTCCCCCTCCTCAAAAAATAAATAAATAAATAAATAAATAATAAAATCAGCCTCATTAAAAAAACTTCTTGGGGCGCCTGGGTGGCTCAGTCGGTTGATCGTCCGACTTCAGCTCAGGTCATGATTTCACAGTTCATGAGTTCGAGCCCGAGTCAGGCTCTGCACTGACAGCTCGGAGCCTGGAGCCTGCTTCAGGTTCTGTGTCTCCCTCTCTCTCTGCCCCTCCCCTGCTTGTACTCTCTCTCTCTCTCTCTCAAAAATAAACATTAAAAAAAATTTTTTAATTATTTTTAAAAACATTTTATTTATTTATTTTTAAGTAATCTCTAAACCCAACATGTCGAATTCACGACCCCAAGATCAAGTGTCGCATGCTCTTCCAGCTGAGCCAGACGGGTACCCCAAAAGTTCAAGCTTCTAATCACCTGGTCTTTCTGGTGACCAGCCCCAACTTGAGGCTATCTAGGGTCCCCCGCCCTAAGCCAGTTCATTAAAATAAACTCCTGTGTGATAAAAGGGGACAGTTATGATAACAAAAAGCACTCCTCACACCCAGGAAATTCCAAAGGTTTCAGGAGCTCTAA
Source organism: Paguma larvata (assembly GCA_030068075.1). Classification (NCBI taxonomy): domain Eukaryota; kingdom Metazoa; phylum Chordata; class Mammalia; order Carnivora; family Viverridae; genus Paguma; species Paguma larvata. The sequence goes on along the minus strand of CM057841.1, from coordinate 5,589,737 downwards.
CGCAGGAGTCCGTAACAAAATCCAAACATATACATACATTTTATCACAGAGGTTACACTGGCATTTCAATCAATTTCTACTTGGTTGCATAAGTTTAACTTGTTACAGCTATACCTTTTTGAACTTGTCCTTCCCTGGGAGAGATGGGACACCTATGACCTCCGCTGAGCCTGGACTGCTCCTCCAGCCTGGCTGGCCCTTCTTTGGCTCCAGAGGGAGTAGACAGTCTCCTGAGTCTTCAGAGCGGAGAATCTACACCCCCTCATGTCTCCCTCTCCATTCCAGCAGGCTCCTTACTCATCACACCCTCCCCTCCTCCATAAAGCCCTGAACCACAGGACCCTTCTATCTGCAGGCACGCCGCCCGCCCTCCAGCCTCAGCTCTATCTGCCTTCATCTCGGGGCCTATCTTAAAGAAGTGTTCATACTTTCCATCCTAAATTTGAGATCCAGTCTGGGTCCTGGTCCAGGGCTGAGGATGTCACGATATGGACACCGCTGAGTCAGCTCCCCTTCCCCACCCCAGTCCCCAACTCCAGACCAGAGATTCCAGCTGCCTGTACCTCATCTCTATCTCAGAAACAGCATCTCCAAAACTCAACTCCTAACTTCTCCCTGAAACCTGCTCCTCGTCTCAGTGCTTCCAGATACTCTGCCGTAACAAAAACTTTCATCTTGCCTTTTGCTCACAGCCACACTCGCCGCAGCAGGAAATCCGGCCGGTTACGTCTCTAAGATTTATCACGAATCTTATTATATTCCTTCTACGACCAAAACCCAGCATCCTTGTTGGGAATCTTTTGCAGCAGTCTCCTCAAAGCTCTCCCTGCCTTCACCCTTGTCGCCCCCTTCCCCGTCTGTTCTCCCCGGGCAACACCTAGAATAGCTTTAAGACCATAACTCCGAGTTCCTCCTCTGTTCCAACCCTCCAGGGCCCCCAGAGCCCTCACCCCGCCGGCCCAGCTGCTCCCTGCAGACCGGAGGCGGAACCCCGCTCTCCCGAATGCTCTCGGTTCGCGCGCGCCCCATGGCTTCGCAGTCGCTAGTCCCTTCCACACTCCTCCTTCCACACTCACCCCATTGCCAGCCAGAAAGGGGCCCCCGCCCAGGAATACCCCAGGTTCTGGGGACCGGGCCTGGACTGCAGTGTCTTGAGAAGGAGACCGTCCCCCCTTCCCTTGAAGGTCGGGCTAGATGCGGTCCGAAACACACACTCTCTCGCCTGACCCAGGTACGTTAGCTCGGCCGTCGCCATAGGAACCAGTGGGTTCAAACAGGCCAGGAGACGCGTGATAAAGGCGGAGACGGAAGGGAAGCTCCCACCGCAGCCGCGCTCACACCGAACCTTAGATCCACTACAGTGCGGTACAGACGAGACTTCCTTTAGCGCCTCTAGGTTCTAGTTCCCTCCGCGCGTTCCCTGAGCCCGGCATCCCAAACAAGGGCTCCACGCAGAACAGGCGGGAAGTCCCGCCCCCCTGGCCTTTGCACCCTCCTGGAAACGTCCAGTGTGCGCCCTCATTGGTCAGCGTGTCCCGGAAGCTGGCGCACAGTCTTCTGGGTAACCTAGTTCCTCTCGCGCGTGGAATTGCCGTGGGATCCGTCGCTGGCCATCTGCCTCCACCTTGATGGCCAGGGGTTCCTAGGAAAGGGGGAATTAGAAATACAGGAAATTGGTTAACCTAGGTTAAGCTTAAAATAAAGCTGTCAGTTATTTTACCAGCAAAAAATAGTTTTGGGGAATAAAAGAGAATTGTAATCCTGGACGAACAAACTGCCATAGGCAGTCGGGGAACAAAGGAGAGGTACCCATTTTTAAGGAGAAAAAGGGTAAATTGAGAAGATTATAAACTAAAAGTCCATTAGAATAAACTGGGAGTTCGAAGTATAGTGGCTTCTCATTGGCTGAGCGATGAGGTTGGGGGATAAGGAAAATTTTCTCTCCGAATGGGATAGAAAATTAGTATCCCTCTTTTAGCTCAAGTCTATCTCTTCCTGTTGGGTCTGCAATTGACTAGAAGTGGTAGGGCCTTAGAGCTCCCTCTGCTGAAACCTCCTGACTACATTTTAGTGAGGTTTCAGTTATTAATTTTCATACTAATATAAATTTTAAAAGAATCCAATTTAACTTGGATTTCTCAACCTAAATGTCAATGCAGGATTACAATGCATTCAAAGTTAAAAAATTGAGACACCGGGCGCCTGGATGGCTCAGTCAGTTGAACTTCTGGCTCTTGATTTGGACTCAGGTCGTGGCCTCATGGTTTGTGAGTTTGAGCCCCAAGTCGGGTTCTGTGCTTATGGCATGGAGCCTACTTGGGATTCACTCTATCTGTCCATGCTCGCTCGCTCTCAAAATAAATAAATAAACTTAAAAAAAAACTGAGACATGACACGGTCCTTAACTTGTGTGTGTGTGTGTGTGTGTGTGTGTGTGTGTTTAATATTTTTTCTTTCTGAAAGCCTGTTAAGACAAAAGTCTTGGAGGGATTTTTAAGTAAGAGAAAGCAAATCATTAATATTTGGAATAAAAAATGTGAATTATATGTGACAATATCCTGGTATTCTTCATTATTGGCTAAAAAGTAAATACATAAAATTAGACGACACAAACCCATTGTTGACAGTATTTGCTAACTTGCCATGATTGGTGGTGTTGGAAAGCAAAACCACTAAGAGATTGTGCTAAATACTAGTTTGGGGGGTTGGTGGTGAGGTGAGGTGTTGATAATAATAGTTATAAGTGTAAAAATCCCAACACCAGCTTGGAATTCAAGAAGCTATTCATAAATATCATAATTCAATATGTATAGAAGATACAAAATTTATTTTAATATAAAAAGTTGGAGTAATTTTCCTAAAAGATTAATGCAAGTCATAAATTTAAAATAAGAAAGCAGTGTCTTATTGGTATAAGGGCATAGAATTCAAGTTCAAAACTAGCAGAGTAAACTATAAAGTTTACAAAAGAGGGCTCCCATATTTAGATTCCTCATGCAAGACTAGGCTATGGTGGTGCTACAGAACATTGGAAAATGGCTGCCTAAAAAAATTATTAAGGGGAAATAGGGTGTCCAACTAGCTGAACTCCAATTTTCATCTCTGCTCTTAATCATACACAGAAATTGATTTCAGGTAAAGAAGGCTTAAATGGTAATAAAAATACATAACTCTTAAAAGATCAGGGAAGAAAGTATATCTGCAAATGATAGAGCAGGAATTTTCAGGCCAAATATAAAAATTATCAAAACATACAAATTATATGAAAATATTAGACTTCTATTATCAAAAAACCACAAATACTGAAATAACAAGAACACAGGTGAGAAGATATTGAGTCATCTATAATTTTTAAAGACTTAACATGTAACTAATACATTTAATAAACCTTCTACAAATTAATAAGAAAACTGTTTAAAGTCATAAACTGCAAAACTCTTGCATACCACTTTATATTAGAATTACAAAAGGCAAATAAAAAAATTTTTTTTAAATAATCTTATTGGCAATCAGGAAATGAAACATCAGATTGGTTACTGAGACTCAGTAGTGAGAGTACCAAATGTTGGTAACACTGAAAAATTAGTAAATATCATAAACTATCAGTGAGCAGCTATTATAATTATTTTGGAGAAGAGTTTGATATTACACATTATATTTAAACCTATGTGTATGCAAAACAATTCTTCCTGTTATATGCACCGCATGGTGAACAAACCAGAAAACATGGCAGTCATGTTAAGTAGCAGTGTTTTAACTGCCAAAAACACAGAAAAAGAAGCAAGCAATCAAGTGAAAACCTTCAAGAGGAGAATATAAAATTGAATTCTATTTATTCATCCCACAGACTGCTATCCACAAAACCCACGAGTGCATGGTTTCAGCCCAGCACCTGTTCCTTTGTGTTCAGCTGGGTACAAAATGTCTTTCTCCCCACATGGCCCATGGCCCGGCTGACTGTTCCAACTTCAGCCATCCAGACCTGCCGTGGATCCCAGGGAGCCTAACCTCTTCCTTTTTCAGTGTTACCTGTGCTACACATGCACTAATAACATTTCTCTCCACCTCCACTCATTCAAAGCCCAGCCTCATCTGTTCCCACCACGTGGCAATGACCTCCCCAGCAGATATCATTTACTCCCAAGCTAATCTGCCAGCTTGTCCGAAATTCCTCTGGCTCCACCAAGAGTTACCCAAAAAAGTCTGAGCCTGGAGAGGGAAGAAAAAGCACCCACCCTGACCTCTGCATCATCTGACTTCCATTACTGCTTTGACCCTGAACAGATCTCATAACCGCTTCCCCTTGGGAGGCCCTGCCACTAGCCAGTACTCTCCCCTGTCCCCACCACACACCCCTGTGGTGCTACAGCTCAACTTCTGCTAATGAAGACTGCCTCCTCTAACCAGGTGCCCAAGCAAGATACCCAGTCCTTGGAGAATACCCTCCCCATTCTTCTCCCTAATGCCATCATCACCACGACCTGGACCTGCCCCCTTGGAAATCTGACATTCTAGGACACCTTGGTGGCTCAGTCAGTTAAGTGACTGACTCTTAATTTTGGCGCAGGTCTTGATCCCAGGTCGTGGGATTGAGCCACGTGTCTGGCTCTGCACTGAGTGTGGAGCCTGCTTGGGATTCTGTTTCTCTCTCCCCTGCTCTCTCACTCTCTAAAAAATAATGATAATAACAAGGAGGAGAAGAAGAAATCATATTTCATATGCCAGTCACCTACTTACGGAGATCTTTGAACTGAATCCCTCCTTTAAATTCCAGCTGTGTTTCTAACTGACCACCTGACACTTCTCAGAGATTCTGGGAATATCTCAGATCCAATAAAACCTCACTTATCCCGCCTCAGAGAGTTAGTCCTACCCGTGACTTCCCCATCTCAGTTGACAATGTCTCTCACCCTTGTAGGTGCTAAAGCCAAAACCGTGCAGTCCTCTGGCACCCAGAATCCAGAATCCGACCACTTCCCCCACATCCACAGGCCCCCCTCTGGTCCATCCACCCTCTGCAGTGTCCCAGACTACTGCAATTATCTCCTTCCTCACCCCCACAATCTCTTCTCCACTCTGAATTCCCAGACAGCCTGTTAAAGAGGAGTCAGATCACCTCCCTTTCCTTCTCCAAATCTTCCACGGCTCCCCAACTCCCCAGAACAGATACCCAACTGCCGGGCCAGCAGTTCTGGTCCTGAATCCTGCCCCCCTGCCCTCCCCATTACCCTCATATATAGAGCAGATTTGCTGTTCCCTGAGCACCCCCAACTCAGTCTCACTTCCAAGCATTTGCAGAGGCTGCACCCCCTCCCAGGGGCAACCTTTGGCTTCACCTCCTGTTGGTTGCCAGAAATGCAGACTTTATTGTACAAGCCCTGGACTGGATTCAGGATTCAGGAATCAGAAATCCAGGCAGAGGAGAGCCCCCAAGGCCGCCAGACCTAGAAGTGGGAGCTAGGAAGGTGAAAAGCTCACAAACCACTCTCCTCAAACAGGGGACCACGCAGGCAGGGGCCTGGGCGAGGGAGGGCTTGGGGCACGACCCTCCCCTGAGCCCATGCCGTGCTAGGTGAGCGACACTGGTGGAAGGTCGCACTCCTGCGAGATGGTCCGCAGGACCCAGAGCGGGTGGGGGGCCCGGCTCCCACGAAGGCGCACAGGTGGCCCCTGCGATCTGGGACAGCTCAGCTGAGCCCCGCTTAGTGGATTTGGTGCAAACCAAGCTCTTTCTCATTTGAGCGCAGCATCGATGCCCCTAGGAGCTCTCCCTCCACCTCCTGCATCGGAAGTTCGAATCCGCAGTTGTTCTGCATCTGAGATAAAAGGACAATTTCCCTGGATTTTAGGGGATAATCGTTTTGATGACATGGTTTTTAAATTCTGCTTCGTATTATGAATCTGCATTTCTTTTCTTTTCAAGTTTATTTATTTTTGAGAGACAGAGCTTGAGCGGGGGAGGGGCAGAGAGAGAGGGAGACACAGAACCCGAACCAGGCTCCAGGCTCTCAGCACAGAGCCCGATAGGGCTCGAAGTCACAAACGGTGAGATCCTGACCTGAGCTGAAGTTGAGCGCTTAACTGACTGAGCCACCCAGGCGTCCAATGTTTTTATTTTCAGTTGTAGGTTAATTTCGTTTTGTTATATTATTGCAAAGTGAAAATTGCAAAACAATGCTGCTTCCTAAAAGTCGGCCTTTCAAATGTATCTCTTCCAAAGGATCTCTCTTCCTCACTGACAAATCTTTTCCATTGTTTTTCATTTAACTTTGAACAGTTTTCTTATGTGAGCACGCGCAAACACACGTAAACACATATATTTCTTTTTTATAGCAGTAGAAAATTGCAGAAAATATTCCTGAGGGTATAAACACCCACTTCTTCACTTTTTACAATCAGTTAGTACAGTGGGTGGACAAGCCTTTGTTTATTCAACAAATTATTTTTCTTTTTTTTTTTTAAGTTTATTTATTTTTGAGAGACAGAAACAGCAGGAGTGGGGCAGGGTCAGAGAGAGAAGGAGACCCAGAATCCAAAGCAGACTCCAGGCTTTGAGCTGTCAGCGCAGAGCCTGACGGGGGGCTCGAACTCACGAACCATGAGATCATGACCTGAGCTGAAATCCGGAGTCGGACATTTAACTGACTGAGTCATCCAGGCACCCCAATAGCAGGAGTCTTTTGTTCAGTGCTCCCTGGCAGTGAGATCCCCTGTCTGCATTAATCCATCTGACCCTCACCAGGTGCAGTTCTGGGAACTAAAATGAGACATCCAGGGGGCCAGCACCTTCTTCTGTTCCTGGCCTCTTGTTTATTACCCCAGTATCTGAATAAACTCTGATTGTTACTTTTTGTTTTCCTTCCTATCCTGCTTGACCAACAATAAGAAGTTACACATCTTATTTCTAAGTATTTATATATCTGATACTATTAGAGACTGCAGAGTTTTTTAAATTAGCAGTTGTGCATAGCCATTACATAGAATAGCACTTAATAGTTCTAGCAGTTTTGTTTTATGTTTTGGTTTCTAGGGTTTTGTAGGTCCCATAGGATTCTTTCCATAGCCCATCGTGTCCTCTGTTAATAGACACAGTATTACTTTTTCATTTCTAAACTGGACACTCTGGGTCCCTTTTTCTACCTTGACTGCCCTAGCTAAACCTTTGGTAGAAGAGTTTCCTCTGCAGAGAATTGTTTTAGCAGCATCCCACAAATTTTAATATATTGTGTATTTATTTTGTGTAAGATAATTTATTTCTTTAGGGTGGAAAAGTTTAGTCTTATGTCTAGAAACTCTGGATGTCTGGCTTTGACTTTTTGTTGAGACAGGGCAGTAGGATTTTTTTGTCTAATATTTATTTTATTTTTGAGAGAGCGAGAGACAGGATCTGAAGCAGGCTCCAGGCTCTGAGCTGTCAGCAAAGAGTCCGACAAAGGGCTCAAACTCATGAGCTGTGAGATCATGGCCTGAACTGAAGTCTGATGCTTAACCGACTGAGCCACCCAGGGGCCCCTAGCTTTCAAATTTTTAATGTACAGAGGCTCCTGGGTAGCTCAGTCAGTTGATTGTCCAACTTCAGCTCAGTTCTTGATCTCAAGGTTTCTGAGTTCGAGCCTCACATTTGGCTTGCTGTAGTCAACTCGGAGCCCCCCCTGGATCCTCTGTCCCCCCCCCCGCCCTTCCCCCACTTACACTCACTCACTCTCTCTCTCTCTCTGTGTCTCTCAAAAATAAATAAACATTTAAAAAATATAAAAATTTTAATGAATCGCTGTAAGAAATAAGTGCTCTGGTTGTTCAACCAACTCTTCAGATCATCAAAAGACCAGGATGAAAAGACTTCATTTATTGTATCCTTGATCTATTTTAAACCTGTGATGATTATGGGGCAGCCGGGTGGCTCAGTCAGTTGATTGTCTGACTTCAGCTCAGGTCATGATCTCACTGCTTGTGAGTCCAAGCCCCACATCCGGCTCTGTGCTGACAGCTCAGAGCCTGGAGCCTGCTTTGAATTCTGACTCCCTCTCTCTCTGCCTCTCCCCTGCTCACACTCTGTCTCTCTCTCTCTCTCTCTCTCTCAAAAATAAATAAACATTTAAAAAAGCTTTTTAAAAATGTGATTACACATAGGAGAAGTCTATAATCCTTTTAGAATCAATTCTGATTTAAACACTGCAAAGCAAAGAGAGAATTAAGAATGAAAGGAGAGCCGGGGTCATTTGGAACAACCCCATCAACCTAAGGTTACTTTCTTTTTTTATGGGAAAAATGACCTGCAGGTGAAGAAACTTCATTAGGAATCATAGACACTGATTCTCAGTGTATTGCCATAATTAACCTAGCTAATGAAAAGTTAAAGTCTTATTAAAAATGGCCAAAGACCTTGACAAACGCCTCGCCAAAGAAGATACCACAGATGCTAAATAAGCATACAAAAAGACGCTCCCTGTCACGTTTCAGGGAAATGCACAACAAAGCATCTAGATACCACTTAGGTACCTATTCAAATGCAGAACACTGACAACATCAAATTGTGCTCTGAACTTAAAACTGTTCTAAAAAAATAGTCTTGACAAAAAAGTTTAAAAGACAACATAACAGGGGCGCCTGGGGGGCTCAGTCGGTTAAGCGTCGACTTCACCTCAGGTCATGATCTCACGGTTCGTGGGTTTGAGCCCCGTGTCGGGCTTTGTGCTGACAGCTCAGAGCCTGGAGCCTGCTTCAGATTCTGTGTCTCCCTCTCTTTGCCCCTCCCCTGCTCGTTCTCTCTCTCTCTGTCTCTCAAAAATAAACATTAAAAAAAATTTAAAGACAACATAACAAAGGTATATGGTAATGAAACTCTAGATGGCTTGCAGGTGAAATCATGGTTCAAGTTAGGAATTTTTGGATGAAAATTATGTTGCCTTGCCCTTACCCAAATGTTTTATTGTAATGGGTGTAATACTTAAAGGAGAAATCCTCTTACTGAAATTATTTTGGAAAAGGATGACATGAAAATCTACAAAAAGGAAAACCACTAACATTCATTTGGTGACTTGTGAGAGGCTGAGAGCTAGAGAATGATATTACACCTTTACTTTATCTATAGATGATCATAATGATGAAACTATTGGTCCTTAGATACTTTCTCATCTGCTTGAAGCTGCAAGGCCGGTACTCTATCCCAATGTATACAATCTGGATTCATCTATATTATGTGCCTCTGATAATAACGGATTAAAATGTGAAATAATTCGAATACCATTTTGTTTTTAATACCCATTTTTCTGGCTCTGTCTATTTCAGAGAACCCTTTTAGCAAGTAGGATGCAGGAATTTTTGCCTCACGACCACACGCAGGAAATGCTATGTTCAACAACAGCCACGAATCACTCCAGCATTTACAACCAAGGGGAGGAGCCATTGGAAAAGGTCCCCAGATACACTGGATATAAAATCCTCTCTGTGTCTGGCTTGAGGTAGTATGTGCCCTAATGGTTATAGTCCATATTTTGTGGATAGAGGAACAAGGAAAACGACACTTGCCAAATAGTGTCAGAGACTATGTGGGCTCCTATGCTTAGTGACCATAGCCATAGTGGCCACAGTGCATACTGATGAAAAGCTCATTGGCATATGCAAACTAAGGTAGATTTAGGGGTGACTACTTCCCATATGACATCCTAAGAACACTGAGCATTCTAGGGCCCCTAAAATGTACGCAAACATCACCTCAGCAATAAGCAGTCTATGACAAAAACAGATCTGGTGACCAAACTATCGTTGGCCAAAATGGTCTATAAAAGAACCCTATGTGAAATCGTCATGGCTCTAGCTGGCCTGAGAGAACCCGAGTCTGTCTTCACTGAGGAGAGAGATACTAAGGAAAAATATTCATTGGCCATACTGACCACATCACGGTGTGTGTTTTCCAGGAAGAGAAAAGGTTTGTTATCTTCCTTGGGGCTGCTGTAACAGATTTCACCAACTAGGGGACTCAAAACAAAAGAAATCTGTTCTCTCCCATTCTAGAAATCAGAAGTCTGAAATCAAGAGGTTGGTAGGGTCGGTTCCTTCTGGAGGCTCTGAGGGAGAATCTGTCCCATGCCTCTCACCTAGCCTCTGGTATTTTCCAGAAATCCTCGATTTGCAGGTACATCTGTCCAGTCTCTGCATGCATTTTTCGCGTGGCCTTTTCCTTTGTGTCTCTGAGTATGTCAAATCTCTTCTCCTTTCCTTATGAGGACATCAGTCATTGGACTTAGGGCCCACCCCAAATATAAGATAATGTCTTTCCAGGATTCTTAGTTAAAACACATCTGCAGGGGTGTCTGGGTGGCTCAGTTGGTTGGGCATCCAACTTTGGCTCAGGTCATGATCTCACAGTTCGTGGGTTCGAGCCCCGCATCTCAGACTCTGTGCTGACAGCTTGGAGCCTGGAGCCTGCTTCAGATTCTGTGTCTGCCTCTCTCTCTGCCCCTCCCCTGCTCACACTGTGTCTCTCTCAAAAATAAAATAAAAACATTTTAAAAAATTGAAAAAAAAAAACAAACACAACACATCTGCAAAGAGGGGCCTGGGAGGCTCAGTTGGTTGAGGGTCTGATTCTTGATTTCGGCTCAGGTTATGGTCCTAGTATTGTGTCATCAAGCCCCAAGTTGGGCTTCATGCTGCACATGAAGCCTGCTGAAGATTCTCTCTCTCTCCTTCTGCCCCTTGACCCTGCTTGCACTCTCTCTCTGAAATAAAAATTAAAAAATAAAATACATTTGCAAAGATCCTATTGGCAAATAAGTCATTTCCCAGGTATCTGGGATTAGGATTTGGACATAATCTTTTTAAAAGACACCATTTAACCCTACTCACAGATGGTAAGCAGCTTAAATGGATAATACAGCTTAGGAAAATGCAATTCTTCTTTAAAAAAATTATTTTTGAGAGATAAAGAGAGCACAAGCAGGGGAGGGGCAGAGAGGGAGAAAGGAAACAGAGAATTCGAAGCAGGCTCTGTGTGCTGACAGCTGAGAGCCTGATGTGAAGCTCTAGCTCACGACCCAAGAGACCATGACCCGAGCCGAAGTCAGATGCTTAACCAACCGAGCCACCCAGGTGCCCTGTAGAAGAATGGATAAAACAAGTTCATCAGCTGGCAGGACAGCACCCTAGGGAACACAGATGGAAAGAACACGCACACTGACCCAAGATGAGCCATTACATATGCTTCTCCAGACAGAAGCAGAGGTAGCTCAAGGGCAAAGCCTGGAATCTGTCAGTTCAAACAGCTGCTACCCACGTCTAGGCACCACTCATAAAGCCCAAAGCCCGAACTCATTCGTGCTGGCCAGTCCTAAGCCCCTCACCTGGCTTGCCTTGCCTTTCCCCCAGAAACCCCAATAAAGGTCATGCCCTATCTCTTCCTCTTGCTCCCATCTGTTACTTCCTGATCCCTCTGTGTTTTTCCCATGTGGCCCCTTGTAGCATGCCTCCTGTTTCTAGAACATGCGACCATCATAAACTTTGTTTTCCTGAGCCTTTCTCTGTTTCCTCTTGTGGACATACCTGATTGACCATTTCTTATTCTTTTTTTTTTAATAATTTATTTTCAAATTGGTTTCCATATAACACCCAGTGCTCATCCCAACGAGTGCCCTCCTCTGTGCCTGTCACCCTCTCTCCCCCCTCCCACACCCCCCTCACCCTCAGCTTGTTCTTAGCCTTTGAGAGTCTCTTATGTTTTGTCTCTCTCCCACTCTGTGTCTTTTTTCTTTTCCTCTTTTCCCCTCCCCATGGTTTTCTGCTAAGTCTCTCAAAATCCACCTATGCGTGGAAACATATGGTATCTGTCTTTTTCTGACTGACTTATTTCACTTAGCATAATACCCTCCAGTTCCATCCATGTTGCTACACATGGCCAGATTTCATTCTTTCTCATTGCCACGTAGTATTCCATTATATGTAAACATACCACATCTTCTTTATCCATTCATCAGTTGATGGACACTTAGTCTCTTTCCATGATTTGGCTATTGTCGAAAGTGCTGCTATGAACATTGGGGTACACGTGCCCCTATGCATCAGCACTCCTGTATCTCTAGGGTAGATTCCTAGCAGTGCTATTGCTGAGTCATAGGGTAGCTCTATTTTCATTTTTTGAGGAACCTCCACACCGTTTTCCAGAGCGGCTGCACTAGTTTGCATTCCCACCAACAGTGTAGGAGGGTGCCTGCTTCTCCACATCCTCGCCAGCATCTACAGTGTCTTGATTTATTCATTTTTGCCACTCTAACCGTGTGAAGTGGTATTTCAGTGTGGTTTTGATTTGTATTTCCCTGATGATGAGTGACATTGAGCATCGTTTCATGTGTCTGTTGGCCACTGATTGACCATTTCTTAAAATACAAAACGATGAGGAAAAGAATTTTTATATACATTCAAAGACTCCTTCCTCTAATAGCTTACAACTATACAGGAAAAATAGTAACTTTTGTGTAGGGAGATCAGAGAGACATCATCATAACAAAGTAAAAAGTTACCATCACCCATCACTGATAGTGGGAAAAACAGACAACACACACACAAATTCTAATACAGCACATTGAGAAGGACACAGCAATGCTTCTGTGGTTTTCCAGCCTCCCAAATGCTGAAACTTAATGATTTGTTAAGAAACCTCATAAAAAATTAAAAAAAAAGGGGGGGGTGCCTGGGTGGCTCAGTTGGTTAAGCAGCCAACTTCGGCTCAGGTCATGATCTCACATCTGTGAGTCCAAGCCCCGCGTCAGGCTCTGTGCTGGCAGCTCAGAGCCTGGAGCCTGCTTCAGATTCTGTATCTCCCTCTCTCTCTGCCCTTCCCCTGCTCATACTCTGTCTCTATGTCTCTCAAAAATTAATAAACGTTAAAAAATTAAAAAAAGAAACCTCATGACACACAAGCTGACGTAAATTTTTCAAAACAACAAGAAAAAAACACTCAAGAGAAGAGTAAGAAACTATTTCTGATCAATGGAAAATAAAAGCAAATGAGAAATAAATGTCATTCTTTTTTTTAATTTTTAAAATGTTTATTCATTTTTGAGAGAGAGAGAGAGACAGAGTGTGAACAGGGGAGGGGGAGAGAGAGAGGAAGACACAGAATCTGAACCAGCCTCCAGGGTCTGAGCTGTCAGCACAGAACCCAGTACGAGGCTCGAACCCACAGAATGTGAGACCATGACCTGAGTCAAAGTTGGCCGCTTAATGAACAGAGCCACCCGGGCGCCCCGAATAAATGCAATTCTTGATACTGGACTTGGCTCTGGACTGAAAAAATTAGCTGTAAAGGGCATTAATAGTATTGACAAAATTTAAATATGACCTATGAATTAAATAATACTGTTGTATCAATGTTAAATCACTTGGTTTTGAATATTGTACTAGGTTATGTAGGATAATGTCAATTCATATAGAAAGTATACACCAAAGTGTTCTTTGGCTGATACTCTTTGTACAATGTTCCCAACACACTTTCAAAATGTTCAAAAATAATATATATATTTTCAAAAATAACATATGTGTTCAGAAATTATATATATGTATATACATACACAAATATATATGCATATAAGGACATAAGATGGAAGAGATCTTCTTTAATCTTGTAAATAACATCCACAAAATATTACTGCAAATATCATAGCTCACGGCCCATTATTAAAAATTCTTGGGGCGCCTGGGTGGCTCAGTCCAGTTATGCTTCCAATTCTTGGTTTCTGCTCAGGTCATGATCTCACAGTTTGTGAGTTTGAGCCCCACATCAGGCTCTGCGCTGACAACGTGGAGACTGCTTGGGATTCTCTCCTTCCTTTTCTGTTCCTCCCCTACTTGTGCGCCCTCTCTCTGTCAAAATAAATAAACTTAAAAAAAATACTCCCATGAGATTAAAACAGAAAGGGGATGGCTGCTCTTTGCACTCTCATTCAGTATTTTTCTGAAGACCCTAGTTTGTGCAATAGGACAAGAGAATCAATATATAACAACTGGAAAGGAAGAAATGAGCGTGTTTTCCTGTACTATGTAAACTATTTCCTCAAATATTATCTTCACTATGAGTGTAAACACTGACTGCCAAGCCACTTTAACCGATCCTTTAACCCCTGAATTCTTCACTGCCTGCACCCTGCTCTTTTTGTTTCTATGGGATCCATCACCTTCTGTTAAGTACGATGTGACTTAACATCGCAGATGTAGTGTGTTGTCTTTTCCATCAACTAGAGTAAATTCTAAGATTTCTATTTATATTTCGTGCACTGATATATTCCATACGCCTAGAAACATGCCTAAACCCACAGACAGCACAAAAGATATTTGTAAAAATAGTGAACAAATTTCACCCTGCAGATACCCTGTTTATTTGCACATCTCTGGATACATTTTTGCACTCTACTCCTACTGTTTTTTCTTTCAGTTTCACTGCCCTCACTCCTCCTCCCCAGGAATGCGGAGGAATTATCTTCTGGAAACAAAGCCTGCACTCTGACTGTGGATCCCAGGTAGACATTTAATCAACCTCTTTGTCTCACTGATTACATATAGCGTCCTCTTTCCACATTCCCTTAGGATTTGATTACTTCAGTAGTAGGTTCTCACCACCTACAAAATAGGATTTGATGGATATTCTATTAAGCACTTTTAATAACTTTCAGTCATTTCCACAATGCCAAATATTTTTGAGTTATTTGGGGATTAATTAGAGTTAGTCTGGGCACCCAGGTGGCTCAGTCAGTTAAGGTTCGACTACGACTGAGGTCATGATCTCGCAGTTTGTGAGTTCAAGCCCCACGTGGGCTCTGTGCTGACAGCTCAGAGCCTGGAGCCTGTTTCAGATTCTGTGTATCCCTCTCTCTGCCCCTCCTCTGCTCACACTCTGTCACTCTCTGTCTCAAAAATAAGTAAACATTTAAAAAAATCTGTTAAAAAAATTAGAGTTAGTCTCTGCTGCCCAGCAGACACTGTCACTGCACTTCCAGGTGAAATGATAATCACTCACCAGCAAGCGAATGAGATCGTAGACCAAACCTTTATCTCTGGCATATATGTCCTATTAAGACACTTCACATATGGTGCCACGGCCATCCTTGTCCTGGGAGCAAACCTAAATTGGGTAAATAGCTCTTCTCTTCAGGTAAGTATCATATTCTTAGAAAATATTTATCTTAGGAAATCCAGGATCATTCTTCAAAAATTTGGCTGAGTTGGGGCAGAAAGTCTTAGGTAGATGATAGTTATACAGACACGTAAATAAATGATAGAAAAATGAGGGGTATCTGGGTGGTTTGGTCGGTTAGTCATCCGACTTCAGCTCAGGTCATGATCTTACAGTTCATGGGTTCGAGCCCCAGGTCAGGCTCTGTGCTGACAGCTCAGAGCCTGGAGCCTGCTTCAGATTCTGTCTCTCTCTCTCTCTCTACCCCCCACTCTGTCTCTCAAAAATAAATAAACATTTATAAAAATGATAGAAATATGATAGACAAAAAGATGATAGATAGATAGATAGATAGATAGATAGATAGATAGATAATACATACATGGGCAGATAAGAAGACCAAACACATACCAACAGAAAAGACATTTGCCGAGGAAACCAGAGGCAGGTCACCAGTCTTGTCAAACTGCCACAGGGCCACCCGACATCTCCCCTCTCTCCTCGGTTATGTTGTTTTGAAACTTCTCTCACTTGCTTCTCACTAAACCCAGTGACCGGAACAGCATTCCCTCTAAAGGTTTCAAGATACAGAACTGTGAGTAACAAAATGAAGAAGATGGGCTCCCAGTCTGAATGACCCCTAGTGTCTGTGTGTGTATGTGCATGTCACCGTGCGTTTGTTTGTGTGTGTGTTTTCTTTGAGCAGGGGCATGTCATGCTAAATGGAGTGTTTGATGGCATGTCTCTAAATTTCTATCATCAGTGGAAGATTGTGAACCGTATCTGTCCTTTAGGCAGGGAAATCTGTCACATGCAGAAGGTGCAAATACTATGTAAAGATGACTAGGGCAAAAAGATTGTGGGGACATGAAAAAAGAATAATTGGGGATTTAAATCTCAGAATGTAAATGGGGCGCCTGGTGTCTCAGGTGGTAAGCGGACGACTTCAGCTCAGGTCATGATCTCACAGTCTGTGAGTTCGAGCCCCACGTCGGGCTCTGTGCTGATGGCTCAGAGCCTGAAGCCTGCTTCAGATCCTGTGTCTCCCTCTCTCTCTGCCCTTCCCCTGCTCACACTCTGTCTCTATGTCTCTCAAAAATAAATAAAAACATTAAAAACATTAAATCTCAGAATGTAAATGTTATCCTGGCATTTAAGCAGATTTTTGAGTGCCTTAATTGTCCTGTTGTCATGCTAATCCAACACTCATTACCTTCCCAGGCTACCCTTGTGGATTGACCTATTCCTGTATATCTCTGTCTCTCCCTGCCCTTGTCTCTGTGTCTCTCTCTCCAAAAATCTCTCAGCTATAGTATGGTTGCACCCATATATATGTCCCATTTATAAGATACTTCTTTTTCAAACAACAACAAAAAATTCTGACCAGCTACCCCGTTAGAAGAACAGGAGACAGTTAATTTAGACCCTCCCTGGGTGTCCACAGAACCCCTATGATTGGGGGAAATTATGAGTCTTTATTGCTTTCAAATCCCTGCAGGTCTTTGGGGGGCAGAGGGATGTATAACACAGCAAGGTCATAATTGACAGGCTCTCTGTTTTGTGCACATATTTGAAACTCCCACGGCACATTTAACTGACACGTGTTTTTATTATTTCACTTCCTTTTGTGATTCTTCTTGAAGATGACTCCTGTTTCTTTCCTTTATCCCTTCTCTTATTTTGGTGCTCTTGCCCACGTGTGAACCTACGTTCATTGCACTAGCAATTTCCTGTGTTTCCCATTTTGACCTTAAATGGTGTGAAAGTATAGTTTTCATATGAATATTAGGACAAATCCACATGTGTATAAAATTAAATATTCACTTTGATGCACTATCTTCCTCCTCCCTCCCCATACTCCTCGATGCTTAGAAAGAACATTATGACCAGCTGGTGAGGCTCCTTCCAGATCCTCATTTGTATGGACATAATCACGGAGAATGACCCTCGGACTGACTGTGTGCCAATTCCTTCTCTCAATGGGACATCAGTGGGACACACATGATCGCTGCTAGTAAGATCTGCGCTTCAGAAGTCCCCACCAGTTGCTATATTTTTTCATTCAGTTTCCTTCCCCCAAATGTTAATGACTTTAATTACATAAAGTATTTATTATGGGGAAGGCAACTGAAATAAGATTGTAAAACAAATTAGACCTTAATTCCCTTGATCCAAAAGAAATTGCTCTGGGAAAAATAACTTTTTAGATTCTTAAAAAAAAAAAAGTGCTATTGAGGTAAAGGGTGCGAGTCAAAAGAAAGTATGAAAAGTTTTAAAACGTCTTCTGATTTTCTGGCACCTTAATGAACTCCAATTCTTAGATCATATTTAACTAATTATGGGTCGTGATAGGAATGAAAAGTAAAATTTTGGATCAGAGAAAAATGATCCATAATAGTGTTTTGGCAAGTCGATATATGTTAGAGCTGAAAATAAGAGATCATCCTTTTCCATTTCATTAGCATTCTTATGATCACTTATGAGGCAAACGTATGTTGGAAGTAACTGAATGTGTCTGTCCAGGACTGCCTGTTAATATGCATTGGAATCAATTGTTTTTGGTTTCAGTAGTCTAACTAGTTTTGTTACTGATGTTAGGGTTGATACTTCTCTTATATGCTTTATCTAATTAAATATTCTTGTGTTTATTTTTAATTCATTTGCTTAATATCTACAAATATTTTTATTTTATTATTATAAAATTAAAATGCCATCTGCTTGGACTGTGTACCGTCATGATTTCCCAACCCAAAATTATAAAAATACATTCCAGTATTTTTACCTAAAGGATCTGTCATTCTTTAGAGAATGTGTGTTTTGTTTTTGAAAGAGAGACAGAGAGTGAGCAGATGAGGGGCAGAGAGAGAGGGAGACACAGAATTTGAACCAGGCTCCAAGCTTTAAGCTCTCAGAACAGAGACCAACCTGGGGCTCGAACTCACCAGCCGTGAGATCACGACCTGAGCCAAAGTCAGACGCTTAAGTGACTGAGCCACCCAGGCGCCCCTGCCTATAAGAAAAATATCAATGAGAGGACAGTAAGCTGTCATTTAGCACGAATCTGTCCATTCAGCTACCTGAACAGAATGCAAACCATGACCTACTAACTCGTTAAACTCAAAACATCCGGACATCAAATCTGGAAGGATTCACTGTTGTCAGTTTGGCTATCATGGGATAATGAGGCAATCCAAATAAAAATGAGTGAAGGAACTCTTGGGTGACTTAGTGGGTTGAGCATCTAACTTCGCTCCGATCATGATCTCTCGGTTCGTGAGTTCAAGCTCTGCATGGGCTTGCTGCTGTCAGCACAGAGCCGGCTTCAGATCCTCTGTCCCCCGTCTCTGTCTGCCTCTCCACTACTCGTTCTCTCTCTCTTTCTGAAAAATAAAAAAAAAAATTAAAAAAATAAGAATGAGGGGGACCTGGTGCTGATTTGGTTAAGCGTCCAATTTCAGCTCAGGTAATGGTCTCGAGGGTTGTGGGTTCGAGCACCACATAGGGCTCTGTGCTAGCATTGTGGAGCCTGCTTGGGATCTCTCTCTCTCTCTGCCCCTCCCCCACTTGTGGGCTCGCTCTCTCGCTCTCTCTCTCAAAATAAATAAAGGTAAAAAAATAAGTGTGAAAAATTGCCATTTCAGCATTAATATTACCATAAAAGAATTGAAGCCTCCTTTGATGAACTGCCTATGTTGTAAATAATGAGAAGCTGATTTACATGATAGAATTATTTGAAGGTTTAAGAAAATAGTAAATTTTTAATAAATAAAAAATAAATATTATTTATGTAAATAGGAATTATTGTTTATATAAATAATAACTTGTTACTCTGATGCAAAGATTCTTTTGATGTTTGTTTTTGAAAGAGAGAGTTTGTGTGAGTGGGGGAGAAGCAGAGAGAAGGAGACAGAAGATCTGAAGTGGACCCTGCACTGTCAGCAGAGAGCCCAGTGTGAGGCTGGAACTCATGAACCGTGAGCTCATGACCTGATCTGAACTCAGACGCTTAACTGACTGAGCCACAAGGCACCTACAAAGGAGTTTTAATTAGATAAAATGTGCTCTAAAACTTTTAAAAGTTTTATGTCACACTCCATATTAGTTACTATTACAGTGGAAAAGCATGACCCAATTTCATGAAGAGAGGCAAAAAGGGAACTAGCAAAATTGAAGAAACCCCTGATAATTCAGGGTCACTTTAGTTTAAATCTTTCATTTTTGGAGCACTTGGGTGGCTCATTCGGTTAAGCATCTGACTCTTGGTTTCAGCTCAGGTCATGGTCTGAAGTTTCATGGGTTTAAACTCCACCTTGGGCTCTGCGCTGGGCTGGCAGTGCGGAGCCTGCTTGGGATTCTCTCTCTCCCTCTCTCTCTGCCCCTCCCCTGCTCTCTGTCTCAAAACAAATACATAAATTTAAAATAAATTTAATAAAATGACTCATAATCAAAAACTCATCTTTCGTTATCATTTGAGAGAATACTACAACTTTTCAATTTATATTCCATCTGTTTAGATTTTACAAAGTAGTGGGTGTTTGTTTCTTCCCTAATCCTTTCAGCATTACCAAAAAGTTTGTTTTGCTAAAGATTCGAAATCCATCCCAAACATAAAGTCGCACAGCAGAGGACACCATGTCCCATGCTCATCAGGTATTGACCAGTGGGACAGACACCCCTCCCCCACAAAGAGAGTCACTGTCACATTCTTTTCTTTTATATTTAAAAAAAATTTTTTTAACGTTTATTTATTTTTGAGAGACAGAGCATGAGCAGGGGAAGGGCAGAGAGAGAGAGAGAGAGGCAGATGCAGAATCTGAAGCAGGCTCCAGGCTCCGAGCCATCAGCACAGAGCCCGACGTGGGGCTCGAACTCAGAGACCGTAAGATCATGACCTGAGCTGAAGTCGGCCACCCAAACGACTGAGCCACCCAGGCACCCCTCACTGTCACATTCTAACCCTCCTCTAAAATCGCAGAGCTTTGTTCATATCAGGACAAAATTAAGCAAGTCTTCTTGCTATTCTTTGCTTGTCTTATTGGGGAAAGGAAACCTTAATATCTTGGATATATTTCATGTGTTTAATATTTTAGGTTTTGACCAAATGTGTCCTACCTGAGGTTGGGTTTTTGTAGAAGCAGAAACTGGCACGGGGTTCAACGACATGTGATCTATTGAGGAGAATTATCAGGAAAAATGGAAGCGCAGAAAATGAGGCAAGGAAAGGAGCCATGCAAGGGTGTGGCTTCATCTGGAATCTATGTCAGCTCGATCCTGCACAGAGAGTAAATGTTACCACAGGTGGTCCTACGCTGAGGCATAGGAGCAGTCCTTTTGTTACTCCAGGTCAAGCAGTCTTTAAATATTCCCTGGCTTTAACTGCTTCCCTATTTACTTTTTCTAAAATATTGGACTTACCTGTAACTGCAGAAATCCATGTATGAGATGTTTTACTTTGTGTTATTTCTGAACATTAATTTCTTCCTTTGTGGGGGAGTCTGGATTGCAGAGCTATGGACATTCTAAAAATCAATCTATCAGCGAATTTAAAAATGCTGACTTTTTTACAAAATAATTAGAGTTCTCTGTTGAAATGTCCACGGTCAGCCTCACTTGGAGGTTTAATAGATTATAATAAAACAAAATATGTTCAAAAGTGAGATCCTCATGCATCCAAGATCTTTCATCTGCACCCCCACCCCCACCCAACTTAGTTCATGACAAATCCATCCTTCTAGCTGGGACACGACCCTTGAGTCATCCTTGATTAAGCATGACACATGTAAGCCGACTGGTGGAGGAGAAGCCACATTCTGATCTGAGGACATGGAGCCGTGTAACCACAATCATGTGCAGCTAGCTCCTCAGTAATAAAGATCCCATATAATGAGGCCACAACGCACCCTCGAAGTGAATTTTTTTGATCAAGTGTGAATGCATAGCGTGAGGTAATTAGTAACATCAGGCATAAATAATGTTGCTAGTAAATGAAAACTGACGGAGTAATTTACTTTTCACAAATGGTTTTCAGAGGTGATGTCAATCCCCCTGGCAGATCCTATCAGTGCAATCGCAGGAAACATATTGAAATCAAGAAAACCCAAACATTTATCTCGGGTTCCGATGGCCACTTTTTTTTTCTTTTTTTTTTTTAGAGACAGAGAGAGAGAGAGCGCGCTCACATGCGTGTGCAGAAGAGTAAAGGCGCGGGGAGAAGGACGGGGTCGGGGATAGACGGGAGGGGAGAGAGAGAGAGAATCCCAAGCCGGCTCCAGTTCAGCAAGGACCTCAATATGGGGCTCGAATGGGGAGCTCACTTGGATGACCGTGAGATCGTGAGCTGAGTCCAAAACAGGAGTCGAAAGCTCAACTGACTGAACCACCCAGGTGCCCCAGAGGACCACTCTCTACACATTCTCTGATCATGACCACTATAGTCACCATCTCAGCAGAAAATTAAATTTGGCAAATATCTCTTCATTTCAAATAGATCTCAGGTCTCACACTAGGAAAGAAATGGGGTATGTCTCGGAATGTGAAGTAAGAAACACTCCATTGATGAGACGGTACTGTGGCTGGATTGGATATGGATACAATCCGTGAGTTTACAAGCAGGGAAAGAAGTGTTTTCTGAGGGAATAGGAGATAGCACCTTAACCACGTGACTTAAGGCTAATTAAGCGGCGGACTCACTCACTTTCACCAGATACTGCGGTCTGGTGTGTCCCTTTGAGATCCTAGCGTTTAGGCATACACGAAACCTGCGTCTCAGCATTTCTCCTGAGCACAGAATCCACGCCACAAAAACGGAGTGGGAGCCCTTAGCAAGGGAAGAAGCCTGGCTCCTCCTCCAGAGTCTGGTGACGTCACTTCCCAGAGGCCCTCACACAGGCACCGCTGGTCCTTTGAGATTTCCAGAAGGGCGCCCCTTGAGGCCGCAGGCGGAGCTGCGGGAACCATACTACCCGGCAGGCTCAGCGGCAAGAGGCGGTAGCGCTGGGCCAATGGCAGCACGGAGCTGGGATCCCGCGTCACGCGAGACCTACGGCGCCGTCCTCGTGGGCGTCGTCCTGGGTGCTTCTGGGTCTGTTTTCCAGGTGGCGACTCCGGGAGCGTCGGCAGGCTTGAGGCTGCAGGCCCAGGGAGGCGTGTGGAGAGGCGTCATGTCCACTTTACACCGAGGCAGGGCTGAGGGTGCGTGGGACGGGTCAGCGGAGCCCTTGGGACCCCCCGCGGCGTCCCACTCACCGCGGCCCGCGGTCCTCACACACGGTCCCGTGGCGGCTGCACAGGCGCAGATGGACCCGGCACATGTGAGTGGATGATCCCCTCAGGCCTTGTGGACCCCCAACCACGTAGTCCCGGCACCTCCACATGGAGAGTGGTGTTGTCCTGGGTCTCGTCGCTTCCCCTAACTACGCCGTTGTGTCTGGGGCCACCCTGGTGTCCTGAAGCCAGGCCAGCGTTCCTATGGAAGGGTCCCCCGCTCCGTAAGCTAATCAGTGAGGTGTGGAGGGGTGTCTCAGGCACACGCATCAAGAAGTACAGACGTGGGGAGGTGAGGCCGAGCCTGGCGGAATCTGCCTGGTGGGAACAGCAATCACTAGGTTGGGAATCGGGTCTGGAATGACAAGCTGAGGAATCGGCCTGTTTTTTTTTTTTAATTTTTTAAACTTTTTTTGTTTTTGTTTTCGAGAAAGAGAGAGAGAGAGTACAAGCAGGGGAGGGGCAGAGAGAGAGAGGGAGACACAGAATCTGCAGCAGGCTCCCGGCTCGGAGCTGTCAGCACAGAACCGGATGCGGGGCTCAAACCCAGGAACTGTGAGATCATGACCTGAGCCGAAGTCCAACGCTTAACCAACTGAATCACCCAGGCACCCCAGGAATTGGCCTCTTTTGAGGCCATGGTGGGAGCCATGGAGGATTTGGGGTCAAGTTTTAATAGGCTTCCTCTAGCTGTAGAGTGGAGAGTAGACTCGGGTGAGTGGAAGCTCGGTGTAACCCCCAAACAGCACCTGGAACTCTCTGTTCCCCGTGTCATCCTCAGCCACCCTCCCAGCCAGAGCATGTGTCATGGGTGTGCAAAATAAGCTCCAAAACCTACGACCTGGGTTCATCTCCAGGCTCTGCCCCTGCGCAGTGGTGGGATAGTCTGCTTTTCTGGCTGCGAAATGGGGTTCGTTGCAACATTTTCCCTCTGGGGTCCAAGGAGGCCTTTGCCCTGACCTTGTCCTGGTGGCAGCTCGAGTAAGGGAGAAATGGTGCTTCTCAGAAGCCCCCCATCCCTGCACCATCCGAATGAACTGAGCTTCAGGGAAGAGCTCGTGCAGCAGTGTAGAGACTTCGGGGGCCGTCTTGGCCATCCTTTTCCCAGGGCTGTGACCTCAAGGAAGTCTCGTCAGTGCTCTTGTTTTCCATCGGAATATTGACATTTCCTTCTTGTGGCGGGAGGGGACCAGCGGCCTTGTGTGAGATGTGTTTCCCAGTGGCCAACACAGCCCAGGTAGCATCACTCTGGACAATGTTTTCAGGACGCAGAGCCCCTTGTCCTCTGATGATCTTAGGGGCCCACCCCAGAGGAATCCTGTCCCAGGGTTTCCCCTGTCTCGGGCTTCTATAAGCTGAGGACTGGGGAAGAGAGAGCCCAGTGGCAAAGTCACAGTGGGAGCAGTATTTCTGGAATTTTGCTTCCCTGGTGGCATGAAAAGGACCTTTGGGCAGGCTGGCAGCCAGGAAGGTCATTGGGTTCATCTTCGTAGCTGCTGTCTGTTCATTACAAGCAGTGCTGTCTTGCCACTTACAGTGTTAAGTTTATTTTTCTGTTGAAGACACTTACCTTATATTTAATTTTTTTTTTTTTTTGAGAGAAAGAGAGAGCGAGAGTACACAAGGGTTAGGGTTAGGCAGAGAGAGAGAATCTTAAGCAAGCTCCACGTCCAGGCCAGAGCCCAGTGCTCCATCTGATGACCGTGAGATCATGACCTGAGCCGAAATCAAGAGTCAGATGCTTAACTAACTGAGCCACCCAAGCGCCCCTGAAGACATTTACTTTTGTGTGGAAAATAGGTGCATCGAAGATTCAGTGGTGGCAGTGTGCAGGAGCATGACGTGCATTTATTTATTATTTTTAATTTTGTGAATGCTTTTTTATCCTTGAAAGAGACAGATGAGAGTGGGGGAGGGGCAGAGAGAGAGGGAGACAGGATTCAAAGCAGGCTTCAGGCTCTGAGCCGTCAGCACAGGGCCCAGTGCAGGGCTTGAACCCACAAACTACGAGATCATGACCTGAGCTGAAGTCGGATGCTCAGCCAACCGAGCCACCCAGGCGCCCCACGTGATGTACATTTAGATGTAAACACAGGATAGACCCCAGGTTTCTCTCGGGCACGTGACCCTGTTTATTCCCATCACAGCCCCAGTCACCATCAGGAGTTGTCATAGTCATCTGTGGTTCGTGTGGCCTCCTCCCTTGCAGCCATTCCAGTGGCCTGTCTTCAGAGAGGCCATCCCCAGCTTTCCTACTAAAACTCTAATCTTTTCATTTGTTTTTTGGCCTGTAGGGCCACCCGCATCGTCTCTCTCAGTTATTTTAGTTTCCATCTGAGGTCTTTCTCCAGCGGGGGCGGGGCTGGGATTCCTGTTTGCTGCTCTGTCGCCAGGCCTCTGACAGGGCTAGAGCTGTAACAGGACCTCAGTAGCTGCTTGGAGAATGAGTGAGATTCCCGGACGGGCTCTCATCCCATTTGGAATCTATGTTCGAACCCTCGCTGTGGCCTGGTGCACCGTCCCTGCGACTGGTCTGTGTGCACACATATGTCTTCCCTTCCTTTCTTCCGCATCTCACTGCCTGTAGCCGTGCCATCCTTTGCTTGCCCAGCTCTTGCTCACTGCCCAGCCTTTGCCCTGGCAGTGCCTTCTGCCCTATGCTCTGTCTCCAGAACTCTGAGGGGCAGCCCTGTGCATTCCTCAGGCCTTTGCTCAAATGCCACCTCTTTGCCTTTCCGGTTCTAGCTAAAGTACCTCCTGATCCCACGTGCTGGGGAGCTAGCATTTTTGTGCAGAGTCGAGTGTTGGGTTGAGATTTTCCAGGGTGCTTGAGGTGCAAAGAGGAGAAATAATCATAAGCAGTGGTAACAGCGGGCCTTCACTGGGCCCTAATTGGGCCCTTGATTTAGTTTGAGGAACAGTTGTTATGTTTCATCTCATCATTTCCTACCTCCTCAGAGATAGGTTCTGTTACCATCCCTGCTTTATAGAAGAGGAACTTGAGGCTCAGAGACATTAAGTTACCTACTCAAGGTCACACAGCTTTTAAGTAGTTGAAACTCACGCATTGTCCACTGGCTTCCTGAGCCTGTGTTCCCAACCATGGTGGGCTGGGGAGGCCTGAGGACACCTAAATTAATCTGTGTGAGGGGGGTAGAGATTTCTCCTGCAGGTGAGCTTGGGAACAAGGAGGGCAAAGGGGGCCGTCCCAGACAGGCAACCTTGTGAACAGAAGCAGTGCAGATTGAGTTGTTCAAGGAGGCCTGAGAGGGCCTTGCACTTGCCATGGGCCCCCCCACCTGCTAAGGTGAGTCTCGAGGGGAGGAGGCGTGGTCGTTTGCCCTCTCCCAGGACAGACGTCACAGCCAGTTGGACACTGCTGCCTATGTTCTTATGGCCACAGCGGCATTGTTCTCACCCACTTGGGTTCCCTGGTCCTTACGGTATCCGTGCCTCAGGGACGAATGTCATCAGGACTCAGGAAGGGAAAACTGATAGCTCACTGTGGAATCTCCTGGGGGCTCTGCGAGGGCTGGGGGGCCCGAGCCAGTGTGGGGAGCCGGTCCAGGCCCTGCCGCTCCCAGGATGAGTGGCACCGGCCAGGGTGCCTCCTGTGAGGTGGGAGAGGACGGCTCCATTCCTCTGTGCATGTGAAAGTATGGTCAGGCATGGCGGAAGTAGATAAACGGCAACATTTATTGGCAGCGACTCACCTGTAGTGATGGAAGAGCGTGAAGGTTGCCATGGACCCTCGCCAGAAGGTCCTAGGTTCAGATCCCACCTCTGCTGTGTAGACTGAGACTCTCAGGGTGACTCACTAGAAGCTCCCTGAGCCTCAGTGCACTGACCGTGACATGGCGCCATCAGCACCGTGATGATGGCATTTATCTCAGTATCAGTAACAAAATGTACGGAGCACTGTCATGAGGCAAGACTCTAGTGTTTGCTTTATTAATGTTTTCTGTTGAATTCTCAACCCGATAACGTGAGAGAATTATTGTACTGGTGGGAGAAATCGAGTTCAGAGAAATAACGTACCTTCTGCAAGGTAGACAGTAGGCAAGTGTTGATTCAAGAGGTTGAATTCAAGCTTGGAGTGTGCTCCAGACCTGCGGACATTTAATCCCTTCACCACAGCACGTGAAGCCCACAGCTGGGGACGGGCACATGGGGTAGACGAGCTGCTGCTGCTGCTTCTGTTATTACTGTTGGAATTGTGGTCACGAGTATTTCCCTGTTCCTGACATCCCAGACCACTTAACTTCTGCCCAAGGTCCTCATGGGAATGCCGTTCTCTGTGTCATTCTCCACAGCGTCCGCCACTGAAGGCTTCTCTGTCAGCCCCCCTTACGCCCAGCTCGGCGCTCGGCCCTCCGGAGGCTCAGGCGTTCGGGGCTGGGCCTCCGTGCATCTTCACCAGCAACTGAGTTACAGGGTCTGATCCCACCCAGCAGTCCCAGTGCACTTAATGCTACTGTATGTGACTTTCCAGGCACCAGTGACCTTCAAGGATGTGGTTGTGACCTTCACCCAGGAGGAGTGGGAATTACTGGACCTGCCCCAGAGGACACTGTACTGGAAGGTGATGCGGGAGACCTGCAGGCTCCTGCTCTCACTGGGTAAGGCTTCTCTGTGCCTTGATGCGGGGACCAGCAGCCTCCTTGGTTTCTTTCTCTCTCCCGAGCTCTGGCTGGTAGCCCGCCGTCGTCCCCACAGGCCCCACCATGTGCTAGGCTCACCTCCTCCTGCCCCCTCTCCCTGTGTCTCCACCACATTAGGCGGGAAACCTAATTCCCCTGGCAGACGGAAGTGGGGTGCCTGGCAGAACCCAGGATCGGGATGTCTTGAAAAGGGGTTCAGGATGTGGAAGGAAGCGTGGTTGTTCCCCAGCCCTGGGGCTCTCGTTTTGACTTCTCTCTCGGGTCTGCACACGCCACTGTCTTTCCACAGCAGCTTTTGGTGGGAGTGGCACCTCAGTACTTCCTCTGCGAGCCTCTCGGATTTCTTATGTCCACTCTTGGCTGCATGTTTGTGTCCTGCCTTCTCTTCCTAGGTGTTGTGGCAGGGAGGGAAACAGCCACTGGAGCCCACACTCCCCTCGCCCCCTCAGCCCAGCACCCCTCACAGGCTGCTTCTGGGACGCCTATTAAAGATTCCCTGAGAGGTTGCTGACTGGGCCAGCCGCTTGGGTCAGGTGACCCCCACAGCACATTAGCAGGGTTGTGGGCTGATTCTCCAAGAAGGGGGAGAATGAGGAAGGACTCAGCGAGGTTTGTCCTCAGTGTCACCCACCATTTTTATAAACAACGTAATCTCCGTGAAAAGGCTGCTGAGGTGTAGCCACACTGCGCAGGGATGGCAGATGGCTTTAGAGGACACACAGATGCGTCACCCAAGGGCTTTCGGTGCACACTCTGAGGAAGCCATTTCCTTCCTGATTCTCATTAGGAAGACGTCTCAGTTCGTGTTTAGTTATTAATGCTGAGTCGTTCGTGCCTGTCACAACTGTTGCCAGTGTCCGTTTTCAGCAGAGGGAGCAGCCTCCAGCTCATATCCCCAAGCAGGCCGCGGAGCTTGCTGGGGATTTCATTATTTTGATTTCATTATTGCGTTTTGATTGTAACCTTTCATTTGTTGCAAGGAAAGTTTTCCAGTTTTTGGAGTAATGTGAGATTCCCCCTTGAAGACATTGATTTACAACAAATGAAAATGCTTTAAAGAGAAGCCATTAGTAATGAGACATCATAGCTAATGTCCCCTGAGCACTGACACATGTCTGGCCTTTTCTGGGCACTTGCCCTGCTCCATTCATTGAATCCTCACGATATCCCTGGGAGGTGAGGTATTTCCCCAGAGCCCCCTGACTTTAAACCCAGTTTTCTCCCCACTGGGGTCGTCTTGCCCAAAGGTAACCATCAGATTTTGGAGCAAACAATTTATTATGATTAGTTTAATCCACTTACATGTTATTCAGTGATCTTGTCATATTCCTGATATTATTTCAGTGCACGAGTGTGGGTGTATAACATGTGTAAAGTACACATTACGAAGTATCGGGCCCAGTGCATGTTTTACTCATGTACTACCGGGGTGACTTCTACTGGGTCAACCGTTGCAGCGTTCCCAGCTCCCAGCAGGCTCCCCCGCCCCACTGTGTAAGGAAAAGACCACCAGGGAGTTTGTCAGGAAGCCAATATGTGAAAACCTAAGCTTAACGTAAAAGATGGCCCTTAATGGTCAGATGCCATCCTCTTCGCTCCTTTGTGATAAAAGCCCTTTCCTTTGTGAAATGACACCTAGAGGAGACTCCGGTTGATGTGGGTGTAAATGTCCTCATTTACAAGTCACTGTGTGAGTGTCCTTACGTTCCTGTAACACACCAGTCTGGGAATCACCAGGTCAGCATCTCCCACCGTCCCCTGGCTCCTGACAGTGAAATCCTCCCACTCACGTCCCCTCTCCGACTTGAGTGGCCCACACTTTCTCCCAGCTGCTGGCCCACGTGAGGCCCAGGAGCCATTTTGTCCTCATCGCAGTGGTCAGCAGGCAGGGCTCTGGACCTAGGTGGCCTGGTGTCAGATCCCAGCTTGGCTTCCTGTGAAATGTGGCAAGTTACTGAGGCTGACCCCTTGTTCACCCTTTTCCTCCCTCTACAATCAGGGCTTTCTCTTCTGACTGAGTGACCGGCTTAAGTCACTTGCCTTTCTCAGACACCTGATGATGGCGGTACCATTTGCAGATTGACAGAGACTAGGGCTTTCATCACTCCCTGACACCAGAATCACCCAGGGAGCTTGGAAAACTACTGACGCCCAGGCTTCACCCCAGAGTTCTGGTTTGAACGGACCTGTGGTGAGAACCAGACCTACCCTGTAGAGACACAGGTAGGGTGAGACCCACGGACCTAGAGTGATTAGAACACAGCTGCTCTGAAATTTCATGGAAGCTTCTTGTTGGGCCCTCCCTGGGGGCACCGGTTTTAGTGAACGGCCCTGCCATTTGAGTTGAAAAGGCCAGAAAACAACCGCTCAGCACCTGTTTCCATCAGACCCCTCATGTAGCTGTCCCCAGGTCTCGCCTCTTATATATTACCCTTGTCTCCTGAGTCCGTCCCCGCCATCTCTCTTCCCTGAGCTCCAGCCTTGGCACCCTGGTCCACCTGTCTTATCCTCTCTCATCTGCATGCTGCTAACACACCTGTGGTCTCCCCCATCTGCTAGTGCCTCTGTCCAGCTGTCTCCTGCACCAGCTCTCCCAGTCACTCACCCGATTCCAAGCCTTCACCACGCCCTCAGCCACCGAGGCCTCAGCCTATGGCCAGATTCATGTCAGAAATAAAGACTTCTTATTTCTTCTTGCTTCTCAGCCCTCTCAGACTCATCCGCATCTGATTCCTTCCTGCAGCAGCTTTTCTCACCTCTGAGGAAGAGGTCTCACCCCTAGCCATGACCAGCTCCTGTGCCAGGGACTGGGTCACACCCTCTCCTGCCTTCTTGGGAACTCTTTTAACTCTGGAATCGACTCTTATTGGTGTGACTATCTGTACAACCAACTTTTTAGAGGAGATGTTTGATTCTAGGGAGAAATGTCTACACTGTACTTCCATATATCCCCTTCTCCCTCCCTCCCTCCACTTCTTCTTTCCCTCCCTTCCCTTCTTTCTTCCCCTCCCTCCCTCCCTGCCTCTCTCCCTCCCTCCTTTCCTCCTTCCCTCCTTCCCTCCTTCCCTCCTACCCTTCATTCCTTTCTCTGAAATGTAATTTACACATATTGATGTGCATAAATCTTAAGGATTTAACTTGAGTTTAACTTGAGCAGTTTTTGCACGTGAATAAAACCAAGTAACCACCCAGGTGAAGATAAAGACCCTAGGAGGTTCCTTGTAAGCCCTACTAGTCCATATCCCCTCCTGCAAAGGTAACCGCTGATACTTGAACACCATCGATGAGTTTCACTTCTTGAATGGATATAAATGGAGCCTCACAGTATGTTTTCTGCTTCTCTTCTGTTGATCATCAGTTCGTCTGTGAGGTTCATTCGTATGGATGCAAATGCTTGGAGTTTGATATTTTCATACTATGTAATATCCCACTGTAGTTATATAGTGCAGTCTGTCCATCCTCCCGTGATGGACATCTGGGGTGCAGAGGTGATGAATCACTGCTGTGAGCGGTCTTTGGTCATATGCCCAGGATTGGACCGCCTTGGACACGGGGTAGGTATATATTCATCTCTGAGAGAAATTGCCAAACAGTTTTCAGCATGACTGATCATCCCACCCACCACCAGCCCCGTATGTGAGTTCCCGTTGCTCCACATTCTCGTCAGTGCTTGGAGTCATCTCATTACTCTTTGTGGCACTTTAGAGGGGACTCCCAGGACCACAGCCCCGAAACCGATGTGCTTCTCTCTGATCCCCATACCTCTAGCACAGAGATCCGCATTTCCCCAAATTCACACTTATTATTCATTACTTGTTCTGTGGGAAGTTATGTCATCACAAGATCCGTTTCCTCATGGATGTAGGGGTGTTCAGGTTTTCTGTTTACTCTTGTCTCAGTTTTAGTATGTTGTGTCTTTCAGTCAGTCCACTTCATCTGAATGTTATAAAATCATTTTATCATACCTGTGTGTGTGTATGTGTGTATACATATCTTGATGATATATTGTGTAGGTCTTTTGTTCAAACTTTATAAAAAGGGTATTCTAGGGGCGCCTGGGTAGCTCAGTCAGTTAAGCGTCCAACTCTTGATTTTGTGTTCAGGTTATGATCTCATAGTTGTAAGCTTGAGCCCTGAGTTGGGCTCTGTGTTGGCTGGGCATTCAGCCTGCTTAAGTCTGTCTCTCTCTCTCTCTCTCTCTCTCTCTCTCTCTCTCTCTCTCTGCCCCTTCCCTGCCCCTTCCCTGCTCGTGTGCTTGCGTATGCTTGCTCTCTCTCTCTCTCTCTCAAAAAAAAAAAAAAAAGGTATTCTGTAGTTATCTGGGACTGGCTTTTTTATTCAGTATCATGTTACTAATGTCTATAATATATATTATATGTAGCTGTAGTTCACTAATGGTCTTTGACTGGGAAATAACCCTCTTGCATGAATATTCCACGAAGTATTCTTGTAGACATTTACTTTTTTCCAGCTCTTCACTTTTGCACATGGCGCTGCCATGAAAATGTTTATGCACGTGTCCTCGTGCATATGTGCATGAGTTTCTCATGATAACGTTCCTGGGTGTGGAATTTTGGCACATTTGGGTGTGGACTTGGAACATTAAGGCGGCACCCAGTTGTTTTCTGAGGTGGTTATAATAATTTTCACTTCCTCCAGCAATATCTGAGAGATCGCATGGATCTGTACCCTTTCCAATATTTGATATTACCAGGCTCCATAATTTTTGTCAATCCAATGAGTATAAAAAGAATTGCAGTGTAGTTTTGTTTTGCAGCCCTTCATTACTAAGAAAGTTGAGCGACACTCCCATTTGTTTAGTGGCTACGTGTGTGTGGTTTATTAATGTCAGTTCATGATTGTTTTTTTTACCGATTTTTTAATGAAGATGGTTGCTTTTCCCTTTTTGATTTGTCAGATTTTTTTTGTATATTCCTGATCATAATCTTTTGCCTATTCTATGGGCTGCAGTTGTATTCTGTTAGAGTTTAGCTTTTAAAAAATTTTCTTGGAAAGATCTTTTAATTAAAAGAAATTCATATTTTGTTTACTCAGGTCAGTTTATCTCTTGTTTTATGATTGCTGCTTTTCATGTTTTGCTAGGAAATTTCCCTGCCCCAAGGTCAAAAACATATTCATTCTCTTTTGCTTACTAATCTGGAACTAATTATGTATACAATGTAATAACTTTTTTTCTGCATGTGGGAAACCAGTTTCCTAAACCCATTCACCGTATGGTCCCTTCTGTTCCCAGTGATCTGCTGTGTCACCTCTGTAGTGTGTGAAAGCTGTGTCTATTGATGAGTCTGTTTCTGAGCACAGTTAGTTCCTATTGCCAGTTTTTCTTAGGCCCATAATTTCATCATAGCCCTAATACTAGGACGGCAAGCCCCATCGCCTTATTATTTTTTTTTCAGTGATATTCTTGGCCCTTAAGTCTTTCATGTAAATTCTAGAATCAGCTTGTTGAGTTTCATGTTATCTGGAGTTGTAACGAACTTAAAGATAGATTTGAGAGTTTATAACTTTGTTGATAATTTCTCCATTTGTGTAGATCTCTTTAATATTTTGAAATAATGTTTCAGATTTCTCTACCACCTTTTTTTCCATTTTTTTAATCCCCTCAATGTCCCTCACATGCAGAAGATTTAATGTGTTCCTCTCAAGTCCTCCTCACTGTTAGCCCTGTAGGCGTGTCCTGGGAGTGGCGAAGGCTGTCCTCAACTCTCACCCTTCCTGACTCTGAAATCGCACCCTGGTTCCAGCCCCGCCCACAACTCTGCTATTCCCTCGTGCCCTGCAGCTCTCTAGGCATCATGATTCTCTCTCCACTCTGCACCTGGTGCACTCTGCCTCCTTAGGGTACAGTGCCCTCTCACTTCCTACATGTGCTGGCTCCTGCTTCTTCATGACTCAGATCTCAAGATCCCTCCCGAATCTCTCTCTCTCTTATTTGGACTGGGTTAGATGCCCCCTTCCCTGTGTTCTTGGTGACACCATGTGACATCCTTTCTTAGAACAAACACAGCACATGGTGTCACCATTTCTCTCCCCTCTGGACAGTGAGGAAGGGATTCTCCTCTGGACTCTGCCCCAAATTCTCCTCAAGGTTGTCCCTTTAAAGGTGTCAAGAATCCAAGGACCAGCAAAAAACAAAAACAAACCACACAACAACAACAAACCTGAGTTTCAGAGACATGAACAGTATCAGTGGCACTGTTTTCCCACTGGCTTGGTGATCATGTTTCTTTATGTTGCCATTGCTAATGAGCCTCTTTTGTATATTGGATTCTCTTCAGGTGATGAAGCAATATCCAGGACCTCAGAGCCTTCTGCTTCTCCGCCAGCCATGTTTGAGGGACGCTCACCCCACAGTTTACTGACTCAGGAAGAATTCAGTGTTTCTGTGTTGGGAGAAGCCAGGGAACAAGAAGGACCCTCAGAAAAACAGGGCGGGCCCGTGAAGACAGGGATAGCCCCATTCAAGGAGACCCTCCCTGGAGAGATGAACCCCGAGCGTGGTCATTTGGGAACAGGTGAAAATCTATGCACACAGGACTTAGAGGAGCAAGTCTCTGCAGGAGACGCTCTCCATGAGTATGAATCACGTGGATCGAGGAAAGATCCCTCGGTTCATGGTGGGAAGAACTCCTACAAGTGCAAGGAATGTGGGAAAGGGTTTAAAAAGAATCAGTTCCTTCTCCAACATCAGTGGATTCACACTAAAGTAAAACACTACACATGCAAAAAGTGCGGGAAGGCCTTTCTCAGGAAGGCAGAGCTCACCAGCCACTACCTCATTCACATTGAGAAGAAGTTGTACAAGTGCAACAGGTGTGAAAAGGCCTTCAGCCGCAGGTCACACCTCACAGAGCACCAGCGGATCCACACTGGGGAGAAGCCCTTTGTGTGCGTCGAGTGCAGGAAGACCTTCACCCGCAGGTCACACCTCACAGAGCACTGGCGGATTCACAGTGGAGAGAAGCCATATATGTGCAACGAGTGTGGAAAGGCCTTTGCCCGCCACTCCGATTTTGTTCGGCATCACAGGACCCACACTGGAGAAAAGCCCTTTGAGTGCAAAGAGTGTGGGAAGGCCTTTTGCAACAGCTTCTCTGTAACTCGACACATGAGGTGTCATTCTCAGGAGAAGCTCTTTGAGTGCGGCGAGTGCGGCAAGACCTATAGCTACCGCTCAACCCTCACTACTCATCAAAAGATCCACAGCGGAGTAAAGGCCTATAAGTGTAAGAGATGCGGGAAGGCCTTTTACCAGAAGACAGGCCTCAGTCAACATCAGAGAACTCATACTGAGTTCCGAAAGAAACCTTTTTAAGGTAATGACTGTGGCACATTATTTGACCAGAGGGAGAGTGTTCCTTGGCATCTGAGAGTTCGTACCCAAGGCTTCCCTGTGTACATGTTCTCCTTCGTCTCCACAACTCCTGCTGGGGCTGTGGTGTTACCTTTCCCTGTGGCTCAACCCTGGCACTTCAGAGACTGGAGGCCAGGCTCCTAAAACACAACTTGGTTCTCAGAAGAAGGACCTTCTTCCCACACCTGAGAGGGCTTTGCTTGTCATGTGGCCCGCAAAGAGGCCTGGGGCTGTTTGTCCCAAAGCACAAGTGAGGTGCTTTGCAGTGGATGAAGGGCTCTCTCCCCTCGTTGTCCACATCGCCCCATTGAACTTTCTGTGTTCACGCAGGCCTGCTGTGCTCTTGCTGGTGCGATGGGCAGGAGTCACGAGAACCCCATACTTCATGCCCATTACCCTGCACCATGCCTGATGTCATGGAGATACATGGGTGACTGAGACATGAGCCTTGCTGTCTAGAAGGGAAATAC
Organism: Paguma larvata; assembly: GCA_030068075.1. Lineage (NCBI taxonomy): Eukaryota > Metazoa > Chordata > Mammalia > Carnivora > Viverridae > Paguma > Paguma larvata. The sequence goes on along the minus strand of CM057841.1, from coordinate 5,554,805 downwards.
ATGTGATAAACACAGGGGTGTGCTTTAACCCCTCTGATGCTCTGACAGCAATGTGCCTATGGCCCCCATGTGGCATAATGGAGATCAAAGTCCAAAGTTAGGCAAAGAGGACAGATGTCCGTTGGGAAGCGTGGTCCAGTGGCCAAGGTTTTGGACACTCTGGACTATTGGAATTCTGAGCACTTTCAAGCTGTGCCCATCACCATCTGGGTGACCTTAGTTGGTTATGTCATGTTTCCACAGGCCTATCTTGTTACAAAAGTGGGAAGACATATGTTAAATTGTGAAGCATGGACAGAGGAGCAGACAGTGTACAAAGGGTGATATCATGCATACCCATAGGAATGGAGGAGTCCCAGCCATGTTCGAAGATGAGGAAGAACATTTCTGGCAAAGGGAATAAGCATGTGCCAAGACCCTGAGGCAGGCAGGAGCTGGCTTTGTTAGAAGAAACCGCTGAAGGCCAGTGTGTCTGGAGGAAATGAGTGGTGGACAGTGAGATGGAAGAACAGGGCCTGATCCACAGGGTCGGGAGGCTGAGGAAGGGATTCATCAGGGCAGTGGCATGTTCTTGTCTCTAAATTTCCCCTTGGCTGCTGTGTAGAGAGTGAACTGAAAAAGGAAGAATTGATGTTGGGGAGAGAGACGAGGCCAGTGTGTAAGCCAGGAGTTCATTGGCAGTTGCCTGACCCAGGATGGTGGCACTGGAGTTGGTGGGGAGAGGATGACTTAGGATGTGTTAGGAGGCAGAGTCCACAGGACATGTGCATAATTGAGACGGTGAGTGAGTGACAAGTAACTTTCCCTCCTCATTCCTCAAGAGAAAACCCTCTGCATCCATGGGAATGTGTCATGGGGCCTGTCCTTGGTTTCCAGGTTTTCAGTCAGCACCTAGTGCGTTGAGTGAGCAAGTGAAGCTGAAGACTCCCTTTCTTGGACAGGAAACTGGCAGGACTCCTTGTCCCCATGATGGTCACATAGGCAGTGAACTTGCCATGGCCTTGTTTCTCTGATGGAGAGGGGCCCTGGGTAGGTGAATTTGCACAGGAAACCCTGCAGGGCATGACGATGCCTGCCTCACCGTGGGCACCATTCTCAGCTGCGCTTCTTACCAGTGGCCAGGACTCAGGGCAGTTTGGGAATTTTTGGGGTTCTCGGTTTCCTCCTCTGTAAACTAGGTGATCTAATACGCCTCAGCCTCATCATCTCTGAAACAAGAGAGTGTTGACTGATGCACTTCGCCAGGTGGTTGTTCAGATTAAAGGATAGTGTTGTAAAGTACCTGGTGTCAGCTTTGCGGATATTCTTAAATGTTTGCTATTGTTACAATTGTTTTCACTACTGTGTTACCCCTTTGTGCCACCCTCTTCTTTTCTCATTGGGAGGTGTGCTGATGGGATTTGCTGGTAAAAATATACTGCAGGTCCTGAGGACATCTCAGCTGATTTTAGGCCTTAAGAAACTTGTTCCTAGATTCTGGTGAACCTCAGCATAAGGTCTCGGTTCCCCACCAGCCAAAGCCAGGATGTTGTTTGTGCCCTGGTTTTTTTTTCTGGTGGAGACGGGGTGGCTGAGGATGCCACAGAATGTTAGTTGTGCTTTAATGGAAATTCAAAACCTGCACTTGACACTTATTGGTGAAAATTAAGGACCTTGCGAAGGGAGGTTTGAAGTACTGGCTGATGGGGCGCCTGGCTGGCTTAGTTGGAAGAGCATGCAAATCGTAATCTTGGGGTCCTGAGGTCAAACCCCTCATTGGGTGTAGAGATCACTTAAATAAAGTTTAAAAAAAAACTTTAAAAAGGACTGCTAATTTATTTCTTTAAATTTTTGTTTAAAAAGCATATTCTTTTCGTTACTGTTTAAGCTAACAATTGTTTAAGCTAATTTACAAACACTTAAAACAGTAGAGGACAGAGTTATAAATACTTTTCTGTCTTCCCAGGCAATACAAGGGACTTCAAAGATGACCTAGCATGTTCTATCTTGGTATATGTGTTGAGATTATGCATGTTAATTCCATCAGTCTAACTCCACAAGGAAATGTTACTGTTTAATGCAAGTAGTGAGCAGATGCATATGCATTCCCCTCTTGGGTTCTCATTCCTTCTGTAATTGCAAATATTGAGATTGTTTTCCAACGTTCTTAAAATATAACCTTCAGGATTTCATTTTATGTGTGTTAATCTTCCATTAAATTCTTCGTTTTTGGCTTGAAATAGTACTTTGCATTCTTTCCTGAAAGACAGTTCTGCCACATATGGAAATCTAGGTTGGCATGGGGTTTTTCATCAGCAGTTCCTTGAAGGGGTCCTTCCACTGTATTCCAGAACAAATATTATATTGGGAGTGACTGGCAACAAGTATACTCTGTGTATGGTCTTTTTTAAAAAAATGTTTGTTTTTGAGAGACAGAGAGCCGGAAGGGGCAGAGAGAGGTAGAGGGAGACAGAGAACCCAAAGTAGGTTTAGCACTGTCAGTGCAGAGCCTGACTCGGGGCTCAAACTCAGGAACCATGAGACCATGATCTGAGCCAAAGAGGGACGCTTAAGTGACTGAACCACCCAGGTGTCCCTACTTTGTGTATGGTCTTAGGAATAGACATTTTAGGGGCACCTGGAATTTAGGCAGAGATTATATCTTCATTGTGTTTTCTCATCTGTGCTTCTCCACAGGGATAGCTTCTCCAGCCTCAGTGATTTCAGTTTGCACACACCTCCCCAGGATTTAGTGCTCTTTTGAGAGCTGATTCAGGCGTGGACTGAGGGTGCGATGGGGCCCTGGCAGATGTATTTTTAACATAGTACCTTGTGATACTAATGCTACTGGTTTGGGAACCACTGGATTAATGTTAGGACACTTTTAATGTTAATACACAATGATGCAAGTAAGACATTATCACCTAATTTAAAACTTTCTAATTATTTTTTATATGGTATTGTTAACCATAATCACCATGCAGCATATTTCATCCCCAGGACTTACTGTATGGTTTTTAATCATAGTTTTTTCCTGGAAGGCTGAGGAGGCTTGCCTAAGGACACATAAGTAGAAGTCTCCTATCACAGCTATCCCAGGATAGGGCTTCGCCCAAGGTGGCCACAGAAATCTGCCCTGGTCCCTGAATTTGGAGCCATAGAGCATTATTTACCAGGATCCTTTGTGGGGCTGTTTTGCCAACTTCATGGTGAATGTGAACAGCTCATGCCAAGCTGGCATGTGCAGGACGGAAACTCTGTTACCCAGAAGGCTGTGCCTTGTGCGTGGGCAATAAGGACTCGTCCAATAACAACACAGGAGAGCGCATTTCCTGCAGAAGTGGGGGTGACACTTCCGATGAGATCATAGAGGCTGTGGCTGGTCTTTCCACGCGGGCTGGCCTAGGGAGGAAGGAAGGGGAGGAGAACAGGATCCATCTCTGTGCCTTTGTGAGCCGTGACCCTCACCTGGCCGCACACTCTCCTCCAGGTGCCTATAGGCGACACCCTGGGCCTTGTGTTCCTTCCCATTTCTGGGACCCAATAAGATGAAGTAATGGTTTCCAGGAACAAGAACTGGCATGAACATAAGTTTGGATGCGGTACCAAATTGGGGATGTTTGGCGACATCAGATCCACACTGTGCCTGTGGCGACAGGAGAGCAGATGGACAGGAATCAGCAGTGGAATGGCCTGTGAGGAGCTAGATCTCTCTTCTGAGGGTAATGGGAGCCATGGAAGGGTTAGAGCCGTGGAAGGTGGTCCTTTTGACTCCAGTCTTTACAGGCTCCTTACATCTGTACAGAGGAAAATCGACTGTGGGGGTGTGGGCTGTTTCCCTAGGGTTCATCCAGCCTGTTTCTCTTCGGACAAAACCCAGTGATTCATATTTACTTGTTTTCATCTTACTTTTTTTCCTGGATTTGATTCGCTATATATTTTATTACTGGTTTTATTGACCTGTGTTAATTAGGTCTCTAATTCTGTTATTATTTTGTTTCTTGTCCTCATGAGGTTTTGATATCAGTGGTATGTTGTCTTCTTTTTTCTTTTTGTACCTTCTCAAAATCACTTCATTTTTTAAATGTCTTAGTATTGTACACTATGAATAGGATAGTGGGACACATGGAAAGCACAGTTCCTGATGTGGAGAAAGTTTTATTGGGTGACAGTCAATCTTAAGCAAAACAAACAATTAGATAATTACACAGATATGAATTATATATTATAAACCTTAAGCAAATGCACTATGACTTAGAACACTTGAAGGTCGTAGTCATGTTTTGTCTGATTTACTCCTAATTCTTCATATTTTGTTACTATTTTAATACATTTTTAAAGTTTTGTTTCTGGCATACAGAATTTTCTGTGTTGAATATGAGTTAACTTTATATAATATGTGTATACAGTAAGCTTGCTGATTTTGCTGAACTATGATTGCTTTTATTTTCTCTTTTTCAGTGTAGACAATCATTACCAATGAGTAATTACAACCTTATTCTTTCTTATCTTTACTGGGACATAACTGACAAAAATTAATTTCAGGTGTGCAACATAATGGTTTTATATTTGTATATACTGAAAAATGTTCAACACAGTAAGTCTAATAAACATCCATCATTCAGTTACAAAACATTTTTTTCTTGTGATGAAAAGCTTTAAGATCTAATCTTAGTACCTTTCATATATGCAATACAGAATTAACTGTAGTCACCATGCAGTACCTTACTTCCTCATGACTTACTTATTTTGTAACTGGAGATTGTACCTTTCGAGTCTCTTTACTCATTTGCCTACCCTCCCAACCCCCACCTCTAGCAACCACCAACTTATATATTTTTTCTTAAAAAAAAAATTCTACATATAAGTGAGGTCCTCCGGTATTTGTCTTTATGATTTATTTCACTTAGCATTATACACTCAAGGTCTATCCACGTCGTTGCAAATGGTAAGCTTGCCTTCTTTTTTATGGCTGAATAGTATTCCACTGCATATTCACACGTCTTTATTCGTTCATGCATCAGTGGACACACGGTTTGTTTCCACATCTTCACTATTGCAAATAATGCTTCCATGAACATAGGGTTGCATGTATCTTTTCAAGTTGGTGTTTTCATGTTCTTCAGATACTCAGAAGTAGAATTGCTAGATCATATGGTGGATCTATTTTTAAGTTTTTGAGGAACTTCCAAACTGTTTTCCATAGTGGTTGTGCCAATTTATATTCCTACCAATAGTCCACAGGATTCCCTTTTCTCTGTATTCTCACCAACTTGTTATTTCTTGTCTTTTTATAACAGCCATTCTGACAGGTGAGAGGGAATATTTCATTGTGACTTTGATTTGCATTTCCCTGCCCCTGGTGATGAGTGATGTTAAGCCTCTATGTCTTCTTTGGAAAAATGTCTATTCACATCTGCTCATTTTTTAATTGGATTGTTTGGGGTTTTTTCATTGTTGAGTTGTAAGGGTCCTTTATGTGTTTTCCATACTAACCCCTTATCAAATGTATGAATTGTAAATATCTTCTCCCATTTAGTAGATTGCCTTTTCACTGAGTTGATGCTTTCCTTTGCTTTGCAGAAGCTTTTTAGCTTTATGTAGTTGCATCTGTTTATTTTTGCTTTTGTTCTCTTGCTTTTTGAGTCTGGTCCAAAAAATCATCAAGACTGATGTCAAGGAGCTTACCACGCATGTTTTCTTCTAGGAGTTTTATGGTTTCAGGTGTTAGAGTTAAGTCTTTAATTCATTTTGAGTTAATTTTTATGTATCATGGAAGATAGTGATCCAGTTTTATTCTTTTGCATGTGACTGTTCAGTTTTCCCAATACTATTGAAGAGATTTTTTCATTGTATATCCTTGGCTCCTTTGTTGTAAATTAATTGACCATATGTATGTGGGTTTATTTCTGGCCTCTGTTCTCTTCCATTGATCTATGTGTCTATTTTTATGCCCCTCCGATACTGTTTTAATTACTATAGCTTTGTAATAGTTTGGTGTCAGGGAGCATGATGCCTCCAGCTTTGTTCTTCTTTCTCAAGATTGTTTTGGCTATTCAAGATCTTTTGTGGCTACATCCACATTTTAGGATTGTTCTAATTCTGCGGAAAATGCCAATGAAATATCGATAGGGATTGCATTGAATCTGTAGATTGCTTTGGGTAATATGGGCAGTTTAACAGCATTATTTCTTCCAATCCATGAGCACAGACTATCTTTCTATTTATTTGTATCTTCTTCAATTTCTTTCATCAAAGTCTTATATAGTAATCAGTGTACAGGTCTTTTACTGCCTTGGTTGAGTTTATTCCTAGGTATTTTATTCTTTTTCATGCAGAGTTATAAATGGGATTGCTTTTAAATTTCTTTCTACTTTTGTTGTTAGTGGATAAAAACATGAACTTCAACTGAATTTGTTTATTCTTTTTTTTATGTTTATTTCTGAGAGAGACAGAGCATGAGCAGGGGAGGGGCAGAGAGAGAGGGAGACACAGAATCGGAAGCAGGCTCCAGGCTCTGAGCTGTCAGCACAAAGCCCGACGTGGGGCTCGAACTCATGAACTGGGAGATCATGACCTGAGCCGAAGTCAGACGTTTAACCGACTGAGCCACCCAGGTGCCCCCGAATTTATTTATTCTAACAGGTTTTTTTGGTGGAGTTTTCAGATTTTTAAAATAATGTCTATTTATTTTTGAGAGAGAAAGCATGTGAGTGAGTAGGGGAGGGGCAGGACGGGTGACAGAGGACCTGAAGCAGGGTTTGTGCCAACAGCAGAAAGCCTAATGCAGAGCCAGAACTCATAAATGGTGAGCTCATGATCTGCTGAAGTTAGACACTTAACCAACTGAGCCACCCAGGCGCTCCTCAGGATTTTTTTATATATAAAATCATGTTGCCTGCAGTGACAGTTTTATTTCTTCCTTTGTAATTTGGATGCCTTTTACTTCTTTTTCCTGTCTGGTTGCTCTGTCTGGGATTTACAATGCTATGTGGAATAAAAGTGGTGAGAGTGGGCGTTCCTTTTCCTGACATTAAAGGAAAAGCTTTCACCTTTCACTATTAAGTATGATAGCAGCGGGCTTGTCATATATGGCCTTTATCATGTTGAGATATGTTCCATTTGTATGCCCTTTGTTGACTTTTGATGACAAATGGATGTTGAATTTTGTCAATTGCTATTTTTTTTATCTATTGAGATGATCATGATTTTAATCCTTCATTTTGTTAATGTGTATCAAATTGAGTGACTTGCTGATGGTCAATTATCCTTACATCCCTAGAATAAATCCCACTTGATCATGGTATACTAATAATATATTGAATTTGTTTTGCTAATATTTTGTTAAGGATTTTTTGCACCAAGGTTCATCAGTGATGTTGGCCTGTAATTTTCTGTTTTGTGTGGTATCTTTGTCTGGTTTTCATATCAGAGTAATGCTGCACCCATCCCTCATTGGAGGGAAGCATTCCCTCCTCTTCTCTGTTTTGGAAGGGTTTGAGAAGGATAGGAATTGCATCTTTGAATGTTTGGTAGAATTTGTCTTGCCACTTTTAAAGATTTTTCTTCATCACTATGCCATTTTAATTATAATAGGTCTTGGTATGGATATGCTTTTGTTGATTTTGTTGGGTGGTCTGTGTGTCTCCTGGATCTGGATATCTATTTCTTTGCTCATATTAGGGAATTTTCCAGCTATTAATCTCTTCAAATAATTCTTCTGTGCCTTTTTCCCCCTCTCTTCTCCTCCTCCTCCCATGCAAATGTTAGTCCATTTGATGGAGTCACTGAGTTCCCTAAGTTTATTCTCATTTTCCATAATTCTTTTTTTTCTCTTTTGTTCATCTTGATTACTTTTCATTACTCTCTAGGTGGTTAATTCGTTCTGCTTCTTCCAGCCTTTTGTTCATTACATTAAGCATTTTTCTAATCTTTCATTGCACTTTTCATCTCTGATTAGTTCTTTTTTATCTCGGTATTAAAGGTCTCACTGATGTCTTCCACTCTTTTCTTAAGTCCAGTGAGTATCCTTATGATCATTCTTTAAATACTCTATCAGACATGTTACTTATATCTGTTTCATTTAGATCTGTCTGTGGCCTCATTCTGGGGACCTCTTCTCATTTTAGGTCTCTGTGCCTACTTCCGTGTGTTAGGTTTCCTGCTCTTGAGGGCCTTATAAGCAAGAGGTCTTATACTGCCCTGCCATATAGTGTCCCCTTTTCCCCCAGGGCCTGGCACTTCCGAGAATGTTTCTAATATGTGCTGCATGTGTTTGGCTGTTTACTCTTGGATGCTTTATCCTTCTGGCCAGTCATCTGCAGAGGCCTCTTTGCCTGTTATGGGTAATGTTTTATCCTTGGCCTGAATGTAGCACATTTTAACTAGATGTGCTCTGGTCTGCCTGTGAAATGAGACCTGTCACCACTGTCACTGCAACGGAGGCCCTGCAAAACTCCCAGGTTGGGAGCTGCAGTATTGGCAGGTATGTGGGCCAGTCTTCTGAGGGAGGGGGCCCACTCTACTGGGATTGAAGCAAGCATGACTAGGAAGGGTGGTTCTGCCAGAGTATGGGGGGTGCTGGGCTTGGTGTAAGCAAGTTAGGCAGCAATATAATAATAAATTTGTGTGGTTTAAGCCATAAGTTTGTGGGGACTTGTTAGGACAGCACTGGAATGCTAATACATCATCATTCTGTGAGCATTTCTTGGCTAATCGAAGAACATTTTGTAGGCTCAAGTACCTTTCCTGCCCCAACTGGAACAGAGCCTCTTTTCTGAGTTCTGGTTCTTTTTATTGAAAAATTACATTTATAAGGCAGTAACTGGCCATTAAATATGCTGATGTCTACTGCAGTGCCACTGCCTTCTAGGCTGAGAAGAGATAGGGGGATATGTACGCAGGTACATATTTCTACATACACTGAATTCTTTTTTTTTTTTTTTTAATTTAAAATGCTGCTCTAGGCACTTGGGCTTTGAGCAGCAACTTTCCCTTACTTTTTTTTTCTTTTTAATTTTTTAATGTTTATTTAAGAGAGAGAGAGAGAAACAGAGTGTGAGCGGGGCTGGGGCAGAGAGAGAGGGAGACACAGAATCTGAAGCAGGCTCCAGGCTCTGAGCTGTCAGCACAGAGCCCGACGTGGGGCTCAAACCCAAAAACCGTGAGATCATGACCTGAGCCGAAGTCAGACACTCAACCGACTAAGCCACCTAGGCGCCCCTACATACACTGAATTCTTTATCTACGTTTAAATCTACAAAGATTTCACAAGACTGGATAAGGACTCATAAGACTCCAGCATACTCAGAAAGACTTTTATTTACAGACAAAGATACAAGAGAAAAAGAACAGAATACCAAATGTGCAGTCACTAACAAATAAATAAATTGAACTTCATGAAAATTAATAAATTCTGGCCTAGGAAAGAGACTGTTAAGAAATGAAAATCAGAGGCACAGACTGTGAGAAAACATTGGTAACGATACACCAAATAAGGAACTTCTTTCTATGTAGAATATACCAAATCACAAAACAGTAAGAAACCAACTGATTTTTCTAAAAATAAGCAAAAACATGAACAGATAATTCCCTAAGGAAGATATATGGGTGGCAGATAAACAGAATAATGTTCAACACTAAGTCACTAGGGAGATGCAAGTTAAAACGACACACCTACTTGAGTGGCTGAAATGAATGAATGGCTCATGTCTTACTTACAAAGGTCAGTAATGATGTGAAGAAACTGGAAATCGACTATAGGAGGAAATATGAAATGGCCTAACTACCTAGAACACAACATGGCAAGTTCTTACGAAGTTAAATAGACCAGCTTCCTGCATGACAGTGTGAGGAACTTTGCCAGCCTGCTGCTTATTAGAATTGGGGAAAATTATAAAAACGCAACTTAAAGTCTCTGGAAATGGTCCCTAAGGGTATACTGCCAATGAGGAAATCTTTCCTCAAGAATACCTAATATTCAGTAAGAACAGCAAGAGCCAGTCACATCTGAACCAAGACCATTCCTGTCCCCATTCCAATGACAGAGGTGGAAACTCTCCTCCAAATGCACACATCCAGGAACATGGGACTCTCTCTTCCTGGAGCTCCCAGGCAGAGGCCAGCCTTCTCAGGAGGCAGTATGGCAGCATACCTGGATGAGTGATGTTCCACCGCGGCTCCCTCATAAAGGCTACTTGCAGAAATTCTGTTTGAAGTCAGGTGCCCGTGAGACCACATGTGCACTGCACTCTAGAGCTTCTCTCCAGTCTGAATGGTCTGATGCTCAACAAGGTTGTTTTCAGCTGAAGCCAGAAGACTCTTCACATGTACTGTATTCATTAGCCCGTCTGGACTGAAGCTTCTACTGCTGAATCAGAGCAGACCTTTGGTAAAAGGCTTTTCCACATTAGCTGCATTCAAGATTTTTCTCCACTGTGAACTTTCTGGTGTTGAATGAGGTTGAAACGCTGGCTAAAGGATTTCCCACAATTGCTGCACTCATAAGGCATTTCTCCAGTGTGAATCCTCCGATGTTTAACAAGGCTGGAGCTGTGGCGAAAAAATTTCCCACATTCCCTGCACTCGTAAGGTCTTGCTCCAGTGTGAACCCTCTGGTGTTTAACGAGGCTGGAATTCTCGCTGAAGAATCTTCCACATTCATTGCACTTAAAAGGCTTTTCTCCAGTGTGAACTTTTCGATGTTGCATGAGGCTAGAGCTTTGGCTAAAAAACTTCCCACATTCGCTGCACTCATAAGGCCTTTCTCCAGTGTGAACCCTCCAATGATTAATAAGGCTTGACTTGTGACTATAGAATTTCCCACATTCACTGCATTTATAAGGTCTTTCTCCAGTGTGAACTCTCTGGTGTTTCATGAGGCTTGAGTTAAAGCTAAAGAATTTCCCACATGCGCTGCACTCATAAGGCCTCACCCCAGTGTGGATCCTGTGATGCTGAACAAGTGTGGAATTATGCCTGAAGGCTTTTCCACATTCGCTGCACGTAAAAGGCTTTTCTCCAGTGTGGACTCTCTGGTGTTGAATGAGGTCGGCATTGCGGCTGAACGATTTTCCACACTCCCTACACCCGTAAGGTCTTTCTCCAGTATGAACTATTTGATGGATAAAAAGGTTTGATTTATGGCTAAATAATTTCCCACATTCGCTACACTCGTAAGGCTTTTCTCCAGTGTGTAGTCTCTGGTGCTGAACAAGTAAGTATTTCTGACCAAAGGCTTTCCCACATTCACTGCATTTGTAATGCCTTTTTCCAGAGTAGAAGGCCTCCCCACCTTCGGTACTCCTGTGTGGCTTCCCTCTGCTGTGGGTCACCTGATGGGTAAGAAAACCAGCACTAACTGGGAAGTCCTTTCCACCCTCCCCACCCTCTTCTCTTCTTAAAGGTCCCTCTCCACAGTGCAGCTTCTGCTGTTGAAGTTTTGCTCTGAACACTCCTTTTACATAAACACTCTGCTCAGAAGGTGCTTCCTCAACCTCCGCTCTATGCCACACACCTGAAAGCAAAGAGATGCTGGTGAAGTATGTGTGGACTTCTGTGCAGGGGAGGGGGTAGCACCCTTACAGATGTGTCCGACACACCCAGGAATCAGTACATGATATTGCTGGCAGAATCAGGCCTGGAGTTCAGGGCAAGGGAGGGCCTACTGTGCAGTGCTGGCCCTGGTGGGCTTGCACACTGGCGGGGGGCTTCACGAGCAACAAGGACAGGGTGCAGGCTGGGTCTCCAACACATTCCTCTGCAATGGCCTTCAGCAAGGCCACTGAGGACACAGGAACACCGTGTGGAATGGTGTGTCCAGGCCCAGAAGAAATCAAATGCAACTGAACAGCAGGTGTTCGAGGACCATTAAGGATACATGCACGCCTCGTGACACACTCAGTGAACATGTGTACCATGACCTTGAAAACTACATATTCCATCCTGCCTCTACATCCCCCCAAACGGGCTCTGAGCTATGTGACCATGTGCACTAGTGTGACAAGGTGGGGCCCTGCCACAAGTCCCCCTTCCTACCTGCCCCTGACTGGGGCCTTGTGCCATTTGAATGCACCAATGAAATTCCCTCACTCCTTTTCTTGTACACCCCACCCTGCTCCCGGTTGAAGCACTTGCCCACAGGTCCCCTCTACGTCCCTGGCTGGCTGACCCCCCTCCCTCCTCACTCACTCCCAGGGGAGTATACTAAATTTTGTTTATTCCTGTACCTACCCCACAAGGGAATACAAAATGGTTGGCATCACAAACAGGATGGTCTGGTCATAGGCGAGGATTTAGGAAATGTCCAGAACTGCTTGGTTTACTAACCCACTGTCCTAGCTGGGCTCTACTACCTGGGGAGGCCAGGCGTCATGTGGTGTTCCCGTGTGCTGCTCTGAGCTGCTCAGTGTCGCCTCTCAGGCACTGCTAAGGCTTTCCACACTAAATTGTGGAGTTAATTCTCCTAAAATACCCCGAGACTTCACTTCTGGCCATCCCTCACTCAACAGGGTGGTGGGGATGATGGGTGGGGGAGTGGTCTAGTGGTCCCTGTTTAGGGGGCAGACTGGTATAGTTGGCTAAACATATTATGAAGTCTCCCCTGGGATAGAGGGTAAGGGCAGAAAGGTAGGCTCCCCGCAGTCAGGAAAGACACACTGCATGTCGGGCATGGGCTATTAGCTGGCTTATCAACAGAAGAGGGCTCGGTGACCTTTGGGAAATGACTCCTGTGCACTCATGTTCCTCACATTCTTACTCAAGTCCATGTTCCTCCTCAGACCCAACCAGCAAAACTGCATCCCTTTCATAGGAGTCTACCATGGCCCCCCATGAGGGTCAGTACTGTTGGCACCCCTGCTCCTCTGCCTTATGTTGCTGCTGTTGCTGTCTTCCAATCCCATGGGTATCAATGGGTCTCATCCCTGGAGGTAAGTGGCTCAAGATCTTAGGGCCCAGGATCTCAGCAGGAACACTTAATTTTAGTATCTCCCAATAACCAGAGGAGGTGAGCCAATGATTCAAGAAAGGTAAAACAACTTTGAAACACTTTTGGGTTTCACTTAGTGCCGCTGCCTATCAACTTGCCAACTCTGCTCCCAAGCTCTAGGACCAATCCCAAAAGGACATCTGGTCACCACAGCTGTCCTCAATGGATTCCAACCCAGCTGAGGTCACCCCCAGAGATGGGGTCACAGGAAGGAAATATCCAAGGCCTTTCAGACCCAATGGGTCAAGAACACAGGAGATCACAAGGAACTAGAAGCTAAAATTCCTAACTTCACAAGACTGGAAATCCAAACTATTAAAGATTCTGTGCAAAGAGAAGGAGGGGGTAAGGAGCTCAGTGATTCCTGAGAGCATTTACTCAGGGTGCACAGCTCTTGCTCACAGAGCGCCCCAGAGATGAGGCAGCTGCTGGCATCACTTTAAAGAGCTGAAGATGCATCATCTACTTCAAGATCTTCTGGCTTGCCAAGACCAATTCTCACATGGTATTTTGGGGCTGCAGGCACCCAAGGAGGATATAGGGTATCCCAAATGTCAGTGCATGGGTGACAGAGGTCAAAGCTTTTTGAGGTAATATCAAAGCCTCAGATGTGGAATCTGAAACCTCTCCCACCCTTCAGGATTCAGAAGTCCTGCCTACGTGGACTTGGATTTCCACGGCCTGGAGATGGCCGACAGAAAACCATCACACTACCAGGGACGCCCTCATGCTCCTCTGCCAAAATTGGAAAGGTTCAGTGGGCCTATCAGTGCTTTGAATACTCAGACAAGAACAATCCAGAGAAGCCCCTTTGTCACGGAATCCAGGAGTTGTTCTTGCAGGTGCCCTTCCCAATTCAGAGCAGAATTGCTAAATTTTATTGGCATGTCCATGCCAAACAGGATGGAATGGATTTCCCCAGATGTCATAATGGCTCCACTCACCATGACTCACAAAGTCTGACTTCTCACACTCTGCCTCCTAAGATGCAGGTACCCCCCACCTCCACCATTCAGCCTGCTCCATCCTTCCCAATTTGCTTGTGATGCTTCCGGGCAATTTGGCCTCACCTCATTTACTGACAGCCAAGAGACCCTGTGAACCACTAGGCAAGCCATCCACAAGTTAGAACAACTGAAGGAGATTAGAAGAGCCTCACCCATTATTACTCAGAGGTCTGTAGGCTCAGGGAACCACTCCTCTGGAACCACCTAAGGATGCTTCCAGCTCCAAAAATGGCAACAGCCAAGGCCTCTCAAGGAGGATTCAGCAGGGCCTCAGACCTTGTCACATCCCCGAAGGGCAATCACCCATATACAACTCTAGTAATTCACTGGAACTCTAAAAATAAACATCCCCTAACTTTATGGACTATGGGAGCCCAAGCCACCATCATTCCAAGCAACCCAACTCAGATTTAAAGGAGGTGCCCCTTTTAAACTACACGATAATGCCAGTAAAACTATTCATGGCAAAGAAAGTGCACCTGCCGTCAATACTGCAACAGTCCTTATTAAACGACTGCCTGTCACAGCGGCCCACAATGCTTTGAGTTTTCCTGCAATAGACAGAGATGCCACTGCAGGCCGTGTACGAAGCTGCAACATGCCACAATCCCTGGCCCTGCAAGTAAGAATCCGAAGTGAGAGCTGGGAGGCGGCCCTGCTGGTGAAGGCAGTAAACACACCATGATATCACCTGAAGTAAGGTGGGCTTCAGAGGGTTGTTCGAGAGCTACTAAAAGGGGAGATTATTCTAATTTTCTTTTTCAATAACGCTGTTTGTCCAGTCATCAAGGCTTCTACCAACAGTGCCACTTATCTGTCAGTCATCAAAACCCCAAAGCTGAAGTTCTCCCCATCAAGGCTCTAACACCCAACAAAACTGAACTAAAGGGTACCCAGTGACTGTTTTGCTGTGGTAGATCTGGACAATGTATTTTATTCAGTACCTATAACCAGTCACAGCCCAGGTTTGCCTTTGCCTTTCAAGGAACACAAAGCACACTTATTGACAAAGCCCGGCCACTGCCCACCATCTGTCGGGACCCAGAAAGGGTCCCCCCAAAGCACCTTGTTTGCTTACACCGCCTGCCTTTGTCCCCAGCTATACTCACCCGGGATGACTGCACATTATAATCAAGTCACTCTCACAGGCTTTCTGCCTGTGCCCAGGAGCCAGCCACACTTGACGGAGGCCCTGCACTGGGGCTTTGGCCCTTCTCACGAGAACCACCTCACGGGCACATTAGCCTTTACGTAACGGCACCTTTGGCTCCTACTGCGGCCCAAACTCATGGGTATAGCACTTTCTGTGCTTTCCCTGCTGACCCCCAGGGAGTCTGTACCCCAGTGTGTGGGGCTCGCACTGGCGATCCCCACAGTTCTTCATCCGTCAGGCACCCCCTCCTCTGCTATCAGCCCCAGGCAAAACAGGCAGCATTTATTCCCATCTTAGTAGGCCTGGCCACAGCCACGGGAGATACCAGAGCCGGCCCCAGTTCAGCAGCCTTTGTCGAGCGGGATTACAACATGACTGCCCGCCAGCACCTTCAGGCGGCCCTCTCAAGATCACATACAAAGGCTGCACTAAACACTGGTCCGTATGCAACAAGCCCCCAGGTCTCTAAGCCCAAATGGCCACAGATAACAGACTGGCTTATAACTGTTTACTAGCCAGGAAGAGGAGGTGTTCGTGTTTTTCAGGGTACCTCCTGCTGAATGTAAATCACTAATTCTAGACAGCAATAAGCCAAGCTTTGAAGATTAGGCCAAGAGATAAAAATCTTTCAGGGGGTCCCAGCCGGTGAAGTGTCAAACTCTTGATTTCGGCTCAGGTCATGATCTCACAGTTTGTGCGTTCAAGCCCCACTGACAGCACGGAGTCTGCTTGGGATCCTGTGTCTCCTCTCTCTCTGCCCCTCCCCACTGTTTGTGCACAATCTCTCTCAAAACAAATAATAAATGTTTAAAAAATCTTTCATAACATAACCAAAACCTTCCAACAGCTTCCCTTAAACCAAGAGGTACGTGACCTGTTCTGGCTTTCCCCAGCTGAGTGCAGCATCCGGCTGAGGCCTGGGTTTCAAGCCCTCACGGTGTGCCTAGGACCCCTCCCCGCTGTCTACATCAGAGCTTGCCTTGGGTGGCGAGACCAAGCTACTCCAGGCACCCCTAACATCTCCACCCCCAGGTGCCAAATGTGAGCCGTCCTACCTGGTACTGCCGATGAGGCTGAGACACCACAGGCTCCATTGTACTGTAACCTTTTAAAGTTCCACATTTTCCTGCTGCATCAACATCCCCACAAACAGGCTGTGAGCACCCCTCCCAGGTGACCAGCTTACCCAAGTGATACGACTGGTCCCTGTCACAAGTCCCCCTTCTTACCCTCTCCTGTGACTTAGTGACGTTCAAACGTTCCAGATGACCTCTGCTCACACCTATTCTTGTGTCCGCCCCCTGACCCACTCACTCTCTGCTTCCCCCTGCTTGGTTGAGCCCATTTCCCGGGTGCTCCCTCTCATGTGACCCTCCCCTCCCTCCACACATACCCCCAGCATATTGTGACTGTCTGGACCTGCTGCACATAATAAACTTTGCTTTTTCCTGAGCTGCTCTTGTGTCTCCTGTGCTCCGTGCCTGACTGGCCATCTCATAAAATACAAAACAAGGCCACTTCTGGGGAGCACTGCAGAGGGAGCAGTGAGGAGGACTAGGTGAGACATGGAGGACAGAGAGGTGGGGGATGGTCCTCGGTCAGCAGTCCAAGAAGAAACAAGATGGAACTCAGCCGTGGACTGTGCCTTGGCACCCAGCCGCCAGGGCCCAGGACAAGGATTCCTGGCATGACCTAAGTCAGCCTGTCTCTGAGTTCACACCTGCCCAGCTCCTCCCTCCAGGTACCTCTTGGCACGACTGCAGTCATGACTCCATAGGGAGGCAGAGAGGGCTCCCTCCACCACTCCAGCTGGGTAATTTCATTAGTCCTGGAAGACGCAAGTCCTAAGGGAGAGATAAGACAGGTGGGTCAAAGCGACCGCCTTGTGACAGTCTACAGGAAAGAAAACTAAACATTATGGAAGAATCTTAGAAGAGACTCTTTCAGGAACAGCCCAGTCTAGCAGTGGCCCATCAGCGCCTCAATCGCTGGTACAGACACATCCCACACGTCAGCCAGAGAAGAGGGCAGAGCCTGGGGCACAGAGTGGCCGTGAACCTTCACAGCATCCCCGGGCCAGGGAGAGGCCAACGGGGTGTGACCCATTAGGCTGACTGCAAGACTCCTAATCCCCACACTTTCCTGCATGGCCTCGGAGCAGCGAGCATTCAGGCAGCTCAAGAACAGAAGGGGGAGTGCACCCAGCCCAGGCTGTCACAGCACCTGCTCAAGAACACAGGGAAGGAAGAAATGCCCACTCTCTGGCTTGGAAAGGCCAGACCAGCCCGTGAGTTAAGCGGAGAGCAGAGTCCAGCCCAGGACACTGGACTAGGTTGTGAGGGCCTTACCCAGAGACGCCATCAGTGCAGAGTTCTCCAGCATCACATCACGGTATAGGAGTCTCTGGGCTTCATTAAGGAGACCCCACTCTTCCCAGGAGAAATAGACAGCCACGTCCTCAAAGGTCACACGGCCCTGTCAAGATGGGACAGTTGAGTTTATGTGTGGCCTCCTTTCCTAGGACTCTGGGCATCCCCACAAAAGTCCCCACCTCAGAGGAGATACCCAGCCACTGATGCCTGCTTGCAGTGTGTTCAGTCCCAGCAACAACAGATGGGCAGGGAAATGCCATCTGAGTTCCTGCCTGGCATGCAGAGCGTCACCCTTCTGCCAGACAATTCACTTGGGGTCCCCCAGATTGTGCTTCCCAAACACAACTAACTTTGGGCAACTTTTTTTTTTTTAGAACTTTTTTTTTTTAATGTTTATTTTTGAAAGAGAGAGGGAGAGAGGGAGACCGAGCATGAGCAGGGGAGGGACAGAGAGGGAGACACAGAATCCAAAGCAGGCTCCAAGCTGTCAGCACAGAGCCTGACGCGGGGCTTGAACTCACAAGAGCTGTGAGATCATGACCTGAGCCGAAGTCAGACACTTAACCGACTGAGCCACCCAGGCGCCCCAACTTTGCTCCCTTCGGCCCCCAGTAGATAACACTCCCTCCCAACACGCACATCACTGTGCCACACCTCCCTTGATATCTCCAACCCCTCACTGCCACCTCCTCCCCTCCACCACATCATGCATCTCCCTGGCCTCACCAAATGCCAGTGGACGCCTTGCCAAATGTCATCAGAACCCCATCCTGTCCCAGACTTCCAAAGGCAACCCCCAGGCCTGCTTTCAAGGCCTTCCTGCCTGGCTGTTATCCTGGCTTCCTCCTCAGCTGCCAGGGACCACACACACATTTCGGACGCCCTCGGCTCTCTTCCACTGCCATGTGGCAAAGGTGTCCCCTCGCCCATCTCAGTTTCCTCTGACGCTTATTTGAAACCAAGCCCACCTGTCTCTCACATTAGGCCTGCCAATTCTCCCCAAAAAACCCATGTGATCTTGAGCTAATCTCCTGGTTCTGGCAAAGGTCAGAATAAGAGCCTGGGGAGCCCAGAGCTGGATGAATAAGCAGTGGCGCCATCTTTACTGTCATCTCACTGCCTTGTGTCCACATCCAGTTCATGGCCACTGGCCACCAGCCAGACCCTTCTCACTCCTACACCTGGTCCCCATGGACATTGTTCTCCCCCAGGAGTTTTTGTTCTTGTTGTTGTTTTAATTTTTTAATGTTTTTTTTTTTTTTTTTTGAGAGGGAGAGAGAGAGCACAAGCAGGGGAAGGGCAGAAAGAGGGAGACACAGAATTCAAAGCAGGCTCCAGGCTCTGAGCCTGATGCAGGGCTCAGGTTCACAAGCTGTGAGATCATGACCTGAGCTGAGGTCAGACACTGACCCGACTGAGCCACCCAGGCACCCCTTTATGCCCAATATTTTGATCTAGCAATCATTAGTATTTTGCTCTATATACTTCATCTCTTTATGGTTTAAGTTTCTTTCTGGCCGCCCCCTCGACTTCCACTTGAGGGTCTCTGAAGCATCTCATTTAACACACCCCAATCCTGACTTGCAATATTTCTGCCAAAAATGACTCTTACCACGGACTCTTCCGTGGTGCTACTTGCCTGCTTCTAGCTGCTAAGACCAAACATCTTGGAGTCACCGTGGTCTCTTCTACTTCTTTCTCCCACCCTCCACGTCAGAAAGCCTGCTTGGACCTACTGATAAGCAGACACAGATTCCAACATATCTCCTGCCCCCGCAGCCACCGCCAACACTCACCTGACTATCGTGGCTGCCGCCTCCCCACGGCTGCTCTCTGCTCTGCAGTGGGGGAAGCTCATAAGTCTGGTGCTGTCTCCTCCTCTGCTCCAGAATAGCGGCCCAGCTCCTGGCTACTATTCCAAGTCTAATTTCTGTTTCCTGCTGTTTCCACCACACATAACAGAGACCTAAAGTTGTGTGAGCCCAGCTCACTCCTTACTGGCCCACTTTCACCTCTAGGATCTTCCAAGGTCTATCACTGTGAATGTAATGTCTTATAAACCTCATGCCACTGGGTGCCAGGAATGGGAACCAATCCATAGGACTCCTGGTCCGGACTCAGGCCCCTGGCCTTAGGTGGTCACTTCCCAGAGATCTAGGATGGAAGGGTGGGGACAGGAGCAGGGAAAGACCCTTTGCACAGTCTGCGCAAATCCGCAGCAACAGATTCAGGTTCAGGATGGAGGTGTGGATCAGATTGAGCAGGAGCGTCTTCAGTCCCTGGTGGTGATGCCGTGACTTCGGACAAATACTCAACCTCCCTGTGCCTCAGTGTTGGCATCTGTGAAATGGGGATAATAGTGGTGCCCATCCAGTGGGGCAATTGTTTATACCAAAGTCATTCCTATATGTTAAGTACTGAGTAGTGACTCTTAGTCTCCTCATAAGTAACACTTTATCAACACTTTTTAAGTTTATTTATGTATTTCAAGAGAGAGAGCACAAATAGGGGAGCAGCAGAGAAAGAGGGAGGGAGAGAGAGAATCCCAAGCAGGCTCTGCGCTGTCAGCATGGTGCCCAATGCGGGGCTCGAACTTATGAACCATGAAATCATGATCAGAGCCAAAATGAAGAGTCAGATGCTTGACCAACTGAGCCACCCAGGCGCCCCTTTTGTCAACATTTGCAGTGCAAATGCACTGACGGGTATTGAAAATGTATTTTGTACGTGCCTTTTAACTAAAAGAACGTGATATTCAAGACATTTGATTTTAATCAGATGTTTAGCAGTATATTAAAACCTCAATTATCAGGCCACCTGGGCGGCTCAGCCAGTTAAGTGTCTGACTGGCTCAGGTTATGATCTCATGGTTCATGGATTCAAGCCCCGCATCGGGCTCTGTGCTGACAGCTCAGAGCCTGGAGCCTGCTTCAGATTCTGTGTCTCCCTTTCTCTGCCCCTGCCCCACTTGCACTCTGGGTCTCACTCTCAAAAAAAAAAATCCAAAGAGCTTCAATTATTAAGGACTTACAATTTAACTCATTAAATTTTTAATTGCCAATTTATGTATGTGTATACACACATACATGTTTATATGTACACATGTACGCACATGTATATATATACACATATGTATGTATTTTTATCAATTAATGTTTAAATAAGCACGTATCTCACATAAACTCACAAGTTAATAAACTGGGAGCTTGGACCGGAGATACTAGCCCTGGCAGCTGCCTGGTTGCTTGCTGTGTGCTCTCCTAAGGGCTGTCCTGATGTGGCCTTTCCAGTGACTCAGCCGTCCTGCCCTGAAGGCTGCGGGAATTTAAGCACCAAAAGGGGCTGCTCTATGCACTGGACTGGCCTTTCCTTTTGTCCACAATGAGCGGATATGAGGGTCCTGCTGGGCCTGGAGTAGCAACCACCTCAATCTCTCTTCCCGTCCTGAGTCCTTACAGCCTGTAACCTTCCACTGCCTCACACACCGACCAGACCAGAACCACTTCAGACCAGGGGACCCACGACTCCGGAAGTAACCCCACCTCCAGACCCATCTGAAATAGGGACTTGGCGATTCCTCTTCCTAAACAGGAGTCCCGGGCCTTGCCCTGGTTCAGGACAATATCTACCAGCCCTTGGCTTCACGCAGATCTCTCCCCAGGGTTTGAGAAGGCAATGAGCAAGCTACCCACGGGACACTTGCACGCCACATGGTAATCTCGGGATTACCCTGTCCCAAATCCAGCCCCTACTCTTCTCCCTGAAGCGTGCTCCTGCAAGGGCTTCCCCATCTCCATCCCTCCCGACTTCCCGAGATTGTCAGGAAACGTTGGGGAAAAAAAAAAAAAAAAAGCAAACAAAAACACCGATGGTCCTTCATTCCCTTCTTTCTCTCACAAGCCACTTCTGATGCGGCAGGAAATTCTGTCCTGTTTTAAAACTCCATCTGAGACCTATCGGTGCATCCGCTACTCCCCTGCCAGCGGTCCGGTCCAGCCCTGGCCACCCTCTAGCAGTCCACTGTACGGACTTGCTCCACCCTCCTCACCCCATCCTCTCTGTGCTCCTTAAGACGCCTTTGAAAACTCTGAGCAACAGATGGGATCCCTCCTGTGTGCGCAGCGCTCCGTGGCCACCAATCGCTCAGAGCGAAGGCCCAGCCCCTCGGGCTGCCTTTCCACTCGTGACCCGTCCCCTCTCGAGCTGTTCCCTGCGGACGAATCCCAGGATTAGGACTCCACTCAGGCCCTGTCCCTCTGCCTGTGACCCTCCTCTGCCTGTGACCGACCCACACCCCATCACACTGGCTGACAGAAATGGGGACCGCGACGCAGGGTCGTGAGCGTGGGCCGCCCCTTCGGACTTCGGGGTGTGGGGGAGGGCCCCGGGACCAGCGCTTACCGGAGCCGGGTCCCTCCGCGTGGCCACCGCCATCGGAGTCTGGGCAGAGTGGCGTACGCAGAGGAGGACCAGCAAGGGCCCCGCGCACCCCCGGCTCCAATCCGGAATCCGGGTCACCCCTTGACGCCGCTGGCGAGCCTCGGACCCGCCTCGGTGCAGCTAGCACAACGCCCGCCTCCTCTCGCGGCTTCCCGCTCCCGTCACCCCAGCCCCGCGGCAGCCCCAAGGAGCCTCAGATCAGACCGAGCAGCCCCAGACATCCCGAAACCCCCGCCTGCGGCCGCGCCACAAGTCCCGCCCAGCGCGTTCCCCGCTCGAGGAAACGCCCATTTTCATTGGCCGAGCGCGAAAGCCACGAGGCGCAACGCCTTCTGGGTAATGTAGTTCTCCCTGCTCCATCGAGGAGGCGGTGGCCAAGCGGCCGAGATGGCTGGCTGGAGAAATCCGGGTCAAGAACTGTCCCAGACTCTCTTCCAGAGGGTATCCTAAGTTGTAGATGGGCCTGGTACTACAGGCCCTGAGCATCTGGTACTACAGAAGTTCCTTCTCTTGAAGGACTGAAAGCGACTCTTGAGAGCCACAGTAAATCGGTTTCCTTGGACTGAACCAATGGTACGTTACTAAACTTCCCTTGCCAAGGAGAGGCCCAATATCAAAGACAGAGATGGTGAAGCGATGGCTGGTGTGTGACGAGAAATGGCTCAGTTCTGAATATAGGTGGGGAGATAGTCGGGGATCCCAGGTGTTCACCTCACTCACCCATACTTCTGTGTGCGTCCTTTTTTTTTTTTTTTTCTTAATGTTTTAAAAAATGTATTTATTGAGAAAGAGAGAGCATAAGCAGGGGAGTGGCAGAGGGAGAGAGGACAGAGCATCTGAAGCAGGCTTTATGCTGACAAGCTGACAGCATGAGCCTGATGTGGGGCTCAAACTCACCAACCTCAAACTCATGACCTGAGCTGAAGTCAATACTCAACTGACTGAGCCACTCAGGCGCCCACCCTTTCCCTTTTTAAGGGCACAGTGTTGGTGTTGAAGTAGAACAACAATAAGCTTCAAACCCATGAGCCAACACTCCTCTCACTCCCAGATTCCTCCCCTTCATCCCTTTCTATTCCATGTTCCCACTGCCCTTTCATTTCCACAGACAAAGCAAACTCCCTGCAGGCAGGAAGCATGCTGGACTATTATTGACACCAGGCAGCACTGGTGAATGAAATGCCACCAGTTTAGTATGTGGACTCCCGGCACCTCCCTCACTGCTGGTTCCATTTCTTTGGGGCCAGTCTTCATTTCCCCAGTTTTTCTCCTGTCCCTTTCATCTGTGGGCTGAGCAGTGACTAAATCCATCACTGCCTTGGACTGACTCATGAGAACAAAAAATGAAGAAGCATTCACTCCTTCTTGTGACTTTCTGGAAATAGGTGTTAAGTACTAGCTGATTCTGGAAAGGAATTTCGAGTCAATATTGGAGTTGAGAACATAAAATGCTACAGACTCATGTTATTAGATTAGGTCACGAAACAGGAGACCATGACCTGAGGTGAAGTGAGATGCTTAACCGACTGAGCCACCCAGGTACCCCCTCTTGAACTTTTCTTGAACTTTTCTTTATAATTCTGCCCACTTCCTTGTCTTCCTCAGAACACTATCCATGTCTCTACCTGAATCTGTGTCTCCTGAATTGCAATTTTAATTGGCAAATAAGAGTCTTTTCTTTCATTGTCAGTGAGTTCTTTCTTGGTCAACAAGTTATATTCCAAATTTTTCCTCTTCTACCCTGAAAAATATATACTCTGATCCTATTTATCATATTTAAGCTAAAAATCACAAACATGTATTTAATACATGAATACATTCGAGTTATGAATATTAATAATGGGAAACCTCACTAAAATGGAGTCAGGAGTTTCCACAGGGGAAATTGCAGGTCAATTGCAGACCCAAAAGGAAGAGATGGACGTGATCTTACCTGGACTAGACCTTGCATATCGATACTACTCTACTACTCCAGCTAAATGTAGAAACACTTGTCGTCATCTTCTTGGGCAACAGTTCAGCCAATGAAAAGGGAGCACACTATGAATTTCCAGTTTACTCCAATGGACTTGTAGTTTATAACAACCTTCCCAACTTTCCTCTTTTCTCCCCCCAAAATCGTGTCTCCCCTTCGTTCCCCAGACATGCCTACAGTTTTGCTACAGCTTATTTGTCCTGGATTGCAATTCTCTTTCCCCAAATAAACCCATCTTTTGCTGGTAAAATAACTGGTTTCTATTTTTAAAGTTAACAAAATTATAAATGCATTTTCTTCCCATTTAGAAATATAAGGGGCTTAGAACATTAAGCAAATAGCCTTCTCGCAGTGGATGTCTGAAGGAATGCATGGGAATTCCATCATTTTTACTCCAGAGGGGGAGAGATTCACATTTTACATAGATAATGAGTGTTTATTTTAATCAAAAGATGCATATCTCTCTCTTTCCTCATTCCTTCTCTCATTGCAGACTTTTCATCTGAGATCAACCTTCTTTGAATTTTCTTTAATGTTTATTTATTTGTGAGGAAGAGAGAGAGAGAGACAGAGTGCGAGTAGGGGAGGAGCAGAGAGAAAGGGAGACACAGAATCCCAAGCAGGCTCCAGGCTCCCAGGTGTTATCCCAGAGCCAGATGCGGGGCTCAAACCAACAGACCGCAAGATGAAGTTGAAGGCTTAACTGACTGAACCACCCAGGCGCGGGAGATCAACCTTCTTTGGACTTGAATGTTTTGTTTAGAATTTTATTGTCTGTGGGTTTATTTTCCATTACATTAATCATTTTGGGCCTCAGATATTCTTTTTTTTTTAACATTTTAATTTATTATTGAGAGACAGAGAGAGACAGAACATGAGCAGGGGAGGGGCAGAGAGATGGGGAGACACAGAATCTGAAGGAGGCTCCAGGCTCTGAGCCGTCAGCACAGAGCCCTACACGGGGCTTGAACTCACAAACTGCGAGATCATGACCTGAGCCGATGTCGGACACCCAACCGACTGAGCCACCCAGGTGCCCCTGGGCCTCAAATATTCTTATGTCACACTCAAAAGACATTTTGACTGTGTGTAGAAATTTAGTTCTGTGGCTTAATTCTTATGCACAAAAGCTGTTCTCGTTGCCCTCCTAACTGCCAAATGACATTTGGTAAATCGCCTTTCTCTCAGACATTTGTAAGATAACGAAACGGAATTGAATACGGCTCCGTGTACAGAGTAAGAACTATCTTGTAAAAAAGTATTAGACCTGGGTTCAACACAATTACTGATTATATAGGCAGGAGGAATGATTTCTGACGCAACCAGAGACACAAGCATTGCCCACGTGCTTCAGCGGCGCCCAACATCCCTCTCCGTGTTCCACATCCTGGCCTTGTCTGGAGTCTTTTCTTCTCTTGTTTCTGACCCAGAATGCTGAGGCTCACAAAACCAACTCTAGAGCTGCAGGCTTCAAGAGTTAGCCTCCAGCTATGAAAATCTGAGTGGCATTAGCACACAGTATGTCCATCTGAGCTTTTGGTGAGCACTGTCTGCCTAAAGAGTCCTGGAATAATATCTCTAAACATGTGTTACAGACGACATTCATTGGAAATATGGGAACGGCTCCTTTAAGAAAAGCGAAGGTCCGCCTAGTCCTCTAAGGGACGCAATTTCTAGGCGACCCCAGCGCTGTGGCGGCCTTTGCATCGTAGGTGGCGTTGATGCTCCTTCCCAGTGTAGCTGCTGCGGAAACTGAAACTACGTTACCCAGGAGCCTCCGCAGTGCCGGACCAATGAGTGCCTGAGAAAGGGGCGTTTCCGTTGGTGCGGGAGACGTCAGGGTGGGACTTCCGTTCCCTTCTGGAGCGGACATCTTGTTTGCTTTTGGATTAACCCACCAGGTCAGTCTCCCGCTCGCAGAGGTGACAACGGAGGGAAACACGGGAGGAGACGTTGTCTCCCCTGAGCGGAGGCGGGCCTGAGGGTCGGGTCCTCGCACCCGTCGATCGTTAATGACCCCTTCCTCTCCCCGCGCCTTCCCGGATCTGCAGGTTCGGGTGGCGACGGCCGTGCCGATGGACCCAGCGCAGGTGGATGCTGCGCCCTCAGGTCCTCCCCCGACCTCCGTTTCTGAACCCGAGTTCGAATGAGGGCCGCCTCAGGTCCCTGCAGCTCAGGCCCCTGTGTCCGGACAGCAGGGGCGGTTGGGTCCCGTTTTTGACAGCCGGTATGTGGGGCGTGGAAGGACGTTGCAGGGAGGGCCCAGCATGCGCGAAGGCTCGGAGGAGAGACACAGCCGGAGCGTGAGGGGAACCTGGAGCCGTTGGTGTGTGATAAGGATCAGAGAGTGTGAGGAGTGACATTTGCAGCGACAATCAAAGCGGCTGTGCCTTCCTTCTGATCTCCCTGGGAGCCATGGAATGTTCTAACCAGGGGAGGGACGCGATCTGAAGGCCTTGGGATGGAGATCAGATGATGAGGACAGTGAGGCACAGACAGACCTAGTCCGAGGTAACAGAGCTGTTGGGTGGCCCTAAAGACTGAGGCACAGAGGGTGGACAGTCAGCCCCAAGTCTTTGTGGCGGGGCAGGAGTAGGAGGTACCCATGAGCTTTTGGGGCTCTTTGGCCGTTACTTGTCTCTTACAGTCTCTTCTTCCCATAGGTTCCCGCGAACTCAGAAGCAATTATGGACCCTGTACAGGTGAGGGCAGGGTGAAGGGTGTCTGTGCTCTCATCTATCCCACCATTGATCCACGCGGTCTCCAGGACTGTGATGGTCTACAACACTTTGCTTATACTGTCCCAGCTCATGAGTCTGAGGACCCTGGAGAAATCCTCAGCCCAGGGTTCTAGGTCTGGGACAGGGGTTAAATGGGAGGATTCCATTTTAGGGAACTGTTAGAAGGATGTTGGTACAGGAAACTAACATGGAGGAGAGACTGAGATGGAAGGTTTCAAGAAACTACAGGTCTCCACCACGTGCAGTAGGAATCAGAAGCAGGTGGGCAGGAGTCCGGTCTGAAATGGCCCGCTGACAAGCTGGGCCTCTGTTCTAAGGGTTGTGTAGCCATGGGGTAGGAAGGTGATCTGATCCACGTTTTACCAGGCTCCCTCTGGATGCCAAGTGGAGAACAGACTGTGTGTGGTCAGGGTACAGGGAGCTCTAGTAGCCACGAGGAGACCAGCAGGAGGCTGCTTCAGCATTCCAGCATTCCATCCGTGGTAGTAACGGATGGGCCACAGGGGAGCTGTGCAGATGGGAGAAGTGTTGGGTCAGATTTTTTGATATGAGAGTGAAAGAGAGCACCCCAAGAGTTTAGGTCTTACTACCCAGAAGGGTAGAAGCTCCATCAGCCGAGATGGGCAAGTCAGTGCCCATCAGATTGGATATCAGGATTTTATTCATGGCCATGCGAAGAGTCTGAGATGGGTGGAGGTATCAGGTGAGCTGCTGGAGACAGGACTGGACTTCTGTGTAGGGCTTTGGGATGGAGACATCCAAGAAGTAGAAGATGGTGTGTAGGTGGGCTCCGGAGGAGGAATATACACATCACAACAGCAGTGTGGCTAGCAAGCCAGGACGGTAATGGTGGCCTATGCCTGGGTGGAGGGGCAGAGTTGTGAGAGACTGTGTGACTCAGAAGAACAAAGTGCACATGGAAAGGAGTGTGAACTGATGGCTCCTGGGCCCCGGTACTGGGGACTTAGACGACAGAGGTGAGCCCAGCTTTGGTTGTCCAGCAGCATGACGGTAGCAACCGCAGAAGTAGCTGGCAGGAGGTGGGGGAAGGAAGCAGAGCCCCGCAGACCAGGCCCAGAGCTTCGATGGTGCCTCCCTGACCACCTGCCCATTGTTGCTGTGGGCAGACACAGTAATCAAAGGGACTTGAGGAGAGAGCAGACACCTTTGGCACCCAGTCCCCATTACTTCCTCTGAGTTGAGGAATTAGGTAGGAAGAAATGCAGGAGGGAGATCTGCGGGGGACTAGACGTGTGTCTTTGGGAGGGAGGCTGCTCATGGACTTGGCTCTCCCCATCGTGGCAGCGGCAGGTGAACTTTGAGGACGTGGCTGTGTACTTCTCCCAGGAGGAGTGGGGGCTCCTTGATGAGGCTCAGAGGCTCCTGTACCGCGATGTGATGCTGGAGAACTTGGCAATTATGGCCTCGCTGGGTAAGGCCCTCACACCCACCCCTGTATTCTGGCCTGTGCGTTGCCACTCCCCTCTTCCCCAAGGGAGTCCAGCTCTTCCTGTATCAGAACTTGTCCTCTCCTTGACTGGGTACCTCTCTCCAGGTCCAAGCACCCCTATGTCCCAGTTTCTACTCCTTTCCTCTAGCTGATGTTTCCAGTAGCTTGCCCTGGTCAGGAATTGCAGGGACCAGTGTGGTCACTACTTGCTGAGACCACCGAGCTATTCCTACAAGACCCTACTTTGAGGTTATTTTTATAATATTTAGTTTTTTCGAGTAGTGGGTTACCCAGACCAGTGTTGGCCATTTATCTGTCTTGTCTTCTCCTTAGGATATGAATCTTCCACATCCCGTGGGGTTGCCTCACTGGAGCTGGGCAGCAAGCCCTGGGTATCTGACCGGGCAGATGTCACTCCAGCCAGGACCAGAGAGGCTCATGGTGGTGTACCCTGGGGAGTGGGAGTGGGGAAGGATGTGGTGTTGGGCCTGGGTTCTGGTCATTCCCTACCCTCTCTTCCACATTTGTTTCTGTCTTTACTTTCCCATGTACAGACTTGTCTTTTATGCTCTGACCTTTGGCCTCTGGCTATTCCCCGTCTCTGCCCCCATATCTCACCTGTTCCTCTGCACTGCTCCCCATCGTTGGCCTATACTTAGTGTGTCATGAGATATGCACATACCCCAAATAGTCCTTAAATACCAGCTGTTCAATGGGAGCCACTCAGTAGACACACCTTCTACACAGCTCTCACCGTCCTCAGCAACCACGGCCTCACTGAAACCCTGAAATGCTCTTCCTGGCTTGTACCCCACATTTGTGTTCTCTTCGAGTCAAAGCCGCTTCCATCCTATGTTCTTTAGATGCCAGCTACTGCATGACAGCTCTTTAGTCATCTTGAGCTTGGGCCTCTTGTGCTTACTGCGATCCTATGACCTTGATCTTATTTCTGTTAGATTCACATTTGTAGTGAGGCTGCCCTTCCCATCGGCATCCCATTTGCATGTCACCAGCATTTGTCTGCTTTCAGGTTGCTGGCCTGGAACGGGGGACGAGGAGACAACTTTCGAACAGAACATTTCTGTGGGAGTATCCCGGGTCGGGAGTCCCGAGGCAGGCCCTTCTATCCAGAAGGGCCACTCCTGTGAGACTTGTGGCCCGCTCTTGAAAGATGTTTTGCACTTGGCCGAGCACCAGGGAACACGCCCTGGGCGGCAGTCATTCACGTGTGGGGCGTGTGGGAAACATTTCTGGTTCAGTGCAAACCTTCAGCACCAGAAGCAGCGCGGCAGAGGGGAACCCTTCAAAGGGGACGAGGGCGGCGCTTTGCTTGTGAACAGCTGTCCTGTCGAACCATTGGAGATGCCTTTTATGAGAGGGAAGGGTTGTAAGGACTTCACAACTAGCTCAAGCATTTTCCAGCACCATGCCCCTGATAGTCACTGGAAGCCAAACAGTAACGCCAAATGCGTGGATGCCTTTCACAGTGGACAGAGGCATTACGAGTGCAGCGAATGCGGGAAGGTCTTCAGCCGCAAAGATTCACTTGTTCAGCACCAGAGAGTCCACACTGGAGAAAGGCCTTACGAGTGCAGCGAATGTGGGAAAACCTTCAGCCGCAAACCCATACTTGCTCAGCACCAGAGAATCCACACTGGAGAAATGCCGTACGAGTGTGGCATATGTGGGAAAGTTTTCAATCATAGCTCCAACCTTATTGTACACCAGAGAGTCCACACTGGAGCAAGGCCTTACAAGTGCAGCGAATGTGGGAAAGCCTACAGCCACAAATCCACACTCGTTCAGCATGAGAGCATTCACACTGGAGAAAGGCCTTACGAGTGCAGTGAATGTGGGAAATACTTTGGTCACAAATACAGACTCATTAAACACTGGAGCGTCCATACTGGGTCAAGGCCCTATGAGTGCATTGCCTGCGGGAAGTTCTTTAGCCAGAGCTCTGACCTTATTGCACACCAGAGAGTTCACAATGGCGAAAAGCCCTATGTGTGCAGCGACTGTGGAAAAGCCTTTAGCCACAAGCATGTACTTGTTCAGCACCATAGAATTCACACTGGAGAAAGGCCATATAAGTGCAGTGAGTGCGGGAAGGCCTTCAGGCAAAGAGCTTCCCTCATCCGACATTGGAAAGTTCACACTGGAGAAAGACCTTAGGATAGCAGGGAGTATACCATTTCCTTGTGCAACATAACAACGACACTAGAGAGAACCTCTGAGATTAGTCTTCATGAGTAGCCATCAGCTTGAAGTTGAACCTCGTATGTTTAAACATCCACCCTGGGGAGATTGTTCTGAGTTAGAAGCCTTCTGGAGCAGTGTTGTACTTTATAACCTGCCCAGGACCCTTGCCAGAATTCTGTCACCACCATTATCTCTGAAGAAAAAGCTGCCATGTATGGAAGGGCAGGGTCCCACATTGTGCACAAGTCACCCCAGTATGCTCTAATAGGCAGATCTCTGCTGCTTCTCCCTTTCCTAGAGGGAATCCTCAGTAGCTAGAGCCCGATAAAAATCCTCGCTCCTTCCTGCCTTTGTCTCCACCAGCTGATTTAAGCAAGGACCTGACCCAGTTTTGGTCAGAAGCTTGCAAGCTTTGTTCTGCTCGCTGCTTGCACAGAGGGTTTCCATTTTTCATGGACTTTGTTAGTCCCGTTTTGCACTTAGGATGGATTTGGCCAGCCTCAAGTCACCTACTTTGGGAATTGCCTGTCTCCTACTCTTCTGTTTTTGCAACCAATGCCTTCGTTTTTCAACTACCTTTAAATTTAATCTTGGGGATTCCATTCACATTGTGGGTTGTATTGAGAACAGAATTGGGCTCTGCCAGCAGAAGGGAAGAACAACTTTTATGAGAGCTCCAAATGTGTCTCTGTGGTGGTGGCAGAATGGCAAATTCTTTTTAGTTTTAGCCTAACTTGCATCACTGCTCAAGGCCTCCTATGAAAGAATACTGATCTTGGTGGGCCTAATGTTTTGGCCCGCGTGCCAAGATTGTGTGATCAAGGTCACCCTGAGTGTTGGGCAGTTGTGACAGTCTCTGGTATTTCTGGGAGCAGTTTGAATGGGTCCCTTTTTCCAGAGGGATGTTTCAGGTTCCTGTATTTTCTTGAGAACTTGGCCCCTTGGGACCTGTCAATGCCCCTGAAACCTATTATTAGTAGGCAGGTGTCCCTGTCCCCTAAAAAGACTAGATAGGAATCTTAATTGGTACAGGGACACTGATTAATAGGGAATCGGAACAAACTGGGGAATGTGACTCTTCTAAAGGTATATCCACATGTTTCCATCACTGTGGCTTCAATATGAGGGTTTATGGAAATTCTCAGGATTCCCATTTCTGTCTCCTATGGCTACAGTCACTGTCAATCAACCGACATTTTCTGCAATAAACTGTACATGTTTATAGTATACAGTTTGATTAGTTTTGATAATGTGTTTGCGCCTGTGAAGTTTTCTGATTTGCCCTCCAATCCCTCTCCTCACCCATTCCCAGACAACCACTATCTTGCTGTCCCTGTAGACTTCATTTCCTAGAATTTTATGTATATGGAAAAATATATGTCTACAGGTAACACTTTAATATGTGCTTTTGTGTATGTGGCTTTATTTAACTCTGCATAATTATTTTGTCATTCACTAGTCTTTTTTTAGAAGTGATGTGCTGTCATTCCTGACTTATTCTATAGGGAACACAGACTAATCCTGGTATCAGGTAGAAGGGGCTCCATGACAGAATACAAGGAGGCAGGGATTTCTGAGAGAGTCTATTGCATGTTGGTTACTACTATCATCGGGGTTTTTTTCTTTACATTTTTAGTCTTGATGAATTACGTTGACTAATTTTCAAAAGCTAAACCCACCTTACATTTCTAAGGTGAGCCACATTTGGTCGACATATTCTTTTTATGTATTGTTTTTATTTGCTGTGTTTTTCTTAAAGATTTTTGCATTTATGTTCACAAGGAATGTTAGTCTCTAATTTTCCCTAATGCCGGGGTTTAGTTGGTATCCCCATAATGCTGGCTTTACCCGTTAAGTTGGTTAAGTATTCCCTGACTTTTAACTTTCTGGGACAGCTTTTGAAGAATTGGTATTGTTTCTTTCTTGTTTTGTGGAATTCACTGGGGAATTAACTGGGCCTGGAGTTTATGGGAAATTTACAACTACAAATTTAATTTTCATAGTGGATATAGATCTAGAGAAGTTATCTTTTTTCCTCTAAAATGAGCATTGGTGTTTTGTGTCGTTCAAGGATTTCAGTTTATTTTAAGTCGTCAAGCCTTTCAAACTATTCTCATTATTTTAGTACCTGTAGAATCATGGGGCGCCTGGGTGGCTTAGTCAGTTAAGCGGCCGACTTCAGCTCAGGTCATGATCTCACGGTCTGTAAACTTGAGACCCGCGGCAGGCTCTGTGCTGATGGCTCATAGCCTGGAGCTTGCTTCAGATTCTGTGTCGGCCTCTCTGCCCTTCCCCTGCTCACACTCTGTCTCTCTGTCTCTCAAAAATAAATAAAAACGTTAAAAAATTAAAAAAAAAACTTAACTGATGCCACCTCTCTTATTCCTATGTTAACCTTAAAAATAAAACTGCAGTTATTTTACCAGCAGAAAATGGATTTGTTTGGGAATAGCTCAGTGTTGCAATCCAGGACGAGCAAATTTCAGCAAAACCATTGGAGAGTCTAGAGAACAAAGATGCGGAATGCTTTTTTTATATAGAGGAAAGGGGAGATTGGGAAATGCCATTATAAACTAAAAGCCCCATTAGAGTAAACTGAGTTGTAAGTATAGTGGCTTCTCATTGGCTGGGGTGTTGCTAGGAGAGGAAGAAATCTAACTTGGTCCTAGGGGATACTAAAGTATCGACTTGCAAGGTCCCTCTCTTCCTGTTGGGTCTGCAAGTGACAACTAGTAGTAGGCATGAGAGCTCCCCCTGCTGGTCACGGGTCTTCATTGTAAATGAAGTTTTCTTATATTAATTTTCACACCTGATACTGGTAATGTTCATACTTCTATTTTTGTTGATCAAAGCTTATCTCTGTTATCATTCTTTCTTAATGTTTATTTATTTTGAGAGAGAGAGAGAGAGAGAGCAGGGGAGGGGCAGAGAGGGAGAAAGAATCCCAAGCAAGCCCTACACTGTCAGCAAAGAAGCCAACATAGGGTTCAATCCCACCACCAGCAGGACCATGACCTGAGCTGAAATCAAGAGTCAGATGCTTAACTGACCAAGCCACCCAGGCACCCCAATTTTATTATCTTCTTAAAGCACTTAGTTGCACTGATCTTTGTGTTTCATTTTTTTTTTCAAATTGACTTTTTTTCCCCACCATTGCCTTTGATTTTTTTTTTGGAGGAGTTTGATAGAATGTTAATTATGTATTTGTTAAATACTTGGTAGGATTCATTGCAAACACTTCCCGACTAGTTTTATAAAGTCAGTATTGCCCTGAAAGCAAAGCTAGGTAATGATATGAAAATTATGGACAAATATATGAGCATAGATGCAAAAACAAAAAATCTTAACAAAAATTTTGGAAATTGCATCCCTGAAAATGTCATAACCTAGTGAGATTTACCAGAAAGGTAAAGTTGTTTTAACAATTAAAACAATTAATATATATTAGCTAGAAAGTGTAGGATAATAAATATATCTGCTGACCCTCTGCTGGTTTTTATCTCAGGTTCCTGGCCCAGAGATTTAAAAATTTTGTAATTCCTGGAGAGATAGGAGTCTTTTTTTTTTAAGTCTTTCTTTTGAGAGCGAGCGAGCAGGGGAGGGACAGAGAGGGAGAGAGAGAATCCCAAGCAGACTCGGAGCTCTCAGTGCAGAGCCCGACATGGGGCCCAAACCCAGGAACTGTGAGATCATGACCTGAGCCGAAACCAAGAGTCACACGCTTGACGATCGAGCCCCCCAGGCAGTCCGTGACCTCCATATTCTTAACACACCTGCCCTCATTGGTTCCCGGCACCGTATCACCTTTTACTTACTGTCTGCTATCTTCTCTGTGCCTCACACCTGAGTACCCGTCTTCCCCTTTTACTGTGTAGGCTACTGAGGCCCAGGGAGACGTGGCATGACCAGGTGCCGTTTCCACTTGAAGCACAACTAAGAGTTCATGACACCCGTCCACCTCTGATTATCAGCAGAGCGTAAAAGCGTCTGAATTCCTCTCTCTCTCCCCAGAATCAAAGCTCTCAGACACTAGGGAACACTACCTTTGCTCCCCTGTGCCATGACCCCAAGATCTGACCTCTCTCTCTCCCTCCTGAAGTCTGGATATGTTTGGAGCAGCAGTACTGTTTCTTCGCACCATGTGTTGTCAAGTATATTTACCACACTTACCGACAAGCCCTTCCCTGGGCAGCATAGGGTCCAGATCTCTGTCGTCCATGGCCTCCGACTCTCTGGAACACAGGCTTGGTGGGGAGAAAGGACGGGCGTCTTTTTTTTTTTTTCTACAATTTTACCTTTTTAAAAAATATTTTTTAATGTTTTATTTTTGAGGGAGAGAGACAGAGCGTGAGTGGGGGAGGAGCGGAGAGAGAGGGAGACACAGAATCTGAAGCAGGTTCCAGGTCTCAGAGACCCACACGGGGCTCAATCCCACAAATCGCGAGATCGTGACCTCAAGAGTCGGATCCTTAGCCGACTGAGCCACCCAGGTTCCAGGAAGACTCTTGAAGCCCCGCATGATAGGAGCATCTTGAGAACAAGTGTATGGTGGTACCTGTGACACTCACACACAGCTGCAGCCATGTATAGTGGTTTGCCTCAGAAAGTTCCAGGCACTTTACACCACTTCACAAAAGTTTTTATAAAATTAAGCAATGAGATTTCTCCTCCATGTTTGTTTTTCTGACTTTATTGGGAACCTTACTCAGCTACGTGTTTTGCTGTGGTTATTGTAGCTGTGATGTGGCAGCTCGATGACCGCTGAGGTAGACTTAGAAGCACCCGTGTACTCCAGAGGAGAGGACCCGAGAAACACCAAGAGGAGGAAAGAATTAGGACTTGCGTGGAGTGGCTGAGAACTACAGGATTCTCCCCATGCCTCGGGGAAGATGCAATCACCCAAACAATAGCTAAGAATCCATTCAAATGCCCCCCTCCCTCTCCCATCCCAGACCACTCTTGGTCCACTGCTGGGGGCTGCCCTGAGAGGAGGCCAGCTCCTACTTCAGGGCTTCCAGCTGGTTCAGGGTTTGCGTGAGGGTTGGTCTAGGCGCGAGAGAAGATGCGAAGTCAGTCTCTCAGAGTCAGCCTCATATCAGGACTGGTCCGGGGCTCCCTAAGGGCTGAAACATAAAGACAAAACAAGACAAAGACACACAAACAACATGGAGACAAGTCTCTTTTCCAGACTGCTTAGAGTTTATTTTTCTTTCTGGGTTTTTATGTAGTTTTTAGAAGCAGTACAGATGTATATTTCATAATGATTAACAAAATGATCTCAGCCCCTATGATTGTTCCCATGATTTACAATAGAAATGTTCAGAAACAATTTACCTTTAAAGGTCGGATACAATTTACACGTAAGCAAGATTTAACAAATGGGTACATTCCATAGAAATGTTCTAAAATAGTTTCGGTTAAACAGTTCACATGTAAGCAAGGTATGACAAATGGGTACATTCAATAGAAATGTTCAAAAACATTTTCAATTAAAAGATCAAAAACAATTCACATGCAGGCAAGGTATAACAAATGGGCACAGTCAAATAAGTGGTATAGGTTGAAAGAGCAAGTTCAAAGCACAAAGGTTTTATTCATAGATCGTTGGTTACAGTTGAAAGATTATGTGAAAAACATCATTATTTTTCTGTAACGTTATTCTAACTTCTATTTCCTTTGTAATTTTGTCCAAAGACTTACAGCAATAATAACATTCCTGAGAGTCTGGTATCACTCTAAGTAGATCAATAATACATTCTAAACTCTATTGATTTCTTAAAGTTTTTTTTTTAACATTTTAATTTATTATTGAGAGACAGAGAGAGACAGAGCATGAGCAGGGCAGGGGCAGAGAGATGGGGAGACACAGAATCTGAAGGAGGCTCCAGGCTCTGAGCTGTCAGCACAGAGCCCGACGCGGGGCTCGAACCCACAAACTGCGAGATCATGACCTGACCCGAAGTCGGACGCTTAATCAACTGAGCGACCCAGGTGCCCCTGATTTCTTAAAGATTTTATTTCCATGATTCTCAACATGATTTTACTATTAATAAAGTATAGCAGTATATGCTGGCTTAATAGGGGAGGAAGCTGTGGAGCATTCCTATTTTTCTATGGCCCATCTTCTTCAGGAAATATTAGGATGAATTGCAAATCAGCACAAAGGCCCAGTGACGCTATAGCCAGGTGTCGTGGTGACTCTTACTGTGACTGTGCCTGTCTTAGGTTGTTCCTCCCTGAGGAATCTTATCCGTCTCTGGCTAACCAGCCCTCCTTCAGAGTCAAACCAGCCATAATTATGTTCTTGTTGTATTATAACCTGGCATATGCCTCAAGGCACCCCCATCCACCGATGAGGGCCCCAGTCTAGGGCACTGTCTTATGGGCCTGAATCTCCTCCTTAGGTAATGTCACCAGGGCCTATGTCTTCTGGTCTCCAACAGTCCACTATCCCTGAAGCAAACTCAATACACGCTGAACCCTCCAGCAGAGCCTGTGACCTCCCCCGACTCCACTCTTGCCCCCTGCCATCTTCGCACTGTGAGTCCTGGGCATTTCCAAGTTAGGTTTTCTGCCACCAGCGCTTGAGCTGATTTGCTCCCCTCATGTGTACTTCCGTGTTTACATTCAGGATTCAAACCTGGGTGAGTCTCCACGTCGTGCCAAGATGTGCACCTAGCTCCCAGTTCTGACCACCAGCAAAGCATCATCAAACCTATGGGGCTAGGATGGGGGGGGGTAGTTCTCTCCAAGTCAGGTGGAAATCGACTTGTCACCCTCAGCCCATGGGGATTGTGTGATTGTGAGTGTGTATCCGCACACCAGGATTTTGGGTGTCCCTATGCCATGGGTGTCTCACAAGTCTCCACGGAGTTTTGTGCATTTGTGTCCTCATATCTGTGAGGGCCTGTCGGCACCTCCCTCCATTGTCACAAGCCCCTGGTGCAAGCTGCACATGCCACCCATGTGTCTCTT
This sequence comes from Paguma larvata, assembly GCA_030068075.1. Lineage (NCBI taxonomy): Eukaryota > Metazoa > Chordata > Mammalia > Carnivora > Viverridae > Paguma > Paguma larvata. The sequence goes on along the minus strand of CM057841.1, from coordinate 5,517,523 downwards.
GTCTATTGCGCATCTTTTCTGCCACAGGCATGGTATATAACACGTGTGTGCGTGGGGTTGTTGAGGGGCGTCAGCATGCCTCGCTTTTCACATAGTATTCCCCAGGTTCCGGGTTCTGCTGACACTTGTCAGTCCATGTATCTCCAGGAGTATCACATTGCACAACTGTCCACCTGAAATAGACCTGGAATAGACCTGAAATACCTGTGTCATAGAATACCTACTTTACAAGAAATACAGTGTGTAGGAGTAAAAGCAAATTAAGAAGAAGAAACCCAGGCACCTGGGTGGCTCGGTCAGTTGAGCATGGGACTTTGGTTCAGGTCATGATCTCAGGGTTCATGACTTCAAGCCCCGCATTGGGTTCTGTGGTGACTGCTCAGAGCCTGGAGCCTGCTTTGGATTCTGTGTTCCCTCCCTCTCTCTGTCCCCCCCTGCCCCCCACAATCGTGTGTGCGCGGGCGCGGGCTCTCTCTCAAAATTGAATAAATAACCATTACAATTTAGAAACATAAATAAATAAACCAACTCTCCTTGGTACAAGTAAAGGGAAAAGATTTTCCTCCAATCTTCTTAGAGCGTTTGCCTTGGCGAACTTCTAATGGTAAATTTTCTGAAAAGCTAAATAAGCTTCTTGCCAACTTTACAAGTGTGAAAAAATGTGCCCACGGGATTTTAATTTATGGAGGTGACTGAGTGACGACACAATAATGCCTTTAAAAACCTCTTATTACTCGCAGCTCCCCTGGAAATGAGGGCATGTCCATGCCATGCAAGGCGCACGAAGCCTGTCACATGCAGAATCCGGAAGCAGGAAGAGAGGAGCTGGGACTATGCCAAGACAGTGGTTTAAGTGGTAGGTGGGAACTCCCCCTAGTTGACAGGAGGCAAAAACTCACATTGTACAGTTTGCGAGTCCGAGATGGGGCGGGAGGAGCTTGGACGTCCAGGCGGCAGGTAGTGCTCCCTCGACGGCGGAGATTCAGATCCGTCTGCTGACGTTCGCGCCGGTTGTCGGGCGCCATCTGGTGGCCCCTCTTAGACTTTCCTCCCTCCGGAGCTCCGGCGAAATCGAGAAGGGATGGGATTTGGCCGCGGTACCCGAAGCAGAGTTCCAGGAGCCCTGCGGCGCTGGCGGGATCATCCCGGTCTCGCCGGCGCGTCGCCAGGCATCCGTTCGCTGGAGATTGCATGCGCAGGTCTACTGGGGAGTGGCTCGTAGCCCTCCCGGGGGGTGGATCGCCACCCGCTGGTGCGTCTCAGCCTGCGGTAACTGAGTGCGGCCAGGGGAACGGGAAAGGGTGCCCCGCGCCCAAATGCCGGCCCACGCCGGAGGGGCCCGGAACGTACGGGGAGGCCGGGGAAAGGTGCCCAGGGCCCGGCCGCGGTTCCTTGTGGGGTCCGGTGGTCGGAGGCGCCTCCGTGGAAGTTCTCCCAAATCCTCACAGACAGAGGTGCGTAGACCGGCCGCGCCCAAGCGGGGGGCCGGGAAGAGCACCCAGGCTTGACTTGTACCTTTGGGTCCTGCTCCGGAGGTGAGGTGAGGTGCCGAGTGGCGGGGATAAGGTGCTTGGGCCTGTCCGAGGTTACCCCCGGGGCCCGGCGGTCGGAGGTGCCTCTCGGAATTTTCTTCCAAGCCCCAATCTGCCCTCCCGGACGGACCGCTTTCTCGTGCGGAGTTGCCCTTGCGCGCGGGCCCCAGCGCGTCTCCTCGGCGTGGAGCCCCCTGGCCCCTCGGGGGGGGGGGGGCCGGAGCACCGCTTCCACCGTGGCAAGCCGTGCGTGTGTCTCGGAGGCAGCGGCGAGTCCTCCAGGGCCGGACCAGCGATGCGCGCAGGGCCGTGCGCGGGTCTCCTTTCTGACGTCGCGGGGCCCGCGTGGTGCCTCTCGGCCGCTCCTCACCCCTGACCCGGCCGGCGGGGAGCGAGCGGGGGTCGGGCCGCCTCGCCGGGGGTGCTTCGCGGAATCGTCTCAAAACTGAGAGGGGCGACGGGTGGCCGGGGCGCGGGACACTGGACAGCCCAGCCTGGTTCGCGTCCAGGCTGCCGGGTTCTGTGCGCCTTTTCCCCCGAGCGTAGCTGCGTTCGGGTGGTTTCCTCCCGCGTGTCAGTGCTGCCCAGCGCTTTCCGAGCCGTGCCGCTGTTCCCCGAGCCGTGCCGCTGTTCCCTGCGTGCCCTTTTTGTCGACGCCGGACCGTGCCTCCCTGCCTGCTGCGGGAACCAGTTTCGCCACGGGTGTCGGCTCAGCCCCCTACCCACCCCCGGCTTAGCGGCATCCCGGGGCGCGGCGGCTGTGGGGGCGGCGCCTCCACGCGAGCAGGGGCCATCAAAGGCCGGTGGGCGTTCTGGGTGCCCGGGGTGTCCTCTCCTGGCGGCCAGCTCGCAGCCGAGATGTCCCGGACCACTCTCCGCGGCCCGGGGTCCCTCGCTGCCCGTACCGTCTCGGGCCCACCTCGTCGCGCTGCCGACCTGGGGCCGCGCTCACAGGCCCTCTGTGGCTCCCTCCGTGTCCCACCTCTCAGGCGGTGGTGCGTGCGGGCAAGGGTGAGTCCCCAGCTGCTCCTTATTCTGACACCGGGAACGTAGGCCGGGTCTCGACTGGCCTGACCTGTGTCCGTGCCGCTTCCAGGAGCAGTGGCTGTGATGAGGGGGACCCCGGGGAGGGGGAATCGGGGTCCAATTTCGGAAAGGGAGCTTGAGAAAGGGCTACCACGACCAAGGAAAGCAGCAGGGGGCACGCGAAGCGACCGCTGCGGCTGCAGATCCTGTGGAGAAGTAATACGGGATGCCCCCGGGGCCCTGGCCTCTAAACGGGCACAATCCAAGGGGCGGGACGTAATACGGAACGCTCCCCGGGCCCAGGCGTCCTTTGAACGAGCCCTCTCCGCGTGGTGGGAAGTAATGCGGGATGCGCCCCCCTCCCCGGGGGGGCCCGGTCTCCTCCGAACGAGCCCGCTCTTAGGGGTGGGAAGTAATACCAGGTTGCGCCCCGGGGCCCAGCCTCCAACGAGCCGGGTCCAAGGGGTGGGAAGTAATACGTGCAGGACCCCGGCCTCGGAACGAGCCCTTTCCGAGTGGCGGGAAGTAGTACGGATGGCCTCCGGGGCCTGACCTCGAAGGGAACCTGCTCCAGGGGCGAAAAGAAATACGTGCGGGGCCCCGGCCTCGGAACGAGCCTGCTCCAAGGGTGGGAAGTAATACGTGCGGGGCCCCGGTCCCAGAACGAGCCCCCTCCAAAGCATGGGAAGTAATATGGGATGCTCGTCCTGGCACGGAGACTTAAAGGCCTGTAAGGGCAAATTGGGACTCCAAAACACTAGGAAGTAGAAGATGGACCCATCAGGCTCCACCTCTCACCAGAACAGCTGGGGCCAATCCTTAGAGCACCAGTATCCCCCAAATAGAGACACCTGTTTCCCGCCTTGGAAAGGAACAGGACCCTGACCCTTCCTCAGCCAATCGGCTAGAGCCACGACCATCACCCCTCCCACTACTCCTTTAAAACTCTTGTGCCTTTGGAACTCTGTCTCTCTCTCGACCCACCGCTGCGTCTACCGCTCCGTCGGTGCAGGTAGGAGATTGAGCTCGAGCTAGCTTGAATAAAGGCTCTTTGTTCTTGCATCGGGTTCGGCTCCCTGGTGGTTCTTGGGGGTTCCCGAATTCTTGGCATAACATATGGGGTCTTGCCCGGGATACCCCAAAACCCTCGAGGGACTGCCGACCCGAAGAGCCTGACTGACCATGGTCAATGTCTGTCTGTTGTCTGTCTCTTCTGTGTGAGCTCAACTTCTGGTAAGGCCCAATACGGTCTAAGTGGACGCACGGGTGGACCAGGGCCGGAGGATCCGGAAGACGTTCCAATCCTCCGTCTGGAGGGACGTGGAATCCCGTCAAAGGTCTGGGGCGAGGCGGGTTGCTCCCGCCCGTCATCGTGAGGCTGTTGTCTGGTTTTCGGTTTTGCTTGCACGGAATTGGAAGGGCCCTAAGAAGGTTTCTAGGGGCCCTCTGTTTTTGTGTTTTTCTGTGTCGTTTTGTGGACTTACTGGACGGACATTGTGGGACAGACTCAGACTACTTTTATTCCTTCTGAGGACATTACTTGGCAGAACCTTGTGGAGGACCCACCCTCTTGGCTTAAACCCGTTCTGCCCCCGTGCCTTCTGGAAATTAAACCCATTTTTGCTTTGCAGGGGGCAGAGAGAGGAAAGGACGGGAAAAATCCTGCCCTGTCCTACAAGGGGGGACTGAAGAAGAATTCATCTTTCCTCCTCCGTATCTGCCCTCCAGGGTGCCAGAGGAACACCAGCCTCCCCCTCGGGGGGAGGCGGACGCTGTTCCGAGAATGGGAGGCGGGAATGCTCCGGTGGGAAGCCCGCCCTTTACCAGATAAGGGCTCGGAGGGAGCAGTCCGCCCCCGCAGCCGACTCCAGTATTGCGCATCTGCGAGCCACCGGTCCCCCAGTCGCAGAGGAAAATCAGCCCATTCACTATTGACCTTTGGCCACTAGTGACTACCTCTACAATTGGAAAACTCAGAATCCTAAGTTTTCAGAAAAACCGGCAGGGCTTATTGAGTTGCTAGAGTCTGTCTTGTTTACCCATCAGCCCACCTGGGACAATTATCACCAGCTGTTACAAGTTCTTATCACAGAAGAACGGGAGAGGATCCTGGCCGAGGCCCAGAAATTGGTTCCGGGCCCGGATGGGAGACCCACAGCCAACCTGGACTTCATCAATTTAGGATTTCCCCTTAACTCGGCCCGAGTAGGATTTTCATACGGTAGAAGGTAAGGAGAGGCTGAGTCTACCGCCAGACTCCGAATGGCTGCCAGGAAGCCAACCAACCTGGGGCAGAAAATCACAGCTGTTGTGATGTTACAGAGAACACTTAGTGCTCAGGGGCTTGCCTGGACCTTCTCCGTGTAGCCAAGGATACAGACAATCTGATCTTTGCTGAGAAAGGCGTCCTGGCTTCCATCCCCCTCACGCAGCGCAGCTGCAGATCGGCAGCACGTGGGGTTTAGGGCACCTTCCCAGAAACGCCCCGGGTGGGGCCAGCAACCTGAACAGGTCCTCCAGGTGTTTCTGATCATTAGATGCGGGAACCACTACCCGCAGTCCTCCGCACCCCACGAGGAAAACTAGCCAGCCAGAAGTCCTGGGTGCAAGGGGCGACTGGTGTGAGCCAGTATTCATGGACTACCCGAAGGACGGTAGACTTGGCGACGGGACGCGTGTCCCACTCCTTTATGGTAATACCAGAATGCCCCTAACCGCTGTTAGGACGGGACTTACTGACAAAAATTGGAGCTCAGATAACTTTCAGACAAGGGGGGCCTCAGGTCACTGATGGTAAGGGCCCTCCCATCCAGGTCCTAACCATGAGACTACAGGATGAATACTGCCTTCACCAGGACGCGCTCCCAAGAGAGGGTAACATGGACGGATGGCTACAAGAATTCCCCCTGGCTTGGGCAGAGACCGGGGGGCGAGGGAGGGGGCAAGGGGGGGGGACAGGACTTGCTGCTCACGGGGCACCGGTCCTGGTGGAGCTCAAACCAGGAGAAGGTCTGGTAAGAATCAAACAGTACCCCACGTCTCAGGAGACCCAGGAGGGGATTCAGCCACATATCTGGAGACTATGAGGTCTAGGGGTACTAATCCGTTGCCAGTCTGCCTGGAACGCCCCCCTACTGCCGGTCAAAAATCCCCACACGAATGACTACCGACTGGTACAAGATCTCCGGGAAGTAAATAAGAGGGTCGTGGACTTATACCCAATGGTTCCCAACCCGTATACCCTCTGGAGCTCCTCGGCGCCCTCCAGGGTCTGGTATACTGTACTTGATTTAAAAGACGCCTTTTTCAGCCTGACGCTGGCACCCCAAAGCCAACCCCTGTTTGCCTTTGAGTGGCATGATCTGGAGGAGGGCTACAGCGGACAACTCACCTGGACACGACTGCCTCAGGAATTCAGAAATTTGCCTGCCATCTTTGACGAGGTGCTACACGGAGACCTGGACACCCCTCTACATGACTGTGTGGAGATCCTGGAGCAAGTACATGGATTCTGGACGGACTTGACTGGCCCCTCCCCGATGCCGAGGCCACTTGGTTCACTGATGGCAGCAGCTTCGTGCGGGACAGACACAGGTATGCGAGTGCGGCGGTGGTCACCGAAATGGACACCATATGGGCGGAGGCTTTACCCTCCGGAACGTCAGCAGAGCTCGTTGCCTTCACCAAGGCGCTAACACTGGGAGCAAAAACCCGGCTCAATATCTACACAGGGAGCCGTTATGCGTTCGCCACAGCTCAAGTTCATGGGGCGATCTATCAGGAGAGGGGTTGCTGACGGCAGAAGGACGGACTATAAAAACAACCAGGAGATACTTGACCTGCTTGCAGCCTTATGGCTCCCTGCCAAGTTGGCCATTATCCACTGCCAAGGGCACCAAAAAACTGATGACCCAGTAGCAAGGGGCAACTGAAAGGCTGACCAGGTAGCCAAGGCAGTGGCTCTTACTTTAGTTCCCACCATAGTCCTACAACTACCGGACCCAGGAGACCCAGCCTTACCAGACCAGCCCAAACACTCCCAGGAGGAGCTGCAGAGGATCAGGAAACTCCCCACAGCCCGAGAGGTAAAAGGATGGTGGTAAACACCCGACAAGGAGCTAATGCTACCAGACCAGCTTGCAGTCTCGGTACTGGAACACATGCACGGGTCTACCCACCTGGGGCCCCGGAAATTAAAAGATTTAATCCAACATGCCAGACTCAAAATTCACCAACAGGACACCAAGATAGAGCAGGTTGTATCTGCCTGCAAGACCTGCCAACTTACGAATGCCAGAGCCACACTGAAGGAAAAAGGAGCCAGGCCCAGAGGCACCAAACCAGGAGCACAATGGGAGGTTGACTTCACCGAAGTCAAACCAGGAAAGTATGGTTATAAGTATCTACTAGTGTTTATCACACACCTTCTCCAGGTGGGTAGAAGCACACCCAACCAAACATGAGACGGCTCTGACGGTGGGTGGCCAAGAAGCTACTAGAAGACATCCTGCCCAGGTATGGTTTTTCTGCCATGATAGGATCAGACAACGGACAAGCTTTTGTTTCGCAGGTAACACAGGCGGTAGCCAAAGCTATGGGGGCGAACTGGAAATTACATTGTGCTTACAGGCCCCAGAGCTCAGGACGGGTAGAAAGAATAAATAGGACTCTAAAAAGAGACCCTTACCAAATTAACCATGGAGACTGGCGGGGACTGGGTGGCTCTCCTACCACTTGCCCTTTACCGGGTTAGGAATACTCGTACACCCTGGGTGTCACTCCCCATGAAATCATGTTTGGTAGGCCACCCCCTATCATTCCCAACCTTCAAGCTGAACTTACTGCTGAATTTGAAAATCAAGAACTGTCTTTTTCCTTGGGAGGGCTGCTGAGGGCGCTCGAGGACATTTGGCCACGCCTTCGTGCCATCTATGAGGCTGGCCTGACCCCAACACCTCATCAATACAAGCCACGAGACTGGGTCTACAAGAGGCACCGCCGAGAGACCCTCGAGCCGCGCTGGAAGGGACCCTACATCGCAGTGCTGAGAACCCCCACTGCTCTCAAAGTAGACGGTGTGGCAACCTGGGTCCATCACACCCACGTTCGGCCAGCAGACCCCTCCACGATTAATGGACTTTGATCCATTGAGTGGCAATCAAGACCAATGCAACCTGCTCAAGCTACGGCACATTCAACCCCCCTGATGTTGGTAACTCTGTTAGCTTTGCTTGTCACTGCTCGTGCTGTCAAGAAGCCCTACACCCTCCGAAACATTCTATCAGTCTCCCTAGTTCACTACCCTCGTCTTGTCCGTTACCAGACCCCTCGTCATCCTACTTTTGTTACTAACCCTCGGGCCCTGTGTATCATCAACAGGCTGGTCGAGTTTGTCAGGGATCACGTGGAGGCCATCCAATTGATGGTCCTCCGTGCTTAACACAAACCCCTAGTAACAGAAGAGGGCGGGATAGATAAGCAGCCGGACCCATGATTGTGTCCATAAGTCACATGACAAGGGGGAATGTAAGGGCAAATGGGGACTCCAAAAGACTAGGAAGTAGAAGATGGACCAATTAATCAGGCTCCACCTCTCACCAGAACAGCTGTGGCCAATCCTTAGAGCACCCTGTATCCCCCAAATAGAGACACCTGTTTCCTGCCTTGGACGCTAGAGACATGTGTTTCCCCGCCTGGGAAAGGAACAGGACCCTGACCCTTCCTCAGCCAATCGGCTAGGGCCACGACCATCACCCCTCCCACTACTCCTTTAAAACTCTTGTGCCTTTGGAACTCTGTCTCCACCCACCACTGTGTCCGTGCAGGTAGGAGATTGAGCTCGAGCTAGCTCCAATAAGGGCTCTTTGTTCTTGCATCAGGCTCGGCTCCCTGGTGGTTAGAATTCCGAATTCTGGGCATAACAGCCCTTGGGGGGAGGGTCCTCTGTCTGCCTTGGGTTGTGGTGCCCTGGACAGTGGGGAGGCCCAGTTCTCTGCTTGACTGTCCCTCAGGTTGTGGGTGCTTTGGAGACTGTGCTCTGTGTGTGGGGAGGGCGTCGGGGCTTGAGCTCCCTGTCAGGGCTTTTTGACCTCTGGGGTCTGATCTCGTCCTCTCTGAGGATGGGCTTGGGGGGCCTTTCTGGCGGGGCAGGGTGGCTGCCAGTGAAAACTTATGCAGCTGTTAACCGCGGTCGCCCTGGCTGCGGGGGAGGGTGGGGTGAATCGTGGGCCACATTGATCCTCCAGTTTGTTGTGTTTTTCAGTTTTCAATTTTTGTTGTTTTTTGTTCATTTTTGAGAAAGAGAGCAACAAACAGGGTAGGGGCAGAGAGAGTGGGAGACACGATGCAAAGCAGGAGGCCCCAGACTCTGAGCTGTCAGCGAGGCGGGGCTCGAATTCACAAATCCTCAGATCATGACCTCCGTGGAAGTTTGTACGCTTAACGGACTGAGCCACCCTGGCTCCCCAATCCTCCACACTTCTCGTTTTTTTGAATAATTTAATGTCAATTTGGTTTCCATATAACACCCAGTGCTCATCCCAACAAGTGCCCTCGTTTGTGCCCATCACCCACTCTCCCCCCTCCCACACCCCCTTCACCCCTCAGTTTGTTCTTAGTCTTTCAGAGTCTCTTAACTCTTCCTTCCTCTCTCTGGCCTTTTTTTCCCATTCCTTCCCCTCATCCCCTCCCCCCTGGTTTTCTGTTAGGTCTCACAACGCCTACCTATGCGTGGGAACATATGGCATCTGTCTTTCTCTGCCTGACTTATTTCACTCAGCACAATATCCTCCAGTTCCATCTGTATTGCCACACATGCCCAGATTTCATTCTTTCTCATTGCTGTGTAGTAGTCCATTGTATATATATACCCTATCTTCTTTATCCATTCGTCAGTTGGTGGGCACTTAGTGTGGTAGTTCCTCAAAAAAAATGAAAATAGACTTACCCTATGACCCAGCAATAACACTGTTAGGAATCTATCCGAGAGATACAGGACTGCTGATGCATAGGGGCACGTGTACCCCGATGTTCACAGCAGCACTTAGCAGCACTTTGGACGAACCCAGCCCTGCGCCCTCGGTGACCAATTGCCCAGGCACGCGCCTCAGAGGGCACACCTGGGGCTCCCCAGGAGGGCCTGTTCTGCAGCTTTGTGCACACCGCACTCTCAGCCCTGGTAAGTGCAGACACGGTGCCTCCTCCCGCGCCCCAGTTCCCCCGCCCCCTCGAGGAGCTCATTTGCTAGGAAACCAACGCTTTAGGCCTTGTTAGTCTTTGCTCCAGGAAACTGGAGACATGACGGTGGGAGCGACAAGCCAAGCAGGCACTAAGGAATGAAACCCAACCCCGAGAAAGCTGTTCAAAGCTTGGTGTCTTTTCCATGAAAACTAAGCGTGGGAGAAGTCTCTGGGCAGAGTTTAATGTATGCGTCTGGCTTTAAGTTCCAACTAGCCTAGTTACAGACCTACAAGAAGTTCCATTCCTTTGGATGGAGTGTGATGAAGAGGCAAGCCCCAGAGGAACCCAGATTACCACGTGCATATTAGGGTAAGGGTGGATTTTAAGGGGGCGAGTGGGGTCTCACTGTGAAGACGATGCAGGTTTTGCTGCTGATCTTGAAAATGCCTGTGTATGTTTAATCAGTCAATAGGCTATCTTTATTGTCTGCTGTAGTTCTGGAATAAAGTGGTTTTCTCTGACTATCGGAGAGTTTCTGATGTGGCCTACCCCGCAAGGGTTAGGACTCCTAACACTATCGAAGAGCTGCAATAAGCAAGATTTAGAACGCGGGAAGTACTAAACGGACAGTAACTGCAAATGAGAATAACAAAGCTGGTTTTTTTTTTATATAGGTCAAAAAGATGTGAGACACACCATTACTGCGGGTTGGGATGAAATGGCTCTTCTGCAATCCTGATTGGAATGTATGTCTTCAAAGACCTTGTCAGAAAAATTGAGAAAATATACTGTGTGTCCTCAATCCCTGACCACCTGTGAGTGTTCCCTTTTACACATCAAGATTTTGCAAATATGGGATTTATTTTTTGGAGATGAGCCTTGATTTTTGTATCTCTTTGTGCCAGTGAAGTAAGGAAAGAGAGGTGTCCTTCTAGAAGTTGCAGGAAGAGGAGGGGGAGATTACTACTCTCCAAGGAAAGTTCTATTTGATGACTGGAAACCAAGATGCTCTAGGGCTGCACTCGCTGCCTTTTAAAGTGAGTGCAGAAGTGATCTTCGGTCGTCCTGGAGCAGGAAAGGAGGAAGGCGGGGCAAGGCGGGGAAGGTAACCTTACAACTAAAACCTGTGTCTGGGCCTCTCCTCCCACAGGGACGGGTGTTTAGATTTATCCTTATGTGAATGGACTGTTGTAAACTTTGGAACCATTAAGACCAGTTAAGAAGGTGTAGGTTTTTAAACCACCAAATGGCTGGCTGTGGTGGTATCTCCCGAACCATGAGACCCTGTGACCCGAGCTGAACTCAAGGGCCTGATGCTTAACTGACTTGGGCCACCCCGCTGTGCCCCATGAAATGCATTTTGAAAACTGGTATTCTGATTTTAAGAATTTGAGGACCTAAAGGTCCATCTATGTAAGCTGGCTGAGGGTGGAGGTGGGGTGGATGGGACATATCCAAGAAAGAGAACAAGGATGGAAAGTGAAGGTTCACATACATTCCTTTCCTGAAATATACAATTATAATACTTTTTCATGTAACCTGAAAATCTATGAAGGAGGTGGGGCAAGAGGAAAACTTAGTGATAGGTTTCAAGGATTTTTAAGGCATGGGAAAATTTTGGTTTCAGAAGTACAAGCCAATAATGTGTCCTTATCTGTATTTCAGGTGCAGTTACAGATTTAGATTATGTTCCCAAGACCACTGGGGTTCAGTGATTCACTACTAGAAAAGGACTTCAAGAACCCACGTAAGCTATTTTTCTGTTACCCTTAAGGATACATGACAACTCAGCAAAGGGTTAAAGAGCCCAGGGTGCAGAGTGTGGGAAGAGACAGGCTGGCAGTCTTAAGTTGTCCTCTCCCACACGTGGTCACAGGAACAAGCTATGTGTGTGTTAGGAGGCCCATGAAGTATACTTATGGCAAAGTTCTTAATTCTCTGGCAGATTTTTTGTGGTTGATCAGTCTCCTAGGGCAAGAAGCCCTTGTGGGGCTGACCTTACCCTCCAGCTGCTCCAGAGAGCAAACTGACAGAGGCCTAAGCTATTCCCCACCACCCATAAATCACCTTATTTAGCACAAAGAATCTGATAGGAAGTCTACAGTCCCAAGTAGACAAAGGCAATTGTGTAGGGGGCAGCACTGTGGCAAGGTGGAGAACTAAACTGATTTGGGAGTTTAAAGTGGTTTAATCCCTTATTGCAGAGCAGTAATATTTTTGAGTCCTGTCCCTTCATATTCATGTACAGTAAGTATGCTGGAAAAACACCTGTACTGCCTTTCTTCTCAAAGGCAGCACATTTGAGTGGGCAACTTTTCATGTTTGCAGCTCGTGAGGGGAAAGATTACAAACAAGGTTTGGATTAATACTCATTTTTACAGAGGGAACCATTCTCTCAAGTGCATGGTCCATGTGGCCATCACATGGTCAACAGCAGAAACCACAGAGGAAACACGTGTAAGGAACATTTTATTGCACAAGCAAGGTCTCAATGCTTTGCTTTCTCTTCGTCAGCATTCATATACCACTACGGTGGCAAACGGCTCTCCGGGTAAATGTATAATTGAACTGGGGGAAGACAGCACTACACACCTAAACACACCTCTGAAAACTGCCAATGTGAAAAAGACTGAACAAATCTGACCATGCTTCTACTCGTGAGGACAGTGGAAGAACTTGGAGGAACCATTTCCCACATTTGAAAGTTGGGCCTGTTTCAGTTTGCGGGGACTCAGGCCTTGCACTGCTAAGTGTATCGACATGTACATTTTGATACAACTGTGTGTTGTGACAGCCAAGCTGGAAACAACCCTCCACCCCCCTTCATCCATTTGTCAGATGAGGGAATAAGGGTGTGTTGTCTGTCGGTAGTTAAAAAAAAAAAAATCTAACTATTGGATGGCGATTGTCAAAGTAATTATGCACGCTTGAGTACCCGTAAAAAGTAGCCCCCTTAAGATTCCAGCTATGTAAATTCTACAGAACACAAGCCAGTGAATGTGGAAAAGAAAGTGGACGGTTGGGCCAGGGAGTCCAGGCAGAGGTTACAAGATTAAGTATCTAAGGTGGAGTATGATGGTTGCAGGAGTACGTGTCCGTTAAAAATCTCCCAGTGCAAACTGTTTACAAGTAAAAGTCAAGTGTATCGCATGTGGAGTAGAGATGGTTTCACGGACAACTTTGGGATAGAAGAAACCCTACAAGACCTCGCTGTCGTCTTGCTCGCAATACAATATTGCAGGAGTTTACTGGAAGCTACTCTGTTCATAAAACTCACATGCCAGCTGCCTTCATGTCTGCATCCAGAGGAGTTTGGTTTTCACCCCCCTGCCCCTTTCTTGAACTGGGGAGCAGTGGAACCCTGGCCGCAGGAGTACACTTAGCTCTCGGGCCCTCAGAATGTCTGCAAGGCCCTTACCTCCAGCTGGCTGTAGCCCAAGGACACTGGTGTAGGCATCACAGCCCCCCCCCTTTCACTAAGTGTTTTTGTACCACAGATAGTTCCTATGTGATACCACCCCACCCGATGTGATGGTACATGGCTTTTTGTCAGGACCTAGAGCACTACTTCTCAACAGCACTGGGACAGGTGACTGGCTCAGGTCAGGATCTCACAGTTCATGGGTTTGAGCCCCACATTGGGCTCTCTGCTGACCGCTCAGAGCCTGCTTCAGATTCTCAGTCTGCCTCTCTCTCTCTCTCTCAAAAAACACCCACATAGCTCCTCTCATGGAAATCTCCGGACCAAGACACAAACCCAGACATCTTGGTCACAAGATTACTTCCACAGAAAGTACTGCCCTGTGGTCTATTCTAGGAGGCCTTGCCCAAAACTAGAGTGACAGCTACTGTGTGCCATGACACCATCTACACTGAGGCATACAGAGTTTGGGACACATGCAGGAGAAACTTGCCTGTGACCAACATGAGTGTCCTGGACAGGTTAGAAAATAGAGCCTGTGCCCCATGCCCACAAGCTCACAAGGAGGTGGGGTGGGCTCTCTACAGGGTGGAGCCCGTGCTTGTTCTAAGGCCTTTCTCACCTGTGAACCTTCTGGTGTCGGATGAGGTTAGACCTGCGGCTGAAGGCTTTCCCACATTCAGCGCACTCATGAGGTCTAGCGGGGCTGTGAAGTTTCTGGTGGTCAAAGAGAGCCGCCCTGTGGCTGAAGACTTCTCCACAGCTCGTGCACGCAGGAGGGCTCTCTTCTGTGTGAACTTTCCGGTGCTGAGTAAGTTGTGTGCTGTGGCTAAAGGATTCCCCACAGTCGCGGCACTCGTAGGGCTTTTCTCCTGTGTGGACTCTTTGGTGTTGAGTGAGGCCGAAACTTTGGCTAAACAGTTTCCCACATTCATTGCACTTGTAAGGCCTTGCTCCCGTGTGAACTCTCTGGTGCTTAATGAGGGTGGAGCTTTGGCTAAAGAGTTTCCCACATTCGCTACATTCATAAGGCTTTTCGCCAGTGTGAATTCTCTGGTGTTTAATGAGGCTGGGACTTTGGTTAAAGAATTTCCCACATTCGCTGCACTCATAAGGCCTTGTTCCTGTGTGGACTCTGCGGTGTTTAATTAGGTTGGAGTTAGAGGTGAAGAATTTTCCACACTCCCCACATTTATAAGGCCGGGCCCCAGTGTGAATTCGCTGGTGTTCACTAAGGCTGGAGCTTTGGCTGAAGAACTTCCCGCATTCGCTACATTCGTAAGGCCTCTCTCCGGTGTGGATGCGCTGGTGCCGAACGAGTGTGGGTTTGTTACTGAAGGCTTTCCCACACTCGCTGCACTCGTAAGGCCTCTCCCCAGTGTGGACTCTGCGGTGCTGGACAAGGATGTGTTTGTAGCTGAAGGTTTTCCCACACTCGCTGCACTCGTAAGGCCTCTCCCCAGTGTGGACTCTCTGGTGCTGAGCCAGCCTGTATTTCCTGCAGAAGGCCTTCCCACAGTCGCTGCACTTGTAGTGCTGCTGTTCACTGGGAAGGGCCTCCGCACAGGTGCTGTCCTCAGGCATCCCCCTGCTGTGAGTGAGCTGGTGCCGGAAAAGGCCCAGGCCGGCAGGAATGGGTTTCTGTGACACGGGGGGGACCCCACGGCTCTTCCCATTTCTCCTCCAGCGTTTCTCCCTACTGTGCTGCTTCTGGCGCCACGGAGGTGTCCCACACGGTTTCTGCCCAGTGTTTGTCTCCAGGCTCTCAGCTGGATGCAAATCCCCTTCGGAGTCCCGGCCACGCACCACCTGAGTGAGTAGATCTGCCTGGGTGATACCAACCTGCGGCACTTCTGCAGAAACCTGCTCCTCAGAAGGTGCCTCCTCGGCCTCCGCTCCATGCCAGCATCCTACAAGCACAGAAGAAACGCTGAGTGGCTCTGGTGTCGGGAGGAGCCAGTTCTCTGCTTCACAACCTGCCCCCCTCAGGACTCAGGAGGATGGGGTGCAGTGCAGGGATCAGAGGCTGGGTCCAGGACTCACGTCTCTGGGAGTGTTTTCACCAGGGCCTTGGCAACTGGTGTCCCGCTATTACTTTAAGGGTAGGGGCACAGGTAGACCTTGTGAAGGCTGGGGTCGGTGAGTACGGCAGAGAGAGCAGTGGTCTGTGGAGACCCCGATGAAGCATAAAAGACAGGTGAGAGAAGTGGGCAAAGTGTCGAGAAAGGGCAGGGAAGACGAGAGAGCCTCTGACCTTGGCATCAAAACAGTATTGTGAGCCTGGGACATGTTCCTGTCAGGATTCCCAGCCATTTCACATCCTCTCCCCGTTGCCAACTTGGAGTCGTACCCACTTGGTCATGTACCCAGTGTTCTCCCAGCTCCAGGTGGATAACAGGGGACCTAGAAGATGCAAGTCCTTAAGGCAAACTCAGGACAGCTAAGGAGTCAGCACAGGCCCAAGGCAACCAGCCCCAAACCAACCTCAGGAAACAAAAATGTCACAGAAACCTTTACTGAAGGCCCTTCTGCACACCTGGTGTTGGGGCTGCTTGTGAAAGGAGGCCTTGTTCCTGTGGTCTCCGTGCCCAGAATGAAAAGGAAAGCCAGGGACACTGGGGTTGGGGGGAGGTCCTCACCCAATGATGCGACAAGTGCAAAGACCTCTAGCATCACATCCCGGTACAGGTGTCGCTGAGTCTCATCAAGAAGCCTCCACTCCTCCTGGGAAAAGTACACGGCCACATCCTCAAAGGTCATGGAGCCCTGTGACAATGGGGACAGTGGTGTCCATACGCAGCCTCTCTCTGCAGGACCCCACAGCTGCCCTGAACCCCAACCCCCATACTGACTCCCTGCTCATGATCCCCCACTGAGATGCAAGACATCTGAGAGTCCCCAGGAACCTGCTCCCAGACAGAAGCAGCAGCTGGGGGTTAGCATTCTCGCTCAAGCTCCTACTCACACCCCTGTCACACATTTGATCCCCACCACTGGCTTGTGTCTGTGTGTGATCCTGAGCAAGTGCTTGGCAAGGGAGATAACAGATCCCAACCTCCACTAGAAGGCCCTTCCCCACCTGACCTTGTTGCTGGTTTAGTTCACATGCAGACCTAAATACCCTTGGTCACATTCTGCTTCTATAGTTCGTTATACCTTTTCACTGTCATTTATGTCCAGGTAACTGTGTGTGAGTTAATGTGATGACCTCAGAGAACCACCACAAGCGCCTGTTGGGTGGGTGCACAGACAGGTGAACGAGTACTAGGTCTGCCTTTACCAACTCACCTCCACTATTGCTCTGCTCTCATGTCCACTCCCACGAAAATCTGGTCACCTGGTGGATCTTTCCCTCCCCATATCTCCCTCTACATTCCCGGTAAGAACTATTGTCTTGTCTTGCCCATCTACTGTCCACAGCTCTCCTCCCTTGTCCCCCCAAGGGCAATGCCACTATAACCAGAACATGCCCCCAGATCCAGAGTTCTGCCTGGGTACACACACTCCAGATGCCATGGTGTGGGTGTCCTGAGACGTGTGTGACCAACTGTCCACTGGTCACCTATATGTGTAAGTCTCTGAAACATTTGAGAACCAACACAGCCAAAACAGTTGCTGCTTTCTTATCGACAGCTACTCCTATGAAAAATCGTGGAGGCATCTGTGACCCCTCCACACTAGAAAAGCTGGTCTACCCTGGGCTACTGAGGTGGTTCAGTCAGTTAAGCACCCAACTCTTTTTAAAAAATTTTTTTAAATGTTTTATTTATTTTTGAGAGCAGGAGAGACAAAGCATGAGCACAGGAGGGGTAGAGAGAGACAGAATCGGAAGCAGGCTCCAGGCTCTGAGCTGTCAGCACAGAGCCCGACATGGGGCTCAGACTAACGAGCTGTGAGATCATGACCTGAGCCAAAGTCAGACACTTAACCAACCTGAGCCACCCAGGCACCCCTGGTCAGCTCTACTTTAAAAAACAAACCCAGTAGCCAAATCCTTCTCCTACCTCTGCATCTACCACTCTGGCCCAGCTGCAACGAGTACTGACTAATCTAGAACATTGCACGAGCCTCGCTAATGAGCTCCTCGTCTCCCTCTCCCCAACTCTGGGGTGTACTCTAGCCAGGGGCAGCGTTTCAAGACCTGAGCCAGCTGGTTTTCTCCTCTGCCCCAGAACCGTGGGGCCATCAGCATCACTCTCAGAACAGAATCCCAGCTCAGGCTACCACCCCAGGCCTGACTCCATCCTCCTTATCCTCTGTTCTCACCAGACATAACAGAGACCCCGGAGACCTAGAACATTCCCCCAACCACTCTCATCTCCGTCTCCCCTCCAAGCCCAAGGCTCTGTACGTGCTGATTCCTACACCTCAGACACCCTTTCACACTCACCCCGTTGCTTGCCAAAAGTGGGACTCTTGTGCATATAACCTCTGACCTGGACTGAGTGCTTAGCTAGAGGCTCTAGACACCAAGGGCAGGAAGGGTGGCACCAGGAGTTCCAGACACCTGACACTCACCAGTGCAGGGTCCATAAGTGCTTCTGCTGAAAGCAGAACCTGCAGGAAGAGCAGGGCCACGTTAGTTTAAGTCCCGTCACAGGTATAGACCAAAAAAGTGAAACACAGTATTTTTAGGGACAGAGGAAAGTTGAAGGGCAAAGTCCAACATTTATAAAAGGCAGCAGGCCCTCACAGCTGGTCAGGAATGGGACTCCTTACACTTCCAAGTTTTCCCTATGTGTTCAGAAAGAGATATGGCAAATATAGTCTCTCCTGTGGGTAAAGTAGCAAATAAAACCATCACTCACTTGATCATGCATCCAAAATAAATCTCTGTTGAAGGAAGTGGTGCCCATAATCTTATATTAATTTTAATAAATCGAAATCACAATTTAAGAAAACTGCATCATCAGACAGAATCTCAAAAAATGCAAACAAAAGAAATGAATATATACATAAAGGGCAAAATTAAACTGTTTTTCTCATGTTTATTTTTGAAGGAGACAGAGCATGAGTAGAGGAGGGGCAGAGAGAGAGACATAGAATCTGAAGCAGGCTCCAGCTGTCAGCACAGAGCCCGGCACAGGGCTTGAACCCGCGAGCTGTGAGATCACGAGCTGAAGCTGGACGCTTAACGGACTGCGCCCCACAAAGGGTAAGATTAATGAGGAAGGATGGACAAATCTGGACAATATACGTCTAAGAAAGAGGAAAAGACAACCACCCCCCTAGATTTCATTACAAACTCACCCCCAACAGTACTAAAAGATGCAGAGCAAAACCAAAACCTTGATATTATGCATGTTATAAAGAAGGCCAGGGAATGTTCAAATAAGAAAAAGTTTAAAAAGACATCAAGATCCTGGAAAGTAAGAGAGGGACCATAGGGGGATAAATGTGTGTTTCATCATAAAAATGCACGCTTGGTGTTACTGCAAATACAAAAGGACGACACAGTTTTGCTGAAATCCTTGAGTTTTCCTGGGAGCACAAGTACTGCAAGTATAAAAATCCCAAGGATTTTAGAACGTGAGAAGGTATTTCTAAAAAGTGACAAGGCTGGGGCGCCTGGGTGACTCAGTTGGTTGTGTCTAACTTTGGCTCAGTTCATGAGCTCGAGCCCTGCATCAGGCTCTGTGCTGACAGCAGGGAGCCTCCTTCAGATCCTCTGTGTCCCTCTCTCTCTGCCCTCATGAGCTCTCACTTTCTCTCAAAAATATTTTTTTAAAAAGTAACAAGATTGTTGTAAATAAAATAAACATTAAACACCACTTAAACATACAAGAGTAATTGTTCCAAAAGACACTAGCACATTATATTATAAAACTGTTCTGATAAGAAAACTATGGACACAGTATATACGTTGGAAAAAGGACAGAGCTCATAGAGTGGTGTGTGCGTGCATGGATCTGGATGCTTCGGCAGAGTGCTACAGAGCATTACCTGGTAGCAGCTTATAAATTGTTCTGTGTGGCAAAATATAAATTTACACTTCTGCTTGTAAGGATGCACACAGGGGTACCTCGCTGGCTCAGTTGGTAAAGCGTGACTCTTAATCTCGGGGTCACGAGTTCAAGCCCCAAGCTGGGTGTAAAGCCTAATAAATAAATCAATCTTTAAAAAAAATGATGCAATTTCAGTTGAGTAGGTTTCATGCAGAAGATAAAAAATTGTATTTCTCACAAGTTAACAGAACAGATTTCTCAAACCAAAGCATCACAATAAAGAATCCCACTACTTTTTAAAACAAAGGGCTCCTAGAGGCTCCTTTTATATTTTGTCATAAAAACTGAAACGACAAGTCACACAGTTGAGCAAAAATCACACAAATTCTTGAACCCTCCATAATCACTAAAGTGAATTATTTAAAATTTTAATATTCAGTAAATAAATGCAAATGTAAGGTTAACAGTAACCAACAAAAATTAAAGCAAAGCACAGTAAGGCTCAGGGCGCCGGGCCCGACTTCAGCTGACATCTCAGAGCCTGGAGCCTGCTTGAGATTCTGTGTCTCTTAAAACTAAAGAAACGTCAAAAACACACACACCACGCACAAGAACTCAGTAAGGCGGACATCACAAGCCTAACATGGCCCAGTGCTAGTAACGCTACAGAAGTTAGTAAATATTGTAAACTACTATGTGTATATAGATTAGTAACATTTTGAAAACCAATTTGGCATCACAAACTTAAACCTCTGACTACTTGTGCAAACCTATATTTAATATAGAACGTTAGACAGCTGTGTGCTTGTATAGCTCAGAACATGTTGCTACAGTACCAATGTTTATAAAAACACTTTATTCATATACTCATATCCGTAAAAACGTATTTAAAGCACAACATAACGTGCTGTGACTGTGATAACCCACCAATCCTTTCATATAAACTACGATGCTGGACTTCCCGCATAGTTGCTCAAACTATCAGGACGATAAGGGTGCTTACTTGAAACTTTGGACAACAGCTTAACCTGGGAGATGGGGATAACCGCCGCGGAAGAACTGCACAATTGGCTGCCGGGGTCCTGTCTATACCCCAGTTCTCCCCCGGCCGGTCTGAACACGACAATGGAGCGGTCAGGCCGGCAGGGGGCGCGCTCACACCCCCGCTCACTTTGTCCTTGGCAAATTCACGTTAACACTGAAGGCCGCCTTCAGCGCTACTACCCTGAGCCCACAGCCCAGCCAACGAGAAGCCACTACATTTGCCCAAGGGGGCTAATGTCTACAACAGCCCTTTCCAACGCCCTTCTCTCGGGGATGAATCCGCCTTGGCAGCTGTCTCAGGCTTTGCCAAGTGTGCCTGGGCCGCGACCCTCGTGCTACTCCCAAAGGAACCTAACAAACCCACTTTCGGTGGTAAGATAACAGGCTAACAGCACTAACTACAGGTATTACTTTTACAGCTGGCTATACAGCTGCACACGTACATTCTGTGCACTTCTCATCGGGCACGTCACATTCCAGAACTGGGAAAACCAAGGTAAACAGGACCCTCGTAAGAACAAAAATATGAAATTTTAATGCAGAATAAGAAGAACTGGATGAGGGTGAGGGCCCAGAGAAACACAGTATTTACCTGGATGGGAACCGCCACCGCGACCGTGGCACCCCAGTGCTCAGCCCGGGCGACAGCCACGCTGAGTCTCCGAGCAGCCGGCGCTGCGCGTCCCTGCTCCGCCACCTCGGGCAGTCCCAGCAATCCGAGCTTCCAAGCGCTGGACAGAACCAAGTTTACAAGATGTCGCAGGAGGCCAACGCCGGAAGGCCCGCCTACACGCCATTCCCTGGGCGGAAGTGCCTCCCTCCTTGAGCCCTCATTGGCCCAGTGTGCCGCACTACGTTCTGGGTAATGTAGTCCTGAGGGAACTGCCAGCCCCTACAAGGATCTCCATTCTTGACCTCCCGCAACTGTACCTCCCCACAATGAGGGGTGATGGGAAAGGGGTGTCTGAAGGTTCTGAGGGGGCTCCAGCTTCTTGGAGAGGGTCACACCCAGATTTTCGTGGAATGTAGTCTGCTGATCACAGAAATGTACTGAGATATACATACCATTTCAGATGTTGCCCAAAGCTGCAAACTAAATTGTCCCTGATGCAAAGTGCATCCACCCAGAGATGGGATCTAAAATACCGTCTTAATGCTTTTCATGTTAGACTGAAACTTTAGAATCAATCGTGGGAGTTTCACTGTTAGAAAAAAGAGCTAGTGATTATGTCCAACTCTTATTTCATGCATTCCATTCTTTTTTAGAATACCTATCTGAAAAGAGCAAGTGACTTACTACATTGGGAAAGGGGGTTTCTGAACACTGAGAGAGAGAAGTGGCAAGGTTGGATTTTGTGATCTTTTTTCCTTGCTAGGAAGCAAATATAACTTCACCTGCGATTGCAGTGTCAATGCATAGGCACCTCAGATTATCCCATGGGAAGAGTTGAAACTACTGAAATCAATGATGATGTGGCTATTCACTTAGTGGCCGAAATAGCTCTTGGCCATGTGCACAAGGTTAGGATCACACTGAAGTCTGTCAAGTGAGGGAATTGAGCTGAGCACACACTAATACCCTCTAAGTGCCTATAAGTCAGACTGAGTAGCTACATATATTTCTTGGCAATACCTGGAGTACGGGACAGCCTCTGAGTACAAATGACCCAACTCATGCTGCTGCTGAATGCAAGGATTACCAAGGCGACTGTCCAACCTCACTCTCAAGCAGACTAGCAGACTGGAAAATTACAAATATTCTTTGCACCCTAGTAGCTGCTTCTGAGGTGATTAGGGGACCAGGACTGGTATGGGTGAGAGCCCAATAAGGGAGTATTTGGGGGTGTGGAATCAGCTACTCCAAAAGTGGAACTGACTGGCTTCATGCCAAGCTTCAAAGTGGAATTAAGACAGTAGTTAAGTACTATGATTCGGGTATGAGACAGGGATTCACATACACCTATATAATAGAACTGAGAGCCCAGAAATAAGTAGAAATAGATGGTCAAATGGCTTGGACATGGCTGTAAAGGACTTCAATAGGGAAAGTCCAGTCATTTGAAGAAAAGGCACAGGGGAAACTGGATATACCACATGCAAGAGTTTGGGGTACCTGATACCATTATACAAAAATCAACTCAACCTGGATTAAATATTTACACATGGTTCTCAAGCCACCAACCTCACACTGGACTTGACAATGCTTTCCTAGATATACAGCACATATGATGAAAGATAAAAACCGATAAAGTGGACTATACCAAAATTTAAAATTCCTGTGCACCAAAGAAAACAATCAACAGAGTGAAAATGCAACATACGGAATGGGACAAAATATTTGCAAATCTGATAGGGGATTAATATCCAGAATATACACTGGACTTGTATATAGAACTCATAATTCAATAACAAAGAAAATATATTACCCAATTAAAATATGAGTAAAGGACTTGAATAGATATTTCTCCAAAATATATCCAGTAAACACATGAAACACACTCATTCTGCCCACTTCCCAAGGACTCCCTGCATTTGGTGTCCTGCGTGGCTACCCACTGCATGGCCGGGGGCGGGAGAGACTGTGAAGTCCTTCCCACCCTCCCGCCAGGCCAAGGTCAGATAAACTATGTGGCTCCTAACAAATTAAGGCCTCTGCTTGTCCTTTATGGAAAGTTTATCTCTATTCTGCTTCTTCTGATGCGGATGCAGGTTTGCTGCACAAGTGTACAGGCCTTGCCCAGGATGGGTTTGTCCTGCTCATCCAAGTGCAATGTGTCTCTCTAGAGCAGGACACACATCTCACAGGGCTGGGCCTCCTGAACGGATCGGCCTAGCTTTGGAGTCCTGACCTATGATGTTCCCACAGACACCTTGCTCTGAATGGGCTGCCTCGTGCCGGGCTCCATGCCAGCAACCTGGAAGCAGAGAAATGCCCGTCAAGCGCACGCTGACCCTGTTGGGACGATGCAGACCCGTCGGCGAGAGGAAGGCCTGTGCAGAGCTCAGCCTGGCAAGCGCCCAGGAAGGGACAGCCCTGACCCTGGGCAAGGAAATGAGAAAGGGTTGAGTGCAGGAAGGATAGGTGGGCTCCCCAGCTCTCCTCTGCAAATGACTTTCAACAAGGCCACTGCTGCTGGTGACTGGTGAGCACTCAATAGAAGACTTGAGTTCACATCGAGAAATCGGTGATTGCACACTGAAAACTACAGAAAGCTTAAGAACGAAATTGAAGACACAAAAAATGGAAAAACATTCGATGCTCAGAGATTGGAAGAACAAATATTGTTAAAATGGCAATAGTACCCAAAGCAGTCTACACATTTAATGCAATTTCTATCAAAACAACACCAGCATTCTTCACAGAGCTAGAACAAACACTCCTAAAATTTGTAAAGAACCAGAAAAGACCCCAAATAGCCAAAATGATGTTGAAAAAGAAAACCAAAGCTGCAGGCATCACAATTCCAGACTTTAAGCTGTATTACAGAGCTGTAATCATCAAGACAGTAATGGTACTGGCACAAAAACAGACACTCAGATCAATGGAACACAATAGAGAACCCAGGAATGGACCTACAAACGTATGGCCAACTAATCTTTGACACAGCAGGAAAAAATATCCAATGGAACAAAGACAGTCTCTTCAGCAAATGGTGTTGGGAAAACTGGACAGCAACACGCAGAATAAACCTGAACTACTTTCTTACACCATACACGAAAACATACTCAAAATGAATGAAAAATCTAAACCTAAGACCGGAAACCATCAAAATTCTCAAGGAGAAAACAGGCAATGACCTCTTTGACCTTGGCCACAGCAACTTCTTACTCTCTGGAGGCAAGTGAAAGAACAGCAAAAATGAACTATTGGGACCTTATCAAGATAAAAACTTCTGCACGGTGAAGGAAACAATCATCAAAACTTAAAGGCAGCCTGTGGAATGGGAGACGATATTTCCAAATGACATATCAGATAAAGGATTAGCACCCAAATTCTATAAAGAACTTATCAAACTCAACACCCAAAAACCAAAGAAGACATCCAGATGGCTAGGAGACACATGAAAAGATGTTCAACATCACTCATCATCTCGGAAATACAAATCAAAACTACAAGGAGATACAACCTCACATCAGTCAGAATGGCTAAAATTAACATCACAGGAAACAAAAGATGTTGGCAAGTATGCAGAAAAAGGGGAACCCTCTTGCACCGTTGGTGGGAATGCAAACTGGTGCAGCCATTCTGCAAACAGTATGGAGGTTCCTCAAAAAATTAAAAATAGAACTACCCTACGACCCAGCAATTGCACTACTACGCATTTATCTAGAGGATACAAAAACTCTGATTCAGAGGGGCATGTGCAATGTTTACAATGTTTACAGCAGGACTACTGACAATAGCCAAAGTATGGAAAGAGCCCAAATGTCTATCGACAGATGAATGGATAAAGAAGATATGGTGTATGTATATACAATGGAACACTACTCAGCAATCAAAAAGAACGAAACCTTGGCATCTGCAACTACGTGATGGAACTAGAGGGTATTATGCAAAGTGAAATAAGTCATCAGAGGGTCAAATATAGGACTTCACTCGTATGTGAAATTTAAGAAACAAAACATATGAACCTAGGGGGAAGGGAAGCAAAAAAACAGGATAAAAACAGAAAGGGAGACAAACCATAACAGACTCTTAGATACAACAACCTGAGGTTGCTGTCTTGATCCCTTGAGCTGGGGTCCTCCTTGGGTGGGAGGAAGGGCTAAAAGGGTGACAGGCATTAAGGAGGGCACTTGTTGGGATGAGCACTGGGTGTTATATGTAAGCAATGAATCGCTAAATTCTATTCCTGAAATTATTACACCATATGTTACCTAACTTAGGTTTAAATTTTAAAAAGTGTGTGACTGCATCATAGTCCTGGTGTTCAAGGACCATTTAAGAACACATGCAGACTTCACACCCTCGTAAGCATAGTTGGAATGTCAGACTCCTCCAAGGAAGCCGTGGAAAAGAAAGGATGAGAGCCAAACTTCAGAGCTGAAATTTAGTGGGAAATAAAAGGTACAAACGACGCATGGCCACTGCCGCAGGCATCATCCAGTGGCGGACACAGAACAGATGTTCCATGTGAGGGCCACGTTCTCTCGAGGGTCTCTTGATGTTGCAGAAGCAATGTCCACCCTATCAGGTGCCTGCGGCTCTCCTGTTGCTCAGTGCGAGCAACCACCTGGGCCTAGAAGAGGCCGGTCTGTGGGGAAAGACAGGGGCCAACACCCACCCGGAGGGACCCACCCCATATCGACATCCCACCTTCTAAATTTACAAGAACTTCAGAGGAACTTCTTAAAGAAAAAACCCCAGTGGCCCCTACAAGTGGTGATGACTAGGTCAGTGCCTGAAGTTGCTGGCACAGGCAGGCCCCAGTGTGTGAGCAGAGGGACAGGAAAGCCTGGGGCAAGCAAGGCAATGCCACCACAGCCCCCAGGTCCACACCACAGGCATTTCTTTGACCCTCCAACATACCCGGTCCGCACACAGAACCCAGGCAGTGCACATGCAGCCGGCCTCCTAATCTGCCCAGGTCTTGCATCGTAACACCAAGGTCCCCGGCACCAGAGAGCAGGCGCTCATTTCGAAGTATCCTCAGCCAACTCTGTTTCTTGCTTTAGCTCAGCCACAGAGACCTGTGAGGGTCTCACAATCTCAGAAGCAATTCTGACCTCTCACCACCTCTCATTCAAAGCCCCAGACTTGCAATGCTTCTGGCCGATCCCATTTTCCCTATCCAACTAACCTACCAGCCCAAATAAATAATCCAGGTGAGGGTCACCAGAAAACCTTGCCAAGTCCACAGAGGGGTAACAGGCCCCGTCCTGCCCTGGTGTCTGACCTTCACTGTGGGGGCACCTCAACAACCGTCTTATGTCCACTGTGCCCTCAGAAATCTTTATGACCCCCCGCCCTTCACCTCACAAGCACACCCCCACCAGCCCGGCGCCCACCTGAGACACAGATATAGCCCCTCCTTCCCCTACCTGGTCCCTAATGGCACTGCCACCATAACACAAAGATGCCTCGTACTCGACCCACTCCACATGCCAATCACTACGCTGTGGCTGTCTCCAATGAACTCCAAATCTGTGGGTCCGATAGCCAACCAGACAGGTCCACTCAAAGTCCCTGCGACGTTTCTAACATGGCCAAGACCTGAGTCTTCACATTTCCACTGCTGACTTGATGGAACATGCCTTCTTCCAAACAAGGCCAAAAACTGGGCCTGTCCCTGACTCCCCCTTTCCATCTCGTCTCCCAGCTCCCTCACTCCCCACATCAGAAAATGTGGGCAACCCCACACTACCTTCTGTCCGGCCACCAGCAGCACTCACCTGCTAGAGTGTCTATCTACAGACCCCCAGTCTGTCTTCTGCTTTGAGCCCATGGGAATCCATTAAAATCTTGATCAGATCCTCTCCCGCCTCAGTTCCAAACCTTCAGTGGCTCCCACTGTTTAGATTAAAGACCTGGCACCCATGGCCGTCACTCTCGGCCTGACCTTCCCCAGCCCATCAGACGGCGCGGGAATGTGAAGCTCCCTTAACAAGCCCAGCTGAGGCTCACGTGCAAGCATCTGAACATTCTGATCTGTGCCCAGGATGCATGTTACATCTGACCCAGTTAGTTGTCAGAAGTGGAACTGACCCACAGAACCCAGACTGAGTTCAGGACCCTGGGCTTTGTGGAACCAAAGTATCACCGGTCCTGAAAGATAGAAAAGAATAGGCAAAAAAAAAAAAAAAAAAAAAAGAAAAGAAAAGAATAGGCAAAGATTCTCAAACATCACCATCTCCTACATGGAGTTGCCTAAATTAGGGTGGGTGAGAGTCTGGGACTCCCTCTGCTCATCGGTGCAGGGTCCATGAGCCTTCCTGCCACCAAATGGGCCTCTGCAGGAGGAAGGCCACGAGAGATGGGTAACCACGGTAAGGCGCTGCAAGTTAGCTGAACTACCACGTCTGCTCTGTCCTCCAGCAAAGTGATGTCAGCCTGATGGTCCAAACCGAGCTCCTCAGGGCTCATCGCTGCCTCTTACTAGCCATGTGACTCTAGAGAAAGACTGACCCTCAGGGAGGTGTGTGCCCTCATCCCATACAACGAGAATAAGACTGTTCTCCCTTCACAGGGTGATACTGGTATCACACATCAGTAGCACACACTACGCATCAGCTTGCAGTCTGCACCATCAACGGTTTTGTCTATGTTTTTAGTGCAAATGAAGTGGTAGGGCTTTAAACCTCTGCGTGTAAAGGGCGCCTGAGTGGCTCAGTCAGTTAAGCATCCGACTTCCGCTCAGGTCATGATCTCACTGTTTGTGAGTTCAAGCCCCACGTCAGGCTCTGTGCTGACAGCTCGGGGCCTGGAGCCTGCTTCGGATTCTATGTCTCCCTCTCTCTCTGCCCCTCCCCTGCTCGCATTCTGTCAAAAATAAATACACATTAAAAAATTTTTTTTTAATTTGGGTACTTTCCCCACTTTTTAAGGTTTTAAGAGGATGTGACACACAAAACTTACATCATAAGCAAATGCTTAAAGGTAAATTAACTCTTACACCAATTATTAAGTGTATGGATAAATTTAAGTAATTCATTGCATTCATTTCTAGTTGCTGACCTATCCCTATGCATTTGGAGGGATGCTGCTTCATTAGCAAATCTGTAGCTGTTTCCTACATTCTTAAGTTAAGGGGGGCACTGAGTACTATGTAGTCTTTGTGCCATAATCTCTGAAGAGAGCATGCGGGGAGCCCTGGACTGTACATGCGGATGGGAGGGGAGGCAGCACCTCACCTGGGACCTGGCTGACCCTGGCTTTGTTCCACAGGGAGCAGTCTTGTATGGCTGCTTAGCCTCCAGAGGAGGAGCCACACCAACTCCCACCTCATCTGGACCTCCCTCCCTTTCTCCACACACAGGCCAGAATTCACCTCATCTCTAAGAGCATCAGGGATACACATCCACCTGTGTCCTGCCCCCCGTCCCAGGCCTCCCCTACCCCGCCGCAGGACCCATCTGAAAAACCTTAAGACCCTCCTCCTTCAATCTGATCACCAGGCTCTGACCTGGGCCAGTCTGTGCTCCCCACCATTTAACATCTACCTCCAGCCCAGCCCTCTTCCCTCGCCTCTGAATCTTCAAGCCCACCTCTCATCATCTCCATCTTGAGACCTCTCAGAATCACATGTCCAAGATATAACTCAAAATCCTCTGTGAAATCTGCTCCCTGCATTGACTTCCCCATCTCCCTTCCTTCAAATGTCCAGGCAAAAATAAAAACTTCAGATGGTTTTTCACTTCCTCCTTTTATTCACAGACATACTGGATGGAGCGGGAAATCCCATTGACTCTACCTTTATGATCTACCCAAATTATTTTTAAATTAATTAATTTTGAGATAGAGAGAAAGAGCGAGTGCAGAGGGTCAGAGAGAGAAAATCCCAAGTAGGCTGCACAGTGTCAGTGTTGTTCTCAAACTCAGAACCGTGAGATCAGGACCTGAGCCGAGATGCTTAACCGACTGAGCCACCCAGGTGCTGCAGATCTATCCAAATTCTTATCATACCCTCCTCTACTGCATCTGCTCTGGGCCGGCCCCCACCATAAATTCTCCTGGACTCTATTGCCAGGTTGTCCTCCTCGCTAACTTCACATTCCCTTTTCAGTAACTTTAAACTTCAAATATAGATATGCCACTAAATTAGGTCCCTGGAACTAATGCCAATAAGTGTGTGTGTCTGGAGTTGGGGTGAGGTGTCTCACACAACATCAAACAACTCTTAAAAGCCAGAAGGATGTCCAAGAATTCAATTCAATTCTGACGCTACATATCAAGAATTAGCATCAGATTCACAGGTTAAGGGTTCAGTCCTACAAGACTGTACGTCACCCTTAACCCCCTGCCATTTCAGATGACAGGCTGCAAGCCCAGGCACTGACTGCTTATAAATCAGAGGGTCCCAAGACCCCTTCCTCAGGTTCAACTGATTTGCTAGAATGGCTCACAAAACTCAGAGAAATGTTTTTCCTGCTAGGTCACCAGGTTGTTATAAAAGGATGTAACTCAGAAACGGCCAAATGGAAGAGATGCGTAGGGCAAGGTGTGAAGACGGGGCAGAGTATCCCTGCGATCTCCAGGGCACCAGTCCCCTCAAATCTCCACGTTCTCACTAACCCGGAAGCTCTCTGAACCCTGTTCTTTAGGGGCGTTTTGGAGGGTGCGTTCCATAAGCATGGCTGATTCAATCACTGGCCACTAGCTATCGGTTTGACCTCCAACCCATCTCCCTTCTCCCAAGGAGCAGGTCGGGGTGGGTGGGAGAAATCGAAAGTTCCAACCCTCTAGTCACCAGGTTGGTTCTCCAGGCAACCAGCTTAGGTGTTTCCAAAAGTCGCCTTATTCTTAGGACAAAACACAACTTTATCACTGTCATCGCTTAGGAATTTCCAACATTTTTGGAAGCTATGACCCAGGAACTATGAACTAAGGCCAGATATAGAGCAGACATATATTTTGGTCACCTTAACAAACACCTGTTTCTTGTAAGCCACTAAATCGCAGCCTCGCACACCCCCGCCCCTTCGGGCCCTCGATGGATCTCACTCAGCTGCCCACGCCGCCCCTGCAAGGGACACTCTCTCTCACCCCCTCGGCCCCGGGCCCGGACTCAGGAGCCCCTACTGGTGGGACCGAGACCCCGAACAAGAACGCCCTCTGCTCCCGCCCCGGGGAGCTGACCCGGCGCCCCTCCACCCCGGCCTCGGGCCCGGGGGTGCAACACTCACCTACTCTGGCTTCACTGGTGCAGCCTCCACCTCCGGCCACTGGGAAGAGCAGGGCGGGACGGCAGGCGACGGGGTGAGGACTAGGGCGCCTCGCAGCTGCCTCAGTGGCTGGGACAGTACCTCTTCTGGAACTTTTCATCTGCTTCCAACCAACCCAGCGTTCCTGAGACCCTACACCAGTCAAATGCCCCAAGAACCCGACTACTCGCCACAACCAGAGGAAAGCCATCGGAAGGCCCGCCCACATGCGCATCCACGGGGCTCCATGCTGCGTTTTCATTGGCTCAGCTCCTACCATTGCCTGCCGCGGAGCCTTTTGGGTAACTTGTGGTTCCCAGGCGCCTACCCACCCTGTGTGGGGGACAGGGTCTCTACTGACTTCGGGAATGGAGGCCGTGGGACAACAGGAGGGTGCACCAGGAAGTGGAGTTCCTGGACCCCTATGACGCAGCATGGGGTCGCTGACTCAAAGCGAATACCCACATTCTCTCTGAGTGCAGTCTAGGACAAGTGCAGACTCTGGGAAGCACAGGAAATTCACAAAGGCTACGCCACCAAGGGGACACACCAAAGTATTGTTAAAAAATAAACTTCAACCGAATAATTTTGAAAATCTAATTGGCCTTATTAAATCCCTCATCAATTGGGCTGCATCCCATCTAGCAAGTAAAGGGGAGCTCTGAGGAGTTGTATAAAAGGGAAGATTTTTATAGGGAGGAGGTTGGGGCCAGAAAGTTATTAGCAAAAGGGTTTTCAGGCAAGGTTGGTTTTCCTTAGGGAGAAAGCATGCAGATGACCTCATATTCCTTTCGAGCATGGAGAGGGCCCCTGTAGCAGATTAATACATCAGCGCCGATCACAAAATTCCTGACTGACTGGTTAAATCTACATTTCTGGGGGAGGTTGAAATTCCAATTAGATTAGATATTAAGCCCCAATTTGGGGACTCAGCCTAAGTGACACCATTTTGGGCCTGTGGTTTTCTTTTTGACTTCATAACAACAATCAGCAGCCTCTCATATATTGATTGTCAAATACATGTCAGCCGTTTAATGAACTTCAATACGAAAGGTCAGGAAGGAGAAAGAAAAACCCCTAGACAGAGCATGATGGGGAGTTGGAGGAGGGATATCTTTCTGGCCTGGTTAATCAGTGACTGTACCAACCTAGCAAGCAACACTTTTACTGAATAATATTTAATACTTCATTTCTTAGATATGCTCCATTTCTTTTGTTAACCTTAAAAATAAAACTCCCAATTATTTTGCCAGCAAAAGATGGGTTTGAGAACAGCTGAGAATTGCAACCTGGTATAAGCAAGATTTGGCAAAGCCATAGGCAAGTCTGGGGAACAAAGGAGGGAAACTCCCTTTTATAGAGGAAGGGAGTTGGGCAGTATTGTTATAAACTAAAAGTCCATTGGAGTGAACTGGGAGTTTTAAGTATAATGGATTCTCATTGACTGAGAATCCATTGGCTCTCATTGGCTGGGCTGTTGAGGGTGGGGATAGAGGAAGAAATCTTTCTTCCTCCTGCGGGGAAAGTAAAGTAAAGTGGAATGGACTTGCAGGGTCCATCTTTACTCCTCCTGTTGGGTGTGCAATTGACAACTAGTGCTGTGAGTGAGACCTCCTCTTGCTGGCTTCCAGACTCCATTCTAAATGAGGTTTCCTTTCATTAATTTTCACACTTGTAAGAATCTGAAACCTATCTGAAAATGAGAATGAGACCAACTCATCACATGTCATTTCCTGCCAAGATACCATGTGCCCTTTAACCACGGAAGCCTGCCTGTCTAAAATTTATACAGTTCTTTCTGCTTTCTTTTAGTCAGTGTTTACATGGTATATTTTTCTCCATCCATTTTCTTTTAATCTATACAGACATGTTTTTATATTTAAAGTGGGTTTCCTGTAGACAACATTGGGTCTCATGTTTTGATTCACTCTGACAACCTTTCTTTTCATTGGTGCATTTTGACATTCAAAGTAAGTCTTGATATCGTTGGATTAATAATCTAACACATCGGTTATTTTTTTCTATTTATTGACCTTGTACTTTGTTCCTATTTTTGTCTTCCACCCTTTTTCTCCCTTTTGTAGTTTTAAGAAAATGTTTATTTATTTTGAGAGAGGGAGAGAGTCAGAGTGAGCAGGGGAGGGGCAGAGAAAGGGAGACAGAGAATCTCATGTTGTCAGCACAGAGCCTGACTCCGGGCTTGAACTCCCCAAGGATGAGATTATGACCTGAGCCGAAATCAAGAGTGGGGCGCTTAACCAACTGAGCTGCCCAGGCACCCCTCCCTTTTGTAGTTTTAATTGAGCATTTTATGG
Organism: Paguma larvata; assembly: GCA_030068075.1. NCBI lineage: Eukaryota > Metazoa > Chordata > Mammalia > Carnivora > Viverridae > Paguma > Paguma larvata. The sequence continues at coordinate 5,485,200 of CM057841.1, read as the reverse complement.
ATTCCATTTTCTCTCCTTTCTTAACAGTTATACTTCTTTGTTTACTTTGGCAAACAAAGCTCTAGGTTTGCCCTAGAGCTTACAGTATACACCTACAGCTAATCCAAATCCACTTTCAGATAACACTACCATTTCACAGGTAGGGCGTGTATCTTAATATAATAAAATAATACTAATTCCTCTGTCTCACTCCTTGCATCATTGCTGTTATTCTTTTCACTTAAATACACTGTTGCTATTTTTTTGGCAAACTGTAATGTTAGATCAATTAATAATAAGACAAACTCTTATTTTACCTTCTCTGATGTTCTTCCTTTCTTTGTAGATCTGAGTTTCTGAGCCATACCATTTTCCTTCTCTCTAACGAACTTATTTTAACATTTCTTTCAAGGCAAGTCTACTAGAAACAAATTCTCCATTTTTGTTTGAGAAATTCTTTATTTCTCCACTTTTGAAGGATAACTTCACAGGGTACAAAATTCTAGATTGGGGGAGTTTTTGTCTCTCAACACTTTAAATACTGCACTCCACTCTTGCATGTTTTCTGAGAAGGTGGATGTCATTTCCTTTGCTCCGCTAGAAATAAAGTGTTTCCTTTCTCTGACTTGTTTCGGAGTTGGTTTTTTTTTCTACCTGATTATCTGTTGTTTGAAAATTCTATTTCTAGGTGTAGTTTTTTCTTTTAGCATCTTTCCTGCTTGGTGTTCTCTTAGCTTCCTGGATCTATACCCGGATGTCTAAATTTGGGGAAATTCTCAGGTGCTATTGTTTCAAGCATTTCTTCCATTCCTTTCTGTCTTCCTTTTCCTTCTGGTATTGTCATTATGTACCTGTTATACACTTTTTCAGTTGTTTCATAGTCATGAGCTTTAGGAAGCAGAAAGTTTCAATGTAAATATAAATTTATATATAATTACCTTAATTTTTGCATTATTTTGTGCATGGTAAGGTTTCTCACCTTGGAATCTTGAATCTTTTCTCACATATCACTCCCAAACTGTTTTCTTTCCATTTTCTAATGTTTGTTGCCCTTTCTAAAGTTCAAATTTCTCAATAATCCACCTAGTTTGAAGATTACATGATAAAAAGATGACCTCAGACAAGATGAAATCTTACCAGAAGATTGCCTTTGGGCCTGAACTGCAAGTCTTCTGTGGTTCCCAGCTTGTTGGCCTGGTTTGCAGATCTTCCTCTTGCCAGGCCATCACAAACACTTTAGCTAATTCTTTAAAACACATATTCCACCCCCTCTGCTCCCCCCCCCCACCACTCTCTACACACTCTGATGGTTCTCTGGAGAGCCCAATACACAACAGAACTGAATACTTAAAAATGGCAAGTTAGTAAACTCTATGTAGATTTTACACAATTAAAACTTTCTAAAAATGCTCTAGGAACTTTTATGATACAAAGACATGGCTTAAAGACACTACTAGAAAAAAGAAGCCAAACAAGAATTTTCCAGAAAGGTGTTTCAGGTGGTTCAAAAATTTTTACCGATAATGAATTCATATAAAACTGAATTTAAATTTACTTTATTTAAACTTCACTTTCCCATTCTAAACAACTCTTATGCTCAGCGATTATTAGCACCTTTGTTGTTTGTGAACTGTGCAGCTCTAACACAGAGCCCCTCGCTGGTCATTCAGTGCCATGCTTTTGCACACGCAACACAGACAATAGTAAAAATACATATATGCACTTAGTGAAAACAGCTATACAAAAGTAAGTATAGGATTCTATTTATATAAAATTCTAGAAAATGCAAATGATAGTACCCACCTGGGGATAGCAAGTTGCGTAGGACTCAGATAGAGAGAATACAAAGGGGTCAAAGGAAACTATTATATAGGGGCTATGGATTACTCATTATTATGACTCTGGCAGTGCTCCCACTGTGCATACATATATGAAAATATAGTCTACATCTTTAATGTATGTCACATACTTCAATAAAGGTGTTAATAAAGATTCCATAAAAAATCTGGATCTCCTCTTCCTCTAGAAATATTACAATATCTGGCAAAGGTATAGCGACTCCATCAACACCCTTCCCAATATCTTAGGTATGTCAACTCTGATTTCTTCTCAGAACAGAAGGAAATGCTGACAAATGAGGAAACCATATTAAGCAAAATAAGCCAGTCACGAAAAGACAAATACTGTATGATTCCACTCGCATGAGGTCTCCAGAGCAGTCAAATCCACAGAGACACATTTGTCTCATGGGTCTAGTTTCAGTTTTGCCAGGTGAAAGGAATTCTGGAAATCAGTTGCACAAATATGTGAATTTTTTAACACTACTAAACTGCAAAATTCAAAAAGAGGGTAAGTTGTGCTACGTGTGCACACATACATGTAAAATAAAGAACTATATTACGGGAGTTCCCAGGGCTAAGTGAGAGCAGACTTTGGCTGAAGTCCTTCCCCCTTTGCAATATTCTCTGGTGTGAACTTTTTGGGGCCAAATGAGGTTGGACTTTTAGATGAACAAATGCCTATATTTGTCACACAAATAAGGTCTTTTTCCATTGTGAATTCTCTGATGTGAAATGGGGCTGGAGTTGCACCTAAAGACTGCACACTGACTGCACTCACAAGGTCTTCCTCCAGTGACCTCTTCGTGTCTAATGAACACCAAAACAATTTCCCACATTTGCTATACAGTAAAACCTTGGTTTGTGAGCATAATTCCTTCTGGAAACATGCTTGTAATCCAAAGCACCCATATATCAAAGCGAATTTCAAGAACCATTGGCTCAGTTGTGATTATGTGACATTAGGTGTCACATACTCCTCCAATTGCAAGACGTTGCTCATTTAGCAAGTTAAAAATTAATGAGAAATATTTGCTTGTCTTGAGCAACACTTGCAGAACAAGTTACTTGCAGTCCAAGGTTTTACTGTACTTCCTAAGGTGCTTTTCCAGGGTAATGAGTTTACAGTGGTACCTAAAAGATTCAGCATATTCTCTGCATTTACAAGTTGCTTTACGAGTGTAATTCTCCGCTAATGGGTTGGAGTTGTATCTAAAGCATTCCCCACATTTCTGGTGCTGATAGATCTGTCTTCATTGTGGATTTTCTGGTGATGAACGAGGTGGGACTTTCTAATGAAGGCCTTCTGACATTTGCTGCATTCGTACGGCCTTTCTCCACTGTGGATTTTCTGATGCTCCACAAGTATATGTTTGTGGCTAAAGGCTTTCCCACATTCGCTGCACTCGTAAGGCCGCTCTCCGGTGTGATTTCTCCAGTGTTTAATAAGGTTGGAGTTGTACCGAAAGAACTTCCCACATACGCTGCACTCATAAGGCCTTTCTCCAGTGTGAACTCTCTTATGTCTAATGAGTCTGCAGTGGTACCTAAAGGATTTCCCACATTCGCTGCACTCATAAGGCCTTTCTCCAGTGTGATTCTGCCAATGTTTAATGAGCTTGGACTTGTACCTAAAGAATTCCCCACACAAGCTGCACTCATAAGGCCTTTCTCCAGTGTGAACTCTTTGATGTCTAATGAGTGTAGAGGTGTACCTGAAGAATTTCCCACATTCCCTGCACTCATAAGGCCTTTCTCCAGTGTGAACTCTCTGATGCTTGATGAGTGTGGAATTGTACCGAAAGAACTTGCCACATTCATTGCACTCATAAGGCTTTTCTGCAGTGTGAACTTTCTGATGTCTAATGAACGTGGAGCTGTACCTGAAAAATTTCCCACATTCGCTGCATTCATAAGGCCTTTCTCCAGTGTGAACCCTCTCGTGTCGTATCAGTCTATAGTTGTACCTGAAGAATTTTCCACATTCTCTGCATTCATAAGGCCTTTCTCCATTGTGAAGTTTCTGATGTTTCATGAAGTTGGCATTGTACTTAAAAAATTCCCCACATTTGCTACATTCATAAGAGCTTAATCCAGTGTGAACTCTCTGGTGACTAATGAGTGTGGAGTTGTACCGAAAGAATTTCCCACATTCACTGCACTTAAAAGGCCTTTCTCCAGTGTGAATTTTCTGGTGCTGAACAAGGTGGAACTTTCTAACGAAGGCCATCCCACATTTGCTGCACTCATAAGGTCTTACTCTGGTGTGGATTTTCTGGTGCTCAACAAGTACCTGTTTTTGCCTGAAGGCCTTCCCACAATGAATGCACCTGTAATCACTTTGTCCGCTTCCAGAGACCTCCCCACACTCGGGGTCCCTGTGTGGTTTCAATGCACTTCGAGGGGCCAGGTGCTGGGGCAGGTCTGTGTGGGCCGGGAAGTCCTTTCTGCCTTCAAGGCATGTGCAGCTACCCTCTGCCACGCGAACACTGTCCTTCATTGCAGAGGAAGGCCTCCCCTCCTCCCTTCTGGAAAACTGGTCTTCGATCTGTTCTTTTTGGTTTGCCCCAAGAATGTATGGCTCTTGATCAGTGTACATTCTATCCTGCTCAGCCAAGGGCAACATGTCTTTCCACACTGGGCCACACATCTCACAGGGCTGGGTCTCCTGGACGGACAGGCCTGGCTTTGGAGTCCTGACCTGTGACACTCTTACAGAAACACCGTGCTCTGAAGAGGCCTCCTGGTCCCGGGCTCCATGCCAACAACCTGGAAGCAGAGAAATGCTGGTCAAGCACACGCTGACATTGTTAGGACGAGGCAGCCCTGTCGGTAATGTGATGAGGCCAGGGGGACTCGAGTCAGTGAGAGGAAGACCTGCTGTACAGAGCTCAGTCTGGCCAGCGCTCACGACGGAACAGCCCTGAGTCTGAGGAAGGACACGAGGGAGAGGTGCTGTCTCAGTCCATGCAGGCCGCTACAGACTGGATGGCTTATTATAAACATTAGCAATTTATATCTTGAAGTCCTGGAGGTTGGAATTCCACGATCAGGATGCTGGCATGGTGGGGTGAGGGCCCTCTTCTGGGCTGCCAACTTCTCACTGTGTCCTCACATAGTGGAAGGGGCTGAGGGGCCAGTGGAGTCTCTTCTACAAGGGCACTAACCTCGCCCATGAGAGCTCTGCCCTCACGACCAGGGTGCCATCTCCTAACACCACCATACTGGGCACAAGGTTTGCAAAACAGGAATCGGGAGTGGGGGTGGGGGCACAAGCACTTAAAACATAGCAGGTGGTGTGTCAGGAGGAGAGGAAGGGATTCAGGTCACTGCCGGGCAAGGGGCTATGTGTGCTGGTGACTGGTGAGCACTGTGGAGGAAATCGTAGACAGACTAGAAATACCTACCTAAACAAAACACGTACACTGCAATTCAAGAACTGTTTAAGGATACATGCGAACCTTACAATATCCTACGTACAGTCAGATGTTGGAGAGCCCTGCGAAGGCAGCGATGAAACAGATGAGAGGTGATGGGTATCAAGTGTTGGATTGTGGTGGAAAGGGGATCAGAATGCAGAGTAGAAGTGAAAATGGGAAAGGAAACATAGAAATTAGGTCTGGTGGGGCGCCTGGGTGGTTCAGTCGGCTAAGCATCTGACTTTGGCTCAGGTCATGATCTTGCACTTCACAGGTGCGAGCCCCGTGTCGGGCTCCATGCTGACAGCTCAGAACCTGGAGCCTGCTTCGGATTCTGTGTCTCCCTCTCTCTCTGCCCCTGCCCTGCTTGAACTCTGTCTCTCTCTCGCTCTCTCAAAAATAAATAAACTTAAAAAAAAAAAATGAGGTCTGGCCCATCCTGTCACCAAGCAATGGTGGACAAAGGACAGATTCCCAGCTCTGACACACACCTTTCCCCAGCCCCGTAGCATCAAGGCCATGTACTTTTCAGTGTCTCCTGCCACTGATGTAGTAATGTCCGCCTACTAGGTACCCAGGGTCCTCCCCAGGGCTCAAGGTGAGCACTGATGTGGCACCTGAAATAGGCCAGTCCTCTGTGAAAGAAAGGAAAAGGAATGGCCAGCATGCACCTAGAGCAACTTAACACAGGACATCCAACATCTTAAAATTACAAGAACTTCACAGAAGACACCATAGAAACAACTCAGTGTGCCCCCAAATTACTAACTAGGTTGGTGCCTGAAAACCTGACACAGGTAGGAGGACCCAAGAAATGTCAGCAAGAGGCAGGGGGAAAGTCTGGGGCGCCACAGTTCCAAGCGTGACTAGGTGACCGCATCAGGGACAAGCCAGGTCTGAGGGCTGTCTCAGACAAACGTGACCATTTCTGCCTTCTGAGCCCTGGGACATGCCGGGAACTGCCGGGGCAGAGCAGGTGCGAGCACAGACCTGCCAGACCAGGAGACAAAGCCGGACCCATGGTCTTGTGGGAAGGAAAAGGGGCAGAACAGAGCCCAGCCCATGACGCAGGGCTCAGTGTGAGGGCCTTACCTAGGGAGGACAGAAGCGCAAAGTTCTCCATCATCACAGCACGGTACAGGAGTCTCTGAGCTCCATCGAGGAGGCCCCACTCTTCCTGGGAGAAGTGTATGGCCACGTCCTCAAAGACCACGCGCCTCTGCCAAAATTAGAATGGTTTGGCTCATGAACGGCTTCTTGTGTTGACTGTGTCTTGTGCATTCTGTATTTATCTGTTTGCTATCCACTAATTACAGCGCTAAACTGAAAGCCAAATCTGTTTGGATCTCCTCAGAAATCCAAAGCCCACACTCAGAGCCACCTCCTTCACTGACTCACCCACCAAGTCAACACCTCCCCTGCCCTAAATCCCCCGGGGCCAGGTACCAGACAACCAAGGCCATCTCCTCTACCCCAGATCCACTAAAATTATACAAAATCGCCATCCCTAAGCTTTTCACCCTACCTTTCTGCATTCCTCGCACAAAGTCAAAGAAACACTGCCCTAAGGATTCCCCTTCGCTGGGGTTTATGCTTTCCTGCGTGGCTATGTTACATGGTGTGCTCCTGCTTTCCTGAGAAACAATAAAAACTTTCTCTCAGCATCATTAGTCTCTTCACATCATCACTCACCCACTTCCATGAACTAAAATCCTGTGGGCACCCTTCCTGATACACTTCTCTTGCCTGGACCTTCGGTCCTACCCCCACGTCCATCCCTGCTCACCCTCCTCCCCGACTTCCCAATGCGGAAGACTCACCAGCCGCTGGTGGCGCTGGCACCTGCTCTCATCACCACTGATCACTGTGTCCAGAACACAGCACAAAAGGGAGGAAGACCCCTCGTAGCCTGGGGGCTTGGCAATGCGGAGTTCTCCCTCTCTCCTGCCGGCCAGTTTCCCTGGGGTCCTCTGGGTCTGACAGGGAAGACTCAAGACTCCCCAGAGAACTTGGACTCGTCCCTCTCCCTTAAGCACCAGAGCCGTTCACATTCCTCCTGCATATCGCTCGTGGGACTCCGCTCCCTCCTGGCACTGACCCCTCCACAGACACCCTCACAGACACCCCCAGGCCACGCTGGCACTTCCTTCACTTTCCCACATGCCATTCTTCTCGTGGAACCCAGGCGGCAAATGCATCTGGGATTCAATTCAAGTCCTGCCCCAGAACACGGGGAGTCCCCAGGTCTCCCGGTGCCAGGCCGGCCCACAACCTCGCTTCTAAGGTCCCCCTACCAGGCCCTGCTTCCAGCTTCAGCCTCAGCCACCGTGCCCACATGAGGACCCCACATACCCTCCACCCCTGCACCTTCTGTATTCCACCCACCGTCCCACAACCAACCGTCCCATAAGCAGTCAGAACCTTCCTTTCTCCTTTGAAGGCCAGGGACACTTATGTCCCCACCCACACGCCCACTCCATGTTACGTCTGGCAGCTCTTCAAGCTGATCTATCGCCCCATCAACATCTGATTCAAGTGCACTCAGGTCTCAGAAGCCTTTCCCACTCCCACACCCGCCGTCCCTCCCTCTCTGTCTGGCCTCTCTCACTCACACTTGCACGCAGATGCTTGGCTTCCACAGCTTTACGAGGCCCAGAACCCCACCCAGGTGCCCAAGCTAGGGACCCAGTACTCAGACCACACCCTTCATTCCATTCCTGAGCCTCTAATGGCATCGCCCCCACGACCCAGAGCTGCTGCCTCCTGGATCTGATCCATACACATCCGAGCCCACGTCCCACCCCCACGCGGAGGCTGCCTCCAACTCGAATGGATCCCCGGAGCTCCAGGCCTCCGTGTTAAAGTGCCCATGTGAGCACCTCCCCTTGGGGCCCCTGAATATCTGTGACGTAGACAAAAACGGAGTCTTTGTGTTCCACCTGGAAATTCCTCGTACGGCTGACTTCCTCCATTTTAGTTGAAGCACCCAACCTTCTAAATAAGGCCAAAAACCCGGGGCTTTTCCCCCGACCTTTCCCCATCCCACCTCCTCGTCTCCCCCAGTCTCTACATCATAAAATATGAGCAGCTCTGATTCAAAACACACCCAGAAACCAGTGACTCCTCTACTTCCACAGTCACCACTCTTCTGTAGCCACGACGCTCACCTGGACTGTCACCTGGGCCTCCCTGCCCTCATTCACACCCCATCTGTCGTCCACTCTGCAGCCAAAAGGAGCCTGTTAAAATCTGGGTCACACCACCTTCCTCTTCTGTTTCAAACCTTCCCTACTTCCCACCAACCTCAGATTGGAGACCCAGAACCCCAGGCTGTCACTCAAGGTCTGGTACCCGTGCACCCCTACCCATCCCCAAGGTGGCTCCCCATTCTCACTAGATATGAGAGAGACCTGCAGGTTGCAAACATCCCAGCTAAGTCTCATCTTCAGGCATGTGAAGATTCTGAATCCTGCGACCAGGATTCCCTGCCACATCACTTGTTAGAAATGGGGACCGCTCCACAGGCAATCTAAGATCAGATACAGGATCCTGGGCCTGAGGGAAGTACATGGTCTTCAGACTCAAGACAGTGAGAAGGACAGGAGAAGGCTCCTGTGGCGGGACACTGCCACTCCCTGAGGGCATACACACAGGATGCCAAAACCACCTGGGTGACAATCAGGATGGCTGAAAGGTGCGACACCCTCCACTCACCTGTATGGGGTCCATAAGCGTTTCTGCCACCGCCATGGGACCCTACAGGAAGGAGACCAGGAGACCATGAGAAACAGGTAACCGTGGAAGAATCTTATGAACTGAGCTGGACCACCACACCCCGTGCCCTGCCCTGGAGCAAAGTGACCTCAGCCTCATGGTCTAAGTTCAGCTCGTCAAAAAATAATGTTGCCTCTTATCGGCGGGGTAACTCTGGAGAAGGACTGAGCATCCCTGAGCCGAAGGGGGAAAAAGTGCACATGGGGATACAAATGCTTCCAGCCTCATAGGGTTCATATTGGTACCGAAATGTCAGGAGAACATACTATGTAACAGTAACAGCTCTTACTGTCCATAGAATCCACAGTTTGTGAATTTTCAGGGCAAATGAAGTGCTAGGGTTTTGAAATTTAAGGTCTTTATATTTACTGCTTTTTGTGATTTCAGAAGATATCATACATCAAACTTTATATTGTAAACAGAGAGATTAAAATCAATGTCAAATAAATTATGAAGTGTTTGCATAAATTTAACTTGTTGAATAGGCTCCTTTCTAACTATCGACCCATGTATACATATTTAGAGAAATAATAATTAGTGGTTAAGTCAACAAATTTTTTACACATTCTTAACCCGATGAGTTGTAGGAAAATGTTCGGCAGGCAGATAAGCTACGAGTCCGTACAGCGGCCAGACCTGCTGCTGTATAATCCTCAAAAGGGAGCTTGTTAGAGGCCCTGGACTGGACAGCGGTTCATCCTTCTTGACTTGAGGGGTGGGCGTGACAAGCAGTGCCCTGTGTGGGACGCTGCCGCTCCATCAGCCTGGAAGACATTTCCCTTGCTCCACATAGAGTGGTCCTGAGGGTCGGCGGAGCCCGCGGGTGGAGAGTCTACACCAGCACACAACACTGGCTCCACCTAAATGCAGCGCCTCACCCCACCAAGGCCTCCCTTCCTAGAGACGCTGGAGAAGTATCTCTCCTATAGCAAATCTGCTCTTTTCCGGAGGAAGCGTCAGGGATGCCAACACCTGCTTGCCATTCCCTACCCTCCCTCACCATCTTAAGACCCCCAGCTCGGTCGGATCTTCAGGCCAGGCTCTGGTGCAGTGCACATACACTACACCTTGGACAGCTCCAGCCCAGCCCCCTACTCCCACCCGACCTTTCCCCATCCTCCAGACCTTCACGTTCACAAACTCATGTGACGTCCCCATCCTCAGATATCTCAGCATCAACATGTCCAAAACCGAACTCATGATCTCCCCGAAACCTGCCCTCTGGGCTCGCTTCCCCATCTCTGTTCTTTCAGATGATCACACAAGGAAGCCTTGACTTGGTCCTTCACTCCCCACTTGTGCTCTCAGCTACCTGTGATGCAGCAGGAAATCCCGTCGGTTCTGCTGCAGAACCCGACTCTGCAGAATCTCCTCGCATTTCCTTCCACCGCCACTGCCCTGGCCCAGCCTCCACCACGACTGCCAGAGGCGCCCTGCACTGGTCTCCTCCGCAGCCTCTCCACCTCCATTCCCCGTCCTGCTCTCCCCTATCTTAACCTCTTACCTCTGGGCGTGCACCTCCACCCCCGCCCCCTGGGTCCCTGACCCCCGCTCCGGAGAAGCCCAGTCGCCCGCGCCGTGCCTGTAGGCGACATCCCGCCCCGGCTCCTGGGCCCCCGGGCCGCGACTCAGGAACTCCTGCGGGACCTCCCACGCCCCACCGCGGCGGCGGGACCGGGACCCCGAACCGGGACGCCCTCGGCCCCCGCCCCGGGGGCCTGACTGCGGGGAGGTAACCGGGCGCCCGTCCATTCGGGCCTTCGCACTCGGGGCGGAGTGGCGGGCAGCCGAGGGCCCCGGGGTCGCAACACCCACCTGCGCCGGCTTCACCCGCGCGGCCTCCGCCTCCGACCACTGGAAAGAGCGGGGCGGGACGCGGCGGGCAACCGGGCGGGGACGAGGGCGCCTGGCAGCCGCCTCAGCGGCGGGGACAGCGACTCCCTCCGCGCCAACCAAGCGCCTTGAAAGCCCTGAACCCGTGAAATCCAGAGCACCAAAAATGACACCGAGAAAGGACGCCGGAAGTCCCGCCCCCACCCGCTGCGCACGCACGCAGCATCATCCTCTCCTGTCTTCGTTGGCTCAGTCGCCGCCGCCGCGCCCCGCAGACTTACGGGTAATGTGGTTTCCACTGCCGCCACCACCTTCCACCGCGCAGACTAACGCCCTCCCTACGTAGCGGACGAAGGGCAAGAGGCCTAGTCCCGGGCACAGGGAAATGGAGTTCCGGGGCTCCAAAGGAGGGTGTCTTCCCCTGCTTTTAAAGGGGACGGACGTACCCAGATTTCTTGGCGCGCAGTCCTGGCAGTCACGGAAGGGTTAGGGACCTGCTACTTCATAACCTGCAATGTAAGGGAGGGTCCCAAAGGCTACGATGCAAAGGGACACACCACATCACGACACCACGTCCACTCAGAACTGTCAGCTACCTCGTCGCTTTTCAAGTACCGGCTGAATCTCTGGAGTCAGTTTTAATGAGCCGTGCATTTGTCCCTGGACAAGAAAGAAAAGGCTTCGGACAGACCATGGAGGGAAAGGTTGCGGGAAGCATGATGGGGCGGGAACCCAAGTGGGTAGAAAAGGCGAAGCTGTGCCTCGGATTCCTGGAAAAACCTCTTTCCTGCCTGTGTAGACAGTAACTGGTTGTGTTTGAATCCAGTGAGCAACACCGTTCTTCAAATACTACTACTCCTGAGATATTTTTCAGTTTCAGATTAAGAATCTGAAATCTAGAAAGAATAGTGACTTAACACACGCCATCTTCTGCCAGGACAGTGTGGCTCTTTCCATAGTCGGGGCACCTGTAAGAAAGGAGCAGCCTGTCCTCCAGATGGTGAGGGATCCACTCTGTCCTGTCCTTGCCCGGAAGTGATTATAATTTCACCTGAAATTCTACCAACGGTGTCATTACAGGGAGTTGAAATCATCTGTGACAATCACTTGTGTAAGGGAAATTACTGAAAGGTATTAATAATGATCAGTTATTCAAATAGAGTAGAAGACACACTGCTAGGGAGATATACCTGTGACTCGTGTTTAAAAAAAAAAAAAGTTAATGAAAGTTAAGATCTCAAGGAAATTTGCGGGACTGTGAAATCTGAAAAGCCAGAGAATGCAGCTACGCGTATGGTTCTGCTTGAATCTTGACCACACTCAGGTTTTCGTCTTTTTTATACTTGAAATTGAGGCTATTAATTTTTTTATACTTGAAATTGAGGCTGCTTGGGGGGGATGGGGAGAGAGAAAGACAATGTTTTGAAAGGCTTACCTAAATGGTGACAACGAACAGGGAAGCTGTGTTGTGGGGTGCATTTCCGTATGTAAGAAATGCACCGTGCGCACCCACTGGGTTTCAGGCTCTCTAGTAGGGACGCGGGACACGTCGGGGAGAGAGTGGCCAGGCCGCTCTCTGTCTACAGGATTGTTCGTGTTTTCTCCATTTGTCTATTTAGCATTCATTTATCTGAAGGCCATGCTAATCGTGAAAGGTGTGTACTTCTCTCTTCCGAGTAGGTTTCACAGGCTTGCAGAGCTCCTATTACCAACAGCTCAGGAACAAACCCTAATGTGTTTCCACGTCCTGGGCATGTCCCCACCTACAGAATCCCTGACATATCAGTCATAAAGGCATAATCTCAGTTCCCCCTCCCGACCTGTCCTTCCTGCATGTGACATGGTTTCGTGTGCTGGGCCTCTTATTTCCGGGTATCTAGAGTGTAGCGAAGCTACTTCCTGGTGTCACTGTCTCAGCATCCATTTTGTTGGGCCAGGCGACCTGCAGGGGACTTGACACTGACACCCACCCCCTCGTGGAAGCACATGCCCTAGATTACAGCCCAAAGAGTCTTAAGCAAATGTAAGTTACTGATAGGACTTCCCAAAGGCCCTTGTAATTAACAGTCCCCAGCCTCCCGGATGTTACCCCTTAGATAAGACCTCTTTGGAGCTTACCAAAACCCAGCTCTTTGGGTTTGAATTGACCAATCCGGCCTTACCCCTGAGAAACCCCAAAGCCACTCAACCCATGGACCCTTATAAAGGCACGTGCCCCCAGGCTTTCCCACTTTTTCTTTTTCTTTTTTTTTTTTTTTAAATTTTTAACGTTTATTTATCTTTGAGAGACATAGAGACACAGCATGAGCAGGGGAAGGGCAGAAGAGAGGGACACACAGAATCCGAAGCAGGCTCCAGGCTCTGATGAGCCATCAGCACAGAGCCCGATGTGGGGCTCGAACTCACAGACCGTGAGATCATGACCCGAGCTGAAGTCGGCCGCTTAACCGACTGAGCCACCCAGGCGCCCCTTTCCCACTTTTTCTACCTGCATTTGGTCTTGCCATCCCTGACTGGCCCCTGGAGGTGCGCCATGCACTCCTTCCAAGACCTGCGACTAATAAACTTTTGCATGTCAATTTCTCTCGTGGTCTGTTCTTGACCCACAACCCAGCCCACCACTCAGCACCCTGTGCTGGACTTACTAAATGTTAAGGTACCAGTCAGAACACAGGAGAATGTTCAGTAGCACAACCTTCCTTCCAACGGCATTGACCTCTCCATGTTGCACTCTGTCACCTTTATAAATGAAGACTCTGGCGCAGTTCAAGGACATGTCTTGTGTTTAATGATTTGCTCTTGATTCCTATACTGATTTTCTCAGGATGCCCTAAATATCCTGTTTTCAGGTTTTTACAATACATTACAGAAAAAATCAGCAGTTAGGGACTTGATTAATTACTAATTTTTGCTCAAACTTCCCACTTAGGAGCAACCAGAGAAAGCCAAATATATACACTTAACAAATCACATAGGATTCCCACTTCTACTTACCCCATCCCCAACCCCACCCCGCCTCTGTGCCCTCACACCAGCATCCTACAATCAGGGCACTCCTGAAACCTTACCTTTCTTCCGTTACAGAGCATTCCCGTGTCCTCTGTGTGCCTTTGACTCTCTGCCAAAAGCAGGAGATGGTGAACACACAGACTTTACTTATAAAGATTAGAACAAAACTCACTGTAATAGAAAAAAGAAAAACACTAGAGGGGGGCCTGAGTGGCTCAGTCAGTTAAGTATCCACATTCAGCTCAGGTCATGATATCGAAGTTTGTGGGTTCGAGCCCCAGGTCAGGTTCTGCACTGACAGCTCAGAGCCTGGAGCCTGCTTGGGATTCTATGTCTCCCTCTCTCTCTGCCCCTCCCCTACTCGTACTCTCTCTCAAGAACAAATAAAATTTTTAAAAACTTTTTTAATTAAAAAAAACACTATTAAAATTGATGAAAATAAAAAGCTGGTTCTTTCAAAAAATTATCAAAAGTGAAAACTTTAGGTAGGTCAAGAAAATTAAGAGAAATTAAGAAAATCAGGAATGAAGGGGAAATATGATTACTGACCCTGCAGAAATTAAGAGCATTATAAGGAAATATCATGGGCAACTTTACCCATCAAATTTAAACAACTTAGAGGAAATGTACAAAATCCTTAAAAGATTATTAAATATGACATAAGAGGAATATCTAAAGAGAACTATACTAAGGAATAGTAATTGAAAATCTTCCCACAGGAAATCCCAAGCCCAGATGCCTTCAGTAGGGAATTCTACCATTTAAAACAAGAAATGCCACTAGTCTTCACAAATTCTTCCAGAAAATAAAGAAGAAACATTTCCCAACTCATTCTATGAGGTTAAGATTCTTTTGATCTCAAAGTGAGACAGAGACAACACATGCAAACTATTGACCAATTAACCCTTATCTATAAAGATATCAAATATATAAAAATTATTAGAAAAGGCATGCTTGGGTGGCTCAGTCAGTTAAGCATCTGACTCTTTTTTTCCTTCTTTTTAATATTTTAATGTTTCTTTTTTTTAAAGAGAGAGAGAGAGAGACAGAGCATGAGCAGGGGACGGGCAGAGAAGGAGACACAGAATGTGAAGCAGGTCCAGGTTCTGAGCTGTCAACACAGAGCTCTATGCAGGGCTTGAACTCACAAACTGTGAGATCATGACCTGAGCCGAAGTTGGATGCAAAACCGACTGAGCCACCCAGGTGCCCCAGCATCTGACTCTTGATTTCGGTTCAGGTCTTGATCTCACAACTGTGAGGTCAGGCCCTGCATCAGCCTTCATGCTGAGCTTGGAGACTGCTTGGGATTCTCTCCCTTTCTCTCTGATTCTCCCCTGCTCGTACGTTCATTCTCTCTCAAATATTAAAAAAATGCATTAAAAATGATCAGAAAATCTGCTTCTGCTGCATATCTGGTGAATAATATTTCAGGAGCAAGTGGGATTTGTCTGGGGAATGCAAGATTGATTTAACATCTGAAAATTAATCAATGGAATACACCATATGAAGAGAATAAAGGACAAAAAAAAAATATCCCACCACTTGATCATCTCAACAGATGCAAAAAATTGAAACTCAGCCCAGAAGTAGGTCAACACAAATATCATCCATGTATCTCTGACAAAGAAGCAAAGACAACTCAAAGGAGAAAGGATAATCTTTTCAAAGTATGGCACTAGAAGTGAAAAGCCACTGGTTAAAACAATGAATACATATACAGAACTTATACTTTTCACAAAATTTCACTCAAAATGGATTATAGATGTAAATGTAAAATACAAAACTATATGACCCCTGGAAGATAACATAGGGGAAAATCGACGTGACCTTATGTTTGGTGGGAAATTTTGAGATACAACACCAAAATCACAATTTATGAAGAAAAATGGGATAAGTTGCAGTTGATTAAAATAAAAAATGTCCTCTTGGGGCGCCTGGGTGGCTCAGCTGGTTGAACGCCCAACTCTCGATTTTGGCTCAAGTTGTCATCCCAGGGTCATTTGATGTAACTCAATGGAACCCCGCTATGGACTCCACGCTGAGTGTGGAGCTGGTTTAAGGATCTCTCTCCCTCTGCCCCTACCCTGCTGCTCGTGCACGTGCGCACTCTCTCTCTCTCAAAAAAAGTCTTCTCCACAAAAGACAAAGTTAGAATATGAAAAAATGCTCAACATATGTCATTTGAAAAATTAGATTAAAAAAACGACAAAATTTCAAAAATTAGATTCCACTACATATGTACTTGAATGGCTAAAATCTAAAATAATGACATCATCAATGCCTGGCAACAAAAACTATTATTCTTGCTTGTGGAAAATAATAATAGTACAGCACTTCCGAAATGCAGCTTGGCAGTTTCCTATAAACCTAATATACTGTGACCATGGAATGTGCTAGTCATGCTACTTGACAAGTACCCAAATGAGCTGAGAAGTTATGTCCACACAATACTTCCACGTGGATGTATAGCAGGTTTATGCATAATTGCCCAAACGTGGAAGTAATCAAGACGTCTTTACATAGGAAAATGAATATACAAATTTTGGTACATTCATACAAGCAAGGTTATTCAGCGATTAAAGGAAATATGCTATCAATGTGAAAAGACACAGTGGAAACTTAAGTGCGTAATACTAAATGAAAGATGCCAACTGGAAAAGGCTATATGGAGCAGATAATCCCAACTGGAGCACATTCCAGAAAAGCCAAAACTGTGGAGAATAAAAAGATCAGTGGTCACAGAGAGAATAGGCAACCTAGGAACGGGAACGAATATTTGCAAGCTACATATCTGGTACAGGGTTAATCTCCAAAATCTATAAAGAACTCCTATGACTCAATGATAAAAAGCTAACAACTGGATTTTTTAAATGAGCAAACGACTTGAACAGACATTTCTCCAAAGCCATATGAGTGGTCAACAGGTATGTGAGAAAATGCTGTCGTCACTGATCATCAAGTAGATGCAAATCAAAACTACAACGAGCTATCATCTCACATCTGACAGGACAACTATTAGCAACAAAGCGAAACGCAGAGTCTCGCCAATGACGTGCGAAAGCGGAACCCTTGTACACTGTTGGCGGGACTGCAAAGTGGTACAACTGCTATGGAGCGCATGGTGGATGTTCCTCAGAAAGACTAAAAACAGAGCTACCACATGATCCAGTAATCCCATTTCTGGGTATATACCCAAAAGATATGAAATTGGGGCCTAGAAGAGAGATTAGCAATTCCAGGTTCACTGCTGAGACATGGAAACAACCTAAATGCCCATCAACAGATGAACGGATGATGAAAGCATGATATATACAAAGAATATATTACTCAACCTTTACCAAGAAGGACATTCTGCAATACGTGACAATACGATGGATTCCAAGGAAATTACGCTAAGTGAGATAAAATGGACACAGTATAAAGACAAATGCTGCATGATTCCACCTGGATGATGAGGAATCTAAAATGGCCAAATTTGAGGGCGTCTGGGTGGCTCAGTCGGTTGAGAAGCTGGCTTCGGCTCGGGTCATGATCTTGCAGTTCATGAGTTCCAGTTCTTGGCTCTCAGTGCATAGCCCGGTTCGGATCTTCTATCTCTTTCTCTCTGTCTGTCCCCAACTTGTGATCTCTCTCTCAAAAATAAATAAAAACATAAAAATAAATAAGTGGTCAAATTCATAAAATCAGACTGGAATGATGGTGATGAGGGGCTGGAGAGGGGGAAATGAGAAATTATTAATCAGGGGCGCCTGGGTGGCTCAGTCGATTAAGCGGCCGACTTCCGCTCAGGTCATGATCTCGTGGTCTGTGAGTTCGAGCCCCACGTTGGGCTCTGTGCTGATGGCTCAGAGCCTGGAGCCTGCTTCAGATTCTGTGTCTCCCTCTCTCTCTGCCCTTCCCCTGCTCACACTCTGTTTCTATGTCTCTCAAAAATTAATTTAAAAAAAAAGAGAAGTTATTAATCAACAGGCATAAAGTTCCAGTTAAGTAACATAACTGAGCTCTAGAGATCTGGACAACATTGTATCTATAGCCAACAGCGACGTGATGTAAACTTAACACTTGTCAGATCTCGTGTTAAGTGTTCTTACCACCTACCCCACCGCACCCCCAAATAAATCAGTGGTTGCCAAGGGAGAGTGGGGGAGGGTAACCAGATGGAGCAGGGACACTACTCCATGCCGTCCTGGAATAGCGGCAACATGACATTATACATGTCTCAAAATCCACAGACTGTAGAACGTGAACAGCAAACCCTAATGTAGACTGTGGGCTTTAGTTAACAACAATTACCACTTAACTCAACATCATAAGAAACGTGCCAGGCGATAACACTATGCCTTACTGGAAAACATCAGCGTGGGGACAAGTGGCTGCTGTGAAAGGGACTATTTTTCTCTGTAAACTTAAACCTTTCAAAAAGTAAAGTTTACTTTAAAAAAGAATGTTAACCGTTCACCCACACCTTGAGCCTGCCATTCCATTCCTAAGTACTTCACAAAGAAAAATGAACACATCATCGCGGCAGCGCTAGGCCCTCCCGTGAGGTCTACACGGCTGCTTCCGCAGCACTTCGTGCCTGCTTTCCCAAGTCTGATAATTTGAAGGACCCACAGGCCTGTGCTTACACTTGTTCTTCTTTAACAGGAAGGAGACTGAGCATCACAGCCCTGACGGCCAGCTGGTTTTCCTCCGCTGGTGATGACCTGCTCCTGCTTTAGTTCATTTGCAGCGAGTCTGACAACTTACTCCCCAGTGAGCATCTAAACCTTGCTTGTGTAACACAGAGCCAGTTGAGAGATTTTAAATGTCTTCTCTCAATCCTCCAACTCAATCTAAATTTTGACTTTCATGACTCCAATGGAACAGAAAGCTTTAAATTTAGTTGGAATTAACTGATTTTCACCTAAAATACACTGCGCTATGGAATTTAAATCTACTACTAGAGCCCGGAACCAACCTGGGATTGCTTCCCAGGTCTGCCTGATACTACTCTCTCTCTCCATTTCCTCTATCATACTCTCTGTGGACTTCTCCAAACTTTTACTTTTTCCTCAAATGTACCAACTGGCTTGAGGGTTACATGAGATGGTACTTGTAAAAGTCCCTATCATGAGATGTGTCACATAAGAGGTAGTCAATAAAAATCAAACTTTCTCACATTTACAACTAAATTAAATTTGTTTAATTAAATTAAAACCCAAGACAAAACAAAGCAAAATAAAATAAAAGGGTGCCTGGGTAGCTCATTTGGTTAAGCATCAGACTTCTGATTTTGCAGATCCACGGTTCGTGGGATCTGCACTGACAACTCAGAGCCTGCTTGGGATCCTCTCTCTCTCTCCCTCTCTCTCTGCCCCTCCCCCCTCAAGCATGCTCTAATAAGGAAACTTAAAAAAATAAAATCCAACTCTCTGCTCTGTTCCTTTTATAGCATATCATCTTCTCTTACTTTATTTCCCGTTTTCTTTTCTCTCCTCATCTTTCAACTCCTGCTGCTTTTTTACTCTCCTCTCCTTTTATCTAAAGAACACAAAACAAAACTAAAGATCCCATTCTCAACTGCAATGATTTCTTGGATATGACACCAAAAACACATATAACAAAAGTAAAAATAAACTGGAGTTTATCAAAAGGAAAAAACTTCTGGGGCACCTGGGTGGCTCAGTCAGTTGAGCATCCAACTTCAGCTCAGGTCATGATCTCACGGTTTTTGAGTTCGAACCCTGTGTCGGGCTCTGTGCTGACAGCTCAGAGCCTGGAGCCTGCTTGGGATTCTGTGTCTTCCTCTCTCTCTGCCCCTCCCCCACTCATGCTGTCTCTCATAAATAAATAAATAAATAAATAAATAAATAAATAAATAAATTTTTTTAAAAAGAAAAAACTTCCGCACACTGAAGGAAACACCTGCAAATTATCTGATAAGGGGACAATGTCAGAATATAGAAGGACTCCTAAAGGTAAACAAGAATAATTCAATTTGAAAATAGGCAAATGATTTGAACAGATGATGCAAAAGTGGCCAACAGGTACATAAAAAAATGCTCAACATCACTAGCCACGAGGAAAATGCATCTGAAAACCAAGGTGAGACACCACCTCACACACATCAGGACAGTTCATATCAAAATAATACTAATACTAATAACAATAATAACAATAATAGATTCGATGAGGACTTGGAGAAACTGGAATCCTGTGCACTCTTGGTGGGCACATATGAAATTGGGTACAGAAGTATGGAAACAGTTCTGCAAGATAATTTAAACCAAAGTGCCGTAAGAAACAGCAATTTCACTTCTGAGTACATAACTATAAAGAACTGAAGGATCTCAAAGAGTCTCAAAGGGACGCTCGTGATATCATGCATGACGGCAATCACTGTTCTAAGTCCTTTGCCAGTGTGAACCTCCAATGCCCAGGAGCGTGGAGCTGCACCTCAAGAACTTCCCAGAATGGCCAAACTCTAAAGGACTTTCTTCATTCCGTGTGAATTCCCCAGTGTCTAATGAATATGAACACCCAAGGAATCTCCAACACTCCTAAGTGTTCACAACATTCTCCGGTGTGAACTCACGCACACTGAGGTTAAAGCTATACTTAAAAGAACTCCCACATTTGGGGCACTCAGGCAGCCTTTTTCCAGGGAAACTCTCCTGTTTAACGACATTGGCATGCACCCAAGGAATTTTCCACCTAAGGCCTTTATCCAGTTTGGATTTTCTGGTTCTTAATAACTTGATGTTTAAGAAGATGGCTTTCCTATAGTCACTGCACTCATACTGCCATTCCCCAGTGTGGATTTTCTCACAGTCAACAAACACATATTTGCAGCTGAAGCTTTTCTCACATTCACATTTCTAACAATTCTAACAATTTTGTCCACTTTTTTTTTTTTAAGTAAGCTCCATGCCCAATGTGGGGATTGAACTCCCGACCCTGAGACTGAGTTGCATGCTCAGGGGGCACCTGGGTGGTTCAGTCAGTTAAGCGTCTGACTTCGGCTCAGGTCATGATCTCACGGTTCATGGGTTCGAGCCCCACATTGGACTCTGTGCTGACAGCTCAGAGCCTGGAGCCTGCTTCAGAATCTGTGTCTCCTTCTCTCTGCCCCTGCCCCACTTATGCCGTCTCTTTCACACAGGAATAAAGAAACATTAAAAAAAAAATAGAGAGTTGCATGCTCAGGGCACCTGGGTGGTTGAGTCACTTAAGCATTCGAGTCTTGATTTTGGCTCATGATCTCATGGTTCGTGGGTTTAAGCCCCACTTCGGGCTCTGTGCTGACAGCTCGGAGCCTGCTTTGGATTTTCTCTCTCTCCCTCTCTCTCTGCCCCTCCTATGCTCTCACTCTCTCTCTCTCAAAATAATTACATAAACTTAAAAAAAAAAAAAAAAGAGTTGCATGCTCTGGGGCGCCTGGGTGGCTCAGACGGCTAAGCATCTGACACTTGATTTCGGCTCAGGTCAGGATCTCATGGTCATGGGATCAAGCCCCACATCAGGCTCTGTGCTAACACCATGCAGCCTGCTTGGGATTCTCTCTCCCTCTCTCTCTGCCCCTCCCTGGCTCATTCACGCATATGCTCATGAGCACACACACTCTCTCTCTCTCTCTAAATAAACTTAAAAAAAAAAACAAAAAAGAGTGGCATGCCTTACTGACTGAGCCAGCCAAGTGCCCCAATTTTGTCCACTTCTAAAGGTCTTTCCACCGAGTCCCTTTGTTGTTTCCACTCACTGTAAAGGGCCCGCCCTTGGAGCGGCCTCAGCTGACTCTGAAGTCCTTCACATTTTCAATGCAGATACACATTCTGTCATGTAACCTCTGCAGTTCCTCACAAATGAAGGCCTCCCCTCATCACTTCTAGAAAGTTCTGCTCTAATTTGATGCTTTTCGTGCTGGTAACACTTTCCCCCATGGGCATACAGGCCTTGCTCAGGGTGGGTTTGTCTTGCTCAGCCAAGTGCAAAAGGTCTCTCCAGAGCAGGACACATGTCTCACAGGGCTGGGCCTCCAGGATGGACGGGCCTGGCTTTGGAGTCCTGACCTGTGACACTCCTACAGAAATAATTTGCTCTGAAGGGGCCTCCTGGTGCTGGGCTCTATGCCAGCAACCTGGAAGCAGAGAAATGCTGGTCAAGTGCATGCTGACATTGTTGGGACGAGGCAGCCCCGTCAGGAACGCGTGTCAGACACGTCCACGGACGAGGCCAGGGGACTGTGCACGGGCCAGGGGGACTTGAGACGGTGAGAGGAAGGCCTGCTGTGCAGACCTCAGCCTGGCAAGTGCCCACGACGAGACAGCCCTGACCCTGGGCAAGGGCACCAGGCAGGGGTGAGTGCAGGGAGGAGAGGTGGGCTCCCTAACTCTCCCCTCTGCAAATGACTCTCAACAAGGCCATGGCTGCCGGTGACTGGTGAGCACTGGGTAGAAGACTGAGTCCACACCCAGAGACGCTCAAGGACCATGTAAGGACATGTGCAGACTTCCACACCGTCTTAAGCGTAGCTGAAGTGTTGGAGAGCCTTCCAAGGGAGCAGTGGAAGGGAATCGGTGACAGGTGGAAGACACAGAAAGGAGCACACAGGGGACACCAAGAGCTGGAAGTCAGAGTAGAAATAACAATGGGGAAAGAAAGAGGGTACATGAGGTGTGGCCACTGACCCTGGATCAAAAATGGGGGACACTAGACAGGTTCCCAATGTGATTTGAACCCACTTGCAACATATACCCTCACAGCTCCAACGCATTAGGCCCAGGTCCTGTTGAGCATGTCCTGTCCAACCCTCAGGCACGCAGGGCCATCCCTCTTACTGAAGGAGACCAACTACGTGGGACTCGGCATAGATCAGAGCTTGGGGAAAGACCGCACGTGTCCACAACAATCCAACCCAAGACCCCCCACATTACAGAATTACAAGAACTTCAGCGGACAATCTTGCAAAATCAAGCCAGGGGTCTGCATAAGTAATGACCATATTTGTGGCCGAGATACCTGGCACACGGAGGCTGCAAGAATCATAAAAAGAGAGGGGACGACCTCGGGCGCAGAAGTTCCACTCATCTGGAGAGTAACCTGACAAGGGCCAGGAGAGGCCACTGCGATCTCTTTGACAGACTTTATGATTTCGGACTGCTAAGCCATACTTTGCGAGGCTTCAGAGCAGCAGTGAACGCGGTGCGTGGGGAAAGGCGGTACGGTGCTCAGAGCCCAGCCCTGCACCCACAACGAATGCGCCAGGAAAGGAAATGGTACTCGAGATCTCGAGAAGGTAAGCCCAGACGTGCCCTGGGGGAGAGGGGGACACAGCAGCGCCCAGCTCAGGACACCGGAGCACATCTGAGGACCTCACCTAATCATGCCCGAAGCGCAGAGTTCTCCAGCATCACGCGGCACTACAGGCATCGGAGTCTCACCAAGGAGGCCCCCTCCTCCCGGGAGAAACGTGCGGCCACGGCCTCAGAGATCACGCAACCCTCGGCAATCGCGCCAGTTCAGTACCTGCGCAACTTCTGCGTCGCGTCTAGGATCTCGGTCTTCCCCCTTCCACCGACATCCGTCCCCTGTGCACCCTCCCCCCACTGTCCCAAAGCGGAAGAGATGCCAGGCCCGCTGGCACCAGGGCCCGCTCAGTCACTCCCACTGTGTCCAGCATAAAGTAAACAGGTGGAAAGGGAACAGAAAAGCAACTGCTAAGCTCTGGGCCAGGCACGGGGGCTTCACCCCTCTTAGGGGTCTCCCAGATCTTGCCTCACAGAAAGCCGAACTCTGAGTCACTTGTCTGCTTAAAATAACCAGTACAGGACCTAGGGCCAACCGCTCACACTCCTCAGCTGCTCATCACTGTGTGGACTGTACCCCCCGCATGTCTCCTGTCCCTCCCTTGGTGCAACTATTCTGACGCACTCGGCCGCGCGCTCCATAGATTTCCACGCTACAGTAACAGGCCACTCTGCATGTGACATCCAGAAATTGCACGACAAATGCACTCAGCACCCTTTTCTTCCCCACGTCACCAAAGTCTCCTAGGGCCAGAAAGCACTTGGCCCTGTTCCTTGCTTTAGCCTCACCCTCCAGAATCTACGTGAGGCCCTCACACACCGGTGGGTCTCTCGTCCTTCTGCGCCGCAAATGCTGTTCACTCTCTCCACTCGGAGCCCAGCTATGCAGAGACCTTTGCCCGGTCGTTCCAACATTCTGGAGTCTGTGCCAGGACACCCCTCCGATTCCTACCCCATCTGTTCTCAGACTCCGGCACTGAGTTTAGACCCTGAGTCTGGTGAAAGCTCAGGCTTTGCAGACCCACGGAAGCCGAAGAGTAGGGGCAGAGTCACAGGAGAACGGGGGCGGCACTGGGAAGTGGAGTTCCTGGGCTCCAAACGAGGAGGGGCTGTGAGGGGTCCTAAAGGAGCCCTACTGATTTCCTTGAGGTGCAATCTAGGATGTCATAGAAATGTTTACAGGGGCGCCTGGGGGGCTCAGTCAGTTCAGCATCTGACTTCGGCTCAGGTCATGATCTCATGGCTTGTGAGTTTGAGTCCCGCGTCGGGCTCTGTGCTGACAGCTCAGGGCCTGAAGCCTGCTTCAGATTCTGTGTCTCCCTCTCTCTCTGACCCTCCCCTACTCACGCTCTGCTCTCTCTCTCTTAAATATAACTAAACATTAAAAAAAATTTTTTTAGGGGCACCTGGGTGGCTCAGTTGGTTAAGCGTCCGACTTCGGCTCAGGTCATGATCTCACAGTCTGTGAGTTTGAGCCCCGCATCTGGCTCTGTGGTGACAGCTTAGAGCCTGGAGCCTGCTTCATTCTGTGTCTCCCTCTCTCTCTCTGACCCTCCCCCACTCATGCTTTGTCTCTCCTGCTCTCAAAAATAAATAAAAACATTAAAAAAAAATCTTAAAAAAATTTTTTTTCAAAGAAATGTTTACAAACCCATTCTTTCAAATTGTGCAAATCGCAGCAAATTTCTAATGGACCCAACCAATCATACATCATGGTGCCAACTAGGGAGCGTGAAGGCTGGGACACCCCTGACATACCTCTGCAGGTTCCAGATGCATTCCTGCCAATCCCTGGAACCCTCAGAGAGGGAGGCCAAGAGAAAGAGGTAAACAGGATAGGGTCCTCCAACCTGGGTTACACTGCAGCCTCCTCCCTGCCCTGCAGCAAGCGGATCTGAGCCGGAGGGTCTAAGCGCAGCTCCTCATAGCTAACGGCTGTCTCTCTCCTGCTCCGTGACTCTGAGCAAGAACTGAACCTCCTTAAATCTTAATGCTTTATCCTTAAGATGTGGATAAGAAAACGGCTGATACTGGTATCAAATATAAGTAATACACACTATGTATTAACTGTATGGGCCACATGATAAAGTTTTGTATATGTGTCCAATTCAAACGAGGAAGTAGGGTTTGAAACCTTTTTAAAAATATTTTGTAGGGGCGCCTGGAGGGCTCAGTCGGTTAAGCGTCTGGCTTCGGCTCAGGTCATGATCTCACGGTTTGTGGGTTCGAGCCCCACAATGCGCTCTGTGCTGACAGCTCAGAGCCTAGAGCCTGCTTCGGATTCTGTCTCTCTCTCTCCCTCAAAAATAAACATTAAAAAATTTAAAAAAATAAATATATTTTAAATGTTCATTTATTTATTTATGAGAGAGAGAGAATCGCAAGCAGGCTCCTCACTGTTAGTGCAGAGTCTGACATGGGGCTCAAACTCATGAATCAGGAGATCACGACCTGAGCAGAAATCAAGAGTCAGACGCTTAACTAGCTGAGCCACCCAGGCGCCCCGGGGTTTGAAATCCTCAGTGTAAATGCTCCTGCTTTTAAAGGTGTCAAGACGATGCCACGTACCGTTTTCCACTGTAAGTAAATACACATAAATGAACATTTCGGCCATCATAAATGGCTTGCATATCCAAATTCCTGAATACGCTTCTAAGTGGCCATCCATGTGCATCTTACAGGGGGATACTGGTTACCTGGTGTTTAAATCAATACCTACCTCATACATACTGACCTGAATGAGTTGTCTGGAGGAGCTAAGCAGGCACATAAGCTACCTGCCTGCTCCGTAATCCTCTCAAGGATGTACTTGACTGGGGGGTCCTGGCCTGTAGCAGGGGGTTCCTCTTGCGCGGACAGGTGATGGCGGCCACGGCAGCAACAGTGCCCGCCCTAGACCCCGGAGCTCCACTAACCTAGCTCTCGTTCCACGGGAAGTGATGCTGTGGGTACAGTGACCTGCAGGGCAAAGAGTACACCACCTCACACTTTTGTGTCTCCACACACAACTTCTGAACCCAGCCCTCCTACTACAGAATTCCAGAATTCCTTCTAGGTCAAACCTGCTTCTTCGTGAAAAAAGCATAGATGCCCAAACCCTAGGTCTTGTCCACCCCTCTCAGCCTTCCCCTCCCTCACCACAGGCCTAAGGAGATAACACTAACTCTCCTTCCTTAGACGAATACCCAACACCCTGAGGACGCCGCCGGAAGTGCCGCGCTAGGTGGTGCACACGCGCACAAACGTCTCTATGCTACGCATTCATTGGCTCATTTGGTCGCCACCGCGCGGCGCCTTCTGGGTAGTGTAGTTCGGAAGCCTTTGAGCAGGCTGCCTCAGGACGAAGGTCCTCGCTGACTTTGGCGATGAAGAGCGAGAACGTGAGCGGCGCTGGGAAGGAGAGTTCCGGGGGCTCCAAACTGGGAAGGGCGGCAATGGGTCTTTAAGGAGCCCTACTGGATTTCCTTGGGATGCAGTCTAGGACGTCACAGATTTGTTTACACACCCATTCTTTCAAGCATATTTCCACACATCCAGTGGACACCCTATACCATCTTGTCACTTGGCGTCCACTCATCCTGGTCAGTCCTCTTGTTTATTAAATACATGTAGGTGAAACTTTGGAGGCATGTTTAAGGCCTTAAGTAGGTTTGGTCAGGGACAATAAGAAAAGACCCCAGACATGGTCATGACAGGAAAGTCGGAGGAGAGGTGTCAGGAGGCACTGAGATTGTTAGAAAGGCTGACGCTGTACCTCCTTTCCACTGAAAACATCTTTCCTACCTGTATATCAGTGATAGTGTTCCAAGATACCAAAAAACATTGTTATTCATATAATACTTATTACTTCATATATGTAATATTTTTCTCTCCTTTTAAGTCTAAAACTGGGGGCGCCTGGGTGGCTCAGTCCGTTAAGCGTCTGACTTCGATTCAGGCCATGATCTCACAGTTTTTGAGTTCCAGCCCCGAGTCAGGCTCCCACCCTGGAGCGTACTTCAGATTGTGTGTGTCTCTCTCTCTGCCCTTCCCCTCCTCATAGTCCGTGTCTCTCTTAAGAATAAATAAGCATGAAAAAATAAAGTCTAAAACTTATCTGAAGAGAAGAGCTACTTATCATATGACATTTCTTGCCAGGACAGGGTGTCCTATTCTAATAGTCCAACCACATGTGCACAGGGGACACCTTATCCCCATAAAGGTTTAGGAATCCATGATCTCATCTCCCTGTTGGTAAGAGATTTATCATTTCCCATGTAATTGCTGCTGCAGTATCGGCAAAAGGAGCTGAGATTATCTCTGCAAAACACTTGTGAGACAGCAGTTACTGCAAGCTTTAATAATTATTACTTTTCAAAGAAATCTAGTATAAATAGTTTTAGAGAAAATGATCTGTGACAGGTGAAAAAATGTTAAGATCTCAGTGCAGATTGAGCAAGAGGCAGTGAAGTTGGAGAAGTCAGAGAATGAAGCCGAAGCCACGGCTGAAGCCTGGACCACACTCAGGGTCTGATCTCCAAAATGTGACTCTTTCTGAAATCTGAAAACAGGAACAGCTTGGTAGTAGAAATAAAGACAGTTTCTGGAAATATAAAAATGAATAAGGAAGCTGTATTGCCATGTGCTGCTCGAACAGATACTAAAACCCACCATTTGGGTTTTAAGCATGAGAGCAGATATATAGGACACATGGAGACTAGGATTGCTCTGTGTATACTGTGCATGTCCTGTAGGAAATGACTTTGTTCTGGATTGTATTTATTTTGTAAAGAGATCATAAATCTTATGTTTGGGTTTTTTTCTAATACAAGTGACATTTAGAGCTATTCCCCTCCCACTTAACTTGGCAATGAAATCACATTAATGACGGCACTTGCTGAAAATCAAACCCCACAAATAAAGAATACCAGTCTATGGTTCTTTATATATTTTGGATATTAACTCTTTATTATATATATGTATATATATATATGGCAAATATTTTCTCTGAGTCTGTACATTGACTTTTAATTTTGTTGTTTTCCTTGTTTTGCAGCAACTTTTTAGTTTGACGTAGTCCCACTTGTTTATTTTTGCTGTTGTTTCCTGTGCTTTTGATATTAATTTAAAAATATGTTTCTAATACCAATGCCCTGGAGCTTTCTCTTTATGTTTTCTTATAGCTTTACTGTTTCAGATCTTATGTTTAAGTCTTTAATTCATTTTGAGTTGATTTTGGGTATGGTGGAAGATATGGGTCCAATTTAATTCTTTTGCATGTGGATATCGAGTTTTTTCAACACCATTTATTAAAGAGACTATCCTTTCCCCCACTGGATATTCTTGATGCCTTCGTTGAAAATTAGTTGACTTCATATGTGTCGGTTTACTTCTAGACTCTCTCTTCTGTTTCACTGGCCGATGTGTCTGTTTTTATGTCAGTGCTGTATTGGTTTGATCAGTATAACCTTGTAGTGTAGTTTGAAGACAGGAAGTTTGTAGCCTCTAGCTTTGTTCTCCTTTCTTAAGACTAAGCTAAGTGTCTTTTGTGGTTCCATAAAAATTCTAGGATTTTTTTTAATTTCTGTGAAAAGTGTCATTGGAATTTTGATAGAGATTGCATTCAATCTGTAGAGTACTTTGGGTAGAATGGACATTTCAACAACATTAAATCTTCCAATCAACAAACATGAGTATCTTTCCATTTATTTGTGCCTTTGGTTTTTTTCATCAATGTTTTATAGTTTTGAGTGTTCAGATCTTTCACAACTTTTGTTAAATTCATTCTAAAGTATTTTATTCTTTGTGTTGCTATTGTAAAAGGGATTGTTTTATTAATATCTTTTCCAGATAATTTGTTGGTGGTTTAAAAATGCAAAACGGGTTTCTGTATGTTGATTTTGTATTCTGAAACTTTACTGAATTTATTATTTACAGTTTGTTTTGGTACAGTCTTTCAAGTTTTCTACATATAAAATCAGTTCATCTGGGGGCACGTGCGTGGCTCAGTTGGTTAAGCGTCAGACTTCGGCTCAGGTCATGATCTCGCAGTTTGTGAGTTCAAGCCCTGCGTCGGGCTCTGTGCTGACAGCTCAGGGCCTGGATCCTGCCTCAGATTCTGTGTCTCCCTCTCTCTCTGACCCTCCCCCGTTCACACTCTCTCTTTGTCTCTCAATAAAAAAAAAAGTTTAAAAAAATCAGTTCATCTGTAAACAGAGACCAACATTATTCCTTCCTTTCCATTTCAGATGACTTTCAATTCTTTTTCTTGCCTAATTGCTCTGGTTAAGACTTCCAGTACAAAACTAAATAAAAGTGGAGAGTGTCTTGTTCGTAATCTTAAAGGAAAAGCTTTTGACTTTTCAACGTTGAGTATGACGTTAGCTATGTGCTTTTAGTGTATGTCTTTTATTCTGTTAAGGTAAATTTAGTATCTACTTAATTTGTTACAAAATTGTATCATGAAAGGATGTTAAAATTTGACAAATGCTCTTTCTGCATTGATTGAGATGGTCATATGATTTTTATACTTTGTGAATGTGAAGTATTACATTTACTGTTTTACGTAAGTTGAGGCATTCCTGTATCCCAGGGGTAAATCCAATTTAATCATAGTGTATAACTCTCTTAAGGTGCTGCTAAACTTGGTTTGCCAGCATTTTGTTGAGGATTTTTGTGTTTGTCAGTCTCCAAGTATTTAAAGTTAAGAGAAATTTCTACCTGAGCTGTTGAATTCCTTTATTGTACACCTGAAACTAATACAGTGCTATATATTAACTACACTGGAATTAAAAATTTTTTTAAAATTGAACAGAGAGGGGTGCCTGGGTGGCCAATCAGTCAGTTAAGTGTCTGACTTTGGCTCAGGTCATGATCTCACAGTTTGTGGGATTGAGCCCCGTGTTGTGCTCTCTGTTGACAGCACAGAGCCTGCTTGGGATTCTCTTTCTCCCCCCTCTCTCTGCCCCTCCCCTGCTCTCACTTTCTCTCTCTCAAAATAAATAAACTTAAAAAAGAGAATAGCTCATAACTACTCATATTAAAATAAAGTACTTTATCACAGAAAAAAGAAAATCTTGCAGCTTGACAACAGGAAAAAATAGATCACTTTAGAACAGTAACAGGAGTGGGCTATCAATTTTGATCAAAACCAGAGGATGCAAGTCTAGAAAAATAGCTCTTAAAAATGAATAAAAAAATAACTTTTAATTCAAGATCTTTTTTTTTCTATAATGTATCCATAGTCAAAATGCCCCCAAATGAAGTTTATTATGCTATGTGAATAAGCAAGTCACAAAAGGACAAATGTATGATTCCTCTTTTACGAGGTTCCTAGAGTAATCAAATTCATACTAGAAAGTAGCATGTAGTAGTAGTAGTTTTCAGGGGTTGCGGGGAGTGAAGATTGGAAGGTAGTGTTTAATGATACAAAAATATGTTCAGCTGGCAAAGATGAAAAAGTTACAAAGATGGATGGTGATGATCATACAACAATGTAGATATACTTAATACCATACTGATGGTTGATTTTGTGGATCTACTGGGCTAGAATATGGCACCCTGATAATTTAGTCAGACATTATTCTGGATGTTTCTTTTGGGTGTCTTTTTGTTTGTTTTGTTTTGTTGGATTAACATTTAAATCAGTAGGCTTTGAGTAAAGCAGATTACCCTCCATAATTACAGTAGACCTCATCCACTTGAAGGCATGAATAGAAAAGCAGTAACCTACATGAGCTAGAAGGAATTTTGTCTGCTGACTGCTGTGGGCTTGCCCTGCAATTCTTCCCTGGGTCTCCAGTCTGCCAGGTTACCATGAAGATTTTGGACTTGCTAAACCAATATAATCATGTCACCCAATACTTTAAAATATATGTATATGCAGACACACACCAGTTTGGTTCTGTTTTTCCAGATAATTCTAATATACAACAGAACTGAACACTAAAAGTGATTAAGATAGCAAAATTTATATTATTTTTTTTACTTTTAAAGACCATTTTAATAGACGATTCCCATTTATGTATTTAATAAAACTAGGGGTTCAGACAACTTTCACTGTACACCCTTCACTGGTATTGGCCTTGTTTTTTCCCTTGTTTTTCTTCATAGCTGTGGATAAGAGCTCACCAATGACTCCCAATTAAGAACGATTCATCCACCTCATCAGTTCTTTCATTATAGACTGTTTCTGTCCTCCAGTCCTGTGATTCTAAAGCTATTCTTTCCCTGGAAGCCAGAGAGCATGGGAGCCTGTTGGTGGAGTCCACAGAGGTCTGTCTCCAGGGCACAGAGCAGTTGGAAAAGAATGGATGAATCTTTCTTTATACATGGAGAAATCTAGTGGAAATCACTTGAACCAAATTATCAAACTTAATGTCACCAAATGAGAAAAACTGACATTGTGTTTTCTACGATGTGACGCACTGAGGACACAAATTATGCATTAAGTATTGTTTGCAAATATTAACTCATTAATTCTTCACTAACACCTGCTGAGGTAAATTACTATTATTACAGATGAGGAAACTGAGACCCAGAGACTTCAGGAAATAACTTGCTGGAGCGCAGAGGGCTTTAAGTGGTCAAGCTAGGACTTTGATCTAAGTGATCTGATTCCAGAGGCTGTGCTCAGGGTACATTGGAGCCATTTAAACACAGGAGGGCAGCAATGGCAAGGGCCTGTATTATTTGTTGTCACTATAAAAAATAATTAACTATTTAAAAGTTTCCAAGAAATTTTGATGCAAAAACATAACTTGAAGACACTTTTAAATATCCCAATAAAAAATTTTAGAACAGTGCCTTGGTGGACATTTGTGTATAAAGCAGATGGTTCATAAAGTTTTATTTGCAATCACTTCACGTGTGGCTGAACTTAAATTTGAGTGACTTAGCTTAAACTTTACTTTCTCTACTCTTTGCTCAGAGTCATTGTCTACATTTAAAACTTTTGTTGTTTATACATGATGCAGCTCTAATATATGATGCAGACTTGCTTATTGGAATACTAAAACTTTTTTGCTCATGTTGTTTTTTATTATAACATTACAGCTAAGTGGAAAGTCCCCCAAATTCCCCATTCCCATAATTTATAGTTTTGTGCAATTATTCACAGCAACACAATTCTGATAGATTATGTCCACGAGAGAACTTATTTGCTGCAGTAGAACCCATTAACAGGCAAGGTCAGAGGAAATTACATTTGAAGACAGGGAATTGTCAAAAAAGAAGCAAACTCAGTGAGAGTTCCCCATTCCACGAAGAGGGATTTGACTGCATGGGAGGGGGGCAAGTCCTTAAGTAAATTACTTGCTCTATTTTTGAGCCTTAATATGAATCCCTTATGATGGAGTTCAGCCTTACTAAAATATATTCTCATACAAGATTACACGCTAGTAAATATCTAGATAAGACCTGGACTGGAAAATAACTCAAGGGAGACTTGCTTCATGGTGACTTTCGTTTGCTATCTTGCAATCATTTATATTTAAGAAAGACACCAATTTCTTTCCTAGTTGTAAATCCTGGAACAAACGAGTCAATGCAATGAAAAGGACTATGGAATAGAACGTATACCTAGAAATGAAGACTATATACAGAGCATGTGCAATTTTATTAAACTAGAATGGGATGGGAGTCCTCAAAATGTGGTCTGGGCACAGTAACAACATCAACTGGGAGCGTGTTGGAAATGTGAGTTCTTTGCCCTGCTTCGGACTCAATGAGAACCTTGGGGGTGGAGTCCAGCCATCTGTGTTCATGGGATTCTGATGGAAGCTAAAGTTTGAGTAGCACAGCAAAAGGAAAGAAGAATGTAAGGCGACTGGACATAAGAAAAATATTGAAGCTTAAAATTTTGGTGCTAAACTTTCAGTGGATCCTAAAAAATCTGAATTAACATATGATCCTTATCTCCCAGGAATGCCAATTCTTTACATACCAAAAAAAAAAAAAAAAAAAGTGAGTGCAAGGCCTAAGACATTTGCACACCAACGTTCACAGCAGTATTTCCGGCAATACCAAAAGGGGTAAACAATTCATCTATCAACAGATGAGTGGAAAATCAAAAAGTAGGAAAAATACACAATGTAATATTATTCAGTCTTAAAAAGGAAAGAAAGTCTCATACATATTATTACAACATGAATGAACCTCACAAATGTGCTTATATGAGCCAGACACAGGACAAATATTACAGGATTTCACCTATATGACATATCTAGAATAAGAAAATATAGAGAGGCAGAAAGTATAAAACAGATAACAAAGGCTGGAGATAGGGTGAGAAATGGAGAGTAATTGTTTAATGGGTAGGGTTTCTACTTGGAATGATGAACGAGTTCTAGAAATAGTGCTGACGGTGATATAATATTGTGAAAATACTTCAGCCATTAAAGTATACAGTGAAAAAAGGTTAAAAGGGCAAATTTTATGTTATACATATATTATCACAATAATAAAAAACTTTCAAGGTTACTAAAAACAAGGAAAACTGTCATAACCGCAAGGAGCCTAAGGATACGTTAGGGCTAAGTGCAATCTGATATCCTAGAAGGGAGCCTGGACCAGAAAACGAATCTTCGTAAAAACTAAGGAAATCTGAATCAAGCCTGACTTGTTATTAATAATGTATGAAGATTCATTTATCTCCAGGAAGGTAGCAAGAAATGTGCTACCTTGATGTAACATGTTAAGTGCAGAGAAAACTGGGTGTGGGGAATATGGGAACTCCCTGTACGACATTAGTAATTTTTCTCTAAATCCAAAATAGTCTAAAATTAACTGTCAATTAAAATAATTAGATAATAAAGAAGTCAATAAATTTAGACACTTCGCCCCCAAAGAGCAAATAAGCACATAAAAAGATACTCAGTATCACTAGTTATGGCAGGAATGTAGACTAAAATAAGACTATGACATATTCATTTGTTAACTTTACAAAGACTGGCTATACCTATCATGGGCAAAGATGTGTTCCAAATGGAATTTTTGACATACACTGGTGGGAGTATAAAATGGCATACTTGTTCTGGAAATCAGTTTGGCCAATCCTTAAAAAAGTTAAACATTCATCTATGAGCAACACTCGACTCTCGGGTATTTACTTACATATGAATGTTCAAAGTTCTTTTGGTAATAGCTCAACATTGGTAACGAGCTACATGTCCCTTAATAGATAAATAAACACACTGTGGCACATGCACCTAACGGAATACCACTCAGCAATAAAGAGGAAAGGACACAATACGGATAAATCTCTAAACAGCCACACAAAGATATACTTTGGGATTCCATTTATGTAAAAACATAAAGAAAAGCAACCATGTAAAAGTATACTGCAGAGTTCCAAGAACATAAAAATTAAAGAAATGCAAATTAGGATATAGTGACATAAACAAATCAACAGATTCTCCCACATTCATTGCACTCATAAGGCATTACTCCATTGTCACAAATTCGCCAGTATTTAATGAGGCCAGAGTTGTAGGTAAAGATGTCCCCATACTGGCAGTTCTCAAAAGGACTCACACCAGTGTGAATTCTCTGGTGTGTAACGAGACTGGAGTTGTAACACAAAAATTTCTCACATTAGCTGCATTAATCAGGCCTTTCTCTAGTGTGAGTTCTCTGGTGTCTAATGAGTGTGAAGCGGTACCTAAAGAACTTCCCACATTTGCCACACTCATAAGGCCTTTCTCCAGTGTGAACTCTCTGATGAACAATGAGCGAGGAGCTGTCCATAAAGAATTTGCCACATTCTCTGCACTCATAAGCCCTTACTCCAGTGTGGATTTTCTGGTGCTCAACAAGTTTATGTTTGCGGCTGAAAGCTTTCCCACATTCACTGCACTCGTAAGGCCGTTCTCCGGTGTGGATTTTCTGGTGCTCAACGACTTTGTCTTTGCGGCTGAAGGCTTTCCCACATTCTCCACACTCAAAAGGCTTTTCGCCGCTGTGGATTTTCTGATGCTCAACAAGTTTATGTTTGCGGGTGAAGGCCTTCCCACATTCACTGCACTCATGTGGCTTCTCTCCAGTGTGAACTCTCTGATGTCTAATGAGTGTAGAGCGATTCCTAAAAAAATTTCCACATTCACTGCAACCATAAGGCCTTTCTCCTGTGTGGATTTTCTGGTGACCAACGAGTTGGGACAGTCTAAGGAAAGCCTTCCCACACTGGCTGCACTCAAAAGGCTTCGGCCTGGTGTGAATACCCTGGTGGTCACCGAGGCCAGGTATCTGTGTAAGACATCCTCCATGTTTTGGGTTCTCGTAACGCTGACCTTCATCGTGGCCCTTCTGGCGCTGATGCAGGTGGGACTTTCTAAGGAAGGCCTTCCCACAATCTCTGTACTCATGAAGCTTTTCTCCAGTGTGGATTTTCTCATGGTCAACAAGTACATGTTTATGACTGAAGGTTTTCCCACACTGAGTGCACTTATAATAACTCTGTTCATTTTGAAAGGTCTCTCCACCTGCTGTGTCCCAGTGTGGCCTTCCTACAATGTGAGGAACCTGCTGCTGGAGCAGGCCTGAGCTGGTTGGGAAGTCCTTCCCATCTTCACTGGACGTAAAGGTCACCTCTGCCATGTGACCTTTGCAGTTCCTCACAAATAAAGGCCTCCCCTCATTACTTCTGGGAAGTTCCGCTCTAATCTGATGCTTTTGGGGCTGGTAATGCTTTCCCCCACAAGTGTGCAGGCCTTGCTCCGGATGCTCAGCTCTGTCCTGCTCAGGCAAGTGCAAAAGGCCTTTCAGGAGTGAGCTACACGTCACACAGGGCTGGGCATCCTGGACGGATGGGCCTGGCTTTGGAGTCCTGACCTGTGACACTCCTACAGAAACATCGTGCTCTGAAGGGGCCTCCTGGTCCCAGATTCCATGCCAACAACCTAGAAGCAGAGAAATGCTAGTCAAGTGCACGCTGACCTTATTGGGACGAGGCAGCCCCACCGGGAATGCACGTCAAACACACCCAGGGATGAGGCCAGGGGGACTCGAGACAGTGAGAGGAAGGCCTCTGCAGAGCTCAGCCTCACAAGCACCCATGATGGGACAGTCTTGACTCTGGGCAAGGACACAAGGAAGGAGTGAGTACAGGGAGGAGAGACGGGCTCCACAACTCTCTCCTCTGCAAACGACTTTCAACAAGGCCATGGCTGCCAATGACTGGTGAGCACTGGGTAGAAGACTGAGTCCACACCCAGAAATTATGATGGCAACACAGCAGCTGGTGTTCAGAGACTATTTAAAGACAGGTGCAGGGGCACCTGGGTGGCTCAGTCAGTTAAGCAGCCGACTTCAGCTCAGGTCATGATCTCACGGTCTGTGAGTTCGAGCCCCGTGTCGAGCTCTGTGCTGACGGCTCAGAGCCTGGAGCCTGTTTCAGATTCTGTGTCTCCCTCTCTCTCTCTGCCCTTCCCCTGCTCACACACTGTATCTAGGTCTCTCAAAAATAAATAAAAACTTAAAAAAAAAAAAATTAAAGACAGGTGCAGCCGTCACAATACCTCAGGGTAGATCACATGTCAAAGGTACTGCAAAGCGAGGAGAAGGGAAAGGATGACAGGGGAAAGCCACAAAAGTTGGGGAGCCGGGGAGTACAAGGTTAGACATGATGATGGGAAAGAACCGGTAGAAATAAGGTGTGACCATGCTCCCTGGCATCACATGATGGTAAACCCAGCTGTGACAACACACCCACTCCCAACTCCCAGCCCCAGACATTTCCTGTTGCCACTGATGGAGTAAGGTCCACGCCGTCAGGCATCCAGGCCACTCCAATTCTTCAACATGGGTACTCACAGGGGCTCTGGAATGCGCCACCCTAGATGAAATGCAGGAAGACAGAGTGGACAGCATGGCCCCCAGAATGACTGATCCAACACATGACATCCCACATTCTAAAACCAAAAGGGCTTCAGAAGAGGGTCTCACAGAACCAGTGGTCTCTACGAGTAGAGAGCACATTAGTGGCTGAAAGTTCTGACACAGGCGTGCCCCTAAGAAACATCAACAGGGAGGGGAAGGCCTGAGCACAGAGGCCCTGTGCTTCTGAACAGAATAACCTGACCAAGGACAAGCAAGGGGATTTCCCAAACTTGGAGCAGAAGTGCCCGCAGCCCGGACCTGGCTCCTGTAAACGTGTGCTAAGAAACCAGAAGGGAGTAGTGCCCATGGTGTGATTGTGGGAAAGCCAGAGCTCCTAACCCCAGGGAAAGGGGAAAGCCGGAGCTGAGCCCCAGACACGGGAGTGGGTGCGAGGGCCTTACCTACGGACAACAAAAGGGCAAAGGTCTCCAGCATCACACTGCGGTACAGGCATCTCTGACCCTCATCGAGGATCCCCCACTCCTCCTGGGAGAAGTTCACAGCCACGTCTGTAAAAACCACAAGCCCCTGCCAAAGCGGGGAAGGGTCAATCGATGTGCAGCTTCTCTCTCCAGAATGTTCATACTCCCACTTCCTTCCATCCCTCCTTGCCCTCCACCCCGACGTCCCAGTGGGGAGGAGATCAGGGTCTAGTGGCGCTGGTGCCTGCCCTCTCCTCACTGTCACCGAGCACTCACCACAAAGCAAAGATCATGTGCCCTGACCCGAGCTCCCAGACAGCTGACCTCCTTCGTGGAGGTGCTTCGACACCTCCTGCACACTGCTGACTCCTCAGGAGCCGTTCAGACTCCTCGCCTGCATCGCCCATGGGCACGCCGCCCACAGCTACTCTGCTTTCTCATCTGCCTTTGTGACGTCCATCACCACCATCCAGGCTCCCGGAAGAGACTGAAATCTCCTTCTTCCCCTTCCTGCCTCTACAACCTAACGATGCCCCCTCTGGAAACTGATGTGTGGCTACATCACAGTGCACTCGCCGGCCACCATCTCTGGCTGGCAACCTGGAAGCCTCCCCTGAACTCCAGACCCTCGGATCTGACTGCCGACTAGGTGCCTCTAGATGGGAGTCTCTGGAATATCTGTGATATCAGTGACAAAACCTGACTTTCCCGTCTCCACTGACAGAATATCTGTCCTCCCAGAGAAAGCCAAAATCCTTGGGGCTGCCCCTGACGTCCCCTTCCATCTCGTCCCCCTGCACTCTTGCTCTCCACATCACTGAACGTGGGCTACTCAGTCCGGAACACATCCAGAAGGCAGCCGGTCCTCTACCTCCACAGCCTCCAGCCCTGTGCAGCCATCAGCAGAGGTCACCTGCACAGTCCCAGGAGCCCTGACCTGGGCCACTATACCCACCTTCGTCCAGGCTCTCCTGCACACTGCAGCCGCAAGCAGCCTGTGAGGATCGGGGTAGGGTCACCTGGCTCCTCTGCTCAGAACCTTCTCCTACTTCCTTCAGATTAGGGACCGACCACCTCAGGCTGTAACTGTGGACCTGATAACTGTGTACGCTCCAACACTCCCCCCACTGCCCCATATTCCCACCATAGGTAAGAGCCTTGCAGTTCCCTGAGCATTCCAACTCTCTCTCACCCCCATCACTTGAACATTCTGGATTCTGTGCCCAGGACACCCGTCCACATCTTACCCCATCGGTTGTCACAAATGGGCAACGCTCCATAGAATCCAGGGCTGAGTTCAACACCCTGGGCTTTGGTGAGACCACAGGGACTTTAGGCCCGAGGGAGGGAGGACAGGTGAACCACCTCAAGACACCATCATTCTTTACTTGGAAGTGGCAAAATCATTACGGTGACAATTGGGGTGGATGAAGGTCTGTCACATCCTCCATTCACCTGTACAGGGTCCATAAGCATTTCTGCAAATGCCATGGGAACCTGTGGGAAGAGGGAGGCCATGAGAAAGGGGCAACCATGGTAGGATCCTACAGGCTGAACTGGACCCCCCCTACCCCTGCCCTGCCCTGCCCTGGAGCAGAGTGCTCTCAGCCTGACAACCTAAGCTCTCAGCTCCTCTGATTTCAGAGCCGCTCTTACCAGGGATTTGGCTCTGCAGAAGGACTGAACCTCCAAAGCCTCAATTCCTTTCCTGTAAAATGGAGTAAAAATGGCCCCCACGTCGCCGAGCTGGTAACAGTATTCGACAGAACTGATGCACACTAACTATCCAGAGTTAACAATCCTGTATGTTTTCGTTGCAAATAAAGGGATAGAGTTCGTAAAATGTGGATTTGGTGATTATTTTTGCTTAAGGTTTTCAAAAGATGTGATATATAACGTTCTATTGTTAGCAAATACCACAGATAAATTAACTTTGCAATTTTTATAAAGTGTTGCCCTGCTTAATTTATCAAATGCGTTCATTTCTAATTGCCTACAAATGCGTACATATTTAGATAAATGTTGCTTAGCTGATGTCTTAATCAAAAAATGTTTCATACATTCTGAATCTAGTGAGCTGTAGGGAGAGTCAGAGCAGGCAGCTCAGCTACTCCTCCTTTCAGCAAACAAGGCTACCTGCTATATGACCGCTGAAGGGCGATGGCAGGACCCCTTGCCTGGAGCACTCCTGTCTTCCTCTTGCCCTCAAGGGTGGAGGTGGCCAGACAAAAGTGCCCCCGTCTGGGAACCATCAGCTCCACAAATCTGGCTATTTCTTTGCCCCACAGGGACTGTCCCCCAGGATCACCACCTCAGGGCTGAGAATCTCTACCTCGGTTTCCACCCAGGCCAGAAAAACTCACCATACCCAGGCATTCTTTTCTAAACACAGCCCAGAATACCTTCTTCGTCAGGTACACTCCTTCACGGAGGGAGCATCAGGGATGCTGAATCCCCTGCGGGCTCAAATCCTCAGCTCTCCTGACAATACAGAGCCCACCAGTAATAACGACCTTAAGACTCCCTCCTCGGTCGGATCCTCAGGCCAGGCTCTGGTGTGGTGCACACACTGTACAACCTTGGACAGCTCCAGCAAAGCCTCCTTCCTGGTCCTCCAGACCTTCAAGTTCACATACCCATGTGACGTCCCCACCCTCAGATTCATCATCGACATGTGCAAAACCGAACTCATGATCTCCCCGAAACCTGCCCCCTGGGATCGCTTCCCCATCTCCGTTCTTTCAGATGTTTAGGCAAGGAAACCTTGACTTGGTCCTTCACTCCCCACTTGTGCTCACAGCTATCTGTGATGCAGCAGGAAATCCCGTCGGCTCTGCTGCAGCCGACTCTCTGCAGAATCTCCTCGCATCTCCCTCCACCTCCGCCACCACTGCCACCACCCTGACTGCTCAGGAGTGCCCTGCTCTGGTCTCCTCAGCAGCCTCCTCGCCACCGTTCTGCTCTCCGTTATCCTAACCTACCTCTGGGCGTGCACCTCCCACCCCCGCCCCCTGGGCCCTCGACCCGGCTCCGAGGATGCCACCTCCCCACGCTGCGCCTGCGGGCGACACCTCGCCCCGCCCCCTGGGCCCCAGGCCCGGACTCAGGAGCCCCTGCGGGACCTGCCACGCCCCACCGCAGGGGCAGGACCGAGACCCCGAACTAGGACGTCCTCGGCTCCAGTCCCCGGGGCCTGACTGCGGGGAGCCGAGCGGGAGGGGAGCGTGGGGTCGGACCGCTGAGGGCCCGAGGGTCGCGGCACGCACCTGCGCTGGCTTCACCGGCGCGGCCTCCGCCTCCGACCAGTAGCAGGGGCGGGGTGGGACGCGACGGGCAACCGGGCGGGGACAAGGGCGCCTCGCAGCCGCCTCTACGGCGGGGGCAGGGCCTCTTTCCGCGCTTTCCATTCACGTTGTTCGGGACTGAGGACTCGCGACCCCAAGCCAAGGAACAGTCCCGGGAACCACAGAGAAACCGGACACCACAAAAGCGCCGCCGGAAGTCCCGCCCCCACGCGATGCGCACGCACGAAAACGGCACTTGGTTAAGCCCCGCCCAGGCGAGGGCAGAGGGCCTCTAGCCACCGTCCCCGCTTCACGGGCTTCCAGGTAATGTAGCGTCCACGCCGTTACTGCGCAGGCTCAGAACGTTGGTCGTTCCTGACTGGATAAAGGCCCAGAAAGAATATGAGGAGCTCTGGGAAATAGCGTTCCGTGTTCTAAAGGAGGCGGGGCTTGCTTGTTCTTAAAGGGGCGGTACCCAGCTGTCCTCGGAGTGCAGCGTAGAGCAAGTTAGAAATGTCCAGGGGCATGTTGTTTCAAACTCCGTGAATCGCAGCACATTCCCCGAAGGCTGCACATAGGAAGGGACACAGCATGCCATAAAATCGGCGTCCAGGGCCAGGTGGCTCAGTCCATTAAGCATCAGACTTCGGCTCAGGCCATGATCTCTCTGGCCGCTGGTTCGAGCCCAGGTCGGGCTCTATGCTGACCGCTCGGAGCCTGGAGTCCGCTTCAGATTCTGCGTCTCCCTTTCTCTTTCTGCCCCTTCCCCGCTCATGCTCTATCTCTGTCTCTCAAAAATAAATAAACGTTAAAAAAAAAAAAAGTTATTTGGGTCCCCTCATAGCTCTTAGTTATCTTGTTGCTTGGGAGGGACGTGTACACTGACTTTTTGGAGTTCTTTCTTGGGCTTCAATAGTTTCAATAAGAAAGCTTCCAGACGAGAGCTGTGATGGGGAAGTTAGAGGAGGGGTGTCAGGCTGCACTGAAGTACTTAGAAAGGGTGACAGTGTGTCTCTAATTCCCAAAGAAGACATTTTTCCTGCCTGTATAGTCACTGATGGTGTTGCAGTACTTTTATTCAGATATTTATTACTGTATTTCTGAGATACATTCCATTTCTTTTAAGATCTGAAACCTATCTGAAAAGAGAAAGACTTAGCACATGCCAATTTCTGCCTGAACAAACAGTGCATGCCTTCTTGACCATTTGATCGTGTGTCCAAAGGAGCATCTTATCCCTGAGATAAAGATTTGAGTATTCACAATTTCATCTATTTGCTGGGAAGTGATCACCATTTCATCTGTAATTGCAGCAGTAGTGAATGCACAGGGGGTTGATATTCTCTCTGGAAAAACACTTGTGAAATGGGTATTACTGAATGCTATTAAAAATTGTTTTGTAATTTTTCAAGGCGAGTGGCAAAAATCATTCTAGAGAAATGTATCTGTGACAAGTGGCGGGGGGGAAAGTTAAGATCTCAGTGAAGTTTGAGCAGGAGCCACTGAGTTGAGAGGTCAGAGAATGGAGCTGAGACTGTAGCTTGCTGAAACCTTAGCTACATTCATGGTTTGGTCCCAAAATGTGATTTTTTTTTTTTAACTTTACTTATTATGAGAGAGAAAGTGTGAGTGGGGGAGGGGCAGAGAAAAAGGACAGAGAATCCCAAGCAGGCTCCACACCACCAGCACCGAGCCTGACATAGGGCTTGAACTCATGAACCGTGAGATCATGATCTGCCCCAAGGTCGTGTTCTTGACCAAATGAGTTGCCCAGGTGCCCCGATTTTTATTACTTGAAAATATTGTGCATTAACAGCCTGTAGGGAGAGGAAAACACAATGTTAAGAAAGGGTTGCCAGAAAGATAAAAAGGAATAGGGAAGTTGTGCTATTGTGT
The DNA here is from genome assembly GCA_030068075.1 of Paguma larvata. Classification (NCBI taxonomy): domain Eukaryota; kingdom Metazoa; phylum Chordata; class Mammalia; order Carnivora; family Viverridae; genus Paguma; species Paguma larvata. Next base: position 5,442,602 of record CM057841.1, on the reverse strand, counting down.
ATTTACTGATCTGCAAATGTTCAATGAGCACGTGTAAAGGGTTGCAGGCACAGTAGTAGGTGCCTGGCACACAAAAGGGATAGAATTGACTGCTGCTCTGTATATACAGCACATGTCCTTTGTCCTGTGTCAATGCTGTCAGGACATTGTATATATTCTGTATTTAGCTTTATATTAATTACAAAAAGTCAGCAGTTACAGCTATTTTTCACACTGTAATTGGCAGTTAAATTACTTAGTGGCAACATTAGCTCAAAATCAAAGCTCCATAACTGACCTTCTGGAAAATGCCCTATGGTCTTTCCTGCTGGTTTAGCTGAGGTAGAACCAAGGAGGGGACTAAGATTTGAAGTGCTTATTTTTAATATTCAGGGAAGGAAAAGAGTGTCCTTTGGCCAAATTCCAAAGTTGTGAACAAGAAACCAAAGTGTATTAGAGATAACTTCAGATGACCTCTGAAAGCCAGCCAGTCAACAACAGCCTCACCCCAGCAACTCAACTTCTGAAAATTAGCAGATCATCGTTCGTTCCAAGCTTCCAAGATTCAGTCAATCCATCCGGGCCCCAGTCCTGAAAGACAGCCAGTCAGTGGCAGCCCCAGGCATAGGCAACAGTCCATCAGCAGGGGCATCACTTCAGCACCCCTGCTTCTGAAAGTCAGTCAACAGTAGGGGACCACAGCAACAACTGAAGCCCCCATCAATTCTGAAACACGCCTGTTTCTAAAAGTCCAATTCCTGAATGCCAGACTTGCCAAAAACTGGATGAGAGTAGCTCTGGCTTTCTTTGAGGTGATTTCCTGACAACTAGAACTCTCCCTTGCAGGCACACAGATAATTCTTTTTTCTTTCTTTCTTTCTTTCTTTTTCTTTTTGTATTGCATACCAAATTCAATTTATTGTTAATTCACAAGTTTGCAAACTTTTTAAGGGTTAATACTGTATGTAACATACACTTAGTTATGAGTTTGGACTTGTGAATGACAAATTGACACGGACTTGAGATTGAAAAGACAATGTTTCTTGCCTAAGTTGCTATTACCCATTTTGGGGTGTATACTGAATAAAAAATTGCCAAAATGCAAGTATAAATTTTGTAATGAAACTCCTGAAGAGTAGATATGTATTAAATGTGGTGAGAATCCTCTTCAAGGTCTTTGTGTGGTATGTGATTGTTATGTAATATGGAAAATGAATAGATGTAAATCAACATTACTAACAGTTAAGCATGAGGGGTGTATGAGTTATTCAACTAATATAAACATAAGTGAAAAAATTTTAAGAGAAATTCAGATTAAGAAAATAATTATAGGAGAGGTTGTAAGAACTTCCACACTGTATATTGTGATTAGTCCCCGGCTCATGCGACTGCAGAACCTGTGTCTCACTAGTCACTATTCAGTGGACAGGAACAAGATAAATCGGGTGTGCCCACTGCAGAAGTTGTTTCATCTATGACATTTATCATGAAAGCCCCACTGAGATCTGCTCTGCACTGCCGGTCCTAGCAGATCCCAGCCTCTCACCTAGTGCCATACCCACATATCTGTCCCTTGTGCCTTGTTAAGGGCAAGTCAAATCTTTGAAGATTTGGGAAATCTGCTCTCTTCATGTTGAGTTTCTTGGCGTTTCATTCTGTTTGATATCTGAGTTTTGTTGGTCGTTCCCAGTTGTTTGGGATCCCAGTGGATCAGGCCATTCTTCTTCATACCTTTTTGCTGTCTTTTGAGTGTTTTTTTTTTTTTTCTGTGCTAAAAGTTTGTTGTCCTAAGAACTTGAATCATAGGGTAGAACACAGGCATCGCCATATTGCTGGCAAGCCTGTGGTTCAGTCGGCTTCACAGACCAGTGTTTGCAGATCTCACTGTACTGACAACTGTCTGGACAAACTTTGGTGCAGGATACCAATTAAACGACTGAGGTCTCCTTCCACCTTAATTTTTTTTTTGTTTATTTTGTTTTTTTGTATTGAGAGCTGGACTATAATCTAGTGAGAGAATTCTCTGGTTATCCACATGCCAGGGGCACAGATGGTGGGTCTGTGGTTTAAAGCAGCCAATCAGTAGGTTGAGGTTTAGAGGTCCACACGTATTATATTCCTACCAGCCATTGTCTGCTCTTGTGAGGTGGTCTAGGTCTAAACCCTCTCCTCTCCCATGAAAAACTCCTGCATTTTATATGCATTCCTGTCCCAATCCTAATACTTGAGCCAATCTTTCTAAATATTATAACTGCACCATGGGCATTTGGGCCTTTAGTGGTCACTCTGGGGGGACATTTGATGTGTTAAGGAAAGAAGACTTCTCAGACCCAATGGATTGTATTGTTTTTATGAATATACAGATGCCTTCAAATTAAATTCTGAGTCAAAAGTTGCATCACTAGAAGATTCTTTGGGCAAAATTAATGAGCCATTTGACAAACTTCGGCAGTAAAAAAGGAGACTCATTCCCTTGGTAAATCCTCCCTCCTTGTCCTCTAGTTGCTTCCCCATATCCAGCTCTCCCTTCCCCCTTATCCTTCTGTTCTCTCTCCTTTGGCACCTCACCCCCCTACTGTCCCCTTTGTTCAGGGCCCCCATATTTTCCCAGCGACTCCCTTAAAACCCCAAATGCCACCTACTGCTAAACATCCACCCCTCCCATGAGTCAGGCATGCAGGAAACTATAAAATTTAAGCCTTGGACTTGAGCTGAATTAAGAGGTACAACTAAAGATTCCCTTCAACCCAAATAAGACCACCAACTATTCATAAAAGAACTTAGAATTCTTTATAGTGCTTACAAACCAAGGTCACCTAACTTATATGACTTTGTATATATGTTGGTTGGGAACCTAGGTGCCAAATCATGAATTGTAAAAGTTGATTGGACTGACCTGGCAAAGGGCCAACAGGAGTCCTCTTTCCAAAGGTCATGAAATGGCCAGAAAAGTAAGTCCAAGTCTCTTAAAACCCATACTTGAAGTATTTATAACAGAAGTCGATGATACCAAAATTATTTTAAAAAGATGAAGCCAAAGATTTTCAATACAGACTAGAAAAATACCTTCTTACAACATTTGGGAGTTACAGTGGTGCTGACGTAACAGCTAACGTAAAATGATGTCATTTTATCAATGGCATTAAACTCGAAGTTAGACACCTAATCTGAAAACAGAAATTAGAATAATAAATAGTCCCTTTAGCTGATCTACAACACATAGCAGTACATTTTGAAAGGGCTTTAGAATAAAAACAAGACAGGAGCCAATGTAAATCATGTCTCTTCGGGTCAAACAGCTGATGGCCCACTTCCCAATCAACCGTGTATTGACAAAGTCACTTGTAGATATTGCAAATAGAAGGAACACTGGGGAAAAGCTTGTCCTATCTTATGAAACAAAATCCAAGAAAAAGAAAATGCCCTCAAGTCAGATCAGTGAGGGTGCTCTGAGGAAGGAAAAAGTGCCTTAAGCACTCAAGGTGGATTAATTACCGATGGTCATCCTGACCAATTCCTGATTGATATGGGGGTTACTCTTGCTACACTAAACACTGACAGCTTTGCTAAGTCTCTTCCTCAGAAGGTAAGATATTTAAAATAACCAATAGATTTCCTCCCATTTCAAACCTTAATTATAACACTTGGACCCTTGAATGAGAAATTAAAAGCATTCCTCCTGCTCTGGGATACCACCCCTGCAAATTTAATAGGGACTTATTAAATCACTTATTATCAAATATCCTATGAATAAATGGAGAAATTACAAGGGAATATTTAAAAATATAAATATTTTGAGCTAGATAAAGGTAAAAATGCCACATATAAAAATCAATGTGACACAGCTAAAGTAAATGATTAGAGGTAAATGTACAATTTTAACAGCTTATTACAAAAGAAGATGTCGACAACTTTAGCTTCTAAGTTAAAAACAAAAAACAAAACAAAACAAAAAAACAAGAAGACCAAACTAACCCCAAACCAAGGAACAAAAAGAAAAACAAAATTCACTAAATTAGAAAATAGAAACACACACAGATACACAAAACCCTGATAACTAAACCAGACAAAAACACCAAAAAAGACAATTATAGGCCAATATCCCTGATGATCATACATGCAAAAGTCCTCAACAAAATATTAACAAATCAAATTCGACAGTAACTTAAAAGGGTCACACACCATGATCCTTCCAGGGATGCAAGGAGGATTCAATATCAGCAAATCAATCAACATGATACACCACATTAACAAAATAAGGAATGGAAATCCTATGATCATCTCGGTAGGTGCAGAAAAAGCTTTGGACAAAATTCAACATCCGTTTATGACAAAAACTCTCAACAAAGTGAATGTAGAGGAAATGTACTTCAACATAATAAAGGCCATAGATGAAAAACCCACAGCTAACATCATACTTAACAGTGAAAAGTTGAAAGCTTTTTCTCTAAGATCAGGCACAAGACAAGGATGCCCACTCTTGCCACTTGTAGTCAATTAGTATTGGAAGTCCTAGCCACAGAAATTGGACAAGAAAAAGAAATAAGAGACATGAAAACTGGAAAGAAATTCTGTCAGTATGTCGAATGACATACTGCATATAGAAAACCTTAAAACCTCTACCCAAAAACTAGTAGAATAAATGAAATCAGTAAACTTGCAGGATTCATAATCAACATACAGAAATCTGTTGCATTTGTATACAGTAATAGCAAACTATCGGAAAGTTAAGAAAACAATCCCATTTACAATTGTATCAGAAAGAATAAAATAATAAATTTAACAAAAGAGATGAAAAGCCTATACTCTAAAAACTATCAAGACACTGAGGACAGAAATTAAAGACAACACAAATAAATGGAAGATAATCCATGCTCATGGATTAGAAGAACTAACATTGTTAAAATGTCCATACTACCCAAAGCAATCTACAGATTCAATGCAATCCCTTTCAAAATACCAATGGTATTTTTCACAGAACAAATAATCCTAAAATTTGCATGGAACCATAAAGGACCTCAAATAGGCAAAGCAATCTTGAGAAAGAAAACCCAGGCTGGAGATATGATGCTCCCAAATTTCAAACTGTACTACAAAGCTAAAGTAGTCAAAACAATATGATACAGGCACAACAACAGACACCTAGATCAATGAAACGGAACAGAGACCGCAGAAATAAACCCACACTTACATGGTCAATTAATCTATGACAAAGAAAACAAGAATACAGAATGAAGAAAAGACAGCCTATTTAATAAACAGTATTGGGAAAACTGGACAGCTACATGAAAAAGAATGAAATTGGACCACTTTATTATTTAAAAAAATTTTTTTAATGTTTATTTATTTTTGAGAGACAGAGAGACAGAGTATGAGCAGGGGAAGGGCAGAGAGAGGGAGATACAGAATCTGAAGCAGGCTCCAAGCTCTGAGCCATCAGCACAGAGCCCGATGCGGGGCTCGAACTCACAGACTGTGAGATCATGACCTGGGCTGAAGTCGGCCGCTTAACCAACTGAGCCACCCAGGCGCCCAGGACCACTTTGTTATACCATACCCAAAACTAAACTCAAAATGGGCTAACAACTTAAATATAAAACCTGAAACTATAAAACTCCTGGAAGAAAACATAGGCAGTAAGCTTGTTGACATTGGTCTTAGCGATATGTTTTTCAGTATCTCCTCAAGTAATGACAACAAAAGCAAATATAAATAAGACACCAACTTGGGGCATCTGGGTGGCTTAGTTGGTTAAGTGTCCGACTTTGGCTCAGGTCATGATCTCACGGTTTGTGGGTTTGAGCCCCACATCAGGCTCTGTGCTGATAGCTCATAGCCTGGAATCTGCTTCAGATTCTGTGTCTCCTGCTCTCTCTGCCTCTCTCCTGCTCGTGCTCTCTCAAAACTAAATAAACTTTAAAAATTTTTTAAAAAGAGACCAAACTAAAAATCTTTTGCACAGCAAAGGAAACCATCAACAACAACAAAATGGTAACGTACTGAGTGGGAGAAGATATTACAAACTATATATTCAATAAGGGGTTAACATCCAAAATATATGAAGAACCCATAAAATTCACTATCAAAAACAAAAAACACAACAATCTGACTTAAAAATGGGCAGAAGACCTGACATTTTTCTAAAGATGACTTACAGATAGAGAACAGCAGATAAAAAGATATTCAACATCACTAACCACCAGGGAAATGTAAATCAAAACCACGAGATAAACTCACATCTGTCAGAAGAGCTATTATCAAAAAGACCAGAAAGAAGTATTGGCAAGGATGTGGAGAAAAGGGAATACTTGTGCACTATTGGGGATGTAAATTGGTGCAGCCACTATGGAAAACTGTATGAAACTTCCTTAAAAAATAGAAATACCATATGGTCTGGCGATTCCACTTCTAGGTATAAATCTAAAGAAAGTGAAAGCACTATTTCAAAGACATATGCTCCCCTATGTTCATCGCAACATTGTTTACAATAGCCAAGATATGGAGGCAAACTAGATGTCCACTGATGGACGAATGGATAAAGATGTGGTATGTGTGTGGAGATATACATTTATCACTATCTTTTTAATGATCTCTCTATATAGATATCTATAGCTATCTATCCACCTATCTATATGGAGAGTAATACAATATTACTCAGCCATAAAAAAGAATGAAATCTTGCCATCTGTGACATGGATGGACCTAGACAGTACCATGCTAAGTGACATAAGTCACACGAAGAAAAATACCATATGATTTCACTTACATGTGGAATCTAAAATTCAAAACAAATGAACAAACAAAACAGAAACAGACTCCTAAATACAGAGAACTGATGACAGCCAGAGAGAAGACGGGTGACGACAGATGAAAAAGGCAAGAGGATTAAGAGGTATAATCTTCGTGTTATAAGATAAACAAACACAGGATGCAATCTAGAGCACAGGGAATACAGTCGATAATATTTTAACAGCATTGGACAATGACATAGAGTAACTAGTCTTGTGGTGACCATTTGTGACATATATGAATATTGAATAAATATATTGTACACTTGAAACTAATATGATATTGTATGTCAATTATTCTTCAGTTTAAAATAAAACAATAAAACAAAAAATTTGTTCAAAAGATCAACGAAATTGACAAAATTTTAGATAGGCAAAGAAAAAAATTAACTATAGTGGGAATGAAGATACTACTGACCCTCTAGACATTAAAAGTATCCTAAGGGAATATCATAAAAATCATTTTTCTCCCAAATTATAACAATTTAGTTGAAATGGAAAAATTTCTAAAAGGACACCAATTATCCCAAACTGACACAAGTAGAAAATCTATATAGGACTATACTAAGTAAATTTTGACTGAAAATTGATTGAAAGTCTTCCCAAAAGAAAATCCCAGGTTTACGGGCCTTCACTAAGGAATTCTAATAAATATTTAAAGCAATATCACTAATCATTCAAAAACTCTTCCATTATTCCAGAAAATAAAGGAGAAAAACACTCCCAACTTTTTCTATGAGGTCAGGATTCCTCTGATAGCAAAGTCACACAGAGCTGTTACAAGAAATATCCAAACTTTAACTCTCATCAATATAGATGCAAAATGTATTAACAAAGTATCAGAAAACTGACATGGCAACATATACAAAGGATTATACATCATGACCAAGTGAGATTTGTCCCAGGAAATGCAAGGTTAGTTTGACATCTGAATATCAATGGATTATACTATATGAACAAGACCCCTCCCCACAAAGAACCCACCCCATGCCCACAGGGTTATCTCAATAGATGGAAAAAATTGGAACAGAGTCTAGAAATAGATCAGCAGAAACACAGTCAACTGATTGTTGAAAGAGAAACAAAGGCAATTCAGTAAAGGATAGTCTTTTCACCAAAAATGGTGCTGGAACTACTAGACATCTTCAGGGTTTTTATTTTTTTTCAATATTTATTTATTTTTGAGGGAGAGAGAGAGAGAGAGAGAGAGAGAGAGAGAGGGAGAGGGATCATGAGTGGTGGAGGGGCAGCGAGAGAGGGAGACACTGAATCCGAAGCAGGCTCCAGGCTATAAGCTGTCAGCACATAGCGCAATGGCGGGACTCCAGCTCATGAACCATGAGATCATGACCTGAGCCGAAGTCGGATACTTAACCAACTGAGCCACCCAGGTTCCCCTCAACATGTTCATGTTTAAAAAAATGATCTAGATACAGAATTTATACTTGCACAAATATTTTCTCAAAATAGATAACAGACCTAAATGCAAAACACAAACCACAAAACACCTATATGATGATAACATTGGACACTGAACCTTGGATTTGGCAATGGCTTTTTATGTACAACACTAAAAATACAATTCTTGGAAGAAAAAGCAGGTGATCTGGACTTGATTAAAATTAAAATTCTGCTCTGCAAGACAGTGTGAAAAGAATATGAAAACAATACTTATGTGTCATTGGGGAATTTCAAATTAAAGTAACAATGATACACCCTTACACACCTATTAGAATGGCTGAACTCCAAAACACCGACACCACCAAATGCTAATGAGGCTGTAGAGCAACAGAAACTCTCATTCATTGCTGGTGGGAGTGCAAAATGGTACGCCACTTTGGAAGACTGTTTCTTACAAATCTAAACATACTCTTCCTGTATGACCCACCAAATCACACTCCTTGGCTTGAACCCAAGAACTGAAAACTTACATCCACCCAAAACCAACACACAAATGTATACTGCAGGTTTCTTCATAATTGTCAAACTTGGAAGCAACCAGGAAGTCCTTCAGTAGGTGAGTAGATACACAAACTATCTGTATCTATCTAATGAAATGTTATTAAGTGATAACTTGTAGACAAATCTTCAGAACAGCTTTATTTTTTAACAGTCCCAAACTGGAAACAACTCAAACATCCACTAGTAGCTGAATGGATAAAAACCAACTGTTGTATATTCAAACAGTGGAATAATACTCAATATAAATGAATAAACTATTGATACTTGCAATGAGATGGATTCATCTCAAAATAGTTATGGATAGTGACAAGGGCTAGAATCCCAACTCCCCAGGAAATATATACCATAGGATTCTGTCTATATAAAATTCTAGAAAATGCTCGCTGCTGCCTATGAATTGTGGAAAAGGGTATTAAACAGACTGAGATAAAAGGATTATAAAGCAATACAAGGGATCTTTCAGTTGTGTTGAGTATGCTCATTACCTTGATTGTGGTGATGGTTTCACAGGTATATACACATGCTGAAACACGTTTCATACTTTAATATGTGTAGTTTATTTCATGTCAATCATACCTCAACAAAGTTTTTGAGAATTAAGTGTTCTCCATAAAGTCCACATTTATTGTCCCTCTCAGAAAGTCACACCTGGAAACTATTTTGGTTCTACCATATCCCTCTCCCCATGGTTTAGGAGGATGAACCCCTGCCTCAATGGCAGCAGAAACTGGAGAGCAATGAAATCCATGTCCACTTCAGGCACCGGGAATTCTAGCTGAGTCAGAGAAGCCCTACCCTTGGATCTCTCCTTTGTCAGTGCTGAGGTTCCTGCCTGTGTAGTGATGGCCACAACATCAACAGCCTAGGGACGTACAGGAATCCAGAAACCTTTAGACACGGACAGTGGCCTTGGCCGCAGGAGATACAGACGTCTGAAGGTCCTGAGAAGTTCTATACACTCTTGTCCCTCAACAAGCACATGGACATTTGTAGATGCCTCCTTGAGAAGAGATACATATCCTCTCATTTGCCACATTCATCCCCACTCCATTACCTCAGTGTTTCTGTACCTGTTATGATCCCTGCCTTGCCCTGTGGACCTTCCAGGCAATAACACTTGCCTGTGGGATTCTGGATATCAGGGATATCAGGGATATCAGGCTCTGGCTGATCCAGGAGACAGAAATCCCTGAAAAGTGCTGGGAAATATGGGAAATTCCCTAGGAACGAGAGACCCAATTCATGTTGTTTCCAGAGCCCTGGGGATTTTCATACCAACTATGCCCTCCTCAAAATGAACTCTGGGCTCACAGGAAATCTGCCTTCCAGGGCACAGGATGAGGCACCCAAAGCTCTTCACTCTTTTCTAGCAAAGCTTTGGGCAACAATGGAAATTAGGCCAACAAGACCGAGATTTGTTCTCTGCCGTCCCGCTGACCCTTCTAAGGGACATAAGGTTAGTGCGGACAAAAGGTGTTCCTCCCTTCATGTTGGAAGAACCCAAATTTTTCTCAATCCATTCCACACAGTGAAGAGACCCCCCATCCCCACCCCAACAATGCACACGAGTATCACTGCACAGATCAGAGCAGCATGGGGCCAGCAGTTCTAAAGTTAGGTGATGTGGAAGCAAAATGAATGAGTCATGGTTATTCTGTCTACAGTCAACATTGTTCATAATGACAAATCCTGTCTGGAAATCCCCAGCGGACTCCAGTTCAAATCCTTTTGACCACAGCTGGATCATGTCTACTCAGAATCCAGTCATGGGGGAGGAAGCGAGGACCTCACTGGGCTCAGAACACTCACGATTCCCTCCAGGGAACAGGAGAGAGAGCACAGGGGTCTGCCTTCCCTGAGCATGTCGGAGTGACTGACACTCACTGTGGGACCTTGACGGCTGGTAGCAAAGAGATGGCTTCTGCTGCAGGCACTGGCAGTGAGAGAACTCTGTCAAGAGCCCTGGGTAGTTTAGAAAGTGCAGTGTACCTCATGAAAGCTTCCCACCTACGTGGTTATTACCAGGAATGTCCTCATGATACACGTACGAATGATGGCTGATGGTTCCCTCACAAAGGGTACTCACAGAGATTTTCTCTGGTGTGAGTCCAATTAGGTCGAACGAGGCGATAGCACATTTTCTGCATTCATAAGGCCTTTCTCTAGTGTGAACTTTCTCGTGCTAAACAAGTTTAAGAGATGTAGCTAAAGGGCCACCGAAACTGTTGCATTCGTGAGGTTTTCCTCCAGTGTGAACTCTCTGGTGCCGGACAAGGTGGGAACTTCTGCTGTAGGCTTTTCCACACTGGCTGCACACGTACGGCTTTTCTCCAGTGTGAACCCTCTGGTGCAGAATGAGGCTAGAATTTCGGCTAAAGAATTTCCCACATTCACTGCACTCGTAAGGTCTGGCTCCAGTGTGAACTTTCTTGTGCTGAACAAGGTGGGAGCTGCTGATGTAGGCTTTCCCACATTCACTACACACATAAGGCCTTGCTCCGGTGTGCACTCTCTGGTGTAGAATGAGGCTGGAATTGTGGCTGAAGCATTTTCCACATTCTGTGCACTCATAAGGCTTCGCTCCAGTGTGGATTCTCTGGTGTACAATAAGGTTGGAGCTATGGCTAAAAAATTTTCCACATTCACCGCACTCATAAGGCCTTTCTCCAGTGTGGATTTTCTGGTGCTGCACAAGTGTGTCTTTACGGCTAAAGGCTTTCCCGCACTCGCTGCACTCATAAGGCCTGGCCCCAGTGTGAATTATCTGGTGCTGCACGAGTGTGTCTTTGCAGCTGAAAGCTTTCCCACATTTGCTGCACACATAAGACCTTGCTCCCGTGTGGACTCTCCGATGTTTAATGAGGCTCGAGTTATGGCTAAAAAACTTTCCACATTCAATGCATTCATAAGGCCTTGCCCCAGTGTGAATTCTCCAGTGCTCGATAAGGTGGGAGCTCTGGCTAAAGAATTTCCCACATTCGCTGCACTCGTAAGGCCTTTCTCCAGTGTGAAATCTCTGATGCTGCACAAGTGTGTCTTTACGGCTGAAGGCTTTTCCACACTCACTGCACTTATAAGGCCTTTCTCCGGTGTGAATTCTCTGGTGCTGAACAAGGTGAGAACTTCTGCTATAGGCTTTTCCACACTCACTGCAGTCATAAGATCTTTCTCCAGTGTGAACTCTCTGGTGCTGAACAAGTGTGTCCTTGCGGCTGAAGGCCTTCCCGCATTCACTGCATGTGTAATGTCTTTTTCCAGTGTGAAATTTCTGATGTATTTTTAGGTGAGACAGGTGTATGAAGGCCTTTCCACACTCTTTACACACATGCGATGCTTCTCCGCTGTGAATTTGTCTGTGACTGAGAAGAGTGGATTTCTCCTTGGACATATTTCCACAAGGTGGATATCTGAAAGGGCTTACTTCGGTCTGACTTCTCTGGTTGCCAAGGAGAGTAAGGGTGTTCAGGAAGGCTTCCTCACCAGCGGTCCCACTGAAAAGCACCAGTCCACCGTGGTCTCCCTGCTGTTGGCCAACAGTGGAGCCAGGTGGGAAAGAGTCTATGAACTCTTGTACGGAACTCTTGTACGGAATCACCTCGCTGCCGGTGGTCTCGCGCTGGAAGAGGCCAGAGCTGTCCAGCAAGTCCATCCCCTCTTCGCTGCAAGTAAAAGGTCGCCCTGACTCATGGACTGCACAGCTCCTCACATATGAAGCCCCCTCAGCATCCCCTCTGAAGAGATCCTCTCCACTACACTGCTTTTGGTGCTGGTAAAAGTCGGCACTGAGTAAGAACCCTCTCCCACACGGGTCGCGTGTGTACGGCTTCTGCAAGGGGTGTGATCCCTGGCCTTCCCCCAAGTGCAAAATGTCTTTTAAGAGTGGGTCACACACCTCACACGGGTGGGCTTTCTGGATGAACGGACCTGACTCGGGAGTCCTGAGCTGCGACAGGCCGACAGGAACGCTCTGCTCAGGAGTCTCCTCGTTGTCTGCCTCACGCCAACAACCTGAAAGCAAAAAGACGCTGGTGAGGTACACATGGACCTTGGCAGACAGCCGTGGCCCCATCACATCTGTGTGTGTGACGCACCAAAGAATGAGTGCACTGGCTTGCTGCTGGCACAAGGGAGTCGGGCCCAGTGTCGGTCTTGGGCCTCGAGTGGTCACAGGAAGGAAAGAGTGGGCAGGCATGGCGGTGGTGCATGGCAGAGGGAACAGAGGAGAGGTCTCGAGCTCACCCCTCCAGGGAGAAGGGCCCTGGTGGCTGGTGCCAGGTGAGCTCTGTGCCCAGGAAAGTCTGACTGCGGGTGAGCAGCTGGCTCTTAGACTGTTTAAGGAGATGCTCACAGCTCACCGCACATGAAAGCAGCCAGCGCTGCAGAGCATGGCAGAAGGAACAGAGAAGAATGAGTGACACGTGAAAGCCAGAGAAGAGAGAAAACAGCCAGGGGATGGAAGACAGAAGCGACAAGTGGACAAAGTACCAGGAATGTGGAAGGAAAGGCAGAAAGGAGGTAGCGCTACAGGTCAGGTCCTGGCAAGATAACGCTGGTGAACACGAAGTAGGCTGCAAGTCTGATCTGACCCAGCACTAACATGGCTCTCCTCCACCCCACTCCGCGGGGCCAGGCCCTCTCCGGGCCTCGCTCACTGTGGCTGGAGTCAGGTCGGCCCCATCAGACACCCAAGGCTTCCTGCCCCTCTCCCAACAGGCAACTCCATGGGATATGGAAGATGAAGTCGGAAAGAAAACGCAGGGGACTTGAGTGGCCCAAGTAGACCCATCGGACAGAGAAGAACATGAGACGTTAGGGGCGCTTGGGTGGTTCAGTCAGTTGAGCGTCCAACTCTTGATTTCAGCTCAGGTCATGATCTCGTGGTTCGTGAGTTTGAGCCCCGCATCAGGCTCTGTGCTGACAGCGCAGAGCCTGCCTGGGATTCTGTCTCCCTCTCTCTCTCTGCTCCTCCCCTTGTTGCTCTCTCTCTCTCTCAAAAAATAAATAAACATAAACTTTCAAAAACAAAGAAAATGAAATGTTAAAAATGGAAACTTGAAGAAGGGTTTGGGAAAGCAGCCCTGAGACATTCACGAGCAGTGACCATGTCAGTGCCTGTAGTTCCTGGCATACTCAAGGCTCAGGAAATGTCAGCTAGAGGACCAGGGCAGAACCTGGGACACCAAGGTACCATGGATCTGGACAGATACCTGGCCAGGGAGTACACAGCCACGTTGAATATACTGAGCAGACTAAAACGGCCCTGAACCCCTAACCTGTTCCTGCAAGACTTTGGGCAGAAAGTGTTGGAGGTGTTCAGCAAGGAAGCGGACACTGCATATGGCCCAGCCCTGGCACCCACAGCACCCATTCTGGGACCCAAAGAGGGGAGGGAGTCATTGAGTTGGCTGGACAGAAAGAGATGCCTCTAGGAAACAGGGAAACCAAACCCCAGGGACACTGGAGTGAACATGAGGGCCTGTGGAAGGCAGCCTCTATGTTGGCCCTGGGAATGCCCTCCTCCCAGCATCCCTGCCCCTGTGTAAGCCTCTTCCTTGGACTGTAGGCTGGACTGACTGACCCGTTTTTAAGGAACAGAATAATGGATGTCACTCTTTTTTTTTTAAACGTTTATTTATTTTTGAGAGACAGAGAGACACAGCATGAGCAGGGAAGGGCAAAGAAAGAGGCAGACATGGAATCCGAAGCAAGCTCCAGGCTCCGAGCCATCAGCACAGAGCCCGACGCGGGACTCGAACTCACAGACAGTGAGATCATGACCTGAGCCAAAGTCGGCCGTCCAACCAACTGAGCCACCCAGGAGCCCCGGGATGTCACTTTTAAGGTCAGGTTAGAAAAAGGCTGGATTCCATCCTGGGCATTCTCCATGTTACAAGGTACGATACAGAAAGGCCAACAGGACAAAGAACTGAGGGAGGCCATAGGTCAAAGCCAGAGAGGAACTAATTCTTATCGTTCGATAAGCCACGAGAAACTAATTCTTGTGAACAATCACAGGAGCCAGCCTGTAAGTAGATTCTTCCAGAGACTGGCTTTCAGATGAGAACACAGCCCTGGCTGACTGCTTGACTGAAACCTCATGAGAGAGCCTAAGCAGAAAGCACCCAAGAAAGCTGTGACTGGATTCCTGATGCACTGAAACTGAAACAGTGAATTTTTACTGCTTTAAGATACTAAATTTTGGGGTAATTTGCCAAATACCAATAGATAAAATAGGGACTTACCCAGCGAGGCCACGAGTGCAAAGTTCTCCAGCATCACATCGCGGTACAGGAGTCTCTGAGCCTCCTCAAGGAGCTCCCACTCCTCCCGGGAGAAGTACACGAACACATCCTCGAAAGCCACACAGCCCTGTCATGATGGGGGACAGTTGAACCCACAGGCAAGAGGATTCCCCAGTCTATCCACTCACACGACCAGCATGGTCTGTCTCCTCCCAGCTCCCAATTCAGAAGAGATACCATGTCTTGGCACCACTAGTGCCTGCGCTCTCCTCATGGCCCTCTGAGCACTGTGTGCAGAGCAGAACCAGATAGGTGGGCAGGTGAGTACTGGGTAACCTATGGGTCTGGCACGAAGGGCGCGAAACACTCCCGCTGGCCAGTTCTCCCAGCGTCCTCCAGACCATGCCTCCCAGACACAGCCTTAATGCCGTCACTTTACACTTCTCACACGTACATCACTCTTTGAACCACCCCTTCCTCCCATCTGCGACTGCCACTTCCGCTAACAACTTTCCAGAGCACACCATATGCACCTATAGGGCAAACCACCCCCCACCCCATGGCACTCCGCACATGGTGTCCAGGAAGTGCTCATGTATCTTTGTGACAGGTATACTGTCACCCAGTGCTGAAGCAAGAGACCCAGTCCTCAGTCCCGAGTTTCAACTTTTCCTGAACATACTCCCTTCTAAATTTAACCCATAGCTCTGCCGCATTCAACATACTGGTTTTGAAGTTTTGAACTTCTTCAACCTCTACCCTTCCCCAGAACTAAACACCCACATCCAGCTTGATGTCTCAACTAAGGAGTCTCTGGAACTTCTTAAGCTAAACATGACAATAGTCTAACTCCCAATATAACCACAGAAAATTACTCCTGCTATCAGCTTCCCTATCACAGTTGATGGCATCTCCCTCATTCTACCAGGTAAAGCAAAACACAAAACATAAGTGTAATCAACAATTCATCCCTTTCTCTTATTCACCCTTTACACCAGAAAAATGTAGTCACTCCGGTTAAAAAACAGATATAACAGGTGCCTGGGTGACTCAGGCAGTTAAGTTACCGACTCTTGATTTTGGCTCAGGTCATGAGCTCACCATTTGTGAGATCCGGCTCTGTGCTGAGATGAGAAGCCTGCTTCTGCTTGGGATTCTTTTTCTCTCTGCCCCTCCCCTGCTTGTGCACTCCATCTCTCTCAAAAATAAATTATCTAAAACAAAAGAAAAGAAAACAGAACACAAAGCTACAAAATCCACCACAACCTCTCACTTTCACAGTCACCTCTTTGGGCCAGCTACCATTAACACTCAGACTACTGCGGTAGGCTCCCCACTCATGCCCATGGTCTGTTCTCAGCCAGAGAAGAGCCAAAGGGAGCCCGTTAAGATCTGGGTCAGGTCCCCTCTCTCTTCTGCTCCAAATCTGCCACGTCCGTCGCCACTCTCGCAACAGAGATCCAGCTCCTCAAGCTGCCAACCCAGGCCCAACCCCTGACCACCTGCTGTCTCCCCTGACCGGGTTAAGAGGGACCTTTGGTTCCTGGAACGCTCCTCATTCCCACCTCCAAGTATTTGTACCAGCGCCTTGGACACCTCATCCCAACGATGCTGATACTCGGAACCTCGGCACATATCCGCGGGGAGTGAATGCCCTCCGCCGCTTTGGCACTCAGAGGGAGCGATGGACAAGTGAGGAAGGTCCTAGGTCACACCGCCCCTCCGCTCACCTGAGCCCCGTCCGTCCGCGCTGCAGCCTCCATGGGATCCTGTGAGCAGAACCGGTTGGTGAGAAGCGGGCAAAGCGGGCAGGTCCTGCGGGCTCAGCCGGAACCCCAAAGTTCCACTAGGCACTGTGCCCGCGGACCGACTGCCGCGCTCCCAGCTCGTCTACGCCGGGTGCCAACGCGCACAGCTCGGGGGGCCGCGGCCAGAGCGCGGCTGCGAAGGTCCCGGGAAGGGCACAGCCCCGGACGACACCTCCGCGCAAGGCCCCAGTCCCACGACGGGGCTCATGGAGAGTAACAAAGGCGTGTGTGGTACCGTCCTTCCGGGCTCGGTTCCGAGAGCCGCGCGGGAAGCTGACCCCGCCCCAGACTCAGAGCCTCTACGATCGGCGCGGAGAGTCCAGGCACAGGCAAAAGACGTCACGTTGGCGACGCCGGAAGTCCCGCCTCAGCCGCGCCGGGCGGTGGGAAACGCCCACCTTCCGGGCTGTTATTGGCACGGCGCCGACACGGCGGGCACAGACTTCTGGGTAATGAAGTTGTTGCCCTGCATCCTACCAGGCAGTGGGCATCTCTCAGGTTTTTCCTGGCAACCGCCTAGCCGCCAGAGGCGGAGGCCTCGGGGAGGGGAAATTTGAGCGGGGAAAGAGGGTCTTGTAGTGCCAAAACTCCTTTTAAAGGCGACGCACCCATATTTCTGTGGTCACCTGGACAAAGTCACGTCCTCAGAGGTCTCCAGCGCGTGATGCAATCTTTAATCCTGGGGGAGCTGATTCACCTCTTTGAGTTTTGGGGGCTGAGATTTAAACTGAACAATTTTATGCCTCGCTGGTGGGGCCTTTGTGTAGTACCATTAAATGTTCTTCTAATTCGTTAATTCCCAAATTTAAATTCCTGATATGGCGGTAACATCATCACCTGTGAACTTCCTGAAAATCAAAGTTCTCGGACCCAACAGACATCTTCTGACATTATAAACCATGGGGGAGGGTCCCTAGCGTAAGCTGGAGAACTGAAACTCTCTTTAAAAGTCCTGACCGCCCCCACCCCGCCAATTTAATAACTAAAGTGGGAAAATACTACAACCTACTTAATGGAAAATGAGATAAGTGCTTAACACAGGGCCTAGTGCTAAATACATACAAGCTGTTATTGTTACTATTCATCATCATCACAAGGTTCGTACATATACTGCTGTAGGGGGGTATCAGGGACCCCCCTCTTTGCAGAATCACAGATGATATTTTTTTCAAACACAAAATAGAACCACTCTGAGTCAGCAAGCAGCATCATAAGTAATGGTTAGAATTTTTGTGTAAAGCACACATGTATACCTTTAGGTGCATTTTATTTTTAAAACTTAAAAAAAATTAATGATTATTTATTCTTTTTTTATATATTTATTTATTTTTGAGAGAGAGAGAGACAGAGCATGAGTGGGGGAAGGGCAGAGAGCGAGAGGGAGACACAGAATCCGACACAGGCTCCAGACTCCAACCTGTCAGCCCAGAGCCCCACCCGGGGCTGGAACCCACGAACCATGAGATCATGACCTGAGCCAAAGTCAGACACTTAACCAACTGAGCCACCCAGGCGTCCCAATGCTTGTTTATTCTTGAGAGAGGAGAGATAGAGCATAAACGGAGAAGGGGCAGAGAGAGAGGGACACAGAATCTGAAGCAGGTTCTGAGCCGTTGGGCACAGAGCCCAACATCGGGCTTGAACTCTCGAACCACGAGAGTGGGTGAGCCACCCAGGCGCCCTGAGGCGTATTTAATTTAAAAAAATCATATATAGAAAGAATTCATAAAGCACAGGTCGATCTATTGTACAAGGGACACATTCTTACAGGCCATATGATTCAGAAGGTAGGACTATCAAGACTAATTGCTCTTAGCCTTGAGTAGGTGTAGACTTAACATGGTTTCATATGGTAGACCTTAAAAGCAAATCAGTTATTTTGCTAGCAAAAACGGGTTTCTTCTGGAAGAGCAGAGAATTTCAATTCAGGACAAGTAATCTATTGCAAAAACCATAGACTAGTTCAGCAAACAAAAGAAAGGAACTTATTTATGGAAAAGAAAGAGGATGTTGGGAAGGATTGTTTTGAACACAAGTCTGTTGGGGAAAAGCAAGAATTCAGGGTGAATGTGGTTTCTCTTTGGTTGAGTTGCTGGGGTGGTCGATTTCTTGTAGGAGATGCAGTGTACATCTTTTCCTGTTGGGATCTGTAATTAAAGATTCTTCCCTGTTGATTCTTCTGTTGGCCTCGGTAATTGGCAATTCTTGACTTCCAGTGGTACTAGGTGATAGCTCCTCTTTTTGGCCTCCCAACTCCATTTTAGTGAGGTGTTCCTTTATTCATTTTCACATTTCCCCCTTTTGATCAGGATCCTTCTCGGAAAGCATTGCTGATCAAGAGTCAGTTTTTTGTTACTTCAGTGGCCTTTTGTCCCTCAGTGCCAGGAAGGAACTTTCCTGGATGTGACTCACATTGGAGGGAAATTGTATAGATTGTGTAGTAGATTGGAATCCTACTGAGGTCGCATTTGAGTAACAAGAAGGGGTAAGAGGGAGAACTATCAGTCTCCTCCCATCTATAGTCCATATTTATCAAAATTATAAGCATTGGAGATCATATTCTTATTGGGTACATTATTTTTACAAAATCTTGACAGGTAACAAGTACACAATCAAAAGTAACATGACAATACCAAAGTGTATGGTGGTCTAAGGCAAGACTCTAGATCTGAAAGTAGCCAACTGAAAATATTTACCTGCACTTATCCTGACTTAGCCTGGAGACAAACCTGGAGGCATGTATATGGAAATCCTCGTTTAAAGAGGCTGTGACTGCAGAATAGTGCAGGAGCACACTGGAAGAATTAGCTGAGCGCATTTGGGAAGATACAGTGCAGGTATAAACGTGAAGCGACAGCTGACGAGCTTTTTGCAAAACAGCAAAGCTTCAAAGAAATTTTTAAACAACACTGTTATCTCAAAAGAACTGTTTGGAACCAAATGTGTTATCAATAATACAGTCTTAAAGTTTTAAGTTCAGAAACCATGAATTTGGGTAAGAATCCAGAGTCCGTTAAGTCCAGATAAAAAAGATGCCTTTTAAAAAAAAATCCTGAACCTTCGAACAGGCAGGGTCTGAACATCTTGGGAAATCTGTCTCATCAGATGTCTCACGCTTCAGTTCCAGAATCTTTAGTTGCAGGTCACCAGATGGCATGCAGGTCCAGTCAGAGTCCGGTGCTTTCTTTAAATGTGTTACATGAACGCAAAAGTCTATTCCGTGGAGTTTGGCAGGACAAGGGTTGGTTAGCAGAACTCAGTTGAGGAATTTCTGGTGAACTTGAAGTCTTTCTGGAGGTGTCTTTTCCAGTAGACGAAATCTTCAGATTGCAAGGCGTGATGCTTAAGGTCTCCACCTACTGGGAGAGCACTGTGAAAAGATTGCTCCTACCGAAGCATAGTTATTTTTAATAGAAGTGATTAGGCCTTTATAATCTTGAAGGATATCTCCTTTTATCAGTTGTGGGTCAGAGGAGGCAGGGCCAAGTGCACTAGATGTCCTGTGACTATTTCAAAGGGTGAGAGTCTATGGACAGTGCGGGATCTGAGATTTAGGAACAATGGCAATATTTTTGGGCAATGTATATAAAAGGATCTCTACACATTTTAACAATTGAGTCTTAATGGTGCCATTAGTGTGTTCAGCTAACCCCAAGGACTGAGGATGGTACACACAATCAAAGTGTAAAACCAGTCAAACAGAACTGTTGAAGCACCTTATGGGTAAAATGGGTTACCCAACCACCATCATGTTTGAAAGGTGTTTCTCGGGTAGGGGTAATCTTTTCTAACAGACTTTGAGTCACAGAAGAAGCAGTGGTCTGTCTACAAGGGAAAGGTTTGGTCCAGTGAGAAAATGTATAAACCCTGACTAAAACATATTTATAACCATGAGACAGGGAAAGCTGTATGAAATTCACTTGCCAAACCTTGGGTGTTCCATCGGGCAGTTCAAAGTGTCTGGGAGCAGTTTGAACTGGTTTCCTTGTGCCTCTGGACAAACAGGACAAATGAAGTAGGCATTTTTGTGGCCTCATTAATATTTCCTCACCAGTATTGGTTCATAAACACTACCATTTTGTCAGTAGACCAATGGTTGTACATTGGTAAATAGGGGGAGTTTTAGAATTTCTGGTAGGGCCGTATGGTCATTTAATGCAAATAAGAATTTTCCCTTTTTATCAGATCAAAAATTATTAAATTTCCAATGTTGTTTTTCCTTTTTTGGGATCAACTTTTGGGTGTTTTTGGTCAATTTTTCCAAATTATCATGTGTGAGAACATTTAAAAAAAATTTTAATGTTTATTTCTGAGAGAGAGAGAGAGAGCATGGGGGAAGGGCAGAGAGAGAGGGAGACAGAATCCGAAGCAGGCTCCAGGTTCTGAGCTGTCAGCACAGAGCCCGAAGCAGGGCTTGAACCCACTAACTGTGATATCATGACCTGAGCCGAACTTGGACGCTTAACCAACTGAGCCACTCAAGTGCTCCTCAAGTGTGAGAACATTCTGGTGGACCATGACGGAGGTTTGGCTATTGGGTCTCATTGAGAGCACCATTTGGCAGAAATATCAGAGAGGTGGATTACTTTGGCCTCCGGGGAGATGAGTCCAGAATGCCCAGGAAGCTTAATAGTAAACTTCCTCAATAGAGCAGCTGGCCTGTTGAGCTCAAGTAGCCAAAGGTGAAAGTGTTGCCTCACTGACTTCAAAACAAGTTGAATGGCATACCTAGCGCTTACATGGTCCCAAGTAAAGTGTAAGGGAAACACAGACATGTTTTTTCTCTCAGGAGTCCAGAAGAATAGAATTGGTGAACACCTAGACCATTTCTAGCACAATCCATCAATTTGATCGCTAATGCCCACTTTATTATCCATCATCTACATTTTACCTCTTACACCCTTGTTAATGTGACAACCAAAACCTCATCCATTCACTGTCTGCATCTCAATGTTAGGATCACTGGGTGAAGTCTTGTGCAGCTCAGGTCCAAATATTGTTTCTCAGAGCTATATATGTTTATATGTAGCTTACACACTCGATGTCTGCACTCACACCCAGTATAAAGTTATGTGTCCAGAACACAGTTGAAGGAGATACTGAAAGTGTGGGAGAATGTAACCACCAACAAGTTTCTATATACAACAAATGCATTTTCAAAGAAACAGAATAAGATTATTTGAGACCAAAAGTGAGAAATTTAATGGAAAAAAAAAAACAACTGACACAAAGAACACTTTAAAGATCCTATTTAAGGCTGAAGGAAAGTGATCCCAGGTGAATGGTCTGTGATGGTAGAAGGAATGAGCATCTATGACAAGCATGTGTTTGTAGATTAATACAAACATTATCTATAAAACATTAATATTATCTTTTTGGAGAGAGAGTGATGGAATTGCCCTGTATAGGTTCAACAGCACATAAACTGAGATAAGCAAATGAATATTTAAATCTCATATTTTTCAGGAGAACAAAGATATTATCTCTATTCTGTTAAATAAGTGCGTTGTCATTTTCAGCTTAAATACTAATCGACAGAATCAGAGTGTCTACACCCTACAAACATGAAGAAGGACAAATTGAAATGTAAAGGAATAATCCATAGAGAATATGTATGTATGTATTTAGAGAGCACGCACATGCGTGTGTGCAAGTGGGGCAGGGCAGAAAGAGAGACCCCCAAACAGGTTCCACACTATCAGTGCAGAGCCCCACGGATTGAACTCACAAACTGTGAGATCATGACCTGAGGCAAATTGGAGGCCTAGTTGACTGTGCCACCCAGGTGCCCCTCAATAGAAAGTTTTTTGTTTTGTTTTGTTTTGTTTTTTTCATTTATAATAGTTTATTTTCAAATTGGTTTACATAAAACACCCAGTGTTCATCCCAACATGTGCCCTTTTTTAATGCCCATCACCCCCTCTCCCCCCCCATCCCCCTCACCCTCAGTTAGTTCTTAGTCTTTGAGAGTCTCTTATGTTTTATCTCCCTCCCTCTCTGTGTCTTTTTTTTCTTTCCCCTCTTCCCCTCCCCCTGGTTTTTGCTTAGTCTCACAAAGTCCACCTATTCGTGGAAACATATGGTATCTGTCTTTTTCTGATTGACTTATTTCACTTAACATACTACCCTCCAGTTCCATCCATGTTGCTACACATGGCCAGATTTCATTTTTTCTCATTGCCACATAGTAGTCCATTGTATATATGTACCACTCAATAGAAAGTTTTAAAAAGGAAATGTACAGAATAAAAGGCAAAGAAAACCATACACATATCCACAGAGAATGTATTTCAACCCAAATATATATATCAGCCATTTCATGAAATGAATATGGAGTAAATGCTCAGATCATCAGTCAGTAATTTTTGATATATTAAAAATATTCAACAATAGCATGGATACAAGGGACACATCTAAAATATAAATATATGAAACAGGTTTTGAAAAATGTATCTGTTATAATTATTAAAAAATAACACACAAACACATGTGAAACACGTATTTATATCAGAAAAAAATAATTTTAAGTGAGAAAGCATCACCAAGAAGATAGAATATGTATGCAACTTATAATACTGACTCAAATTACATAAAGCAACAGTTTCAGAATAACAAGGATACCAGTCCATAAATGTATTAGGTATTTTTATATCAGCCATCTCAGAAATTAGTAGAAACAGCTAATATAAAATTGTTAAGGTTATTGGATCCACACATCAAGAGTGATAAATTTAGCCTGACATACATATACATACAAGAATGTTTATATTTAGTACAAACTGAAAGTTTACATAACTGCCAATGTAGAAGACCATGAAAAGTATCTTTGATTTGTATTGAGTGAAATAAGACAAAGAAAACAATCAAGACATTGATCAACAACAGAGGTAAATGGAAAATATTAAAAGGTGTGTTTAGAAAATAAGTTACAAAATACTAAATAACCCATGTGACATAAAGTAAAGATAATAAAAAGTGTATATTTTTTTGGCTAAATGACATCCCTATACATTCTTTTCTTTTTAGTTTTTTAATGTTTACTTATTTTTGAGAGAGAGAGAAACAGAGCATGAGCAAGGGAGGGACAGAGAGAGGTGGAGACATAGAATCCAAAGCAGGCTCTAGGCTCTGAGCTGTCAGCGCAGAGCCCGGCGTGGGGGTTGAACCCACAAACCGTGAGATCATGACCTAAGTTAAAGTTGGACGGTTAACCGACTGAGCCATTCAGGTGCTCCAGACATCCCCATATATTCTTGAGTGATGTGTTTAATAAAATTCTATAGGTACATTAATAGTTTAAATAACATATATTATCAATAAAGGATGATAATTAACAAGTGATACATTCACCTCACAAATACTAAAAAACAAAAATCCATAGTAAAGAAAAGAACACCAATGATTTCATTCATATGGATTTCACAATTAAGCATAAAATGTACCTATGATACATTGGTACGATGTCAAACCATGAATTAAAAAAAAAAGAGAACTAGTAAAGCAAAATTTCTGGATAAAGGATTCCTCTGAGGTGTAAAATGGGATTTGCAACCTGTGAGATTCTTAAAGGAATTCTAATCTTACTGTCCAGTTTTTATTCTGTGGGGTGTGCACTGGTACTTATTTTATTTTTTCTATATGTGTAATTTCAATAAGATAAGTGGACAAATGTTAAGAGCATGACTTGATGAGTATTTGCCAGTCAACACCCATTAAAGCCCACCCATCCAAGTCCTAGAAGAAAGCCCTGCACAAGGTGACCTTACTGTCCTTTTTCACCACATATTAGGTTCACCGGTTTTTTAACCTTTTATCTAAGGTTCCAGCACATACTGATTTGTCTCTGACTTGTATCACTGTCACCCACTTCTTTCTTAAGGAGATTCATCCACATTGTTGCCTGAAGCAGTAGTTTTCATTGCTGCGTTTTCTTCCATTCTTTGACCATATAATTTAGGCATGTCCCCATTGATAGCTCTGTGATTGATAACGAGGTCTTGGTTATTATCAATCAAGTTGCTTATAAGCCTATAGTCTTACAGGTGACTTTTGAACAACATGGGGGTTGGGTATGCTGATCCCTGGTCAGTTGGAAATCCATATATAACTTTGGATTCTCCAAAAACTTAACTAATAATAATCTACTATGGACAGGAAGCTTTACTGAGAACATAAACAGTTGATTAGCACATGTTTTGTATGGCTAGAGAAATGAAAATGTTATTAAGAAAATCATAAGGAAGAGGGGCACCTAGCTGGCTCTGCCAGTTAAGCGACCGACTTCTGCTCAGGTCATGATCTGGAGGTTCGTGAGTTCAAGCCCCACGTCAGGATCTGTGCTGATAGCTCGGAGCCTGGAGCCTGCCTTCCAATTCTGTCTCCCCCCTCTCTTCCCCTTCCTTGCTCATGCTCTGTCTCTCTGTTTCTCAATAATAAGTGAACATTAAAAAAAAATTTTTAAAAAAGGAAATCATAAGGAAGAGAAAATACATTCATAGTACTGTACTGAATCAAACAACAAAAACAACAACAACTCCGTTTATGAATGGATCCATATAGTTCAAATCTGCTGTTCAATGGCCAACTGTGTATATTTTGGAGGGAAAATGCCCTCATTTCTATTGGGTATACACGCAGAATTGAATTTGCTTGGTTACAATATATAAACATGTTGAAACTTTGTACAGATCTTGACACATCAAGGAGTTAAAGCAAAAATTAACAAAGCATTCTTTGAGACCACTGTAAACATTATTATCATCTATAAATTGCACGCTACACGCCCTTTATATCAGTAAAGTCTGTAACAAACTGATGTGGTCCAAATGCCCTTTTTTCTCAGAAGCAGATGTTACACATTTATCACCACGTTCCTGTGGATACGGATCTGATTCTCTACATTAGGGAATTTCTGTGCAACTGTGTGTCTGTGTGAGTGAGATCGTGTGTGTCGCTCTCTCGGATGGCTAGATCTGTACATATGTGACCATTTGGACATGTGTGTCTGTCACTGTGGCTGTATAAATAAGTCTACCTTTGGGTATGTACCTGTGTCTGTTGTTCTTTTGTTGTGTCTAGGGGCTATGCTCTTTCTGCACACGCGTGTCCCAGCGTGTACCTGGGTGTCTGCATGTACATATTTGTGCCAATGGGTGCATCTGCCCATTCCCCACAGGTGTCCCTGTGGGCAGTTTTGTTGATGTGTGCGGGACCTGCGTGCATAGGTATCTGGGTGTCCTTCTATGTCTGTGTCTTAGTGAGTGTACGTATCCTCAGTTGATATAAATATACCCTCACAACTCTCATGTCTGTGTCCTGGTGGGTATCTGTGTGCACCTGCATAGAATGTTGTGGCCTGTATGTGTGTCCCTGAGTGTGGATATCTGTCACTACATTTCTGGGTTGTGTGTGTGAGGATGTTGTGGAGTCTGCTCCCAAACTGGGTACGTTCTGTGGTGTGTAGGTGTGCCCCGTCTGCGTCTGCCTCTGGGTGCCCCTGACCAACTGCCCACACCGGCCCCAGGTCCCTTGCTCTGCTTTAGCCCAGTCACCTCTAAGGGGCCCTCTGAGTGCCACTAAGGCCCCACGAGCAGCTGGGCACTGGAGAACGATATCCCCACTGGAATATCTGCCCTTAGCTTGTTCCCACTCCGAAATCACCTCCTCTGGGAGGCCTTTCTGACCAGCCCCTCAGGGAGGCCAGTCCCCAGGCCCTGGCCTCACATCTCCCACTCTCCCCAGTGCCCAGGATCCTCACGCGCTCACAGCTTCGTGTGTAATGTTCCCTCTGCCTAGAACTCTCTGTGTGGGGCTAATTTCTATCAGTATTACAGGCTGAAAGTTGCCATGGGAGGGGTCATGATTGGAAAGAGAAAAGAGCTCAGGGGGCTCCTGGGGACCAGGCCATGGCGTTCTTAGTAGCTGGTCTGGCATTCTTCTCTAACCTCTGGGATCTCCTGTTGAACATAAGCACGTTCACAGAACACCAACTTCAGGGACCATGACAGACTGAAACAAAGCCAAAAACCACCCCATCACCATGTCAGAGCATGGACGAAAACAAGAGCCCTGTGCAAACAACGGACCAGGCATCCACCCTCTCCTGGGTGGCCTGAGTGATAGCTACACCGTCTGCCAGCTGCTGCTGTAGGGCCACTTCCATCCCCTGCCTTGTAGATAAAATATTTAAGGGGTGTCTGGTTAAGTGTCCAACTCTTGATACTAGCTCAGGTCATGATCTCATGGTTTGTGAGTTCGAGCCTCGTGTTGGGCTCTGTGCTAACAGTGCAGAGCCTGCTTGAGATTCTCCCTCCCTTACTCTCTGCTCCTTCCCTGTTCACACACTCTTTCTCGAAATAAATATATGAACATTAAAAAATTTTTTTTATTTCAGGATATCCAATCTTAGGATCAACCCCACTTTCTGATAACATCCAATTCAGACGAAATTTCCACTTTCTTAAACCTCTTGAAAATCACTGAGCACAAGCCCAGATCCCGGAGGACATCTCAATACCCCCTTTCTGAGTGTCGCACATTTCCCGGCACACAGCACACCAGTACACCTCAGGGTGTGCATTTCCGGTCCAGCGGGCACCGGAACCATGTATCCGTAGTCCGAATGCTCCCCTGAGCTCCAGGCACGCACACCCAGCTAGACACCAAGACCCCCTCATGGGCATCTGATAGACAGTTCAAAATGAGTGGGCACAAATCCCGTGCCTCCTGTGGCCCTGCCGCTCCACCTCACTGACCATCGCCCCTCCCGCCGTAGCCACAGCGGCCCTCCTCCAGAACACTCTCCTCAGTCTCGCATCTTGACACACGCTGTCATCCCTGCAGACGCCCTCCGAACCCGACCCCGCCTGAGGGTCCTGCATCCTTCCAGGGCCTGCTCTGCTCTGTGTGCTTTAGCTCGATGTCCACCTTTGCATTTTATACGCAAAGACAAGGAACTTCACGGACGAGTGCTGGGACCAAGATCACGTGGCTGGCGACGGGCACGGTGCAGACAGGCTGCAATCCCAACCATGGCAACCCCAAGCTCTGAGCCCCTGTGCCACCCTGCCCCCTCCACACCAGTCCCCTACCCCCTGCGTTTCCATCCTTCTCTCCTGCTTCCAGGGCTCTCACTGTGGTGTCCAAGTCAGAGTTACTTTATTCCACCTGTTTAATGCATTTTCCACGTGAGCTCAAGGCCAGGGCCCACGTCTCAGCCACCCACGTGTCCTAACTCCACAGGACGTGCCAGGACTGAAGCCTGCAGTCTCCTCATTCTTGTCCACACAGTAGCCAGGTCGTAGCTGGGCTCTCTGATGGAGTGCGTGAGCAAAGGCTGGATGGGGAGAAATGGGAGATGAGGGAACAAACCTGTCCTTCATCACTGGGACAGCATGTCACAACGGCTTTGGGACGAACGTCGGCCCAGGCAGTTCTCTGAACGTGCTGTATCGTACCAGAGTTCTGAGGTGGGGAAAGAAATTCTCTGTAGAGGATTTCTTTGACCCTTGTAGACCCAGGAGCTTAGCTATATACACAGCCACAGCCACCATGTAGACAAGGTCCCGTAAGAGACAGTAGAGGACGAAGGGGCCCTTGAGAGGCAACTCTGTTTCTCAACTCACAGAAAACTATACATGCTGTCACTAAAAAATTATAACTGGGGCGCCTGGGGGACTCAGTTAGGTAAGCATCTGATTTCGGCTCAGGTCATGATCTCCTGGTTTGTGAGTTTGAGCCCCACGTTGGACTCTGTGCTGACAGCTGAGTCTGGAGTCTGTTTTGGACTCTGTGTCTCCCTCTCATCTCTGCCCCTCCCCACTCGCACTCTATCTCTCACTCAAAAAGAAACATTAAAAAAAAAATTCTAACTATTGGGGCGCCTCAGTGGCTCGGTCAGTTGGGGATCCAACTTTGGCTTGGGTCATGATCTCATAGTCCGTGAGTTCAAGCCCCGCATCAGGATCACTACTGTCAGCAAAGAGCCTGCTTCGGATCCTCTGTCCCCACCTCTCTCCCCTCCTCAAAAATTAACATTAAAAATTTTTTTGGGCATTTATTTATTTTGAGAGAGGGAGAGACAGAGCATGAGCAGGGGAAGGGCAGAGAGAGAGGGAGACACAGAATCTGAACCAGGCTCCAGGCTCTGAGCTGCCAGCACAGAGCCTAACACAGGGCCTGAACCCATGAGCGAGATCATGACCTGAGCCGAAGTTGGATGCTCAACTGATTGAGCCACCCAGGTGCCCCAAAAATTAACATTAAAAAAAATTGTAAGTATTGTGACTATTGACTCATTGCCTAGTGCACGACTGTCGAAATGCGGTAAAGCACAGCAGAATGGTTTCAGCCCACAGTGGTGATGCAAACTTAGGCCTGTGGTCACTGAAGAGGTTTCAAGGAGGGCTCAAAGGGAGAGTATGATTATATTTATATTAAAAACTACACAATTTCATATGAGGTAGCAAAGACCGTCTCCTATAGTTCAACATCTGTCCTCAAGGACAATCCTGAAGGAAGGAGAAACTCCTTCCCTGCCTGATGTTAGCACAGCGGAAGTCAGTTCGGGGGAGAGGGGTGGGGTGGTGGTGGTGGCTCAGAATGCGAAACTACACATGCCCACATGTATACATCTTCATCCCTCTGGTAAATTACAACTGTTCCAATTCCAGTTGTTCTCTCTATAACAACACTAGACACATTCTCCTAAGATTAAACAATGAGATTCCTTATCCATGTTTGTTTTTTCAGTTTGTCATGGATTTAACTTGAATGTATGTTTTACTGTTTCTTTAAGCCCTAATTCAACCCCTAGAAAACTACTGAGGTGGATTGGAGAAGACCCTCAAGAGATTTAAAAAAGTGAAAACCCAGTCAGAGAAAACGATTAAGACTCGCCTGGGAAGACTGCACAACTACATGATCCCATCATGCCTCAGAGAAAATAAAGTAAAAGAGATCATAGGATCAAGGAAAAGTGTGCAGACTGGATGTCTAAAATGAAATGAAGAAAAAGCTTGTTTTTTGTTTTTTTTTTTAATTGAATACTTCTCTCACTACTCTTACTCAACATAGTACCGAATGTCCTAGTTTGAGCAATTAGGCAAGACAAAGAAATTAAAAGCTACCCAATTGAAAAGAAAGAAGTAAAATGGTTGTTATTTGCAGATTATATATATACATATGTGTGTGTGTGTGTGTGTGTGTGTATTTAAAGAAGGCTCCACATATATATACACGCGCATATACATATATATATGTATGTGTATATATATATATATATATATATATATATTTTTTTTTTTTTCCTTTCTTAAAGTAGGCTCCACACCCAGCATGGAGCCCAACACAGAGCTTGAACTCACAACCCTGAGATCAAGACCTGAGATGAAATCAAGACCTGAGATGAGATCAAGCCCAACGCTCAACCGACAGAGCCAGTGACCCCAGATGATATATTCTTATAAACTGAAAATCCCAGACACTCAACTAAAAAACTGGATCTAATTAATGTAAAGTTGCAGGATATGAAATCAACACATACAAATCAGTTGCATTTCTATACACTATCAATGAAACATCTGGGAAAAAATAAAGAAAATGGTCTCATTCAAAATGGCATCAAAAACAACAAAATACCTAGGAATAAGTTTAACCACGGAACTGAAAGATCTGTGCAGTGAAAACTATAAGATTCTGTTGGAAGAAATAAGACCAAATGGAAGGACACACCGTGTTCAGAGACTGGAACAACAGTGCTAAAATGTCCATGGTACTCAAAGTTATCTACAGATTCAACATAATCCCTATCAAAATTCCAATGGCACTTTTCACAGGAACAGAAGAAACCTTAAAATTTTTGTGGAACCACAAAAGATCCTAATAACCAAAGCAATCATGAGAAAGAATAGGTAGCATCACATTTCCTGATTCTGAACTACACTACAAAGCTACATTAACCAAAACAGTATGGGATTGGCATTAAAAGTAGACACAGCCCAACGGAATAGAAGACAGAATTCAAAACCCCATAGATATGGTCAATTAATATTTGATGAGAGCCAAGAACATCCAACAGGGAAGAGAGTCTCTGCAACAAATGGTGTCAGAAAACTGGATAACCCCATATAGAAAAATGAAATTGGACCCCTTACACCACTCACAAAAATTAACTTGAAATGGATCAAACACTTAAATATAAGACCTGACGCTGTAAGACTCCTAAAAGATACGGGAAGCTCCAAGAAAGTGTTCTTTGCAGTAATTTTTTGGATATGACACCAAAGGCACAAACAAAAGAAAAAAATCAACAAGTGGGACTACATCAAATTTAAAAGCTTCTACACTGCAAAAGAAATAACTAAAAAAATAAAAAGACAACATATGGAATGAGAGAGAGTATTTGCAGATAAAGGGTTAATATCCAAAATTTTATAAAGAATTCATATAACTTGGGGTGCCCGGGTGGCTCAGTCTGTTAAGCGTCTGACTTCAGCTCAGGTCGCAATCTCACAGTTTGTGGGTTCAAGGCCCATGTCAGGCTCTGTGCTGACAGCTCAGAGCCTGGAGCCTGCTTCAGATTCTGTGTCTCCCTCTCTCTCTGCCCCTCCGCTGCTCATGCTCTTTCTCTCTCCCAAAAATAAACACACATTAAAAAAAATTTAAAAAAAAAAAAAAGAACTACAACTCAATAAAAAAAAATCTAATTAAACTACGGGCAGAGGAACTATACAGACATTTTTGCAAAGACATCCATATGGCCAACAGGTACAGGAAAAGGTGCCCAGTGTCACTAATCATCAGGGAAATGCAAATCAAAACCACAATGCGGTATCATCTCACACTTGTCAGAATGGCTGGTGTCAAGAAGGCAAGAGATTAAATGTCAGCAAAGATGTGGAGAGAAGGGAACATTTGTGGACTGTTAGTGGGACTGTAAACTGCTCCGGTCACTTTGGAAAGCAGTATGGAGGTTCTTCAAAAATTTAAAAACAGACTCACCACAGGGTCCAACAGTCCCACTTTTGGGGATATAGATATCCAAAGGAAATGAAAACAGGATCTCAGAGATATCTGTACTCCCATGTTTATTGTCAACATTGTACACAAGAGATAAGATATAGTGACAGCTTAAGTGTCCATCAAAGGATGAAGATGTGGTGTATATACACAGTGGAATGTTATTCAGCCGTAAGAAAAAAAAGAAATGCCATTTCTGACAATACAGATGGACTTTGGGGACATTATGCTAAGTGAGGTAAGTCAAACATAGATGTATAGTTTTTATATGTAGAATCTTAAAAAAACAAAAAACTCTGAACTCAAATAAGAGAGTGGAATGATGTTACCAAAGGCTTGGCAGGGGAGGAGGGGGGGCGGGGATGTTGTTTAAGGGTACATTCTTGCAACTACTAAGTCCTGGAGATTTAATACACGGTACAGAGATTACAAGGAACAAAACTGTATTACAAACATTAAACTTGGCAAGAGACTAGATTTGAACTGTTCCCACCACTAGGAACACAGGACACAGGATACCGCCAGGATACAGAGGTTAGTTAATGCTACAGTGGCAATCATGTTGCAATATAATTTCAACAACATCAATGTTGCACACCGTAAACTTACATGAAGTGATATGTCAATTATATCTCAATACAAAATAATTGAAAAAATAACCTTAAATGGTCTTAAATGGTGCAGTAAAATGTACCCATTCATGTATTTTCCTTTGCTCCTTAGATATGAAATAATTTTAGGTAACGACGTTTTTAGTGTTCTGATTTCTTTTAAGTGCTTCATAAATCAAGACTTCACATTTATCACAAAGACTTATGACCCTTAATGATTAAGTAGATTTTCTTTTTTTTTTTCTTAACAAAAAACGATTTCAACAAATATTTGCAGAGCTGTGTCAAGTGTCCAGCTCTCCTGACACGGAATGGCCGGGAGTGTGTATTAAGTCGGGTGGAGGGGTGAGGCCCCTTCACCTCGCACACACGGCTTCCACTTGCTCCCCTAAACAAACACAACTGGTGACAAATTGGCATGGGTTTGGCAGGGAAACCTGAAAGAAACCATATGCATTCCTTTTTCTGTCACATTTACCTCTTTTCTTCCTCCTCCCTCATGCCTTCGCTCTCTTTTTAAAAATATTCTGGGATTGCTCTTCAGGGCATACTAAGACAGAGCTAGGGCTGAAGGCCTTGTAATTACATAGTAACCGCTGGTTTTCTCTCCTTTGAAAGTTCTCGTTCGTAGAGCACTCTCCTAGCCAGGTCGATCTCCAACAGGCCAATAAGCGACGAACTGCTTCAGAAGATCTCACAACGATGACACTTACGGGGTTTCTCTTTGGTATAATTTCTCAGATGTCGGACAGGAAGTTTCCTCTGGCAAGGAGTTTCCTCAGGACTTACACTTGAAAGGCTTCTCCTCAGTATGAGTTCTCTGGTGCTGACTGAAGGAAGTCCACTTGCAAAAGGCTTTCCCACATTTCTGACACTCACAGGATTTCTCCCCAATATGAATATTTCGGGGGAGGGGGAGGGATGAACAAAGGCTGAGACTGTGTCCACATTCACTGTGTTCACAAGGTTTTCCCACCGTGACCCCTCGTGATGACTTAGGGAAGAGCAGTCACAGAAGGCTCTCTGAACTTCTTCACACTCCAAGGGCTTCCCTGCAGTGCAGACCCCACTATGCCAGAAAGAAAAGCGGTGACTGGAGGCCTTTCCACATCACTGCACTCAGGTCTTCTCTCCTGGGAAAACCCTTATGCAATCAGGGAGAGAACAGCGGTCACAAGAGGCTTACCCCCTTACTTTGTACTTGAAGATATTTTCTCTAGGGTGGAGAAGACTATTCTGGACAAAAGCAGGCTCTCCCCGACTCTCCTCCATTCCTGGCATTCATAAGGCTTCTCTCAGTGTGAATCTGCTGGTGCCTCAGGAGGTGTGACCTGCAGCCGAAGGCCCTCCTGCACTTGGAACCTCTCCCATGGCTTCACTTGAGGTAAATCCTCACGTGACTGAGGCCTGCCCTCTCGAGAAAGGCTTTCTCACATTCGGTGCGGTCCCAGGCTTCCCTTCAGCATGACCTGCTGTTGCCAAGCAACATGCCAACACTTGTTGAACCTTCCTCTTGTAGAGATTCTTCCCATAGACCATGGAGCTTTATGTGGACCGTGTGAGTGGTTCATGGAAGATGCCCCACTGAGACTTGCTCCCGTGAAAAGTCTCGAAGGCAGATCAGCTGTGCTTAGAGCTCACCTTCCTGGGGAGACTCTCCATGTGGCTCAAGTGCCTCTCTGTTGGCCCTCATTGTTCCCAGTTCACCCCAACCATGAGAGCTTCCCATGAGAAGCTCTGAGTCAACTAAGCCTGGAGTGAGGCTGCCTCCAACAAGTGGAAGGCTTTATGGTCTCAGGTTGTGCTTTCTGCCTAAAGGAAACACGATACACAAAAGGCCCTCCACACTCAGGGCCCCAGTGTGGTTTCTCCCCACCGCAAGGTGCTTGGTGCTGGACGAGTCCACGGATGACCAGAGTCCCTCCCACCCTTCCCGCAGGTAACGGCCTTCTCTGACACATGGCACCTGCCGATCTTCACAAATCAGGCAGGTCCAGCTCCTTACTTTCTGAAGAAATTTTCTCCACTCTGCTGCTTCTGCATCTGGTCGAGGTTTATACTACCCAGGAGTCTCTCCTACAGTGACTCACGGGTTGGTGTTGGAGTGATGCCCAGATAGTGCTCCCAGTGGCTCGGCCAGGTGCAAAGATGTCTGTCAAGACTGGGCCACACGTGTCACAGGGGGTGAGCCTTTCTGGGGGAAGGACCTGCCGGGGGAGTTCTCATCTGCGACACCACTGATGGGAAGTGTCAGAGGGTGCAGCCTCATCCTTCACCGCATTCCAACGACCTGACGGAAGATAAATGCTGGTGAAGCGCAGGTTTCCTTGGTGGCCCATGGCGCCCCGCAACAAACGTGTGTCTGATGCAACCAGGAAGTAGTCCATGGGGCCGCTGGCACAACAGGGGAAGCGGAATCAGGATGAGGGGGGGCGGCTATGAGCTGTGAGTCTCTAAAGGTCAGTGAGTGAAGGAGACTGCACAGGGAGAGGGGACAAAGACGGAATAGAGGCTAAGGAGAGGCAAAGGCTCCAAATCGCTCGCCTGCCAGTGGTCGCCTGGAAAGGCCCGCTCCTTGTGAAGGTGAGTGCTGTGTAAAAGGGCCTTCCCTGAGGCAGAAACGTCCGGCTGGAATGTAATACTTGCTTTTTGAGGAAAATTGAAGGGTATCAGCACAGCTCACAACCTGTTAAATGAAAGCCAATGCCGCAGAGCACTGCATGGAGCACCAAGAGGAGAAAAGATGTGGAGATGGGAAGAGTGGGGGACCAACAGGTGACTGAGGTCAGAGTAGAAGTGACAAGTAGGCAAAGTGTCACAAATGGGGAAAGAAAAGTGGGATGAGCTCAGGCGCTGGTTCTGGCATCAGAACACTAGGAGACACCGCACAGGTTGCTGGTAGAAGGCGAAGCCAGCCCTGATGCAACCATCCC
Source organism: Paguma larvata (assembly GCA_030068075.1). Taxonomy (NCBI): domain Eukaryota; kingdom Metazoa; phylum Chordata; class Mammalia; order Carnivora; family Viverridae; genus Paguma; species Paguma larvata. The sequence goes on along the minus strand of CM057841.1, from coordinate 5,407,261 downwards.
GTGGCTTCTACTCACCGGGGCCAGGCCTCCTTCAGGTCTTCTTTGCTGTAGCTGCGGCTGTGTCTACCTTCTCAGGCACCCTGGGCTCCCCTCTGGCTCCATCTGGGAAACAACATGGGACCTGGAAACTGCAAGTCCTACAGGGAAAGAAGAGCTAGTGAGTGGCTGGCAGTACCCAATGGTGACCCTCTCCAGAGAGAAGAAAATTAAGTACTTAAAAAATAATCTTCGAGAGGGTTTTACAGGAACAGTTCACTGTTCTTCACAAGGAGTTGAACATGTCAGTGCTTTCGATTCTTGGAAGAGTTAGGCCCCAGGAAATGTCAATTAGAGGATGCGGGCAGACTCTGGGCAGAGCTCAGGGATTTGGATAATCTCCCAGTCAAGGTATGGCCAGGGCATCTGGGATTTTTTGGGCATTTGTTGCATTCAAGACTCCTGAATGCAAGACTCCTGACCCCCAAATCCTTTACTTCGAAGCTTTGGGACAGAAGAGGCTGGGGCTGTTCTAAGACAAGAGGAGCCAGTGTTTGTTACCCAGCCCTGGTACCCACACCACCTAGTCCAGGGAGCCAAGGAAAGGGGTCATGTCATGACAGTACTGTCAGACAGACAGCTGCCCTGTGGGGAAAAAGGGAAGAACAAAACTCGGCCCAGGAAATTTGGAATCATACACCCCCAGGTATCCATGTCCCTGTTAAGCCCTTCCAGACTAGTAAGGGCTGAACCTAAAAATTCCTTTTTAATGAACAGATTATGGCAAAAATGATAGAATGTCACTCCTGCGAATAAGTTACAAAAATACCAGCCTCTATGTTGGATGCTGTCTCTTCCTCATTCGCATGGAAATCAGCTGCCTTGTGGTGATCTGCTTACGGAGAAGACAACATGGCAAGAGACTGAGGGAGGGCTCGGGACAAAAGCCAGCAAGAAAATGACTAATTCGTCCAACAGCCTCTTGCTCGTGTGCGTGACCTTGAAAGGAGGTTTACCTCAGATGAGCCTTCAGATGAGACAGCAGCCCTGGAGAGCCTGACAGCAAGGTTATGAAAGATGTTGAGCCAGAGGTACCCATGTGAGATATGCCTGATTTCCGACTCACAGGAACCATGAGATAATAGGTGTTTGTCGCTGTCCCATTAAGCTCTGGGTTAAACTGCCATGTAGCAACTACAGCAGGGCCTTACCCAGTGAGGACACGAGTGCAAAGTTCTCCAGCATCACATCGCGGTACAGGAGTCTCTGAGCCTCCTCAAGGAGCTCCCACTCCTCCCGGGAGAAGTACACGAACACATCCTCGAAAGTCACACAGCCCTGTCGTGATGGGGGACAGTTGAGGCCACAGGCAACAGGACTCCCCAGTATCCACTCACACAACCATCCCTGGTCCCTCTCTTCCCAGCTCTCAACCCAGAAGAGATACCAGGCCTTGGCACCACTAGTGCCTGTGCTCTCCCACGGCCCTCTGAGCACTGTGTCTAGAGCAGAACCAGACAGGCGGGCAGGTGGGTACTGGGTAAGCCACAGGTCTGGCATGAAGGGCGCCAAATGCTCCCGCTGGCCAGTTCTCCCAGCGTCCTCCAGACCATGTCTCCCAGACACAACCAAACTTGGGCTCAACCTTCTCCCAGAAGCTGAGTGCCCACTACTAGGGCCTTAAAGCTCTCAGTTCATGTTCTTCCCTCACTTTCAGTCTCCACTCTGTACCGGGCGGGGGGCGGGGGTACGCCTGTTGAGTGAAGTCTGTGTCACGTCCCGCCACTGCGTCAGCTCCAAACTTTCAGGAGAGGCCCAGCCTGCAGGGCTGCCATTCCACTGCACTCTGTTCCCGTAAGACGCAATGGAGACCCTATTCACTCCCAACTCCTCCTCACGTCCAAGTCCCCCGTTCCCGCACGCCTGTTCCCATGCCTGGGTCGCTCTTCCAGTGTTACTCCCTTGGCCTCCCGTAATCGAAACACACCCGCTCTGGGCTCAGAATCCTGGGCCAGGAGGGGCCTCTTCCAGGGACTCCACGACAGAGAACCAGGGGAGATAAGGCAGAGTCCCACCGCCAACCATCGGCCATAAGGAGGAGCGGTGACCGTGAAGGTGACCCTTCACTCACCTGCGCCGGATTCATCCGTGCTGCCGCCCCTGCCACCACCGGGGGACCGGGTGGGCCGAGCGGGGCCCTGAGAGGCGGGTGACCAGGGCGGATCCCGAGGGCTCAACCTGGGCGGAGTCGCCCGGGGTTGCGTGTCGCGCTCCGAGCCTCGCTAGACGACGGTATAAGATGCTCCCAAGGCCCGGGCCGCCGCCTTCGGGGACCCTGGAGACGGAGCGCGGAGGCGAGTGCCGGAGAAGGCGCAATCTCGGCGGCGCCGGTCCCACAGCCGGGCACAGTCTAGGGGATATGGAGCCGACGCCCGGGCGTCACGGCTCGCACAGGGCGCGGAGGCGGTCCCCGCTACGTCACTCTGCCACCCGGCGCGGCCCCGAGCGGCCCGGCGTGCGCCCCAATCCACGTGGTAGGGGCCAGACCAGCCGCAGCTCACTGAGGGATGCGCTCCTACCGCGCGGCCGGAAGTCCCGCCCCGACCCCGCAGGAAACGCCCCTCCCGGGCGTCTGCGGCCCCTTTCCCGGGGCGGAAGGCCGCAGCACCCGTTTCTGGGTAATGTAGTTTGCGTGCTCCTGCGCCCAGGCGCGTGCGCCACTTCCTGTCTCCACGGCAACGACCAGGGCCTCCAGGAACGCGCCGGGAATAGAGCCCCAATTTTCCCAGTAGAGAAAAGCGCCCCAATTTCTGCGGGCGAGGGGCGAAGCCCAGTTCCCGGTATCTGGCGTCGCGGGAGGGGCCCGCTGCGACCCAGTATGTCAGAAACTCTGAGAACGGGGTTCATTAGTGTCTTAAGGATCCTGCCGCGGCGTCCAGGTTTGAGAACCACAGCTCTAACTAGACTAGGCACTAAGTCTCTCGGGACTTGAAGTGCCTGTCACGCGGTTAGTGCGCAGTAAGTACCTAGTATTGTCACTGTCGTTACCATCAACACGCTACAGAGGGAGGCGCAGTCAGGGTCGCCTCTTCGCGGGATCTTTGGCATTGCTCGTGGAAACAAAATACAAGGACTCCTTGACTCGAAAAGCAGCCTCACAGGTCTTGATGAAAAATTTTACGTAAAAGCACAGATTTGAACTATTTGGCTTATCTCGTTATTTCTTAAAGAATTCGGCAGGAGGGTTTCGTAGACTACAGGGAGGCACGTTACCCTAGATGTGCATTCCTACAGGTGTCACGATTCCAATCTGGGGAACATTATGACAAACTGCAGTCAGGCCTAACTGGAGAGTGGAGCTGGCATGGTCTCAAGTTTGTGGCATGACCTTCATCGGGTTCACAGTGACCAGGACCTCCGTCTCTCCTCCCCGATTCTGCCCTTTTGACGCTCAGGGCAGGTAGGCCCAGGTACAAATATGTGATTATGAAGCTCAGAGGCTTCAGGTCATCATGCCCTGTCTTTATCAAAACACCCTCACCATCAGCCCATCACCTGAACTTGCAGTCCCCAAAGGAGCACTAAATCCTGGGGAGGTGTGAAATCTAGGACCCCTGACGATATCCCCAAAATTGTGCACAAACGTGAGAACAATTTCACAGTCGCTTCTGTCTATATTCAGTTGGCCACAGCTCACTTATATGGTCCCAACATAAGTGTAAGGAAGGCTGAGACACCTCCCAAGTGTCCAGGTAGAGAAAATGGGATTAGTAAGCATCCAGCCTTCTATACTGTCACTCTTATTATTCCAACAACTCAAACCCCGTCTAAATACTGAGGCCATCTCACTGATACAATCTCTACAGGCTGTTGTTCTGTGCATCAGTTTCATATACCATTTCTTAACACCAGGAAACTATCCACACAAAGTAAACTGCTTCTGCTCACATCCAGTATATGGTGGGTCAGGAACACATGGAAAGACACAGTGAAGGTGGCACAAACATAGTCATCCACATGGAGTTTTACACTCCCAATAGTGTTTTTCAAGAAAGAGCATGAAATAAGACTATATGAGGCCTAAAATGAAAAATGTAAAGAAAACTGACCAATGCAAGATGAATCCTGAAGTTTATATTTCAAGTTTGATCAAAGGGCAGGCATCTGTGTGGCTGTCGGTTAAGCCTCCAACTCTTGGTTTTGGCTCAGGTCATGATCTCACATGTTTCTTTTTTTTTTTTTTTTTGATTAAAGTTTATTTTGAGAGAGAGATCGCACACAAGTGGGCCGGGGCAGAGAGAGAGAGAGAGAGAGAGAGAGAGAGAGAGAGAGAAAGAGAATCCCCACCAAGAATGATCTCACAGTTCTTGAGTTTGAGACCTGCGTCTGGTCTCCCCAGGATTTAGTGCTCCACACTGGCTCTCGCTGACAGTGTGGAGCTGCCTCAGATCCTCCTTCTCCCTCTGCCCCTTCCCTACTGGCTTGTTCTCTGTCTCAAAATTAATTCTAAAAAATAAAAAAAAAGAAACATTAAAGTTTGATTAAAGGAAAGTGATCCCAGGTGAAATGTCTGCACTGACAGAAGGCATGAAGATCCAAGAGAAAGCTTCATCTGTGAATGAATACAATTATTCACTAACTGTATAACACATGAAGAGTAACTCCTTTTTGAGTAAAATGATAGAATTACAGTGTATCCTTTATATTGAGGATGTAATCCTTTATATTATAAGAGAACGGGAAACGTATTAATGCTATATTCTGTTGTTAAAGACAGTTTTATAATATATAATTATAATTTATAATATATAATTATATATAACTTTTAGCTTAAAGATGAATAAAATAGGACCAGATACATTCCCAGATAAAACAAAGTTTAGACTGCAAATAGTCTATACAGATTTTTCAAGAAAAGTATAAGAAACAGAATTGAAGCAAAGATAAGCAAAAATAGATATAAGGAAGAAAACATCAACTGGAAAACATACTTAAAAATTTTTAAAGTTTTTCTTATTAAGTTTATTTTTGAAAGAATGCGAGCGAGTGGGGAAGGGATAGAGAGCAAGAGAGAGAGAGAGAGAGAGAGAGAATCCCAAGCAGGCTCTGCACTGTCAACGCAGAGGCCATTGTGGGGCTTGAACTCATGAACTGTGAGACCATGACCTGACCCAAAACTAAGAGTCAGACACTTAACCAGCTGAGCCACCCAACTGCCCCTAAAATTTGTATATAATTCTTAACATCATTTCAAACTTTGTATACAATTCTTAACACATTTCAAACTATGAAAATAACAATTGTACTGTAAGAATAAAGAGTTAAATCTGAGATATTTTCCTATGTTATCTCAGTAACTGATTTTTAAAAGGCAGGCATAACATTGGTAAGTTTCCATTAGATTCACACACCAAGATAGACAAGTGTGGGGCGCCTGGGTGGCTCAGTCGGTTAAGCGGCCGACTTCAGATCAGGTTGTGATCTCACGGTCTGTGAGTTCGAGCCCCTCGTCGGGCTCTGTGCTGATGGCTCAGAGCTTGAGCCTGCTTCAGATTCTGTGTCTCCCTCTCTCTCTGCCCTTCCCCCGCTCACGCTCTGTCTGTATGTCTCTCAAAAATAAACATTAAAAAAAAAAAAAAAGATGGACAAATGCGACCTGATGGATACATAAAGAACTGCAGACACGGACTACAGGTTGTTTGCTTTTTAGCACAAAGTGAGTGTGTATAAAACTGACAATACAGGGGTCCCTGGGTAGCTCAGTTGGTTAAGTGTCCAAACTCTTGATTTAGGCTCAGGTTATGATCTCACAATCATGAGATCAAGCCCCATGTGGAGCCCTGCACTGGGCGTGGAGCCTACTTGAGATTCTCTCTCCCTCTCCCTCTGCCCCTTCCCCACTTGGCATAGTCTCTATTGCAAATTAAAAGAAAAACCTACTGGCTATATAGAACCATAAAAAAAAATCTCTTTAACTTGCATAGAATGAAATAAAGAATGCAATCAGGGTAGGAAATATCTGAAAAATTTAATTTAATTAATTTAATTTAATTAAGTTCCAAAATACTAAATAACCCATGCCTAAAGAGTACAAAGATAATAAAATTAGAACTATATTTTTTGAAAGTAAGGACATCCCCAATGCCAACTTGACAGAACTTTTGTAAGTAGTCTGATGAATAGTATTCAGACAAGTTAGGAGAAGTAGACGGGGTCTACCCTTGACCTTGGATTAGTCATCGGACTTCTCTGCACTTAAGTTTTCTTATCACATGGAAGGGGTCTCTATGGTTCTTTAAAGTGCTCAATGTCTATTATTTAAAGCATACTTCTGTTTTAAAATGATTATAGCCGTCCGTTCCTAAGAGCCCTGTTACTGGACTGGGGAGCACCAGTTAGGACCTTGTTAAAGTTGGTAATGAGGGAGGGCGGTGGCTCAGTCAGTTAAGTATCCAACTCTTGGTTTTGGCTCAGGTCATGATCTCACGATTCATGAGATCAAACCCCGCATTGGGCTCTGCACTGACAGCGCAAGAGCCTGCTTGTGATTCTGTCTCTCTGCCCCTTCCCCACTTGCACTGTCTCTCTCAAAAATAAATATTAAAAAATATAAAATTATTATATTCAACTTGAAGCTTTGGTTTACAGTACCAAAAATGATGACATCCCTATATATTCTCCATCCAATTAATGGATTCCACTAAAAAGAACACCATTTAATGTGTATAATTAAAGGATGATTAGACAGGCATACATTCATCCCCAAAATCTTTAAAAATAACAGAATAATATATCTAGGTAATACAAAACATCTGTAAAGCATTATTCCATACATATACATTTCAAAATCAGACAAAAATATAATAAACACCATTTGCAATACACATTTAAAGTGTCAAAATACAGAGAAGAGAATGAGTAAAGCAAAATTCTGGATGGTGTTCTCTGAAGTGACGGAAAAAAATTGCAATTTCACGGGTTCGTATGTGGCACACTAAGATTGCCATGTTCCATCTTTCACTGGGGGAGGAGGTGCCTTAGTATTATTACATTGATCTTCTTTCTTCTTTTTCACACATGTGTAATTCAATGAGATTCAGTGGACAAACCTTACAGTGTACTTTGAAGTCTCTTTTTTTAAATTTTTTTAACGTTTATTTATTTTTGAGAGACAGAGAGAGACAGAGCACAGCAGGGGAGGAGCAGAGAGAGAGAGAGACGCAGAATCCAGAGCAGGCTCCAGGCTCTGAGCTGACAGCACAGAGCCCGACACACGGCTCGAACCTACCACTTTGAGATTATGACCTGAGCTGGAGTCAGACGCTTAACCGACTAAGCCACCCAGGCACTCCTGAAGTCTCCTTATTTGTGTTTCATGTGCAACCCCTAGTGTGCAGAGAGAGCATGCCCAGTAACTTCTCAGCATGTATTTGCCTCACTTCAGTTAAGACTACACAAACATGATCATTATTATGTTATCACCATGGATTAAGTTTTCCTGGTCATGAACTATCTACAGAATTCTGCAGAATGTACTACCTTGTGTCCAGTGTACATTGCCCGTCCGAGTGTTGTTGCACAGATGCAGCAGTCTTAATTTCTGTGCTTTCTCCCACTGAATGAATGGAAGAAATTAAGCTCTTCAGAGATGACTGTCATCTGAATTGTTTCCAGTTCGCGGTTATTATGAAATTGTTATAAACTTTTGTGTATATGCATTTTGGTGTAAAAAGCACTCATTTCTAATGGGTATGCCCCCAAAGTGATAAGCTTGGTTATAAAATGTCTAAAAGTAATATAAAATCTTTACCTTAGACCATATATAAGTTAATATGGGTCTAGACTATAATGTAATGATGAAAACCATAAAATAGAAAAAAGCATAATTCAAAGCTTTACAACCTTTTGCTGGACAAACTTCAAATTAGAGAGTATGCAAAAAGAACACACATTAAAAACTAACAAAAATGAATTCTTGATTACATCAAGGTTAAAAACATCTGTTCTTCAAAAGACACCACTAAAGTAATAAAAAGATAAGCCAACAATTGGGAGAAACAATTTGCAAAACACACATTTGGTCAAGGAGTAGCATCCAGGATATTAAAACAAATTCTGACAAATTATGTTAGGAAAAAAATATTTTTTTTTAAAAATTTTAACGTTTATTTCTGAGAGACAGAAAGCAACAGAGAATGAGCAGGGGAGGGGGAGAGAGAGGGGGAGACAGATTCCAAAGCAGGCTCCAGGCTCTGAGCCATTAGCACAGAGCCTAACATGGGGCTCGAACTCACAAACCACGAGATCATGACCTGGGCCAAAGTCAGAGGCTCAACTGACTGAGTCACCCAGGTGCCCCAAAATATATTCTTTTTTTTTTTTAATTTTTTAACGTTTTTATTTTATTTTTGAGAGACATAGAGACAGAGCGTGAGCAAGGGAAGGGCAGAGAGAGGGAAGACAGAATCTGAAGCAGGCTCCAGGCTCTGAGCCATCAGCACAGAGCCTGACACAGGGCTCGAGCTCACAGACCATGAGATCATGACCTGAGCTGAAGTCGGCCGCTTAACCGACTGAGCCACCCAGGCGCCCCCAAAATATATTCTTAAAAATGATATGATTAAATGAAAATTATTTTTTAAATAAATAAGGGATATTTAATTAAAGTTTAAGATACCTTGATTCAGTTCAGAGACTTCCCTAGACTTGTCCAAAAAAACAAGGAAGGAATGTAAAGAAAGTATGCAAGAAAGCAATAAAAATTTTGAACCTGTTCTACAGTAGGTGAAAATTTTGGGAGAGAGAGACTTAGAAAAGAGGATGTCTGGCATATCATTTTATAGGCTGAAGGGGAAAGCTGTAGAGAGCCACAGTGGGGTGGCAGGGGCACAGGTAACACAGAACTAATGGGGAAATGCAAACTGAGGTTGCCATGAGTTAGGAAGAGTAACACAGAAAACTTGACCTGAGGTTCCTTTAATCAGTGAGCAGCAGCAGAGTTCCAGAGTGGTGATTAGAAAGCCACCTGAGTAGCTGAATTTTCAGGTATTTTAGCTTACTTTATGAACATCAAGGATCTCACCCATGTAGAGAAGAGCTGCTGAAGAAAATGGATCAGAAAACATGATGATAAGGGCAGGTATTTGGTGGAGAAAGTGAGTATGTTCAAGCGGTAAATATAAAAATTGGAACCCTGAGAGAAGGCTAAAATGATGCTGAAAAACATGAACACACTTGGAAGTGGGGAGGCGGCAGAGGTTTGTGGGGTGGGGGAGATGGGGATCCCGTCTTCTCCAGAATCCCCCCACAGCCTGAGTCAGCTCAGAAATGTAGGGTTTACGACTGCTCTGGGCCTAGGGCCGCGAATGGCCGGTGCCACAGAATGGGGCATGCAGGGGGGCTTTCAGAGGCACGTGAAGGAGTATCTACAAGTGAGAGAGAGAAAATGAGAACTGGGGGGAGGACAGAAAATGTGGAAACAGAACTTCTTCCTTTAGATATTTTATGGCAGAAAACCGTGAGAGGACTACTGGGGCCTGGGGCTGTATGTGAGACATGAACTCAGGATGCACGGAGTGAGGGCAGGCAGGGAGACCGGCAAAGGGGACGGCCCCACAGTTTCCATGAGTGACGGGGCTGATGTCATGGGCAAGGCTGGCTTATCCTGCTAGGGACCCTCTGGTAAGACGTGTGGGAAAGTGGGTTATACATGGAGTGGGCTATCAACAGTGTTGGCTACAGAAACTCCCTTGCAAGACCTCAGTCCATTTGTGTCTACTGGGATCACATCTTCAGTGTAATGGCCAGCTGGTGTTGGCAGATCAAGTAGTCGATATGCCTTTATAACGGTGTCTGCAGAGGCCCTCAAATTGGCAGAGGAGTTAATACCATATCCAGAAATACTATCAATCCCGGTAAGGACAAATCGTTCCCCACCCCCAGGAAGGAACAGACCTGATGTAAGCAATCTACCACTAAGTGGCAGCCTGATCTCCTACAGAGAATGTATCATGTCATGATCTTAGTGTCGGTCTTTGTAACTGGCCCGTTAGATGTTCAGTTAGTGAAGTGGCTATTTCAATTGTAGGGAAACGGACACCACGCTGCAGGGCTCACCTAAAAGCTCCATTTCTGCCACCCCAGGGCGCAAAGACTGGGATGGCTGAGGGCTGAGCCTGGCTAACCTCAACTACTCTGCAACGGGTGCCTGCAGGCACTGATGGGGGACACACATATCCATCCACTGTGCACCCCCTCTAGTAACCGTGCGTTCCTGTTCCGTACAAACTTATCACTCATCTGCCAGTCTGGACTCTTCCAGTGCTTCTCAACAACCAGACAAGCCATCTGCCACAAAAGTACACATATATCCTTACTTCGGGCCACCTGTCCTAATGCAAAAGTGATGCCCAATTGTACTGGCCCAAGATCTGGCCCCAGAGAGGACTTCTCCACTTCAGTGTCCTTCAGGGCCCCTCTGGGTGAGATGTGACCTGTCATCATTTCCTTTGCAGCCAACTCCCCCAAAGAGGAAGGTGATCTATCTGTAACAAAGGCCTGGGATTTTCCTATCAACCAGCCAACCAGAGGGACAAGGGTCTGACTTTGATGTTTGCTTGTTGCCTACTTCTGATCCCTACTGCCCCCTTCTGCCCCGCCCCCATTCAGGCAACCCAATTAAAAAGACCACCAGCTCCTTCCCTTTGTAGGTGGGAGAGCTAATGTGCACCCTCACCTAGTACCAGGGCTGAAGGAGGTGCTCCAAGGTGGGGTTCCGCTTCCACTTCCAGGATAGTGTCACGCAAGCTTGGGGGGTGGGGAGCTAATCTTCCAGCCGTATCCAGAAGCAATGAGGGTGGTTAGCATTTCATTCCCTGCCCCCTCCCCAAAGACAGACTGATAAATTACTCAAGACATAAAACAGACTGGATAAAACAAATTTAAAAACAACAGAGCCTCAGGGACCCGTGGGGATAATGAAAAAAAGATCTAACATTCATGTTACTGACTTCCCAGAAAGGAAAAAGAGGGTGGATGTAAACATAATACTGGAAGAAATAAAGGTTGAAAATTCCCTCAAATTGGCAAAAGGCATACATCTGCAGTTTCAAAAACCTAAAGAAATCCCAAATAGGATGAACAAAAAATTTCTACACCAGGACACAGAATAATCAAATTTCTGACAACTAAAGACACACAAACATTTTAAAAGGAGCTAGAGGGAAATGACATACAATCTGTAGGGAAACAATGGTTTGAATAGCAGACTTCTCCCCTGGAACCACAGAAGCCTGAAGGCAGTGATGTAACATTTTAAGTATTAAGAATTGCTAACCATGAACTCTGTATTACATCAAAATTTCCTTCAAGGATGAGGAAATAAAGCCATTCTCAGACGAAAGAAAACAAAAGAACACTTGTCACCAGGACCTACCCTGAAAGAATGGCTACAGGAAATTCTCAAACAGAAAGTATATGATAGCAAAAAGAGGCTTGAAACTTTAATGAAACAGTAAGAGACAGGTAAATTGACGTTCCTTCTTCTCATGAGCTTTTAAAAATGTCTGACAGGTGTCCCTGAGTGGCTGTCGGTTGAGCGTTGGATTTTGGCTCAGGTCATGATCTCACAGTTCATGAGTTCGAGCCCCATGTCAGGCTCTGTCCTGGCAGCTCAGACCTGGAGCCTGCTTTTTTGTCTCCCTCTCTCTCTGCCCCTTCCCCCCTTGTGCGCATGCACGCTCTTTCTCTCTCAGAAATAAATGAATTAACTTAAAAATTCAAATTAAAAAATTAAAAAAATAAAAATGTTTGACAACTGAAACAAAAATTATAACATCGTTCAACACAGTCCTCAACATATGAAGAGTAAACATCCAAGACAATTAAAAGAATACTGAGTGTAAAGGGACCTAATGGGAAGTAAGGTTTCTACGTTGCATTTAATTGATAGATGCTGTTGAGAGGAGACTGTGATAAATTGCACATGTACATTTTAAAACCTAGAGCGACCACTTAAAAATAAAAAGGAAAAAAGAAATATACCCCCAAAACACTATACATGAATCAAAGCTGAATTCTAGAATATTTCCAAGGACCTAAAAGAAGGAAGGAACCCCCCTTCGCCCACCCACACAAAAACCAAAACAGTAAAACAGGAACAAGAAACAGGAGAAATTAAAAATCAAAGAAGAAAAATGACATTATTTGGTCCCAACATGTCAGTAACTACTTCAAGTATAAATAATCTAATATACGAATTAAAAGATACACTGTCAAAATGGTAGGGGAAAAAACACAGGACCCCTCTGTATGCTACACACAAAACATTTACCTCGAATATAACAATATAGGTAGGTTAAAATAAAAGAGATGGACAAATATAAACTATTTAAATAGTAATAAAAATATAGCAGGGGCTATATTAATATCAGATAAAGTATATTTCAGAGCTATGAAAATTAACAGAGACAAAGAAGGATATTAGTTACATAATGATACAAGGGTCAACAAACCAAACAAGATAGAGCAATCATAAATGTATATGCACCACACAAGAAGACATTCAAACACACAAAGCAAAAGGTAACAGAACAAAAAGAAATAGACAATTCCACAATTATAGTTGAGGATTTCGACGCTCCTTGTTCAGTGACTGATAGAAACACTAGGCACAAAATCAGCAAGGATACAGAAAATATGTGTAACACCAATAAGCAGCAGAATATCACATTTATAGAACACTCCACCCAACAATAGCAGAATATATATCTATATATATAGATATCTAGATATCTTTTTCAAGCACCCATGGAACATTTAACAAGAATGTCGTTTATGGCTCATCTGTTTGTGAATCATAAAATACACCTCAACAAATGTAAACGTTTTGAAATCATTGACCATGTGAAACTAGAAATAACAGAAAAATAAAATATTTTAAACACTTGGGTATCAAAGAGCACACTTCTAAATAATCCATGGGTCACAGAGGAAGTCTCCACCAGAATCAAGAAATATTTAAACTGAATGAATGTGAATTCAAAATATATGAAAATTTGTGGGATGGAATTTCAACAGTGCTGAGGAAAATTCACAGAACCAAATGCTTCTTACATTAAAAAAGAAAAAAAAATTCCCTACCATCTCAAGAAACTACATAGAGCTAAATGAAACCAGAAATAGAAGAAATAATAAAGATCAGAGAAAATATTGAGAATAGAAATGATATAAGAAGCTATTTGATACAGTCAATAAAATTGATAAAAACTTAAGATTTGTAGAAAGAGGAAATATCCATTTCTACACTTGATCTTAGCCAAAAGGCCGAGAAGCGATAGGAAATATCCATTTCTAACATCAGGAATAAAACAGGAGACATAACCATAGGTCTTCGTATCATGAAAATAATAATAAAGGAATACTCCAAACAATTCCACGATTTTATTAGAAGACTTAGATGAAATGGAAAAACTCCAGAGTTCTATCAAAACTCACCCGATATAAAATAACGACTCCAAATAGTCTTCTACTAATTAAGTTGAATGAACATGTGATTAAAAGTATCCCAAAGAGAAATCTATAGGCCCGAATGATTTCGCTGGAGAATTCTACCAAATATTCAAATAAGAAATAACACCAATTTTATGAAATCTCATCCAGGAAAAAAAAAGAAAGAAAAAAACAGAAAAGAAAGGAAGGAAGGAAGGAAGAAAAGAAAGAAAAGAAGAGAAAAGAGAAAAGAAAGAAAAGAAGAGGAACACTTCCCAGTTCATTTTTGGGAGGCATGTAATATTCAGACACCAATATTAGTACAAAAAAGAATTAAAACTGTACACCAATATGCCCATGATTTTAGACATAAAAGCCCTCAACAAAATATTAGGAAACAGAATGCTGCTACATTATATTTATATTCCATGAGCTGATGCAGTTTACCACAGGGAAGCAAGGCCAGTTCGACATTCAAAACCAGTCAAGCAATCCATCATATCAACAGGCTACAGAAGAAAAATCACATTGTCACATCAGCCAAAGGAGAAAAAACTTCTGCGAAAATTCAATCCCTTTTCATAATGAAAGCTCTTAGCAAATTAGGATGACTTTCCAAACTAGATAAAGAACATATATATACACATAAAAGTGACAAACTAAAAAATAGACAATTATAGACAACAAACAGATAGTTAGCAGAGGGGAGGTGATTGGGGAGGATGGATGAATTAGCTGAAGGGGATTAAGAGTACACTTACCTCGATGAGCAATGAGTAATAAATGGAACTCCTGAGTCACTAAATTGTACACCTGAGACTAATGTAATGCTGTTTGTTAACAGCACTGGAATTAAAGTTTTAAAAAAAGTAAAAACAAAAAACCCACAGCTGTTCTTCGTATATAATAATCAACACTGATTACTTTCTTGTTAATATTACAAATTAGGCAAGTATGTCCTCTTTCGCCCTTCTATTCAACACTGTACTGTAAGTTCTAGCTAGTACAATAAAGACAGGAAAAAGAAATGAAAGGGATACAGATTAGGAAGAAGACAAAAAATGTTTGCTATTTGCTGATACCATTACTGTTTATGAAGAAAATCCTGAGGAATCTACAAAAAATTCTGCTAGAATAAGTGAATTCAGCAAAGTCGCAGGAGGCAAGGTCAACATATCAAAATGAATCGTATTTCTCTGTAACAGTAATGATCATGGGCAAACTGGAATTAAAACCTCCATATAACATACAATGACTCCAAATACAGTGCCGAAATAAAAATCTAACAAAGTATGTTCAGAATCTACAAGTGGAAAATTACAAAACACTAGTGAAATAAACCATAAAGGATCTAAATAAATGAAGAGACATACCACGTTTATGGACTGAGAGTCAAAATAGTAAAGATGCCAAATCTCACCAAAATGATCCAAAGACTAATGTAATGTCTATCATCAAATTCCCAGCAAGATGTTTTCTATATACAGACAAGCACATGATAAAGTGTATACAGAAAGCCAAGGGAAAAAAACTGATATGGAAAGCTAAGTCAACTTTTAAAAAGGATAAAAGGGGAGAAATCACTTCACCCAATTTTAAGATTTATCGAAAGCTACAGTAATCAAGATAGTTTGGTACTGGCAGAAGTTTAGATATACAAATCAATGAGATATATAGAGACTCAGAAATAGACCAACATAAATATGCCCAACTGATTTTTGACTAAGGAGTAAACATAATTCAGTGGAGGTATAATACTGTAGTCTAGTTTTCAACCAATGGTGCCAGTCAACTGAACATCCTAAAGCAAAAATACAAGAAAGAAACTCAACCTAAACCTCACATGGTAATACAAAAATTAACTCAACATGGATCAGAGATTTATATGCACAATGTAAAACTATAAAACTTTTAGGAGAAAACACAGGAAAAAGTATTCAGGACAGAGAGCTTTCTTAAGACTTCTTAAACATGACTCGAAAAGGATTAAGAAGTCCCTTCACAATAATGCCATGAATCAATGCAATGAAAAATGGCTTGGCCTAGGATGGCAATCCAGAAGTACGCCTGTGGTGATATAGGAGGCTCTGAGGAGGGTTCAGGGTGAATGCATGATTATTTTTATATCTTTCTATACAGCGTATTTCTTAATGTGAGGTAATACTATAACATGTAGCTCAAAACAAAACAAAACAACTCCCCACAAAAAAAACAAAGAAGGAATTCCAAAAGACACTGATAAAGGTACTAGTTGTTAGTTATACTGGAACTAAAGTCATGGAAACAACTGTGAAACTCACATACGTCTGCATGTGGACTTGCCCATTTCATCTGCTAGAAGTCTAGTCATGTTTCCTCAACAGTGAATCCTCACATAACCTTCTGTAAGATTAAAACTGAGATTCTTTCTCTCTGGTTTTTGGCGTTTCTCTGTTTTTTTTTTGTTTTTTTTTAAAGATTAATTTAGTTATGTGTTTTATTTTGTTTTGGCTCTAATTCAACCCATAGAAAACAAGTGAGGCGGACTTGGGTGAAGCCTCTGTAAGGAGAACTAGGGAAGCTCAGGAACCACAATCAGAGAATTCATCTGAGAAGGTCACACGGCTACGGCTACGCTGCGTTCCTCATCGCACAGAAAAATATAGGAAAAAACAATAAACAAGTAGATCAAGAGCAAGTATAAGTGAATGATTAAATACACCTGAAAAAAACAACAACACTGTGTT
This sequence comes from Paguma larvata, assembly GCA_030068075.1. Lineage (NCBI taxonomy): Eukaryota > Metazoa > Chordata > Mammalia > Carnivora > Viverridae > Paguma > Paguma larvata. The sequence goes on along the minus strand of CM057841.1, from coordinate 5,391,071 downwards.
TTAAAAAAAAATCTAAGTCTTAAGAGTGTGCTACAGTGGGCTCATATATACATACATTTTTATCTCCTGAAATGAGTCTTTCATAACTCAAGTTTTCATATTTCTCATTAAGACTTATGTTACTCAAAGGTAGGGATGCTGTTGTAGAACAAAGGCCTTCAATAAAGGTTTTCAAGGGACTGTGGGGCCCGGGAGGAACCCTGTCATATGGGTGACCATTGAATAAAGCCATCTCAGTGAGTGTGGAAAGAAAAATAAATAAATAAATAAATAAAGGTTTCCAACACACCCTCAACTGTCTCAACTGTCCTGACAATGGACAGCAGCGAAGGTATATACAAGATAAAAGGGACAGGCCCTCTGATCTCTGAAACACTTCCCCCTCCCCAAATAAGATAAGGAACAAGAAACTGTCACAGGCTTGTCACAGAAGTCTGAAAAGAACCGTGGTTGTGTTTCTCTTATATCTCCTCCTCCTTTGTTTAAATATCCCTGAGACAATTTTGCAGTGTAAACTGAGAAGAAAAATGGGGCCGACTGTTCTGCTAGGTGCATGAGAATGACTGGATTGTGCTCCTACATGAGTTCTCAGATGTAGAATAAGGCTCTAGGCTGGGTGAATTTCCACTAGGACTCCTCAGATGATAACGGATATCCTCCAACAGAAGGGTTTCTCTTTGGTATGAACGATCAGATTCTGAATAAGAGGTTTCCTTAGTGGCTACATTCAAAAAGTCTTCCCCCAATGGAGCGCTTAGAGGGTGATGGTGGACTGCCTGCTCGTCAAGGGTCTCCCCACTTCTGTTGCGCCGACACTGACAGAGGGTCTCCCAGTATGAATCCTCTGATGCTGAGTGAGGGAGGAGCTGCGGTTGAAGGCCTTTCCGCACTCACTGCACTTATAGGGTTTCTCCCCGGTGTGGATGACGGAGTGTCTAATGAGGCTTGTGCTCCAGCAGAAGGATTTCCCACACTCGACGCACTCATAGGGCTTCTCTCCACTGTGAATCCGCTGGTGCCTCATGAGCCCTGAGCGTTGGCTGAAGGCCTTCTCGCACTCCATGCACTCGTAGGGCTTCTCCCCGGCGTGGATGCTGATGTGTCGAATGAGGTCTTTCCTAGTGCTGAAGGCTTTCCCACATTCTTTGCACTCGAAAGGTTTTTCTCCAACGTGGGCCCTTCTGTGCAAGATGAAAGTGTAGCAGTAGGTGAAGGCCTTTCCGCACTCACTGCACTCATAGGGCTTCTCCCCGGTGTGGATGATGGCGTGTCGAATGAGGTTTGCCCTCTGGCAGAAGGCTTTGCCGCACTGCACACACACATAGGGCTTCTCTCCACTGTGAATCCGCTGGTGCCTCGTGAGGTATGAGCGGCGGTTGAAGGCTTTCCCGCACTCCATGCACTCATAAGGCTTCTCCTCAGTGTGGATGCTAAAGTGTCGGATGAGGTCGGAACGGTTGCTAAAGGCTTTCCCACATTCTTTGCACTCATAGGGTTTTTCTCCGGTGTGGGCCCTTTTGTGCAAGATGAAAGTGGAGCAGTGGGTGAAGGCCTTTCCGCACTCACTGCACACATAGGGCTTCTCCCCGGTGTGACTCCGCTGGTGCTGCTTGAGGTGTGACCGGCGGTAGAAGGCCTTCCCGCACTCAAGGCACTTGTATGGCTTCTCCCCCGTGTGGATGACATAGTGCTGAATGAGGTCTGTGCTGTCGCAAAAGGCTTTCCCACATTCGTCGCATTCAAAGGGTCTCACTCCAGTGTGAATCTGCTGGTGCCATGTGAGATGTGAGCGACGGTTGAAGGCCTTCCCACACTCCATGCACTCAAAGGGCTTCTCTCCCGTGTGGATGATGCAGTGTCGAAGGAAACCTGTTTTATCTCGGAAGGCTTTCCCACACTCTTTGCACACAAAGGGTTTTTCTCCAGTGTGGCTTCTGTTATGCAAGACTAAATTGGAGCGGTGGGTGAAGGCCTTTCCACACTCGCTGCACTGATAAGGCTTCTCTCCAGTATGAATCCGCTGGTGCCTCGTGAGGTGGGACCTGCGGTTGAAGGCCTTCCTGCACTCCATGCACTCGTAGGGCCTCTCCCCGGTGTGGATCATGTAGTGCTGGAGGAGGTGTTTGCTCTTGCTGAAAGTTTTGCCGCACTCTGTGCACTCATAGGGCTTCACTCCAGAGTGAACCTGCTCATGTCGAACAAGAAAGCAGTTCTTGGTAAACGCTTTCCTGCATTCTGCACACTTACAGGGATGTTTCCCTTCCTGAATCAATTCGTGAATCAAGGGATCTTTCAGTGGTCCCTGTGAGTCACATTCATGGAGGATATGTCCCGCAGGGATCAGCTCCTGTACAGTCCTTGAGTGTAGACCATCATCTGTCCCTAAACCATCATGTTCAGGCTTCATATGCCCAGGGAGCTTCTCCATCAGGGGGTCTATCCCTGGTTCCAAGTGGCCTTCCAGCACATCTGATGGTCTATCCTGATTCTTGCCTTGCCCCAGCTGGGAGTCCCCTGGGGTGTGCGGAGTCAGCCGCTCCTGTGGTGAGATTTCCTCAGACAAGGCAAGGTGAGAAGGGGAAAGCTCAGCAGTCTCAGGTTTTGTATTATGACCTGAAGAGAATACAATACACAGAAGGGCCTATTAGAGATGGCAACACAGAAAAACAAAATTGCCATTTCATTTCCCACTCATGCTCTGTCTCTCTCTCTCTCTCAAAAACAAATAAAACATTAAAAAAAAAATCATGATTTTGGACCACAGAAACCCTAGGCCCAAGTCCCACCAGAACTTAGTATTAGCTCTGTGGCACCTTACAAGGCATTCAAATTCCTTTGGCCCTCATTTTGTCTTCTCAAGAATAAAGCTAAAAAAAGAGCCCGGCCTTTAGGACTCCATGAGGATGAAGTGAAATCCTGCATTTGCCACGTTCACTATGTGGACCATGTTCAGTATGGTGCCAGACACTGAGCAAAACATAACCCACGTTAGCTCTGATTGTTTATCATGGGTTAGTCACATAATACACATCTGGGACCCAATTAGGAAGCATGTAAACTCACAGTGTAAGAATGTATGTATTCATCTTGGAGAGTACTGAAGAATAAAAAGAACGGTCCATGGGTCACCTGGGTGGCTCAGGTCATGATCTTATTTTGTGAGTCTGAGCCCGACATTGGGTCCTCTGCTATCAGCGCAGAGCCTGCTTCAGATCTCTGTCCCCCTCTCTCTCTGGCCTCTCTCTTTCCCACTTCCACTCTCTCTCTCAAAATAAATAAATATACTTGGGGAGGAAAAATAAAAAGGCATGGTCCGTGAGAGGCCTCATGAGCCAACATTAAAGTCACCGCCAGAGCAAGGAGACAAGGAAGGTCCCAGGAGATCAGGGGCAGAGACTCCAAGACACAATCGGAAAAGTCTTTGTGGCACTATGAGCTCACACAGCACGGAAGTTAAGTGTCCACTCTGCAGCCCGAACCCTTGGCTCACGTTTCGCTTGCACCAAGTGAGCAGATGTTGTGCAAATTATTTAGCTATTCCCATCTCAACCTCCTGGTCGGAAACACTGAGAGACTCAGCTTCTGCCTCACAGACCGCCCTGAAGGTTGAATGAGAAAAGACCTGTAAAATACTCAGCACGGTGCTAGCTCCTGCCCCCTGCAGGGGCGTTCAGTAAACTGTGGGCCTTTACCCATTATCACGATGATCGTTGCCGTATTTGGAAACTGGGAGCAAAGCTGTGTCCTTACCAGGAATATTTTCAGTGCTGTGGTACAGAGGAACCCCCCACGGGGCCTCAAAGAACGAAGAGGACAATGTTGGCACTTTCACATGTGAATGGCGGGAACATGAAAGGGGGTGGCCATTCTGCAGAACTGCCTGGCAGTTTCCAATCAAGCCAATCTGACCCGGAAACATACCAGAGTCCGTTCCTCACAGAAATCAGTGCCTATCGGCACCGAAACACATGACAAGAATGTTCTCGGCAGCAGTAAGATGAAAATGACAAGAATGCCTGTCCAGAGGGGAACAGATAAATGAATGGCAGTTTTTCACACAATGAGACATCATACTGTATTGAGTGAAAAATTCTCAACCATAGGCAACCACACAAAAATAATCTCACAGACATAACGATGACCAAGAGGAGACACATATACAGACAGCATATGGTGGGGTTCAACAGTCAAAATAAATCTACGCTGATCGTCTAAATAGGGGCTACCTAGCAGAAGGGGCTGTTCAAGGCATGAGACCCTGACAAGGTGCTGGAAATATTCTACAGCAGCCCCCCTTATCTCCAGGGGATTTGTATCAAGACCCCCATTGGGTCCCTGAAATTGCGGGTAGTATCAATCCTATATATATACTATGTTTTGTCCCTGTATATACATACCTAAAGGTTAACATAGACATTTGTCACATAAGAGATGAACAAAAATAACTAATAATAAAATAGAACAATTGTAACAAACGCTGGAATAATAGTTACACGAATATGCTCTCTATCTGAAAATATTTTATTATACGGCACTCATCCTTCTTGTGAGATGATAAAATGCCTAGATGAGGAGATGAAGGGAGGTGAATGACGCAGGCGTGTGATACAGCATTAGGCTACTATTGACCTTTTGCTGTTACATCAGAAGGACGATCATCTGCTTTTGGACCGTGGTTGTCCGCAGGTAACTGAAACCGCAGATGGGGAGCACCATGGTATATATTAGCGTAGTGGTGGTTATGTGGCTTGGGATATACACAAAGATTCATCAAGCTGACCACTTAAGGCTTTTGCACAACATAGCACATGAGTTACACCTCACTCAAAAAGTGCAAGAAAATAATGGTACATGGGAGGTATGGAACACAAATGTAGACATCTCTCGCAAGGAGACAATTTTTCCAAGAAGACTGGTTATACGGGGAAAGTGGAGTTGACGCCATTGTGCAGACACGGGAGAGGTATAAGCCTTTTTAATTTACTTTCCCCAAATGTGAGGCAACTAAGCATATTTTTATGTTGAGCAGAGGTTGGATAAAGGTGCAGAAGAAGCAGAAAAGAAGTGAAGAAGGAAGTTCCCTGAAAACTGCGATCTGGACTCTAGTGCGGGAAATGGCCATGGTCAAAGAGCTCCTCTAGGGGGTGAGAAGGAAAGCTACACACAAGAGAGATTTAGATCAACATGTGAGGGTTGAAGAGCAAGCAACAGCAGAACACAGACAATTTTTAACATGAAAATACGCTGAGACACCAGTGGTGGGTGGAGGGGGGAGGAAGTGAAGTTCTGGAACAAGGTCTAAGCGGCTGCAGGAGCCAGTGTGGGAGACGGCACAGACCAGAGGTGCGCAGAGGATGCAGGGAGACTAGCTGGGCTTAGGAGTGTGGGGACGGGTCACAGTTAGTAGGGGAGGTAGTGGAGACGTTTGTGTAAAACGGACAGGTTGTCTAGCTGTAGGGCTGGTGGAGACGGAAGAGCTGAGGAGTGATCTGAGGTCGCACCCGGCCTTCTGACCTGCATGGGAGGTGGGAGGAGCAGGCAAAATCATGTTGAGCTCCCTCTTAGGCATGTTGAGGTCAAGTGTCTTTCACACATTCACAGACGTGAGACTGGGGACAAGGGCGAAGATTGAGAACAGACTCTGAGGGGCTGAACAGACCAAGGGCCCACCAGAGGGGAGAGCCTGGCTCTGCGGTGGCACCAGTCACCACACCTGATGTCCCCAGGGCCTCAGCAGCCCAAATTTGGGGAAACAAAGGTGAAATGTTACCTTGAAGGTTAAGCAAACAGGAGGGGTACGAAGATACAGAGTCAGGAAGTGACTGAGTGTCTAATGGACCCTTGGAGAATGGATGGATGGAGAAGGTGGGAAAGGCTGAGAGGCAGAGGAGGGATGGTCTCCTTGCAGTTCAGAAAACAACTTGAGCTACTATCATTATTTGCGACGACTAATATTACGACGTGAATAGCGCCAATAGCTTATTTTGGCTGAGCCACGCACGCACTGTGGGTCAGGGTCAGTGTGAACCAGCGTCACACAATCTGGTACATCCTCAAACTGCCCAATGAGGTAGAAACTATTATTGCTAACAGTTTTCAGGAATAGACTGAGCGGAACAGACTACGCTCACCAAACCATTGGCTCCTCTCTTGGACACACAGCTCAGCCTCATTTCCCAGCGCCAGGCACCTAAGCGTGGCCAGATAGAATGCGAGGAGAAATAGTGGATATGACACCTCCCTTTCTTCGCTCATTTCGCCTCTGCCAGCTAGATGCCAGGACACCCTGAGAGTCTCATGTTGACGACAAAAGGTAGCCAGTCCCTGAGTAACTGTGTGGCACACAGCTGCAGGTGGACCCACATGGTTCTTGGGTGAGAAAAGTACTTCTCATGTGCTGAGCCCCCAAGATTCTGGAATACATCAGTGAGAGCAGCTGGGTTCACAGTGGCTGAACTTATATGAAGGCACCGTGAGATGACGCACCTTTCCTGGGGCCACAAGGCCGCTGTGTCACAGCTAGTTTTTACACCCAAGTAGCTGGAGTCAAGAACCTGAACTTCTTACCTAATAGGCCCCACGCCTCTCCAGGAGCATTGGACATTTTGATGGGGTCGGGGGTACAGGCAAAAGGACCTCGGGTTACAAGGCTCCATGCATCCTAAGCCTCTAGAGAGGCCACAAGAGTAAAACTTCCATAAACTCTAGGGGCAGTAATCACTCTGCTGTCTGCAAGCTGCCATGACCCCCACTGGCCACTGTTGGCACCTACCTGGGCAGCTTCTAGGGAAGAGGCCTCTCTGCAGTGTCTGTAACTCTGGGCTCTGCCCCACTGGGTACATCAGCTCTGGTTTGGGCAGAGGACAGCCTGTTCGTGGAGAGAGAAAAAGGACGTGGAAATTCTGGTGAGAAGAACGAAACCTCGCGATCTAGATTGGGACATCAAAATTTGGAGAAGGCCTCGGAATGAAGCTGCTCCCATCCATGCAAATAAAATGATGTGACCTGGAAACCGGCTGCATAAAACACTGTCACTGGGCCCCAAAGACTGTAGACATTAGCGCTGGCTCCACAGACAGCACCGATTCCTTTTGACCCCTATCCTGAAGAATCTCAGTGCTGTTCAGAGCTATCTCCTGAAGGTGCTTCCTGATTAACCCAGTCAGGCGCCTCAACCTCGCTATGCGTCAGCCAACACCGGGTGAGCTTTGCCGCCACCACAGACTAATTTACACAAAATCTCTGGGGTGAGGCCTGGGCATCAGGAGATTTTAAACACTCCCAGGTGGCACCCCACCTGGTAGGTTCATTTCCCCAACGGCATCTCTGATCATAGACAGTCTGAGTAGGCAAAGTGTCTGGGTATTCTGAGCAGAGAGAAAGGTTTATTCCAGGCTGAAAGATTGGAATGCAAAAACAGGAACAAAGACAACAGATAGAAAACAGTGACAAATACGGTAAATATTAATCCCTCTATATCAATAATCACTTGGAACATCAGTGTTATTTTTCTAAATGCTCTAATTATAAGACAGAGATAGAACGGATCAAAAAATAAGACCCAACTATAGATTGTCTATAAGAAACCCAACCCACAGTAAATATAAAGACACATACATGTTGAAAATAAATGTAATGAGAAAAATATACTGTTAGCAGGATACACTAACACTAGTTAAAAGAAGGCAGGTGGACCTATATTAATTTAAGACAGGGCAGACCTCAAAGCAAGGAGAGTCACCAGGGATGAAGAAGGCATTACATACTGATAAAGGGGTTAATTTGCTAAGAAGCTGTAAAATTCCTTAATCTGTGTGTGTCTGTCATCAAACTATATGAGGCAAAAATTGACAGACTGACAAGAATGACAAGGAGAAACAGATGAACTCTCTATCAAAGTTGGAGACCACACTACCCCTCTATCAGAAATGGACAGATCTGGGTGCCTGGGTGGCTCAGTTGGTTGAGCATTCAACTCTTGGTTGTGGCTCAGGTCATGATCTCACAATTTCATGAGTTCAAGCCCCGTGTCAGGCTCGTGTTGCCAATGCGGAGCTTGCTTGAGATTCTCTCTCTCTCCCTCTCTCTGTGCTCCGCTGTCTCTGTCTCTTTCAAAATAAATAATAAATAAACTTAAAAAAAAAAAGAAAGAAATGGACAGATGCAACAGGCAGACAATTAGTAATGCTGCTGCTGAACTGAACAATCCCATCAATTAACTGGATAAAACTGACATCTATAAACTACTTCATCCAAAAAGAGAATACACATTCACCATAAAAGATCATATTTTGGGCCAAACAACACACGTTAACCAAAATTTAAAAAGAAAATAAATCATATAATGCCTGCTGTCAGACCACAAAGTAATTAACTAGAAATTAATAATAGAGAGATAACTGGAAAATCCCCAAATAGGTAAAGATTAAACAACACATTTTGAAATAACTTGTGGGTCTAATAAGCAATCTCAAAAAAGTAAAAAATATTTTGAACTAAATGAAAACCAAAATAGGGTGTGCCTGTCTGGCTCAACTGGGAGAGCATGTGAGTCTTGATCTTGGGATCATGACTTTGAGCCCCGTGTTGGGTTGTAGAGATTACCGGAAAAAAAAAAAATTAAATAAACTTCAAAGCAAACAAACACAAAAAAATTAAAAATACAACTTAGGAAAATTGTGGAATTCAGCAAAGCAATGCTTAGTAGTAAATTTATAAACATAGAAATCATGTATTTTTAAAAGGAAGATCTAAAGTTAATTACGTAAATTCCCACCTCAGGAAACTAGAACTAGAAGAGCAAATTAAGCGCTAAGTAAACACTACAAAAGAAATAAGAATTAGAGCAGAAATTAATGAAATTAAAAACGGAAAAGAGAGAAAATCAACAAAACCAAAATCTGGTTCTCTAAAAAGATCATTAAAATGGATAAGCCTCTAGCCAGGCTAACTAAAAAAAATGAGAGAGGACACAAATTACAGATCCTATGGACATTAAAAGGATATTAAAAGAATACCATCAACCACTCTATGCTCACAAATTCAATTAAGGAAAGTGAATCAGTAGTTAATAACCTTCCAAAAAACAAAGCACCAGGCCCAGATGGGTTCACTGGTGACTTCTACCAAATACTGAAAGAAGAAATTATACCAATTCCCTACAATCTCTCCCAGAGACAGAAGCAGAGGAAATATTTCCTAATTCAATTATAAGGCCAGCACTACCCTAATATCAGATAAAGACATTACAAAAAAATATACACAGTATGTCTCATGAACATAGATGTAAAAAAAAATCCTCCACAAAATATTAACAAATCAAACCATGTATAAAAAGATTATATACCACAACCAAGTGGGATTTATCCCAGATATACAAAATTTAAAAATCAATTAACATAATCCATCACATTGACAGGCACACAACCACACTGATAATGCAGAAAAGCATTTGATAAAATCCAACATCCGTTCATGAAGAAAAAAAAACAACTCTGGGGGAGCCTGTGTGGCGCAGTCAGTTAAGTGTCTGACTCATGACTTTGGCTCAGGTCATGATCTCAGTTTGTCAGATCGAGCCCCGCATCCGGCTCTGTGCTGACAGCACGGAGCCTGCTTGGGATTCTCCGTCCCTCTCCCCTACTCATGCTCTCTCTCTCTTTCAAAGTAAATAAATAACCTTAAAAAAAATACATTTAAAAAAAAAAGAACTCTAAGCACAAGGGGAATGGAGGGAAAATCCCTCAACTTGATAAAGAATACCTACAAAAACACTGGAAGTATTAGGTTATATAACAAGATAAGAAAATGTAGTAAGACAAGAAAAAAGGTATACATAACTTTACCATAAGATGCAAAGATCCAGCAATTGGATCCAAGCAGGAAATAGATACATTGTGGTACATCTAGACAATGGAGTATTCAGCACTAAAAAGAAACGAGCTATCAAGGGGCACCTGGGTGGCTCAGTTGGTTAAGTGGCCAACTTCGGATCAGGTCATGATCTCGCGGTCTGTGGGTTCAAGCCCCGCGACGGCTCAGAGCCTGGAGCCTGCTTCAGATTCTGTATCTCCCTCTCTCTCTGCCCTGCTCAAACTCTGTCTCTATGTCTCGCAAAAATAAATAAAACGTTTAAAAAAAAAAGAAAAGAAATGAGCTATCAAGCCATGGAAAGACACTGAGGAAACTTAAATGCACATTACTAAGTGAAAGAAGTCAATCTGAAAGGGCTACATACTGTATGATTCCAACTGCAGGAGTTTCTGGAAAACACAAATGAGATAGTAAAAAGATCATGGGCTGGTGAAGGGGAGAGGGGGAAGGGATGAATAGGCAGGGCAAAGACAACTTTTAGCACAGTGAAAATACTCTGCATGATACTATAACGTTGGAAACATGTCATTATACATTTGTCCAAACCCACAGAACGCACAACACCAGGAGCGACCCCTAATGTACACTATGGACTTGGGGGACTATGGGAGTGTAGGTTCACTGACTGTATCAAATGCACCACTCCGGGAGGAATGTTGGTAACGTGGGAGGCTGTGCAGGTGTGGAAGCAGGGGGTTTATGGGAAATCTCTCAATTTTGCTATGAACCTAAAACTGCTCTTTAAAAAGTCTTTAAAAGAAACAACTAGGGGCACTGGGTGGCTCAGTTGGTTAAGAGTCTGACTGGATTTCAGCTCAGGTCATTATCTCACAGTTTTCAAGTTTGAGCCCATATCGCGCTCCATGCTGACAGTGTGCAGCCTGCTTGGGATTCTCTCTCTCCCTCTCTCTCTGCCCCTCCCCAACCCATGCTGGCACTCTCTGTCTCTCTCAAAAATAAAGTTAAAAAAAAAAACTAATATTTATAGGATGTAACCATATCCCAAGTGACTGTACCAAGCAATTTAAATGCAGTATGTTTCTAAAACATAGAATTGAATTACATAAATGACATATTTAAAATATTGAGCCTTGGGGGTGCCTGGGTGGCTCAGGCAGTGGAGCGTCCAACTCTTGATTTCGGCTTAGGTCATGATCTCGCCATTCATGAGTTCGAGCCCCACATCGGGCTCCATGCTGACAGGGCGGAGCCGGCTTGGGATTCTTTCTCTCCCTCTCTCTCTGCCCCTCCTGTGCTCTCTCTCTTTCTCAAAACAAATGAATAAACTTAAAGAAAAGACAAAATAAAATATTAAGCCTTTTCATTCAGAAGTGTCTTCACTGACCTAAGTCTTTTTTAGGTCGTAAACATTGTTCTTCCAGTGAACATGAAAAATTCTATTTTAGGATTTCCTTAGCATCCATACAAAGTAACTACTGTGACTGGCACCATTTATAGATGAAGAAAGCAAGGTCAGGCAGATTCGCTGAAACCATGCAAATGATAAACGGCTGAGCCAGGATGGACCAGGGTCTGTCTCGTGGCCTCTGGCTTCTGGCCTCTCTAACTACGAAGCTATACAACGCTGTTCCAGAAAAGGCCGAGTCCGGGTATGAGGGTGATGACCAATACAATGAAGACGATGATGACATGAGTAACAGTACTGGCAGCAGCAAGGGTCACAATCGCTAAGGCTGCACATCTCAAAATATGACCAGACATTGTTCTGAGCCATTTACCTTCACGACAGCCCAGTAACATAGATGGTACATTACTTCATTTGGCCTGAGATAACTGAGGCACAGAGGGGTTCAGTAATTTGCCCATAAACACAGAGAGGCGGCTGGAGAGGAAGGATCTGGTGCCAGAAGAAGAAGGGAACAGCGAACACTCCTTTGTGGGGCCAGCAACCTCGGACCAAGTAGGCTGAAGCATGAGAGGGGGATGAGAGCAGGAGGCCTCAATTCTCAGGAAACACGGGCCAGAGGGAGAGGCAGGCCTGGTGACGCTAAGTGCTTGGTGACGGCACTTCATGAACATCGGGAATCCCACTCAGTCATTTGGACGCTAGCACAGGCTAAATACCATCTATTCTTGTCAACATTTCACAAAGGAAAGGGACCCGTTTCACCAAAAACTGCAGGAGAGTTTTTAGCAATGATGAGGTGTCTTTTAAATCGAACGGATTAAGCTTTAGAGGGACTCGCTGCAGTGGCCCCACTTTCCTTACTTGCCGAGGATGGATCGTGGGGAGAACTAAATGAGCGAAGAGGAACAGTGTCGGCATACAGGAAGAGTACAGACAAGGAGCACCGGGCCTCCCACGGCAAAGACTGGACGACCGCTTCCTGCTGCAAGACAGCTGGGGCAGAAAGTCACTGTGAAAAGACAAGAGACACAAGCAAAGCCACAGAGAGAAGTCAGGCTGAAAGGCCCGGAAGCCAGGGCATAATCGTGCTTCTCGCAGTTCCTGGACCAGTCCCTCAAGGGGCCCAGCTTGCATTCCTTCCTTTGGGTTCCAGAGACACCCCCCTTTCCTCCCAACGCACCCTTCTTTGGCTGTGACCAAAAGCAAACTATGTTCCTGCCTAAGCCTCTCTCCCACACAGGAGAGCAAGCAGGAAGAGGGGAGTCTAGAAAATCACTGAAGCTTGGGGACAGGGAGGCACGCTACGGAGGCTCTCTCGACCAGCCAGGCTGGAGCCAGAGAGTGGAATGAAAGAGGTGACAGGTGTCCCACATGGCAGAAGGAGGGAGGTCTTACCCAGAGAGACCAGGAGCCTGCAGGTCTCCAGTATCACCTCCTGGTACAGGGTCCTCTGGGCCAGGTCCAGCTGCCCCCACTCCTCTTCAGTAAAAGTCACGGCCACATCGTCGAAGGTCACCGGCATCTGAAAAGTCACACAGAGGCAGTTGTGTTTGTCCTGGGGTTACTGACGGGAACCAGAGCCCAACTCTCTCGATGGCAAGGAGCAGAGAGACCAAACGCCCGGTGAGGGCCGCGCTCTGTGCTGGCCTCAAGGATGCCGCAACGCTGCTTTGCCTTGGTTACAGCAGCGCGGGGGACAGGAGCCTCCCACGTGGGAGCCCCCGGAGAATGACCCGAGGTCAGGATCTTCCTGCATGGACTGTGAGGCGCAGCATGGTGAGGGCTCTAAGATGCCAGAGGAATGGGGGAGGATAATGGAAACAGTAGCAATAATAATTGCAAAACGATCCCTGAGGCTCACTGGTCTTTGCAGAGTGCCTGCCTCGTACTGGGGCTCTACCTGTCTCCTGATGGGAACGAGAGACCCCGGCTCTGCAGTCACACTCCTGCGGCCTGAATCCTCGCAAAATCAACACTTGCCTGGCGTGTGAACTTGGGAGCCTCGCTTCATTTCTCTGAGCCTCAGTTCCTGGATCAATACAATAACTCTCACTCGGTGGTAATAGTTTTGAGAATTAAAGAAAAAAAAATTTGTAAAAGAAACCCTGGGACAACTGGGCCTAGCCTGAGGTCAGTATCATTACCGCCTTCATGCCATTCATCAGGGCCCAGCGTTTACATGTGGAATGAGCAGAGGCAGGATTGGAACCGAGGTCCCTCCGGTCTAGGTTCTAACTGCATAATCTTGACACTCCTCCATTAGCAACGGAGCTAATGAGGCCGTGAAGCATGTCACATAAATGTCCCGGTCGCGTGCATTTCGGCCAACACTGAACATAATTCAGTGGACGTGGGCAGAGGAGCGAACTCATCATCAGCCACCTTACGGGACGGTCACCTGAGGTGATGGCACCTGCTTGGGAAGTGGCAGGGCCTGGACCAGGTCCCACTGCCTTCTGCTCCTCAGACTGACAGGGAGAATCCACAACGAGCCACCGGTTCTTGTTCCTACCCAAGTCTTTTTCCTTTCCTTTGGTGACTCTGCTGGAACTCAAACCCGCCTACCTGGGTCTTCACGGCACTTACCCCCGAGGAAAGAATACTTCAGGCCCAGAGAATGGAAGCTGCTGAGGACTGTGCAGGCTGCAGCCATGAGAACGGCCTCTGATTGGCCACAGCGTCTGTCCTGGCCGAGGGTACGATGGAACATTCAGCAATGACCACAGGGTCTGGCCCTCCCAGGGTATGTCTCGGCAGACTTGGGGGTGAGGGGTGGGGACACGGAAATCACACAGGTTCTCTGGGGACTCTTGAAACAAACACTATACCTTTTTTTTTTTTGGTCCACCAGCTGAAATGCCATATCCCCACCTCCTGCCCAAGACGCCTACTCCAAAGAAGCCTGCTTGGCTTGCAGTGTTTAGGTGTCACCGCCAGGCATCTCTATCCACTTTTTGTAGAGAAGGGGTTACAACTACAGGCTGTGGTGGCCAACACTCCGGTTGTTTCTGCTACTTCAAGAGCTGCAGCGTGGGGCGCCTGGGTGCCTGTCGGTTGAGTGTCTGACGTTGCTCAGGTCATGATCTTGGGGTTTCTGAGTTTGAGCCCCACATCCAGCTTGCTGCTGTCAGCACGGAGCCCACTTTGGATCCTCTGTCCCCCTCTCTCTCTCTGCCTCTCTCCTGCTCACGCTTGGTCTCTCTCAAACATAAATAAAACAAAGAAAAGAAGAGCTGCAGTGAATTTGGGCAGATAACTGAACTCTCTGAGCCTCAAGTTGTTCTCCTGCAAAAGAGCGATAACAACAGACCCTAACTCAGAGAAGTTGAGTTGAGTACCTGGTGAAATGTTATTAGGCCTGCTCGTCAGCCCACAGCAAAAACTAAGCAAAACCAGCGATCATTGTTCTTCTGTCGCTGTTTTCTCTTTGCTCCCACAACATCCCAGACCAGTTCAACCAGGAACGCGTATTTAATTTTGCCAAGTTCCCTACACGAAAATGCCAGATGGTGGGCAAGCAGGGAAGGGGCCACTTCGACCTGAAGTGCTGGTAAAGTTCTGTCCAAATGCCTGACATCTGAGCAGAGGCCAGAGGATGTGAGAGGGAGGCCCCCCTGCCCTCCCTGAGTTATAGAGGCAGAATCGCGGGCACGGGGCAGGGCAGGGACAAAGACTGAGGATGAAAGAGAACTCAGCATGGTCAGGCGGGGGTGTCCGGAGAACCGCGCCCCAGGGAAGAATAAGGCAAGGTCGGCGGGAGGGCGGTGTGGGCACCGCAGGTCTCGGCGCGGGCTGGATGTGTGAGTGACGGACACCCGCGGAAGGAAGCACCACCTTTCCCCCTCCGGGCACTGCCAGAACACCTGTCTGAGCTCCGGCACTGGCGCAGGACCACGGATAATAAAATGACAAGCCAGCGCCGCGTGCTGTGCACAAACCACAAGGAGAAAAGGGAAGCGAACGGCTTCCTGGCCTCCGGCTGCCCAGGAGCCCTCTCCGCAAGCAGAGAAGCGGCAACGCCCACAGCGTTGTCCACTCACCCGCGCAGGGGCCATCCACGCCGCCGCCATCGTGGGACCCTGTGCACAGAGCGAGGCCCGGGTGGGCGGCGGCCGAGGGGCCCCAGAGCGGGGCGACCTCGGCTGACGGTCCCACTCCCAGCCTCAGTTTCCCCGCTGTGAAACGCGCTCGAGGCTCAGGGAATCACGTCAGGGCTTCGGGGACAGCGGCCGGAGGCTCCAGCAGGCGCTCACGTGACACCCCGTTATGGACCCCGTTATGGAAGATGAAGCCCGGGTGTCAGGCTCGTACAAGGACGCGGAGGTGGGACCTAGGCTCCTCACCGCCTTCTCCGCTCGCTCCTCGCAAACGTGCCCTGCCCACCGCCGCTCGAGGCGGCACAGACAGGGAGGACCGGCCCGGCACAGGCGGAAGACGTTCGCCTCCAAGGGACCGGAAGTTCCACCCCCGCCGGCGCAGGTCGCAGGAAATGTCCCTGTCCTGGGCTGTCATTGGCCCAGCGCGCTCAGACACGCGGCCTACAGCCTTCTGGGTAATGTGGTTTTTCACTCCAAAACCAGCGGCGGTGGGGAGCTTCCCGAGCCTGTCTCCTCCAGTGGAAGAATGCGGGAGGCCGAGTACTGCCTCAGATCTACATCTTCACCGCGGGGCCAAGGGGCAAGGGTGACGCCCCGGGGAAATCGAGGCTCCGGAGGCGGGGACGTCCGCCCGGGGTCGGGGCACGTGTCACGTCGGGGAAGCAGGCCCTCGGCTCTTCTCGCGATTTCCCCGTGCGCCTCACCTCCTCGGGATCCTCCTGGAGGGGCGCCTGGCACAAGAGCCATAAGAGGACCTCCAGGCCGCGGATGCCGGAAGCCCCTCCCACGCAGCGCATGCGCCTCGGCCGCCCCAGCTCCAGGCTCTGGTCCAGCTGCACGTGCTGCCGGCCTTGACGCCCTCCGGTGAGCGAGGCTGGGGGAGGTCGGGACTGCGGGGTCGAGCACGGGCACATGGACCTGTGTCTGAACTGTGGCCCAGGGGTCGTGCGTGGATCTGCAAATTCGAGAGTTATTAGCGAACATGGTTATTTCCAGTTTCACGAAAGCCTGAGAATAGATGGAGAAAGGAATGGGCAGGGGCGAACCCTGAAAGGCTTTAAATAGGTGCAGACAAGAAACCAACAGACATGTCAAGAATCCTAACAATCCTTCGAGAATATATGACAAAAAATTCTTACAAGTCATCGTTGGTTACTTGTGTTTTTTTTTCTCATGACAAGGTGAGAAATAAAATGCAGCTTCCAATGAATATACATAGTGATAAAAATGAAACAGGGTGTGCATTTGACCTGCTGTTCCGTCACAATTACTAAACACATCATCAAGTAGACCTCCACATTCTTTTCCCTCTGTGTATAAAAGGGAGAAACACACAGATTTCTTTCTTTTTAATGTTGTATTTTTGAGAGAGAGAGAGAGACAGAGCAAGCAGGGGTGGGGCATAAAGAAAGAGAGAATCCCAAGCACACTCCCTGCTGTTAGCACAGAGCCTAGTGTGGGGCCTGAACTCACCAACCAAGAGATATGACCTGCGCCAAAATCGAGCCAGAGACTTAACCAACCGAGCTACCCAGGCACCCCAACACACATGTTTCTTATAAGTTACTTATATTTGTTTTTTTAAAAAACAAGAATTAATAGTGCTCTTACATATGAATACAGGGAGATGAGAGAAACCTTCCTACAGAATTCAAGTAATACATAGATAGTCCTTATTTCAGGTGGTGAGCTTGATTCCCTTGAACCTAAGGCGCTGGACTTAGTGACTACAATATGAAAAGAGAAAAAGGGCAACTTGACAGCAGAGGAACGGGTAGACACCGCCTTGAGCGAGTGATCAAGGTTAGCAGCATCAGTAATGTCCTGTTGACACCATGTACCACATAGTGTGATGCAACAAAGCTGTCTGTGATGTTTTTGTGATGTCTGTCCCCAAAATCCACCAGTTTACTCATAAAAAAATCAAATAAGTGCAAATTGAGGAACATTGTATAAAATACCCAATGAATACTCCTCAAGTGTTTGGATCATGAAAAACAAGAGTAACAGAGCAACTCTCAGAGATGAGAGAAAACAAAAGAGAAAAGACAAGTACAACTTGGTGTCCTGGAATGGGATCTCGCAACACGAAGACATTATTGGGGTGGAAATCCGGTAAAATGCAAATAGTTTGTAAACAATGTTGTATGAATGTCAATTTCTTAGCTTTGACAGATGTACTACATATCTGTGTAATACATGAGTGAAGCTGGGCGGAAGTTATATATAGCGGGAAGTACATATTTCACTTTACAGTAAATCTGACATTGTTTAAAAATAAAAATTTAAACTAAAAAAGAACAAGGAAGGACTTCTAGCTTGACAACATGAGTAGTTATGTGGACTCATTCTCTAGTGAAACTGGTGAAAAAAAATTAAGACAAGCAAGCAAAAAACAAAACAAACGATTTACTAGTTCTGGAATGGATGTACAATAACAGGGTTATACGACAAATGGAGAACATGCATTGAAGATGATTTAGAATGCTGTAAAAGCGGCGAGAGTCTGCGGGATTTGAACTGAGACATTCATTTGCCTTCAAGCTTCCCAGTTCAGGGAGACAGAAAATCCACTACACTGTGGTGCAGACAAGAGCGCAGGGATCCCTCACTCCCAACTCTGGGAGGGCCGGGAGGTCAGCAGTTCTCATCGTGCCCCCAGCTACTTGTTGCTGAGGTGAAATTCCTGGCCAGTATGGTTCCAGAGGTCTCTTCTACTGAGTCACCACTTCTGGGCTGGAGGCTCGCCTCAGGCACCTGCTTCTGAGAATACTGGTACACTATCATTTTGCCCCAGCTGAAAGGAAGGATTTCCACACTCGGAGAGGGCAGCTGAAAAGACTTGAGGCTACTTCCCACCCACCCCACCAATCCTTCAGCTTCCCAAATGGGGGGTATCAGAGAGAAGTAGACCACTGTCCCCACTCCGAGTTCAAGAGTGCTGACTCAGTCATTTTGCTCTGCTTTCCCAGCAGAAAACCTGGGAGAATTTGGGAGTAGCCAGCTGGGGAAGAACAAATACCCAACACCACAGGAACCAAAGAAGCTTGAATACTTTTGGTTCAGGCGTGGAGCAGTTGGCCCAAGAACTTTGTTGGAAGCAGTTCTGGAGCTCTGTCCTCAAACCCCATGAATGGTCTCCTGTAGCCCTCTGTTGGTGGAAAAAAGCATCAGCTCCCAGATTCTCCCTGGCCAGGAATGTGTTCTGTGCCATGACCCTGGAATTCTGTAATCTGCTTCATGTTTGTCTCCTGTCATTTTAGGGGGAATTGTCCTTTAACACGTGTCCACTCCAGTCAGCTGTTCCTTCCATTCCTTGTAGAATCTCCCCTGTTCTCTTGGAACCAGGAGCACAAACATATCTTTCTCTTTTCAATGTTTACTTATTTCTGAGAGAGAGCAGGAGCAGGAGAGGGACAGAGAGAGAGGGAGACACAGAATTCAAAGCAGGCTCCAGGCTCTGAGCTGTCGGCAGAGCCCGACATGGGTCTTGAACTCACAGACCAGGAGATCATGACCTGAGCTGAAGTCGGACACTTAACCAACTGAGCCACCCAGGTGCCCCAGGAGCACAAACATATCTTAATCTTAGACAATGACTCTCCCCCGTGAGTCACAGGCTACTTCTTGGGAGCAGAGGACAGGGAACGAGTAGATCAACAACCAACAGTCCTAAAAATGGTGCCGAGAGACCAGAAGCGTGTAGTAGGCTAATGGTAAAATCCACTCAACATTCACTCTACAGATACTTCCGAGAGAAGCCGAGGGAAGGCATTTTGCAAAATGCTGTGAAGGATATAGTGGTGAGTCATTTACACCTGGATTACAGACAGGTGGTCCAGGGTGATGAGACTTGGTTCATGTCAACCATTACCTCCTCATAGAGGTTTCTCCCTATCTCTCAAGTTTAAAATAGTCCTCCACCCCAACATCACTCTTCCCTCTCTCGTTTGTCACTCATAACGATTTGAAAATATATTTATAGACATGTATTTGATCAATATTTATTGAGTGCCCATTTTTTGGACAGGCACTGCCCTACACAATGGGGACACATATATACCAAAAAAGAATGCATTCCCGTTCAATAGGATCTTTTGTCCTAACAACCAATAGTTTAAAAACACGAACAAAAAACCTAAACATAGGTTGGAAGGAGGGAGTGCTGTGGAAATAGGAAAACCTAGATGAGAAATCATGGGAGAGGAGAATGAAAGCAGTTTTGCAGCACTGAATAACATGGTCGGGACAAGTCTAATGAGACATGTTATCTGAACACAGATTTTGAGGAGGGAAGGAGTCACAAGTGGCTATCTAAAGGAACAGGGGGTCACACAGAGAACACCTAGGACAAAGAAACCGAAGGGGGAGAGCACTGGGAGCCCGAAGAGGGGCAAGAATGTGGCCAGAGCTGCATCTGCAGGGGTTCGAGTGAGATGAGAGGAGTCAGAGAGAGAAATGGAGACGCTGTGTTGCCTTGGACTACACAGGAGGTTGGAATATATTTCCTGCGTGCTCTCAAACGTACCCACGAACTGGTTGCTCTGGTGTGGCAGCACACACAGACCTGAAAGTGATTATCATGAGGGAAGTTTATTCTTACAGATCCGTAGACTCGGATGCACGGCACATGACCCAGGGCCTCGAAGAGAAGACCAACCGGGATGGACCAGGAGGCAGAAGTGGAGGATAAAATATGGTTCCGAGCTTTTGTATTTTGCACAGGAAAGGCAAGGCAGGGCAAGGGAGACAGCTTAGGACTGGCTAGTTTGAATACTACCGGCAGGCTTTAGGGTGGGAGGGCTGTCCCTATTTCTCTGGTCTTGGGACCTGGGATGGTGGGCACAGAATATTGTCCCCTGAAGTGTAAAAGCCAGAAGGAGGTGGTTCCCATTAGGGTCTTTGGATTGTCTAGTTTGCATGAAAAACAAGTTT